>CM070537.1:5884520-7084520 GCA_036346415.1 Raddia guianensis
TTGAGTCGACGGCGAGATCGGCGCGGGCGTGGTATGGATCCTTCGGCACGCTTTGTTGAGGTCGTGAAGTCCACGACATCCTCCAACGCCTGTTAGATTTCTTGACGAGGACGGGTTCGCGAGCCACCGATGGGCGACATCGCGACGCACCCCGCCTTTTAAGAGCTCGTCCACCTCTCGGCGGATAACTTCTCGGCACTCCACCGATCGCTTCCGACCTTCAGAGGACCGTCGCGCCGGGAACGCCGCCAATTTATGCTCAATCACCTCCGGGACCCCAAATATCGGACGGTTGCCACGCAAACACGCCGGCGTTGGATCGGAGGAAGGAGACGAGCGCCTTCCTATTTGGCGCCGAGAGAGGCGCCAACCAACGGCCTTCGCCGTCCGACTCGCCAGGAGACCACCTAACCTCCGCGACGGTCAGGAGGCACGGGTCTTCGCGGAGGAGCTCCCAAAGTCGAAGCCTCGCCTTCAGACCGACGCTTCGCCATGTCAGGGCGCGTCCTTGTCGCAGCGGAGCGCCCCGGCGTCCACTTTCAAACGATGGGGCCGGCTGGCCTCGGATCTTCACCACCATGTACGCATAGTGGCACACCGCCATGAACCTGGTCGGCGCCGCCGACCTAGTATGGCGCTAGGAGGTCAAGTCCGCCACCAACTCGAGCATCTCGGCGCGGAAGTTGTCGAGCCCGGGTTACCGGAGACTAATGCGCCTCAGCCGACGGACTCAAATTTCCGCGCGATGTCAAGAATGGGAGCGCGGGCTAAGCTCCCGCTGGATCCGAGGCCACGCGGCGACCGGCCGACAGAGGTTGAGGAAATCCTCCGCCTACCAAAGACCGCCCTAATCTCTTACATTCCGACCGTGGTGCAACCACGATCGGGAGATGCCTGTGGTCGGGCGGATCGGTTGGGTGATCGGCTCGATCAACGCGATCGGTCGCCCGACCACGCCAGCTTGCCTCATCGACCCAAAGCGGGCACGGCGCACACCTCCTCATCTCACGCTTAAAGCTAGCGTGGACGGATAGGTGGTCGAACCGCCGGGATGACGGCAACTCGCGCCCGCCGCTGAAACCGTTGCCGCCTCCTTGCCCTTGCCATCGCGGACGCCGCCGCCGCGTCGGACTCGCTTGTCCACCATTTGCCGACGACATGGCATCCGCCAAGTCGTGGGAGTTGTTGCGTGAATGGGACAAGAGGGCCTTCCGTCCCACTCACGGGCGATGATTTCACCTTCGTCATGTCGCTGGGGCTATCGCGCCACGGCGATCGCCATAGCCGCCGCCTTTCGGCCTCCCTGGGACTGTACCCGCCGGGCGCCGCGACCTCCTCCTTTTTTCGCCGCCGGCGCCATTGCGCTGGCCGGTCGCGGTCGTCGTCGTCGTCGTCGCCGCTCGGGCGGCCATGACCGCCTGGTCTCGGCCGCTTTGCGCTTCTTCTTGTCCTTGCCGCCAGGTTCCTCGAGGTTCCGCCTCGCCGCGATTAGCTGGCCCCCGCCACAAGAACCGGGCGGATGCGAGCTCATTCAAGGGGGCGACTTCAGCGCTAAGGTGAAGAGCTCCTCCGCTGCTTTGATCTTGCGGTGGCCATCTTCTTTGACCTTGGGGTCTCGGGCGCCTCTCGAATGCCGTGACCACGGCCGATGGAGATGTCGTGATAGTGTTGCGGACTGACCGGCCGAATATAGTCGCCAAGAGATCTCCTTTTCTTCTGCTTCCACGCTAGGAGGTCGCTTCACCCCGGCTGCTCAAGGTGCCCCGAAGTTGGTGACGAAGAGCTCCGAGCTCCTTCCATGACCCCACGGACTCGGGGCAGGTTCATGAGCCACGAGCGTTCGCCGGTGAGGACCGCGGGGATGTAGTTCGCCAACCTTCCCCGACCCTCCACCGGCTGCATTACCGTCGATAGATCTGCAAAACTCATCGTGGTTGGTGGAGCCGTCAGATTTTCGATGGGGGCCGGACGAAACTGCTCGCCATCGGACGCGCGCAGCCTCTTAGAAAAGGTGCGGCCCCAACGCCGGAGCCTCTCGCCTCGACGCGTCCTCGCCCGCCGCTTCGCGCTTAGGCGGCGCCAAGAAGCGCCACCTCACCGCCGGGCGGCTCTGTAGGAACCTCTTGCTGGTCTCACAAGACGGGCGGCGATAGCGCATGTCGCTGGCTGTCGCGTCCTGGGAGCTTATCACGCAGGTCTTCCATGCGCAAGTGGCGGTCCTCCGATGGGACCGAGATCGCGCCACCAGACGCTTGCCCGGCCGAGCCCCCGTAGGGTCGCCGTTTTGTCGTTTTGGCCCCACCCTCACAAGGAGATTCGCGAGGAGCGCGAGGGCAACAAAGAACGGAGGACGCGAAACGCCGGTTCCCCGCTTCGAGACTTGCACCACGCCGCCGCGGCGCCGACGAAGCGGCTGTTGCCAACCACGGCGCCGGGGAGTCCGGAGTTACCGGAACCGTGGGTTTTCCAAAGAAGGCCCCGCCGCTGGAGGTTCTGCGGCCGAGTGCACTCCTCCAAGGCCAGCGCCGCTTAGCTTGGCCGAGGCGGTTGCTTCCGCCAGTGGCTCCAACCCTAGGCGGGCGGCCACCGCCGGGTGATCACCGCTATCGCCATGCGACCGATTGCCGCGCTGCTCTAGCGGCCGCTTCGCTCCATCGCGACTCCTACCGATGCTAGCGCTTGAACCGACAAGCTAGCGCTTCTCCCAAGAAAGGTCAAGAGCTTGAACTGATGCTAGCGCTTCCACTACTCGGCGCGATCGACGGCGTGTTCTCCGCTCAACCATCATGGATCACACCTCGTCGATTTCTAGTCTCGCTAGCCAACTCGATCAAGCTCGATCCGATTTGAGCGCCGGGCACAACAAGGAGCGACTCGCAGATTTACCTGTGTTCGGACTCGCGGGTAATAGTCCTACTCCCCGCCGAGCCTTAGCTCTTTTTCTCATTGTGGTTGAATGGGAATGTGTTTACAGAGTGCCTCAATGCACGAACACTTCAGGATCGTGTGTGTTCAGATGCCTCTCCTCCCTTCTCTTCTCTTTTCTCTCCTTTTATACAAGCTTTGGGCAAGGAGAGAGCCGAGGAGTAGGCAAGAAGGTTCTCAAGATAATCGACAAGACACGCAGAAGAGACGAAAACATGCCGCTGCCCACGCCAGCAGCAATAGCCGCTTCTCGCGGCTTCAGCAGTGGCCTCGACCCGATAGTCACACCGGTGAGTCTCGGGTGGGGCCCGCTCGCTTCCTCCCGACACGGGCGGCTCCTCAAGCAAACCTTCTCTCTGCGGCCAATTCTTCTCTACCCACAGTGACCGCCACCGCACTGCAAGGGTCATCAGAAGCGGTAATCATTTCTTCCTTTGTCTATCCGCTGGTGTCTCATTAAATGCGCTTCTCTTCAGAATAGGGGAGCCTTCGTCCAAGACTCCTTCCGCAATGCTCCCTCGCCGGGACCCGCCTCGCGCTGGGGCCTCTCGCTCGGTCTTCGAGGGGCTCCCACGCACCCGCCGGCGCGTGGGGCCTCCCGCCTTCGAGGCTTCCGCCACGCTGGGCCTTGCTTTCGCTCACCGACGCGTGGGGCCTCGCCTTCATCACGGAGGGGCTCGCCCACGCACTCCCCTCGGCGCGGGGCCTTCGCCTTACTGGCGGAGGGGCTCGCCACGCACTCCGCCTCGGCGCGGGGGCCCTCCCTCCTCGAGGGGCTCGCCCACGCTGGGGCCTTGCTCGCCGCTTTGACGCGTGGGGCCTCTCGCCTTCCTCGAGCTCTTTGTACCCCTAAGATTATTATAATCGACAATTTTAAAAATATTTTTAAAATCATTGAGAAAAACTGAGACCCAAGCGCGCTATGTGGCTAGAGGGGGTTGAATAGATGCCATGAATGATTGATGCTATTTTTGTTGCAATATGCAGCCCCTCTAAGCACTTTTTACCAAAACAACGTTGTATCGGTAATTCAATCGCAATGGAGATCAAGTTTCAAGTGCCACACCATGTGGACAAAGTGGATGAGGATTAGATCCTTGTGACCACTTTCCACCTCCCCATACAACCAAGGGTAGTATTAGAGACAAGGCAAAGCATTCAAGCCACTAAAGTTGCTTTATCAAAAAGCAAAAGTAGATTCCCAGAAAACTTGTCTTGCAAGATGAGGAAGGTTCTTGCCCTTAGGAGGCTACAAGAATTTTTAAACTTTTTCTACACCCAGATGGGTGAGGCATGATGCTATGTTCCAGATTTCAGTCTCAAATGCCATCTACAAAAAATAAAAAAAGTGCACCAAGAACCGTTAGGAACTCGAGGCTGCAAGTTTGGGGCTCGGTATTCACCTCATAGCTCCCAAACAGGAGAACCAGTGGACTTCACAATTTTACCATAGATGCGTATGTGATTCACGCATCTTTTGAAATTGGAATAACCTAAAAGCGAGTTTTGTAGATTTTTCTAAAAATCAAACACTAACTGCTGCGCAGAAGAAAGTTCCTGGACAAATTTACAAGAAGTGAAAAACTTGATCTCTTGCCTCTCATACGTTTGCAAATAGTGTCATAAATCATATTAGCATCCTCAAGTCATCATAGACCATAAAAAACCATTAAGGAATCACACAAGTTAATATCCAAATAAGAGGTACAAAAAAAACGAAAATAAAAAGAACTTCGAGTAAATCAACACAATATGTTCATGAAGAAGAAGAATTTCATTGCATAGAAGTTGGGGTATTACAAAATACACTACATGTGGTCACAAACACTCTATGTGCCACCCATACACACCCAACTCAACCTCTTTATTTCTAAAATTTTCAGCTCTAAGGGGATGAACAGGAGGTGCTCCCCTCCCCCTCTATTTATAGCCCAAGGGTGAGATGTCTTAAACCATAGAGCCATCTCCCCCTTTATTTGAGGATGAGTGGTGTACAACTCACGCACAAGACAACACACTCTCACAGAGGAATATTCCCCACATTCCTTCGGGAAATATCCTCGCAATTTCCTCGGTTGACAGCCCACGCCTTGGCCTACCAGTCATGTCAACTTCACCACCAAGTGACCGATGTGCCAGCCTACGGCTGTTCCGGACTCCTTGTCATGGAGAAGCTTCTCGAGTACACTACCTCATGTGACCGGTATATCATCGAACCCGATCGCTTGCACGCCTCCGGACGCACTAGCCTCCAGCTGTCCCGCGAAGCGTCAGCCACGTACCCATCGATACCTACATCACCAAGGAAACACACAGAAAACAACACACCTTACCTCTTATGCAAATTTTGTCCATCATACAATCAAACCATTGAATCCCGTGCTCAAAACCGAAAACATTATGCCAAAACGCACTTAGCACGACCGGACAGTCCGGGATTAATACAAAATCTCAGCAAAATCCATCAATGACTCAACAAGACAACTTAAAAAAACCGCTTCAAATTCATCCTTGTCTCATATATTCATCATCACCCAAGGGGACTCTCCACATGGTTCTCAGCAAAAACCCTATAAAGTCCCAAAAAAATGTTATAAAATTGTCGGCGTGTTTCAGCCGGTAGGTTTTTTTGGGGACTAATCCAGTTGTTTGACATTCGGGGGGGGGGAGGGTTTATGTGGTTAGATCACCTCCCTTTCTTCTCATGCGGGTGGGCAAGACAAGAACACTCAAAAAGATAACCGGAATACCCAGTTTAGGCCCCTAGGGTGGGTAAAAGACCTAGTCCTTCTCAAGTTCTTGCTACTTGTATCTACTATGGTTAAACTGAGGGTCCTCTTCCTTATGGTCACCCCAACCCTTATGTACTCGTAGGTTGGCTTGGGTAAAGGAAAAGGGAAAATACATTTATTGGTCTGGTCACTGTAGGCATCATTTCTCCCTATCTCTTGTTCCGTGCCGCCGTCCCACTTGCCCACATTCTGACAGAGGGGCAAGTTGGATGGACACAATATCCCACCTATCCCCGAGTGCTTTGCTAATGCGCTACAGCCCGTGTGATTGAATTGGATACAGTGTAGCTGACGCCACAAGTGAGACGGGGCAATCATGCCGTCAGACGCCCCACGCACCCAGTCAGGCCTTTATCGTCACATTAAATGGTCTAGAGTTGGTTCATTGCGAAGAAATCCTTATCAAGGAAGTTTATTTGCACCTTTGTCATGTATCATCGATAAGGGGCCCATGCGCCTCTGTTACGCATGTCTGCGCGCCTCGCTGCTCACGGGGTCATCACATCGCCCGTCACCAAATACCGGGCCGGGCCGCCCACCTACTCACCGGGTCACCACGTGTCCTAGTCACCACCTGGTAGTGGTGTTTGTATACCCCATGCTTAGGTTAGATAACATTAACTCCACGCGCCTTCCTTCTTCGACGGGTCCCACCTGACAGCGGTGGAGAGGGCACCCTGGTGTCGTATACACCGACAAAAATATTACGCTAAATAGTCTGTAAAAATAATAAATTTTGGCCCAACCGAACAAAAGCAAACCAAACCGCGAACAGGGCTATAATCACCGCATCCGGCTGATGCATCTGTCCACCTTTGGCGAGGACCACCGATGGGGAGGAGCACAAGGAAAACGACCACCGTGCCACCAATGGTGTCGTGACCCCAGTACTTGTAGTGGGAATCCAGCGCCATGAGTCGATACTAATCCCAGTTTAGTATCTCGTGATGGACAATGTGGTGAAATCATCACAATATATTTAATTAAAGTGAAATATGAGTAAACAATAACATTTTATCATAAAAACAAACTGGCATACTAGTTGATAGTCCATGCGGAATTAAACAATAAGAAAAAAACATTAGAGTGTTCGATTAACTAACCATGATGAAATCCAAGGTGTCGACCCGAACACCTTAACTAGCCTTGCGCTCCCTCGTCAGGGCCTTCCTGGTCCTGACTGAAATCTGAATAAAATATTTCCACGAGCAATTTAATGAGTACGCGGCTACCCAGCAAGCAATCCTTAAATATGAGTGCAGGGTCAAGGAGGGGATTAGGTTATTTTACCTAAATCCTACTTCAAGTTAGATTTTAATTGTTCAAGTTTCAGTTTGATGAATGCATGATCATCAATAAATACTCTTGATATCCAAAAGAAGGTGCATCTCGCACCAGGCCAATCCCAGCCTACTCTAGTCAAGTCTATTATGAAAAGAGGTGAATCTACATGTGCAAACCTTCCCAAACTCGTCCATAACCGTGGACACCGCTATCATGATAGTTTTAACTCTACAGAGTGTGTACAATTTTTCCCACAAGCCCCATCTCATCCACTAGGAGAAACGGTACAAGACTGTTCCAGCCTACTACGCCCACCACTTTGCAAGCCCTTTCTTTTGGTTTCCCCGGCCCCGCCGGTGCCCACCACAGTAGGGCGCCTACTACGTCTGGACACCACCCGGGGCGTTCCCCATTTAAGCCATTCAGTCTCAGGAACGCAGCTACCCCTCAGAGGAGATTGCAAGCCTCCCCCTAGGGCAGCAGTGACGAAATGTAACCGGCCAGCCTACCAGCCAGTGGTTAGTGGGTTTCGTAGTGTACAAAGCTAGGGTCGAAGGCACAAGTGGCGGTACGGTAAGGTTCGTTCCAGTATTACACAAGCTTGAGTCCTTATTAGAGGAGACCGTCACAACACCACCTCAATCCTGGAAACACCTCTGCCGGGTCTCCCCTAAGCCATCTACACGGTTTTAGTTGATTAGATTTCATCCAAAATCACCACTAAGTATACACCTTACAAGGCACAATTTTATAGTGAATCCCAAACGCAATCCTACACATTCTAATCAAGGATCGGCTAGGGAAAATATAACAGGTTTGCAAAGGTGGCTACAGCATATTAATAGATTAACATGCTTAGGTACGCACGCCTAAATTCCATGCATGTAGATAATTCAGAAATTAAACAACAGTAAATTATATTATAAAACTAGGAGAGAATATGTTCTATGCTTGCCTTCGAAAAACTCCGTGCTCTGCGGGTCCCACACCGGTGCTAAGCAACAATCCGGACAACAATCGCACCCACCATCTAAACAGAAAAACAACAAACGATATAACAGCAACATAAATACAGAGAAAATAATTATTTCATATACAGAAAAATTTTAGGATTTTAATGTGATTTTTACGCTCAAAATCATCCTATTTGGATTTACGGAGCTCCCTAAACAATTCGGAGAAGTTTCGGGCTAAATAGAAAATTCTAAGAAAAAACCCAATTTACCCATAAACGGGCCGAACCGACGGAACCAGCCCGAATTCCCCCGCGCGCTCGGCCTAGCTCGGCCCAGTCCGGCCCGGCGGTGTCGGGGTGACAGTGGGGCCCATCGACAATGACTCCAAATGGTGAAGAACGGACCCACGAATGTAGGCGGCGGGCGGTCGCCGGCGTGGCAGTGACAAGGCAATGACGTACCTGTGCGGTGGCGGTGACGTGGCGTGCCACGTAGCACTTAGGGTGGTGTGGTGCTGACGTGGCATCACATGTGGTTGATGACGTGGCATGACATGTGGCAGTGGGGCTGTGCGGACGCGTTTTGCGGGCCCCGCCGGGTCGCGCGTAGGACGGCGATATGGGCGGCGCGTGTGCCGGGTACACGCTCGGCGCGACGGATGACGGCGCGGGTGCGACATGGCGTGCGCTGATTTGTTCCGGATCTTCCGCCGGCGGTGCAAACGCTAAGGATCGCCGGCGACCATGGTGAAGGCTAACTACGGCGAGCACTACCGGGCGGAAAACAACACCGATTTGGGCGATTCGCATATGCATTTTGATCGTCTCGACGATTTCTAGCTACTGGTGCCATCTACATGACTATTTAACTACGGAGAAAATGGATTTACCTCAGAAATGCCCTCGGGAGAATGGATCTTGAGCCGTAGAATTTAGGTCTGGGAGTGGGGAGTGGGTAGCCGGCGGGGCACAGGGTGGGAGGGGGTTTGTAGTGTCTAGGGCGCAGGGGGTCCTTTGGGCTCCTCCTCATGGGCTAAAAGTGCTAATCCCACTTCTATGTGCCCTTAATCATATGCTAATATAGCCCATGAGCAATTAACTTAGAATTAAGCTGATATGCTAAAGAGTGATACCTTGATTTGCTTAAAGAAAATATTGGGACACCTAATAATTTTATTAGGATGTAACAAATGGGCACCAGATTCGGGCGTCCTAACACCGAATTTGGGCGTCCTGCCATCCGATCCGAATTTGGTCTGTTTTACATATTTGAACTTTCAATACCGGCTCAAAACACATCACAACCTGCTTTTGTTGGCACCACGTGTCAGCCAAGTCAGCAAAACCACTACTACATGGAGCCACATCAGCAAAACCACCGAACCAAACAGGGTTGTGACGGTTTTTGAGCCGGTATTGAAAGTTCAGGTATGTAGAACAGATAAAATCATAGTTTACGTGGGTTTTTCGGACTTTCACGATAATTGAGGCATCTAAAATGAACCTATTCTTTTTTTTTTAGGTTTTGCTTTAGCAGGACGACAACTCTGCCTTTGTTCTCTGGCTTGCATCCCCAAGCAAAGAAGCACTCATACGTTAGTGAAAGCACCCCAAGGGCCCAAACACAATGCCATGGCAAAGAGCTAGCATTTCCAAATTCTGCTGTATGTACATGCTGCTCTGTTTTTCACAAAGACGATGAAGTATACTCATGGTGACCGTGACTGGTAGTAGTATACTCAGATGGGTAAGACGATGCGCATATGCTTAGTATATATATGACTTTTTCCATCAAGCTAGATTTGAATAACTTTTTTAAAAATCGGCCTACCACCAAAATTTCAGCATTTTTTAAATAACTTTTTAAATAAAATTTAAATGATTTTAACTTGAAATGAAACGACGATAAAAACAGGCTTCTGCGCGCCAAACCAACGGGCTACGAGGGCATTGTGCATACACGAAAATGCAACCATGACTTCCTCTATATATATATATATATATATATATATATATATATATATATATATATATATATATATATATACACACACACACACACACACACACACACAAACTAAAGCTTAATAAAATTCATCCAAATTTTTTTGTCCCGTTCGGACTTTATGCGGAGATTAATGGGAGGGGGGTAACTCCAAAATTCACCGGTAAAGATTTCCCTTCTACCTTGTGGTGCCTTATCATACCTAATCAATGTGGGTTTACTAGATGTAAGCCATTGCTCCGTTCTGAAAATTGAGAATTGCGACCGTTTAATTGTGGCTCATAAATTTTCCACCGCTCACGTGCAAAAATTGGGAGTGACTTATCATCAGACGCCTGAGATCTATTATCTCTCAGTCGATTTTCTAGACCGTTGATCAAACGTCTCTATAGGACATGTAAAAGATCTAATGGTAGAATCTAGCTATGTGAAAATCGACTGAGACTTATTTAAAATCAGTCGCCTGAGAAGCAGCAAAACTGGCAAAAATTAGATCATACCATTATACGTAACTCAAATCACACACACGTGTGTGTGTGTGTGTGTGTCTATATATATATATATAGAGAGAGAGAGAGATCCTAATATACCCCTAGATGTAGCGCTACACACGAGCCGTTTTGGGGCGAGTTGGTTAGACCAAACCAGGTTCCACCGCACCGCAATTTCTCTCTCCATTTATTTGTTTCCACCTCATCCCCACGTTCTCACCCCATTTTCTCTCTCCTCTCCGCCATTCTCTCGATCAGTTCCAAAGGGGATCCGGTCCACGCCACCCCGCCGCCTCCTCGCCTCGCCAAGGTCGTCCGTCGCCTCCTGACGCCGCCGCCTCCTCGCCTCCCGCCGCGCCCGGCCGCCTCCCGACGCTCCGCCGCCTCCTCGCTGAAGCCGTCTCCCGCCGCCGCCTCCTGCCTCGCCTGCTGCCTCCTCCCGATGCCGCCCCCACGCGCCCCGACGCCGCCGCCACGACGCCCGACGGCGCCAGATTACCCAGCAGCGCCGCTCCTCGCCTCCAGCCGCGCGCTTTCCTCGCCTCGCCTCGCTCACTTTGCTCCGCGCCCACGCGCCGCATGCGGCGCCCCCCACGCCACGCCTCCACGGCGGCCGGCGCCTCCTCGGCGACGCAGCGCTGCCGCCAGCAGCGCGCCCGCCCGTCGACGCGCCGCCCGGCCGCCTCATGACGGCCAGCGCCGCCGCCTCGATCTACACACCGCCCGACCCGATGCAGATCGCCGACGGCGCCGCCCCTCTCGATGCACCGGCGGCGGCCTGTTTCTCCACCCTCGGCGGCGGCCTGCCTCCCTTCACCGACGTGCCGCCGTCCTCCTCGCGCCCGGCCCGCCGGCCGCCTCTTCCCTCGGCCTCCGCCTACCCGTCCGCCCGGCACACTGATTATTAGCAAATTCTAGGATTATTTAGAAAATCCACTGTGAAAATGTAATAGTTGTGTATATTTACTTTGCATTACGACTAAGTAATGCATAGTAATTAGGTTTTGACTGCTTTTTCACTTTTGTATGTATTCATAATCGAAAGTAATCAGAAGTAACTGGTCGAAAATTTGGATTACTTTCTTATTTTTGGCTCGAGGAATGTAAGTAATGAAAAGTAATTCTTTTGAAAAGAAGCAGCTCAAAATTCAAATAAACCGACATGCAAACCCACGATTTTAGGGCAGTTAATGCCCCCACGATTCTAGGATCTTGCCTCCTAGCGAATTACTTTTCGTGCTGAAACATGTTCATTTCGATTACTTTCAAAAATGCGACCGTTTACTTCCGGGTTTGGCTGGCTCGCGCGGTTCGCTGGGAAGGCTCGAGTGCAGATTAGCTTAATCTACCCCTAGGGGTAGATTAGGGCCTCCGTGTATGTGTGTGTGTGTATATATATATATATATATATATATATATATATATATATACACTATTTATATAAATATATCAATTATTTGTACGGGGGAAGGACATGAAAAGATATGACAAGATTTAAAGGGATCACTCATGGCCATTTCCTAAATGAGTCATACACGTCATGCACTACCACCAGAGAAAGGAGTCATGCAAGGCCATTATCCCGGCAGAACGAATATCAGCATAGAAGGCAAGAAGAATATCAGTACAGAGGAGCCACCCGTGCTACTCCAATAATGGAGGCATGGCCAGGCAGCGTATGCCTGCAGATGGCACTATAAAAAAAGGAGACTGGGATGAAGGGAGGACATACACGAAGAAGACAACACGAAGAACACAACTCTCAGAAGACCTGAGCAGAGCGAGAGCATTAGGCCAGAACTCTGAGCGTCTGAAGAGAGCCTCCACCTAAATAGTAGAGTTTGTAATAAGCCTTTTGTAAAATATCATACTGTAAGAAGGCCAAGCTATGTACGAGTGCTTTGTGAAGGTAATTTTCTCTTTGTTGTAATACCCTTCGGGGGTTCCCGAAAGGGAAAACCATATGTAAATTAGTTTGTGTTATGAAGTAGTTCTGGCTTTGAAAATCTTTGCGTCCTGTCAGTTCAGTTTCTATGGTTTGATTTTTTATGCTAGGGACCCTATAGGAGAAATCTCTGCGTCTGTTCTTAGAAATCCCGAGGGTAGGAGAACTCATGTCAGAGAAATGTTCCTTGAATTGGAACTGCACTGGGAGAAGATAAAAATTAGTCCATAGAGTTTGAACTGCGGATAGCAGAGAAAGACTTAGCTACTTCTAAAACAAACTAATGATAAATATGGTGAGTAATTTAGTAGGATTTTTACAACATTGTCAGATACCCTATTGCTTTGTTGGTTTCGCCAACTTTGCAAGATCTGTTGAAAAGTAGCATAGTAATTAAAAGGAGTTAAGCATAACCTAAATATTTAAGGAAGCTGAATTTATAAGTGCCTCCACACTATTGGTAGTGGGAGATACACTAAAAGGAAAGTCTTTTCGAGCTAAATAAGCACGATAATGAGTCCAGTCGCTCACTTATGCTCAAATTCCATCCCATTTTGTTTGGCACTCAACCGAGAGGTGTTGGGCTAAGAGGAAACGTGGCAAACCGAATAGGTCGGATTATGTATGTCCATCCCCTACCGGTGAACAGTACTATCTCGTATGCTTGAATGTCGTGAAAGGGTGTTATTTATATATATATATATATATATATATATATATATATATATATATATATATATATATATATATATAGGAATGCTAGCGTGCACTAAACCTGATCACTCGATGCTCAACGTTTTCAAAATCGAAAGCCTAACAAGCGATCCGAGCCAGTTGATCTTGTTCGTCTCATTGAAATGTAGCAGTGACCAAGTTTCGAATTTTTTGAATTTATTTACTATTTGTTTCCTATTTTCAAAAATCACTTTTTGGGCGCACTACTAATTGGAAGGTGATTTTTAAAAATAGAAACAAATAGTAAACAAATTCAAAAAATACTAAACTCATTACTACTACATTTCAAATGAGATTTAACAAGATCAACTGTCGGATCAATTGTTAGACATCTCTTGATTTCGAACGCTACGAAAGACTTCCGGATCTTTCCGCTTCCTGCAAGACGCTAAGATTCCTCTATATATATATATATATATATATATATATATATGAGTTGGGCTATTGTCACTTGTCAGCCGCGGCTGAACAGCCCCTGGTGCTTCACGCCTGTGACCGTCCGATCCGGTGATCGCAGCCGTCCACGCGTCCTATCTGCCCCGTGCGTCCGCCCGCTCCTGCCCGTGAGGTGAACCAGCGCCCCGACTCCCATTTGCTCTCCACGGTCTCTCTCTCCTTCCTGCGCGCTCTCTCTCTCTCTCTCTCCGACCTCGCTTTCTCTCCTCCCCGTAGCAAACCCTAGCGCCGCCAGGAGAGGGTCGCCGCAAGGAGCATCTTCACCGGGGAGTCACTGCGGTCCATCCCCAAGTTCTCTATCCCCGTACCCCGAGCCTGGAGGAGCGCCGCCATCGGGATCCGCTGCCGAGAGGAACATACTCTCCAGATCTGCCACCCAGAGGAGCGCCGCCGCGGGGAGCAGTCCCTTTCCTCGCCGGCACTGCGCTGCCTCCTTGTATGTTCATGCCACCTATAGATGAATAAAAATAGCTCTCTCCTGCTCTGTCACTTCCTCTACATGAATTTTTATCTCTGCAATGCTATGGATAGATGTTTGTAACAGAATGCCAAGATCTGTGGGCTGCACCCATACTTGGAGACGCACTGCTGAGAGATTTAGCAGAGACACCTTGACAGCGTGCACAGGACAACTTTCAGATTCAGCTTGATCAGATGCAGCTTCACCGTTTTACTATAAGCTTGTAAGAACAAATGCAGTAACCTCCAAGAGGAGCTGCGTTTATTGCTCAGAGATTGTAGAAAATATTTGTCTGGGATATTCATTTTGGTTTATTTCGTATCAAGTTGGTCTGTATTGTTTTATGGGCTATTTGTATGAATTGAACTTCTGCTGTAACTACTGTTGTATGTGTTCTCTGATTTGGTTATGAACTAAAGGAAGAGATTGATATCTTATTATCTTCTAGTGATTTTTCTTTAGAGAAGGATGGATAAAGGAATCCATGCTGTCTAGAGATCTTGTACTTTTATCCTTGAGCAATTCCAACCATTGTACAGACTTATCCATGCTCACATTCTTAGAAATTCCCTGCTTCATACTTTGAATGACATGATGACCATGTAAGTTTCAGAGAATGAAGACATTGTACATGATTTTCAGAGAATGAAGACCTCCTAATTTTCAGAAATGACTTTATAATTGTTCAGAGCACAAAGTTCAGGTTACAAGGCTTTGTTCAATCATGCACAAATCTGAATATCTAATACATTGTCAGTTAGGCACTGATATGAATTCATAATCTCATAAGGAAATTCTTACATGTCTTTTCTATAGAATTTCAAGAATCCTCTGAAAACACAATGGATTCAATTTTGAACAGAGGATGTTCATTTATCCCTCTGGATTCATGGCTAATCACATACATGAGCAGATACAATAGCTAGACATGAGGTTGCTTCAATTTCAGATACGGCTTCCTGCAGATTGGAACCTATGTAGCAGTTTATTGCATACAAGAACAAGCTCATACAGAATAACCCATGTAGCTCTGTTTTTTTTACAAAGAAGCTACCTGCAGCACAGCACCTTCCAACTACAAAGTCAAAAAATTGATTAGGCTATGTCCAAATCTGATGAGGACATGAGTTCTCCATTCATTTCATTTCAGAAAAATCCATCACATCATTCATTCAAGTATATAAAGAATGTGGTAGAACATTACATAAAAATTGCTAATGGCAAATTTGCCATACAAGCTCATATATCAAAATTGACAGTTCATACAAGAGATCTCTTCATACAATCAGGTCATTTCATACAATGTGAAGAACGGCCGCTGACATGGACCTTCAAACTAACTTGCATATAGTAGCTCCAATCGTCTTTGTTTCAAAACCAAGCAAGCAGATCGAGCATACGAATCAGGCTGGAAGAAGGGGGGAGCACGGCCTTGTGGCACTAGATCCAACCCTGGGAGGACCTCAGCTACGGGGCTCCAGCCATCTGCCCGCCGAAGACCATGCCGGCGGCGTCGTATCCAGCCCAAGACGAGACCACGCAGCTCCCCAGTGGCGACTCCAGCTGGCTGCTCGTCCTCGACTTCTCTCCCGGCGCCGAACTCCTCGCTGCCAGCGCTAGGGTTTTGGGGAGGAGGGAAATCGCCAGGGGAGAGAGAGTGAGAAAGAGAGCAGAGAGATGAGAGAGAGAGAGAGAGAGAGAGCGTGGGAGTGGAATGGGGGAGCTGGGCAACGAGCCGCGTCCGCCCGGGAAGGTGCGGGCAGGGGAGGACGCGTGTACGTTCGAGATCATCCAATCGCACGGTTCACAGCGTGAAGTACCATGGGCTGGTCAGCTGCGGCTGACAATAGCCCAACTCTCTCTCTCTCTCTATATATATATATATATATATATATATATATATATATATATATATATATATATATAATGGCTAGCGTCTCTAGAGTGTACGGATCTCTCCGTACACCTAACGTGTTTTTGAAATCCGAGATGTCTAACAACTGATCCGAATCATTGATCTTGTTTGTCTTACTGAAATGTAGCTAGCGTTTCTCTCTCTCTATATATATATAGATTTGCTAGTGCACACTTGAGTGTACGGAGCCTCCGTGAACTTCGATGGGTTTTTGAAATTCGAGAACTTTAGTGATCGATCCAAACCATTGATCTTGTTCGTCATGTCAAAAGGTAGCCACCAACCAAGTTTCGTATTTTTTTTAATTTTTTTGCTATTTGTTTTCTAATTTTGAAAATCAGCCTTCAAAATAGTTGTGGAACGTCCAAAAAAGTTGATTTTCAAAATTATAAAAAAAATAGAAAAACAATTTGAAAAAATACGAAACTTGGTTGGTGTCTACGTTTTGACATGAAGAACAAGATCAACGGTTTGGATCGATCACTAAAGTTCTCGAATTTCAAAACCCGCTAGTTCACGGAGGATCAACGATTCATGAGCCGTCCTACCGTGGCGCCGCCCGCCCGCCGCCACCGTCCCCCATCGCCTCCATCTGCCGACACCGCCAGATCCGCCGACGCCTGTTCGTTGTTTGCGTTGCCTGCCGCCCGTCGTCGTCCGCCACTGCGCCACCGGTCCTTTTGGGTGGTTCGTCTCGCGAGGTCTGCGACTTTCTGGCGGCGGCTCCACGAGCATGGCGGCGACGTCTCCATGGCGGCGGCGGCGGCCGTCTCGCGGCAACTCCACGAGGCGTCTCTCGTCTGCAATGGCTTCATGAGGTCAGGCTCTGCCAGCGGCGGCGTCTCCACCTGTGGCGCTATCTTGGCTTTTTGTCCATTACATTCAATTCTTGTACTAACACGTAGATTGTAATGCATAGTAATCAAATTGGGAATGTATTTTTATCCATTTACGAATGTAATTTTGAAGGTAATGAAAATAATTAATACTGATCCACAATTCGCATTAGATTTTGTCGAGAAAATTGAAAGTAATCAATTCTTCACAAAAAGTTTGAAGACAAATGACGATGTCGAATATTTATCAAAAAAGTTTGAAACGAGCAGTTAATGAACCTACGATTTCTGGAGATTCCCTCCCACGAAACTTGGATCACATGCAAAGTTAAATTACTGCCAGTCTCAAATTACTTTTGGTCATCACATTTACTTTCGTTTTGATCATCAATTACCGCCCGTTTTGCTCGTCCCACTTACTGCCTGGTTAGGTGTAGATTAGCTTAATCTACACAGGTGTAGATTAGGGCCTCCGTGCGTGTATATATATATATATATATATAGAATTATATATATATATATATATATATATATATATATATATATAGAGAGAGAGAGAGAGAGAGAGCTAGCGTACTCTAGAAATCTGAATCTCTCCGTACTCATGGTTTTCGTTTGCCTAACAACCGATCCGAACAGTTGATCTTGTTAAAATGAAACGTTATCGCCAAGTTTCATATTTTTTGAATTTTTTACTATTTGTTTCGAAAATCAGCCATCCAATTGCTCAAAAAGCTGATTTTCGTACATAAGAAATAAATAGTAAACAAATTCAAAAATATGAAACTTGGTCACCGATAACGTTTCAGTGAGATAAACAAGATCAATGGTTCGGATCAGTTGTTAGGCATCTCGAATTTCAAAACCACTCTGGAGTACGGAGATCTCAGACTTTAGAGGACGCTATATATATATATATATATATATATATATATATATATATATATATATATATATATATATATATATATATATATATATATATATATTATATATGGTGTGGATCCTCTCGTCCCTATACCGTTTTGAAAAACCGTGATCAAAATTTTCGATCCGAACCGTTCATATTCTTCATCTTATTGAATTCTCACCCATGCAAATTTTCCAAAATCAGCTTTTTGGACGCACCACAACTAATTGGAAGGCTGATTTTTAGAAATAAATAGTAAAAATTCTAAAAATGTAAAATTTTGCATGGGGTGAGAATTCAAAAGATGAAGAATATGAACGGTTCGGATCGAAAATTTTGGTCATGATTTTTCAAAAACGGTAAAGGGGTCTGCACCATGGTCAATTCTAGCCCAACTCTATATATATATATATATATATATATATATATATATATATATATATATATATAATTATTACATATGGCTCCATGGAGCCTAGGCTCCACCTTCATCAGCCGTTCATCTCTTCACTGGCTCAGGTAATAGATTAACGGGTATACAGATACTGATGTGGCATGTTTTTCAAACATTTTGTCCCTGGATCTTTCTTCTTTCTCTCACCCTGGTCTCTCTCCTCTTTGGTGACGTTTGCTTTTGCTCTCCATCGGCGTGCATGACCACCTCTCCAGGCTACTAGCTCTGTCACCTCGCTCATCTCCTCCGCCACCTCTCCAGGATGCTAGCGTTGCCATCTCATCTTCTCCCAGGCTCACTGTCACTGCCTTGCAGCCCTCTAATCAGCCACTCAAGGCAATTAGGCTAGATCTGCTGCTTGGCTACGGAAGAAATGGTAACCAAAGTAAAACCATCTCCACTTCGACGTCCACTACGGGTGACGTCCATTTTCTCTTCGACTCCCGATTCCTTTCTGAGAGTTTTGGGAAGCACCACTACAGGTTGGTGTCCCCAACCGGCTATTGATTGGCGTCTCCAACCAGTAGTGAGGTGTTGTTCATATACACAAGCACTATTATTACGTGTAACTAGGTCAATCACCATGAAAACATAGATCAATAATAATTAATTGATAATTTACAAAACTTTATTAATTAACAACTTTATTGCAGATATATTTACAGCTTCATTGCTTTTGTCACATCATTGTTCGAGTGCGATGAGAGTGTGGCACCCGATTCATCCAAGTAGTGGAGCTATCATTAATTAGGTTAACTAATTAATTCTTGAGTTTTACAAGTTGTGAGGAGCGGGCATGATTAAGTATTAATTACATTTACTAACCCTATTGCCACCTTTCAATATGTCAGCATTGCCTTTGGTAAAGGTGTGCATAAACTTTGTTGCCCGGCTTCTGTCTCAGACACTATGGTGAAAAAAGAAAGATAGGAATGAATGAAAGTTAAGAAGCTAGCATTATGCTACAATATTGGTTGAATATTCAAGTCGATAATGTTTTGATAGCCTTCTATCGATTTCCTTTCTGAGTCAAATTAATACTGTGATTTTGCTATAATCTAACTAGATATCAAGAAGGATCTTGTAAAACCTGCACACGCGCGCACACACATGGTCGCATGGATCGGTGGTCTAACAACGCTCCGTTTTTCTCCGTTAGCAATAAAAACCAAATAATAACTGTACATTTAAAGTTGAGCATGTGTTACCATATATTCACTAAGGATCTTGTAAAACCTGCACACGCGCGCACACACATGGTCGCATGGATCGGTGGTCTAACAACGCTCCGTTTTTCTCCGTTAGCAATAAAAACCAAATAATAACTGTACATTTAAAGTTGAGCATGTGTTACCATATATTCACTACACCATTGCATATTATTAGCGACACGAGTTTGGCGACGGATTGAGAGTCGGTAAGAAC
Organism: Raddia guianensis; assembly: GCA_036346415.1. NCBI lineage: Eukaryota > Viridiplantae > Streptophyta > Magnoliopsida > Poales > Poaceae > Raddia > Raddia guianensis. Next base: position 5,904,109 of record CM070537.1, read on the forward strand.
TGGCGACTGAGTAAAAGACAAAAATATAGGTGTTAGGGTCGAATGCTCAGTCAACACTAATTGGTCTCCCTACCTTCGGACTTACAGTTGGTAAAATACTTTTTCCCATCTGTTGGTTCGTCGGCATTCATATGCCGACTCATTGTTAGTCGGCAACGCAAAAACACTGGACGCGAAAAAACGAACTAGGCATGCGCATCTCAAAAATCAAAGACTCGGCGTGCACTATAGCGGGGGTCACACTGTGCAACGTAATAGAGGGAATATGTGGCCGTGTAAATAAGAGAGTGAGAGAGATGGAGGAAAGAGAAAGCAAATCGAGGAGATTGAGAAAGAAATAGAGAGAGGGGGAGTGGAGGGGAGAGAGAGATGGAGGGGCGGTGGAGGCGGCAGGCGTGGGATGTGTTGGCGATTCTTACGGACTACAGAATTAATCCGAAGCGGACGGATATCGCATTAGTTTTAACCCGGGGGTATTTCAAGGTATCTTTTTATTTCTTAGGAAACGAGGGTAAAGATATCACAATCAGTTGGCAATTCTATCTCTACTATTTAAGATACCAGCTAATATAAATAGCAGAGGTAAGGATAATGATATACTCCCTCCGGTCACAAAAAGAAGTCATCGTTGACTTTTAGACACATCTTTGACCATTCGTCTTATTCAAAAAAGTTATATAAATATTATTTATTTTGTTATGATTTGGTTTATTATTAAATGTATTTTAAGTATTACTTATATTTGTACATATTTGAACTAAATTTTTAAATAAGGTGAATGGTCAAAGGCTTGTCCAAAAGTCAACAACGACTTCTTTTTTGTGACCAGAGGTAGTAATAATATAATGAGTGACACACACAGGAGTGTGAAAGATAAATTAGGCATACTCATATAGTGGGGAGGTCAACGAGACTAGTGTGATCTGACTACAGTAAGTTCAATCAATTACTAAGCTTGAGCTATTAGATAACTGAATGTTAGAATTGTTTAAAAACTCCTTGGAGCTTGGCCGATTCACTACCACCCGCTATCAGTTAAAAACACTGGATGATTATGATCACCTCCGATTGGTCTTGACTAGACTGAGACTAATGGGGCAGACTTCGCAAAAGTTGATACCACTTGGATAGTAGGGTTGTCACCACCTACTACCTACCACATCACTGTTGAATCAGGTGTCTATTCGAGTTAGAACTAGTTTCAAATACCACGTTATGATGAGTGGAAAAGGTACTTGCTGGCACACATTATGATGGTTTAGACAACCTAGAAGTAAAACATGCGCATCATAAATGTCAACACAACAAATCTCCTTATCCATTTTACAGTTGTCCAAACAAGGTCCACAGATGACAAACTAAAGCATTTATAGAAGAAAATGATCAAGTGGTAGTTGAAACATGCTTCATGCTAGCTAGGGATTTTATTCAGAACATCCAATTTATAATTGTTTGAGCAAAAGAAGATAGATCAAATTTATAATGGACAAAAAACTGAATGCCTAGTTTGATCAGTTTTTTCCATTATCTAAAAAAAAAGGCTTGATCGACTAAGTCAATCGACTGGCACTGGCTCCATAGCTTCAGCCTCCTTTCTCAACTCCTCGAACAGAGCTGATGACAAGTATCTCTCCCCCAAGCTCGGAAGAACAGTCTGAAACGACAGTCTGCTGCTTAGTCTTCTCAAATCACTTGTTGCCAACATTCTGATTCAATGCATAAAGATTAGCATGTGCAGCTTACCACAATGAGCTTTCCTTTGTTCTCCGGCTTTTTTGCGAGTTCAAGAGCTGCAACTGTGTTGGCCCCTGATGATATTCCCACCTGCAAAGAATTAAGCAAGTTTAGCAATCGTCCATTCTATGCAATTATGCACATCAATTCAATTCAACATCAGCCAACAATCTTCAAAATCAATTGCTTCCATTTCTACGAGAAGCAAATTATCACTTACGAGAAGACCCTCCTTCAGCGCTAACTCACGAGCCATCTTGACAGCATCCTCACCTTTCACCTATCATATGCCAGATTTAGTTTGCAGCTTAGTACTACGTAGTAGGCATAACAACAATATTGTCAATTTGACTGATGTTTACCTCAAGAACCTTTTCCATTACATCCATATCCAGAATGTCTGGCTTGAATCCCACTCCATTTCCGGTGATGAGGTAAGGGCCTGTAAGTTAACATCACATGGGCAATATTAGCAACAAACGAATAAAATAACCAGAAATGTTTTTTTTCCAAACAGCTATAGCTAGCCCACCTGGCTTGCCGCCATTCAGAACATTTGCCTCAGCAGGTTCTACTCCATAGATCTGCGTACACACACATACCCACCATGAATTTTACAGCATTACGGACTGCAAATTTTAGAAATAATTAGGCAACACCAATGACGCAAATTTGTTGTCTGGTCTATGCTAGTACCTTTGCATTAGGGTTCTTCTCTTTCAGGTACTTGCCAACACCCGTGACAGTGCCACCACTCCCAATTCCCATGACAAAAATATCGACCTGCCTAAGTGTGTCCTCCCATATTTCTGGTCCAGTTGTCTCATAGTGGATCTGCCAATTTTGACCAACATCATAGGAAACAATAGAAATTCAATTATTTAAGTATCATACTCAATATATTTTAAATAATTAATAGTAATATAGTCCAGAAGATCACACATATAACAAGAATATTGGGCCATAGCGAGCTCATATAAGAGGCGTTCTCAAAATAAACCTGACCAATAAACATTTACAAACAACAACAACCACTATTCTAATAGGGAAAAAAATTATATACTATTGCATAGTTAGCCATATCGCCCATCGCTTAGTACGTAGGCGCTCTTTTGTATGCCATTGCAATTGATCAAATATTATCTACAATGCTAGTGTTCACCGTTTCCATTAGTCAAGCCATCACGGCACCAGACAAAGACCATTTTGCCCTTGAGTTCGTAAATATGAAATTAGAAAATATGACCGACCATTAAAATTAAAAAACCAACCAAATTTCCTAATTTTTAATCCGACCAAATTTTCAAATCTCTCTAAAATTGAGAAATTTGGAATCTGACCGATCTGAAAATTTGAAACTTGGTAAATTTGAAAAGTATGAAATATGACAAAATTTGGAAATTTTAAATGTAGAAACTTTAAATTTTGAATTATGGCTAACTTGAAATAATTAAATCTTCTCTAATATGAAAATTTTGTAATCTGACTAAAAATTTAAAGCTGACCGAATTCAAAAAATTTTAAATATGATCAGATTTGAAAATTTAAAATTTTGAAATCTGACTAAATTCGAAATTTTTAAATCTGACCGAATTAAAAAAAATTGAATCTTGAAAATGTTAAATTTTGAAAAAATCCAAGAGGTCCCAGATTGTCTTACATATGATGACAAGGGTATTTTGAGCATTATAGATGTTACAAACGGTGAAAACTGATGGACCATGTCGGCAGTGGCAACATAATATTCAACTGCAATAGCAAATAAGACGGCGGCCGCTCGGCAATGGCGTATATGACAGAAATTTGCATGCAATGGTACACAAGATATTATCCCATTCTAACACAGCACTAAGATGTTGTACATGATCAAAATCAAGGAACGAAGAATACCTTGACATTAGCAGGATTCTCGAATTGTTGAAGCATGAATGCACTAGAATGATTCTCATAGAGCTCGGCTGCTTTCCTCACTGTCCCTCCCATCCCTTTTGTTGGGTCAGCAAGGACCAGCTTCGCTCCGAAAGCCCTCATGGTCACCCTCCTCTCAAGGCTGGTGTACGATGGCATTGTGAGTATGAGCTCATACCCCTTAAGTGCAGCCATGAACGCCAGGCCGATGCCCATGTTCCCAGATGTGGGCTCGATCAGAGTGGTCTGTTCCATAAGGGAGATATCAACTTGGTAACAAAATAAATATGCTGATGGGATTGGTTTCTTGCAGCACAACACTTCACTAATTCCTCAGCGAAGCTTCAAATATTTACCAAGAGTTTACATCGAACATTCGAACCACATGCCTAGGCTTGCGATTGTAATGCTATTTTCATATGAAATCAAGCGAAGTGCTTAACTATTTGTTTCCAAATTTTAAATTTCCTGTTTGTTGTTGGACAGAGCTTAATTATAGTGATACCTAAGTGTAATGCTTTATACAAAACTATGTGATCACTGACCTTGCCTGGGGTGATCAACCCCTTCTTTTCAGCGTCTTCCAACATTGAAACTGCTGGCCTGGTTCATACAACATCCAACACAAAAAAAAAAAGATAAATCATGAGCTCACAGTTCGAGATGAATGTTGCCTTGCTGACATATTGATCAAAAGATCCGCATGCTGCTTACGCATACAGAGCTACATTGAAAACAAATAGATTTTCTTTATCCCTTCATGTGTGCTTGCTCTGGTCTCAGATGCTGCAGCGAAAGTGTTCATATGGAAGTTGGTAATTGGTTGATGATAATTGGAACTGCTTGTCAGCCCTCAATTTTATACTTACCAGAGGGCCGTTGTACACATGCACTAGACCCTGGATCAGTACTCTAGTGCGTGCAATACATAGCCGAGTATCATGCAGACATACGTTTCATTATTCGAAGAATTACATACCTGATTGATTGGCGCGGGCTTAAGATCAAATAAGCCGTAAGACTTTACGATGGTTATAGGTAAACCATCAGGGTCAGCGGAGCCTATAGATTTATTCGCAAAATCTTCCAACGGCTATGAAATCCTGCAGGCGACTGAAGCAAACCCTAAACCGCATCATGGCCATCGTAGCCAGGTCATCTCCTTTGCGACACTTGAGCAAATCCACCTCCTTAAAGTAAATCTAAAAGAGTGGAAATATGCGAGGTCAGCGTCATCCAAACGCTGGCTAGTTAACACTTCCCTTAATGCATATAGTGCTTAGAAGGCTTTACTTGGGGATAAGGTTATTTTATTTGCGTAAAGCCAAATTTAGAAGATTTTGGAAACATCCTAACTAGCATCAACTAGAATTGGATCTTATTAATACCAATCAAGGGTTTCCATCTTAACAATGCACTCAAACACAATTAACCAACCATGAACACCGACCAACCATTAATCAACCAACTCTCATCCAAATACACAACCCACAATCGATCAACTCTTGCCCAAAACATAACCAGCATAACAGATCACCACAATCCATACCAGCTTATACCCAATTATCACCCAAATTGACTATTCCTTGATCATAACCCAACCAGCTTACAAGATTACCATTCCAGCTTATTTGTTCCCTGGGAACCTTTCTCCTGGTTGCTCCCAACCAGACTTTCTCCTGGTTGCCCCAACCAATCCTAGTTCTGCCATCATTCCAGGATTTGGCGAAATCCGTTCATGGACCACACATGCCATGGCATGATCACCCCACCTAGTAGGGTTGCGCCTCGCTAGCCGACCGTCACCACAGGGATGTGTGGCCATTATCACCCTCGGTGATGGTCCATTCCGCCCTATCGAGATCGGTCCCGAGAGGCCTCCGCAGAGCGCCACTCTGGCGATCCACGTCGATGCTCCGCGATGGCCACGCGTTGTGTCGGAACCAACCTAGGCGGCGACCTTTCATTCTGCGTGTTTATCCGCGCAAGACTCTGGGTAAGCCCTGCTAAACCCAAAGCTAGGCATCTCGAGCCTTAATCATCTATCGGGATGTCCAAATCCAACTAGGGCAACCCACCATTCTTTCTCTACTTCCACGGTCATCGACCACACCATATCACACACTTGGACTTTCCCAACCGACCAACCCAACCGACCATGTATCCCCATATTCATACCCACAAACACAATCATTGACATGCATCTACCAATACTAAGCATCATATGTCATATCATATTAAATGAGACTAATAAATGTCCGGTGAATATCGGTTCACCGTTCCGTGGCGATTAGCCAGAAAATTTGTTAAGCCTAAGCCAGTCTAAGCAAGTTTTACCCATTAGGTAGGGTTAAAATGGTTACCAGACTAATCTTAGGCTAACAAGAGCAATGACAATCAAGGCAGTCATTAAGGCTAAACATTTCAAGGCAGGCATGTATAAGTATAACATGATTAACAATTAGGCAATCTAATAAGCATGCATCTTTAATAAGTAAACAACATAGTTTAAGAAAACTAGGTAATGAACATGATATTAGCGATGTTAATCCGCACTAAGGAAAGTCGCTATCTCTCCCTAATACGGATCACATCGAAAGAGTAAGTGTTAACTCGCCTGGACCATTCGTATTCCAACCGTGGATCTTGATTCGCCCTGAGATCCTCCTTAATCCCTCGGGGTCTACCGACATGAACCAAATGACACAGATAATCACCACGTTGCGAGGAAAGCATAATGCACAATATGCAATCGCTCCTACGAACATAGTAGTGAGTCTACGTAGGCTACCCTAACATCTCTATGTTATTCCTACAAGAGTCTTCCATGAGTTTCTATAAAGAGGTAAACTTCATAGAGGGCTCATGGTGCGGTATGCCAGTTGCGCTTCCTTGCCATGGTTTAATCTTAGGATTGAAAACTGGTGTAACATTATGTTTTGGATTATATTACCTACGCTCGTTATCATTCTTCTTAATAGTTGTCATGGATTTCTTATGAGCCAGTGTGTATCGTACTTTAATCACGATTTCCATCGATGGGGAATCGTTCCTAGCTACTATTGAATTTTTAGGTGTTGATAATTTTATATATAATTCTTCTACACACATCCCACGGTAGTTCTGTTTGTTGTTAACAAGCGAATCATTCTGGTTTGCCTTCTATATTGGAAAGTATTGTACAAGTTCACTAATTGCTTATCAATGCATCAGAAAACATGATGCAGACACGACCTATGTTTTATACCCTTGGCATTAATGCCCAGATAGTTTAGCGAACCTACTTTTCGTATGGTAGGCTATGGGTGTCAGAGTGCATCAATAAGTAGTATTTAACAATATAGTAGTTTGCTATTCCCCAAAAATGCGATTTCGTACGATAAGATCGTAATAAGGTGATTATGGTTTCTAGGCGACATAAGAGGACGTCTTTGCGGAATTCGACCTACTTACGGCGTAAGGATTATTGGAGTTGACATCCACTAGGTGCTTAGAGATAATCTTAAGTTATACCCATTAATAACTTCTTCTAAGTTCATTCCTTAAATAATTTAATAGGATATGAGTTAATTATTCGTCGGGTTTAGCAATTTAATAATCCTCTGCATACACTTAGGCGAATAAAGGCAAATTTAAAATGTTCTAAACTCATTAAGGCATTTGCCTAGCCATTATATTTTCTAACCAATATTTTTTTGGGTTCAATTTCTTTAGTTAATATAACCAACAAATACCCTAACATTTCTTTAATCATTTCTATAACGAAAAATCTACATTTTAAATAACCGTGCCAATTTTTCCTCTACAGTGGTTGATTTTATATTTTTATAAAATCAGAATTCTCATCTAGTATTTATGTAAATTTTGCTAGAATTTTTGGGTGCCTCTAGCTATTTTAATTAAATCGTTAGCTGTGCCTGCAATTATTTAAATGGTTAAATCAGTACTTAAGCGATTAATCCCTTTTAGTGTTTCCATCATTCCCTTTGGTTTTATAAGTGTATTTTATACTTTATGTAATTTTACTAATTTGGTTCTAAATTTCATTAGCAAACAAGCTGATTCAGTCCCCCTTTTATATAGGAAGGTACCATGGGGGTTAATTACTTACCTTGTTCAGGGAAAACCTATGGACAGTGATTAAGCTAACATTATGATAAATTTTGTGATGGGCTCTAGTAATTACTAATAATTTTTTTTAAGAATTTAGGGGGTGTCTACGGTTTAAAATAAATTATGAAATCACCTTGTAAAAATAAGAAAAAGATTGCCATTGGGCTTTATACGATTTTATTAATCCAGTTTTTCCACTTCACTATTTATTATGATATTTTTAACAGGTTCTAAACCTACTGTAGTATTTTTGTACAAAATTTCATAATTTTTGGATGTCGTTTGCTATTTTAAATAAATTCTACCAACGTGCTGTGTCACAAGAATTGACGAAAATTCAGAATTAAATACCAAGTTTTGCCTTGGGCTGGACTTGGGCCGAAGCTGGGCCGAACGTTGCTAGCTGGCTGCGCAAAACTTAGTCTGAAAACGTATTCCTACCATACGCTTCCACTTACTGGCTCGTGGGGCCGATGGCCCACCTGTCGGTAACAAAAACTTCACACCAGCCCGACCCCACCTACCAGCCATTCAATCCCTCCATCCACTGTTCATCGTCTTCTCCAGAGAACGCTCGTGTCGGCCATGGGAGCTCGGCAAAGCTCGGCTCGCCGGAGCTAGGGGGCACGACGGCTTGGGGGTTATGGAAAAATGGAACGGGCCTAACGAGCCTCCTCCAAAGATGCGCACGGCACATCTCGCGGTTCTCCCTAGCGACGGCGCGGCGAGCGGCGACGGAGTAGCTATCGGGCGAGGCAAGCGAGCCTACTGCATATATGTTTTCGACGTTCTCTCTAGCGGGGGAGCTTCAGGGCGTTGCGGAGATGCTCACCGAGCTAATGGGAGGGCACGAGGAGGCGTGGAGGTGGCCTGCGACGTAGGCGGCGACGGTGGCCAAAGCACGAGCTCCGCGGGCAGGTCTCCTCGGCGAGAATCAGCTACAAGGGAAGAAGGAAAAAGGTTAGGGGCTTAGCTGGGATGCTCCAGCGAGCGGGAATCGCTTCGGAAGCTCACCAATCGACGGGTCCGAGCATCGCTAGGATTTGGGGAATTTGGGGAAAAATGGAAGGGACGGTCCAATGGGGCCGGCCCTGGTTTTAGGGAACTGGAACATGGTGCTGTGAGCCCCGAGCAGGCACTGAGCGGCATGGCTAGGGAGTAATGGCGACACGACACGGCTGGGGCACGCCGGGAGGCCATGATGGCAAGGCACCGGGGATGGCAGGGCGACGCGACGTTCTAGGGGGTAGCCTTTTGGACTTTCGGAGCCACGGACATGTTTATGGCGTGGCCGAACGGCGCGTGCTCGTACAGCATTGACGACTCGCCGGTCCATGGCTGCGGACCGGAGGTCCTTCGCGGCGGACCAGGCGGCGCGCAAGCACGTAGCCCGGACAGCACATGGCTCGGGTGGCGCGGCGCGGACGGGACGGCGCGAGCAGCGCGGCGTGCAGCGTGCGACGCGGCAGAGGCGTCAGAGCAGGTCTACAGAGCCGGGCAAAGTCACGCGAAAAAAAGCTAGAGAGGGAGGGAGAGAGAGTTGCCTGCAAGGTGCTCGGTATAATGCCCATAGGAGGAGGAAGAGAGAGAAATATGATTTTTATTTGCAATTGAAATTTTATCTTTGGTTTTAAATTGATCCCATTGGTTCAAAATTTTCACTAATTTATTCCAAACCCAAAATTTGGGTGTTACACTGCTGTAGAACACCAGTATAGTTGTATAAGAACTCACTAAAATCTAGATAAGGAAAAGGAGAACACAAAAGCTCCGAGAGCGTGTAAGTTTTATAGTATCCTGAAACGAACTAGCACAATGTAATGATAATATATATAGTGCAAAGAAATAACTCCTTTAATGGATAACTTTGTACTAAAAGCCAAAAGTTGTGATCAAATCTCACTTAACCCTTGGATGATGAAAATTACCTTTTCAAATCCTGGAAGGTGCTATTGTTTGCATTGTTGCCCCCAAAATGATAGTATTGCCGTTAAATGTTGATATGACATGGAGTATATCAATCCATACAAGCATATAATTTTGGATAGTTTTAAAAAAGTTCAACTACTTGAACTAAAATTTCAGAAAAAGGTAAACTAAATTTCTTGATTTTGTATGATTCACATTCCAAATTTTCAATTTCTAAAATAAAAAACAAAATACAATTTCAAAATATATTATTTTGGAAAACATTAAACTTTCAAATAAAATTTCAAATAATAATTTGTGATTTTTCGATTACTAATTTTCGATTCATTATTATTTCACAATTTTAATTACAAAATTTGAATTTTTAAAAGTATAAATACGAAAATTGTTTTTTGAATTTGTATTTCGGAATTTGAAAATTTCCAAAATATAAAAATTCCTAAATTGTTAAAAACATTTAGAATCAATGAATAAAAATTCAATTCCTTATTTTTTTCTAAAATATAAAAATTCCGAAATTGTATTTTTCGATTTTTATTTTGGAAATTATTTAAAAAAATAGATAATTTCTTTTTTAAAATATTATTCACTTTTTATAAGATTTTAGCTGAAAGTTGAATTTCTTAAATTTTTCTGAAATTAAATGTCTTCGTGGTTTAACATGTAAGCATTTACGAGAATGTAGCGTACATCCGAGCATTTAACAACCAGTCGCATGTCCACCACTACACTTAGCGGTTGCACTAACGGTTTTCGGAAACGGTGCAAACAAAAACTACTTTTAGGAATCGAAAAAAATCAATATTCAGAAGTTAAGTGAGATTTGATCACAAATTCTGGGATAAAATACATAATTTTCTATTATTTTTCTACATAGCAACTAATGTGCAATCGAGCATAACATGTCTCTATGTTCGTTTCCATCACTACCCGTGAAAAATTGTAAGTGTTAAAAGCCCTTCATTTTCCTCTTGGTTATCTTGGAGCAGAGACAAAACAATGTGCCAAAAATAGGGCGTCTTCTTTCAGCTTCACCTGGAAGTTTTCAGTTGTACTACAAGCAAATATCTGTCTAGAAGAAGTTAAGGTGGTTCCTAGGTTTTGTTCCTTTTAGCGTATCGTTGCGTTGATATATTACTATGACAAATTTAAGAGCACTCGAAAAGAGAACTAAAAATTATAAAAAATAATTAAAAATTGTTTTAAAATCTTAGAAAGGATTAATAAAAAACACGAAGAAATCATTACAAATTATCACAACATATAGACTATATAAAAATAACAAAACTTGCCACGGTAATACGCTCACATCCAGGCAGACAAGATCATTGAGGCGCCCCTTGTTTGATTCTTTTTTTTTGGATAAATGAAGTTTTATTGATCTTAGACAATTACATCAAGGAGATATAATCAATTCAAGACCACAACCGGCCTCTGCATAGCAAAGATGCACACAGCCAAAAACTAAAAAAGAAAAACGACAAGACGAAAACAATCCTGTCGCAGCAGGCTACAACACACAACCAAATCTTCAGAACTGAGCACCACCCAAACAACAATTAGACTACGATGAAGGCTCTCTAAAAGCAACGCCTCCAAGAAGGAAACGACACTAAGCATGCCGCCGTTGCCATGGTCCAAGCAGTAAAGATCAGACCAGAGGTTTTCACCCTGTAGAGCAAATTCATCAAACTCCAGACAATGCCTTCAACAAGGGAGCGACAACGATGCCGCCATTGCCAAGTACAACCAGCTAAGGTCAGACCTAGAGATTTCTCCCCAGAGTCAACAAACCGGTACCCAAAAGCACCGCCAAATTGAAGTCCCCAAAGTTGCCTCCCCCTACAAACCAATCCAGTGCCGCCATAACGCCCATTCTTGACCAACTGCAAGCGACCACAAACTTGTTGACAAGCATACCTTCTTCAGATAAACACCCCACAACAATAGAGACGCGAAATAGCCAAAGGGCACACATCTTGAATCTGCAAGAACCATCTGAAGGCATATGAGTCACCCAAATACGCGAAGCCGTAAATCGAAGTCAATGTGACCTCTGCCACCGGGCCAACAGGACGACCACTGGAAAAGAAGAAGTTGTTGCGAAAAATAGCTGCACAGAAGGCACCGCCGACAAAATGACGTGGAACTGGAGAGGAGCCGCCTTGCTACTCCATCCTGATGGAGAGACGCCGTGACAACGGCCAGGACGGCGGCGACCACGAGAACGGCAGGCGAAATCACAACCGCCGCCGCCGCCCGTAGCCGCCACCGAGGGGCCGAGCTCGACGGTGCTGAAGAGAAGAAGCCGAGGTGGGCGTGGCGGGAGGAGAAGAAAAGCGCTTCGGCGAAGGCGCGGCGGCGCGGCTAGTTTAGGAGGCGCTTCAGGCGGCGGGTCGGCGACGGCGGCGGCGGCGCGAGGTGGAGGCGCTTCGCGGCGGCGGCGGCGGCGGCGGCGGAGGCGAGGAGGAGGAGGCGCGCAGGACGGCGGTCCCGGAGCGGCGCTCGGGACGGCCGATTTGCTTTTTAGATGTAGTAGTCCTGTTTGATTCTTTTGCTAAAGCGATAGGATGTTTTATTTTTGCAGAGCCTAAAACAATTCTTCTCCAACATTATGTCGAGGATATTATCCTATCGTAAATACAATAATCCCAGCCACTAGAATAATGGATCCCTACCACAAGCCGATAAGCAACAGCATCCATACAAGTGTGATAAATTTCTGGGAACTGATGGTATCTGCATCTTGGGCGCATGGAGACAAACGGCCCAAGAACAATGTGATTAAGCATGAAGATTACGTCTGCTGTCTTTGCAAATGAAAAGTTGCTTCTTCAAATGCTGACGTAGTAATGGTTGTTCGGGAAGAGATAGCTAAGCACCTGTCTTTGACGCTGAAGGATGGCTGCAGGAACTCCAGCTTGGCTGCAACCCGGGCCCCACACCCCTCGGTGACCTTGTTCAGGTACACCATTGGTGTCCTCCCAATCAGCTGGAGGAGCAAGCCAAGGCGAAAGCTGCTTAACTAAGGAAATCGATGGACTGATCCTGTAATTAGCAATGGGAGGACAGACTGAACAACTAGCTGTAATCACCTGGGAAGCCGTGTCCCTGATCCTCATCCCTGACAGGATGCCCGGCGACTGAACCGGGTCCAGAGCTGCTGCCTGCTGCTGAGTGGAGAAGGAAGGAGAGGAGCTGCCGGTTCCAGTGCCAACGCTGCTGCTTTGGACGAGGGGCCTCGACCTCCTCGTCGCCAGCCTCATCACCATCCTCTCCATTGCTGCTCGGCCTCAGCTCCCACTCTTCTTGCAGTCTCGGTGAGGCAGCGAGTGATGGGCGATTGCGGTGGGTGGCCAGGGATGGATGCCTAGCTTGTATTTATCGGTGAAGGGAGGCGCATGGCTGAATGCATGTATCTGGCCTGGTTCGCGTCCTGCATCCGTACGTGTTTCCTTCGCCTAGCCACCGACGAGAACAAAACGTGCTTCGCCGCCGTCCTTGCACAAGCCAAACCGAGGAGGTTTTGCTCGTGCATATGCCGTGGGACATCAACATTCGGTTGTTGGGAAGGACATTTTTATCCGACAAAAAGAGGAAGAACTGCCGCCTATTGATAAAAAACAAGATAATCACAAAAGTGGGGGAACAAACCCTCCCCCTTTGGGCAGGGCTAATTAGCTAATTTGTTGAAAATGTGTATTCGTTTCGTGTGTATTCACCTTAGTGATGCAGATATTGGTGGGTACGTGGCTGGCGCCTCTTGAGACGAGAGGAGGTCAAAAGGTCCGGAGACGCGTCAAAGCGAAGCGAGTTCAATGACTTGGCGGTTACATGAGATGGTGTACACGAGAAGGTTAGCCATGACAAGAAATCCGAGACAACTGAAAGCTGCGGCATTGGTAACCTGGTGGCGAAGTTGATATGACCAATGGGCCCAGGCTTGGGCTGGCGACCGAGGAAGCTACGAAGATATTTTTCGAAGGAATATATGGAGAATATTTCCTCCCGGACGTGTGTCTTTTAGTGTGTGAGTTGTATACCACTCATTCTCAAATGAAGGGTGTAGATGTGCTCTAGTGGCATCTCACCCTTAGGCTATAAATAGAGAGGGAGGGGAGCACCTTCTCCTCATCCTCTTAAAGCTGAAAATTTCAGAAATAGAGGGTGAGTTGGGTGTGTTTTGAGAGGCACTTAGAGTGCTTGTGATCATATGGAGTGTGATTTGTAATCCCCAACTTCTATGCAATGAAATCTTTCTTCTCTATGAGTGTCCTCCATTGATTTGCTCTAAATTTTTCTTATTATCGTTTTTCCTTTTAGAACTCTTGTTTAAGAAGAACTTGGTTGATTTCTTGATGATTATTGGTGGTTTATGATGCATTGAGGTTTCTAATATGATTTGACAGACACTTTGCAACCATATGAGAGGCAAGAGATCAAGTTCTTGACTTATTGCTAATCTGTCCAGAAACTTTCATCCGCGCAGCAGTCAGTAAAATATTTTTAGAAAATTCTAGAAAACACATTTTGGAATGATTCTAGTTGGAAACGATGCGTGACTCATATACCCATATGTGGTAAAAATTTAAAGTCCACCGGTTTCTCCGTTTGGGAGCTATGTGGTGAAAATCGAGCCCCAAACTTTCTGCTCGAAGTTCTTCACAACTCGTGGTATTTGATTTTTCATATTTTCTTTGCAAGTAGTCTTGAGGAGATTTTTGGCGGAGTGTTTCACAACTCATGGTTTCATAGGGTGAAAAATTCTCATAATTTATCGAGCAACATAAAGCCAACATCTCTCTGCTCCAATTGATAACAAATTCTGAAGAATCTGTTTTTACTTTTCTGAAAGTGGCTTTGATCATTTGGCTTGGTCTTCTTTCCTAAAGCAAGATTTGAATTGATTCCTCTCTTTTGGACATTTGACAACCATGGTTGTGAATAAACAAATTCTAACATATTACATAACTCTTAGTCATGCATGCTATGTATACACATAATTGTCAAGTTGTTCGGGTTTTGGTGAAAACGGTTGCGTCAAAAAATTATGACGTCTATTCACCCCGTCTAGCCGCCTAGCTCGGGTCTTCATAATTACAAAAGGCCCCATGCGGCCATCCACAGCCGCTAGTCATCAAGCAGAAATTGTAGGAAGATGATACGTTGACAGTCCGCTTGTCTGAATATGTGATTGTTTCCTTCGGCTTGCCGCCGAGGAGAACAAAACATGCTTCGCCGCCATCCTTGCTCAAGCCAAACCGAGGAGCATTCGATTTTGCTTGTGCATGCTGTTGCACATCAACATTCGGTTGTTGGGATGGACATTCAAGCCACAACATGCCTTTGCACATCCCACGCTTCGCCACTGATATAGCATTATTGGCTTATTTGATCGATTCAAGTAGCATAACAATCGGTGGCATCATACTTGCCCCACTATGTAGGTGACGTGAAGAGCACTAGTGGTGGATCCTACATTTTTTTGTTACATGAGAGGCTATGCCTAGGGAATTAAATTTACGGTAATCCAAAAAATTCGATCCGAGACGAAATTACCGATTTTCACAAAAAAAAAATTGACAAAATTTCACCAAAAGAATAATAGAGTTTTTGTATTTTAAACAAAATAAAAAAATAGAAAACCAAGGAATTCAACTAGGGGTGCTAATGGGTTAGGGTGAAATGGGAGGAATGGTGGAATGGGTTGAGTTTTATTGTGGGTTATTTTGAATGGATGGAAATGGTGTTGATGTAGTTCATGGGTTGGGGTGGGGTGGGGTGGGCTTTAAGTTGAAATAGGTTTGGTTGGGGCATGTTGGGTTTGAAAAGGTTTGGTTTCGACCCACAGTTTTGTATTGAATGGGTTCATATAAGTTCTATAATATACCACAAAGTTTTACTTGTGGGCCCTACGTAGACCTGCCAACTTGGACAAAGTCACTTTCAAATATATAGTCATAAAAAATTTTAAACAATTTTGATGATTTTTTATAATGTGAACGCGAGGTATTTTGAAAAAAACCGAGGTGTTTTATAATAGACCTAGCCATAGACAGCACGAGAGGGCCGACCTAAGTAGTACACCAGGCCGACCTGGGCTTCAATCTAGAGCTCGCCCGTTGGGCCAGGGGGTTTGAAAAAAACATGAAATAACACTTGGTTGGGCCGGGCTGGCTTCGAGCTAGGCTAGGCTTGGGGCAAATCGCCAGCATCGAGCCTAAGACTGGGAAATGGTGTCAGATCAGGTCAATGTCAGGCCAAGTCCCGTTGAACCAGGCTTTTCCAAACCCGGCCCAAAGACTGGCCTTTGAACAAGTATACTTTATAGAAAAAGCACCAAATTCTACATGTGGGCCCCATCTATTATGTTTGACCTACCGAATTCAAACAATTCCAATGATTTTTTATAGTGTGAACATGAGTTTTTTTTATAAAAAAACTAAGGTGTTTTTCTTCACGAAGACTAACCTTCATGTAGAATTGGGTTAAGAAATAGGCTCAAATGGGTTAAGAAATGGGGTTAAACCCATGTGAGAGGTGTGGGTTGGATCGGTTTGGGTTTAGATAAGAAATGGGTTGGATTGGTTTGTGTCGGGGATTAAAATACGGCCCATTGCCATGGCCCACTCCCTGACGGCCCAATCAAACAGCCTACCAGGGCCCAGCTCCCTGGAAGGTTCTATCTGGCCCATATGCATCTTGCCGAACAGCTTCCTGGCTGGCGTGATGCGTAACGGCCAAGGAATCGTGTTTGAGTCCGTCTCGAACAGGAGTCCTGCACGGCTACGTGAAGATCCGGACGTTGGTTTCCCGGATTGGAATAGGAGTCGTGATCCCCAAGACTAGGAGTATGCCTTATCTGTCTCGGGATATATTTGGCACGCTGAGTTCGATACGATCTCGTAGTTAGCCCGGCCCGATATTCCCTCGGTAGATCGGTTTGCTCTGTACTATATAAACAAGGACCCTACGGCATGTGGGGGGACTTGATTTTAGCTTTCAGCACCTGGTAGACACCCGATCTTCGTTTGTACACCACGATCTCGCCGAGACTTGTTCGTCTCTTCGAGCCACCTCTTGTATTCATCTCTGATATATAAGAAAGGCTGGACGTAGGGTTATTATCTCTCCGAGAGGCCCGAACCAGGATAGAAACCCCTGTCTCCTGTTCGTTGCTGTTCGTGATTGTTCGGCGTGTCTCCTATCTCGATTCTAAAGAACCTTAGCGACTTGAGATCGTTATCTCAACCGTCGGCGATTAAGCGCCGTCCGTGGGAACACGCAGATCGAGCATGTCGAACTCTATCGGCGACGTGAGACTATTCGAGAGGGATCGACTCGGAAGGACGGGGCGTCTCATCCTGCCGATTCGGATCGACTGTTCGGTCTCGAACACTTTCCGTATCGAGGCGAAGTCTCGATTATATGGCGAAGATAGCCTCGAGATCGCACTCCGTCATCGGCGATGACTACGGGCGATAATCTTTACGACGGTTTGGATCATCCGGACTCCAAGGCTATGTCGGTGGAATTCCACTTGTGGCGACCACGCTGATGACGCCGTCAAGCATACCTTCTCATGGCCCCCGGCATCAACATGGCCGATCGCAGAACCTCCGGAGATCCCGCACGGGATGCGGTGGTCAAGCGAGATCGGGCGATTAATTACGCTTTCGGCGGCAAGATGATAGTCGCTACCGCTCCACGAGCAAGATATCATTCGCCGCAGCTTGACACCTCCATCAATCGGACCTTGGCACGGTTTAGCGACCGGTGTAAGCAACGGCGTCGCGACCCACCTCGCGTCTTGGCGCTAAGTCTCCGGCGAAGCTTCCTGTTCGGGTCAACTCCCCGCGTGATCGGACTCCAGTCGGGCAGAACGCGGATGGTTCAGGGATCCCGGGACCCATAGATCAGAGTCGAGAACGGCTCGAAGCTATAGCAACGGTCCTCAGATCCACCAATCAAGCCGATCTCGCCCGTATGGGCGATGCTGTTGCTTCTAACCTAGAGCGATTGGCCGAAGGCCTAAAGCCCCTAGGAGAAGTCAACACCTCCTCCAGGCAGCGCAGTCAACCTGCTCGGAATGACTCGGACAGCTCTGACCGATCGCGTGACCCTCGTCACCGTCGGATGAACACTGTCCGCGATCAAGCTACCCATGGTCGCCGTCGCTCGCCAAGTCCCCGTAGTCGTCACGACCACAGGGGTAAGCGTGCACGTGATGATCACGGACGGTCCCCTCGTGAGGAGCGCGTAGTCGCGACCACGAGGAAGGAGCGTGGCGGATTGTCCCGGAGAGAATTTCTCCAGGCTGAATCTTCCCGTTCAGCAGGAGTCCCTCCGCGCAACAGGGCCAATGTCTTCTCGAGACTAGGTTCTGCCGGGGAAGGTGGCCGGTCATATGCCTTGGGCTGCAGGGCTTTCTCTGACGAGCTTCGTGCTGTCCGATGGCCCTCAAAGTTCAAGCCCGGTCACATGGAGAGGTACAATGGGACTCGTAACCGGAGGAATTCCTTTCCATCTACGCTACTGACCATCATGGCGGCGGGGTGACGAGCTCGTTATGGCTAATTACCTCCCGATCGTCCTTGGGGCGCTGCTCGGACGTGGCTGTTCAATCAGCAGGAGGGTTCCATCGGCTAATGGGACCAACTTTGTGACGCTCTGATCGCCAACTTCCAGAGCTGTTACGTGCGTCTGGGCAAGGAGGATGATCTGCACTAGATGATCCAGATGAACGGGGAGACCCTCCGCAACTTCGTGAAGCGTTTCATTAAGATTCGCAACACGATCCCGAACATCTCGGACGAATCTGTTGTCCGCGCCTTCAAAAACGGAGTCCGCGACGAGCGGCTCACCTAGGATCTCGAGATCAACGAGACTGGACCGCCAACGACTGTTCAAGGCGGTGACCGATCATATGCTAACGCGCAGAGCTGCGTTGATCAAAAAGGCGTTCGACAAGGGCGAGCCGCCCCCGACTGGTGTGGATGAGAAGAAGAAGAGCAGCAGCAACCCTGGGGACAAGAAGTCCCAGAAGAAGAAGAATAAAGGTGATGCGTGTCGGTGTAATAAATACCGGGGTATAAAGAGTCCTGAGAAGGCCAAGAGGGCCCCACGCGTCAGGCGAGCGAGAGGGCCCCACGCGCCGGGTGGGTGCGTGGGCGAGCCCCCTCTGAAGACGAGGCGAGGACCCCACGCGCCGGGCGGGTGCGTGGGCGAGCCCCCTCTGAAGATGAGGTGAGGGCCCCACACGCCAGACGGGTGAGTGGGCGAGCCCCTCTCGGAGACCAGCGAGGCCCCACGCGCCAGGCGGGGCCGCAGCGGCGGGAGCATTGCGTAAGGAGTCCTCGGACGAAGGCTCCCCTGCCGCGAAGGATGAAGCGCATTAATGAGACATCACGCGGATAGACAATGAAGAAATGATTACCGCTTCTGATGACCCTGCAGGTCTGGCGGCACATCCTTCGTGGCGAGAAGAATTGACCGCAGAGAGAAGGTTTGCTTGAGGAGGCCGCCCGCGTCCGGAGGAGCGGCGGGGCCCCACCGCAGACTCACCGGTGTGACTGTCTTGGTCGAGAGGCCACTTGGCGAAACACTGAAAGCGGCCTTGGCGGCGCGTGAAGCGTGGCACGTTTTCGTCTCTGTGTCGTGTCTTGTCGATATCTTGCGAAATCTTGTCTCGCCTACCCTCGGCTCTCCGCCACCCAAAGCTTGTATAAAAGGAGAGGAGAGAGAGGAAAGGGTACGGCACTAGCATTCGTGCATTCAAACACTCTGTAAACACATTCCCATTCAACCACAATCGAGAAAAGAGCTAAGGCTCGGCGGGAGTAGGACTATTACCCGCGAGGGGTCCGAACTCAGGTAAATCTGCGAAGTCGCTCCTTGTTGTGCCCGACGCCAAATCGAATCGAGCTTGATCGAGTTGGCTAGCGATCTAAAAATCTGACCAGGTGTGATCCGCGATGGTTGAGCGGAGAACACGGCGTCGATGGCGCGCCCGTAGGTGCGCTAGCATCGGTTCAAGCTCTTGACCCTTCTTCAGCGGCGATGCGAGCAGCAGCGATCCGCGATGGAGCAGAAGCGGCCGCTAGAGCCGCTGCCACGGAGTCGACAGCGGCGATGGCGGTGGATCACCCGAGCGATAGCCGCCCGCCTAGGGTCGGAACCCTGGCGGAAAGCAGCCGCCCCGGCCAAGCTAGGCGGCGCTGCCTTGGAGGAGTGCACTCGGCTACAAAACCTCCATGCGGCGTGGCCTTCTTTGAGAACCCACCGGTTCCGGTGACTCCGGACTCCGGCGGCACCGTGGTTGGCCAACAGCCCTTCGTCGATGCCGCCGGCCAAGTGGTGGTGCAAGTTTCGGGGCGTGGGAACCGTGTTTCGCTTTCTCCGTTCTTTGTTGCCCTCGCCTCCTCTCATAGATCTCTGGTGAGGGGGGGGGGCTAAGACGACAAGAGCGCGACCCCTCACGGGCTCGGCCGGGCAGCGTCTGAGTGGCCGTGATCTCCGGTCCCATCTGGAGGACCGCCACTTGCTGCATGGAGAAGACTGCGTGACAAGCTCCGCAGGGCGCGACGGAAGGCGATCATGTTGTCGCCGCCGCACGCTGGACCAACAAGAGGGCTCCAGAGCTGCCCGCCGAAGTGAGGGTGGCACTTCTTGGCGCCACCTAGGTGACGGGTGGGCGGGCGAGGACCGTCCCAGAGCAGGAGGCTCCGACGCCGGTGCCGCGCTTTTCTAAGGAGCGCCGCGTCCGATGGCGGAACGGTTTCGTCCGGCCCCATCGAAAAGTATGACGGCTCCACCAACCCCGATGAGTTTTTGCAGATCTATACGACGGTGATGCGTCAGCCGGGAGGTACGAGCGAAAGGCCAAGCTCTACATCTGAGATTCCTCTGCAGTGCATCGTTCGAGAAGTGGGGAGCAGTCGCTCTCTGCTATCCTTGGAGGCACGAGCGGGAACCGGCTTGTTCGGTCAGCCTGTTGCCCTCCAGGATGCCTGCGAGTTGGTGCGAGGTGCTAGGTGTGCCGAGGGCAAGCCACGCTACCCCGACGACCAGCCCGGCGCCAGAAACCACTCGCCTGTCGAGCCCCTTGTTCCGGTGGGGACGACGTTGCGGCTGTCTCGGCCTCCGGTTCAGGGAGGGAACAGCTTCGCCTATGCTTCGGTCGGGGCCGTTGAAAGAAGGCTTCCGCCACCGTCCGTCACAGCCCACAGTTCTGGTGGGGACGACGAAGACGCTTCAGTTCTGCTTCGGTCGGGGCCGTCGAAAGAAGGCTTCCGAGACCATCCGTCGCAGCCCCCGACCCTGGTGGGGACGACGATGCGACTGCCTCGGCCTCCGGTT
Source organism: Raddia guianensis (assembly GCA_036346415.1). NCBI lineage: Eukaryota > Viridiplantae > Streptophyta > Magnoliopsida > Poales > Poaceae > Raddia > Raddia guianensis. The sequence goes on from CM070537.1 coordinate 5,925,151, forward strand.
CAGGGAGGAGGCAGCTCTACGGCGTATCAAGTGATCTGCAGTACAGAGATAAGTTCTGTCTCCTTGTGGGCATCTGTTTCTTTTTTCGCCTTAAGTCTCATTAGAAAGCATTCGCTGAAAGTCGGTAGCGAAAAAGTACTTAAGGCGATGGCCCTTAGTTGTGAAGGACGAACGCCACGACTTGCGGTTACGAGGCGAAGCGACGGAGGCGGGTTCTAGCCGGTGTGTCGGCTCGGTCTAGGCAATGCGCCAAAAGCGGCACCGCGACTAGACCACTTCCTAAGCTAAGCGCTACGCCACGCGACGCCTAGGGTCGGTTCGCAAAGAGGCCATAAGGGTTGAAGTAACCAGATGCTCGAGAAAAGCGCCACTTTCAACGAAAGCTCGCTCTAAAGCTTTTTGGCAATCACCGGCTTAGCCTTAAAAAGGTCTCATAGAAAGCATTCTCACGAAATCTGTAGCGAAAGTACTTATGGCTAATGGCCCTTAGTTGCAAAGGCAAACGCTATAACTTACGCCGGTGCGAGGCGGCGCGGACGGAAGGCGGGTTCTAGCCCGGTGTGTCACCGGTCTCAGGCAATGCGCCAACAACACACCGCAACTAGACCACTTCCGGAGCTAAGCGCCGCCACGTAATGTTTAAGTCGGGTTGCGAGAGGCCATAAGGGTTAAAGTAACCAGATGCCTAAGGAAGCAGCGCCACTTGCGGCGAGCGTTGATCTAAAGCCTTTGGCGGTCAGTGCCCAGTTCAATTCCGCAAGTTAAAATTGTGCGAAGTTCAAGTGAGACTCACAACAAAAGAGCAAAAATTTGTTTGCATTGATAGGCAACATTTACATGGCAAAAAAGACAGGGGAGCCTCGCTACTCCTCCTCGTCTTCGTCTTCCGCCGAGCGGCGCCATATCATGGATACGTGGCGGCGGCGGTGTCAACCCGCTACCGCTCAATCCGTCCACCGGGCGCCAAAGGCTCCCGATGGCGGCGTCGAGATCAAACGCGCGTCTCGAGTAAAGCGATTGCCCAAGATGAACCGCGCTGCTTCAAGAGCGCCTTAGCGACCGTCTTGATCGCCCACGTCCGCAACGCCACGGACGATCGCAAGCAGGCTTCGGGGCGGCTCGTCCCCACGGCTCCGGCGTCTTCGCGGCCGTCTCCTCCAGCGAGAAATACAAGGTAACACCAGTGGATGCGGGCGTCCGGAAGCCGCCAGAGGCGGTGCGCAGATGTCGGCGAGGGCTCGGAGGTGCTCGAAGTGTTCCAGCGGAGGTCTTGATCGCTTGGCGGCCGAGGCGTGGCGGCGGCTTGGCTGCCGCAGACCTCGGAGTCATCGCCCCGCGCAGCGGTTTCTTGGCCAAGGGCCCGCGCCTCGCCGGCGAATCGCTCCGCCAAGGCAAGGGCTTCCTCCCGCCGCCTGTGGACGGAGAGAGGCGGCGCCTCGAAGAGCGCCCTCGTGATCACGGCCGAGATAAGCGGCGGCGCCAGCGACGCGATGGCGAAGGTTCTCCATTGCGGTGCGGCGAACTCTCCGCCGCCATGAGCGACCTCCGTCAAAGGAGCGGCGGCACGCTGGGCCGGTAAACGCGAGCGCGAGCTCGTTGCCCAGCGTCCGCCTGTTCCAAGAAGGACAAGCGGGGTTCAGTATGCAAAAGCGTGTAGCATACTAACCCTAATCGACCAGTGCGTAAGCGCAGGAAAGCCAACCTGAAGTGGCGTGCCACAAAGCGAAAGCTGAAGGGGAAGCGCCAAGTCGCTGATTCTGAGGAGGCGGTGGTGCGGTCGCGGTCACCGCCGTCGGCCAGCAGCTAGCGCGAAGCCCGTCTGAGTCTGAAGCACCAATGGCAATGAGGCAGCCAGCGGCAAGCGCCGCGCCGGAGGCGTCAGCGTGGGCGGAAGCGGAAGAAACCGCGCAGCGGCGCCAGCTTCTGAAGTCGCCGCGCTCTCGCCCGGTGGCGGCGGCGGCGGTAGCAAGAGGCCCCGCCGAGGGCAGCGGTGGCGGCGAAGCTTCGAGATTGGAGGGCCCTCTTTGGACTCGTCGCCCCCCTCTTCGTCGCCGTCCACGGCGAGGATGAGGCGGCGCTTCCCGGAGGCGCGATCGGAGTCGGCCACCACGGCAGAGGTAGCGGCGGCCGCGGAAGCTTGGGCGGTCGCTGGAGGCGGATGGCGGATCTGTAGTGGCCCACGTGCCACTTGGACCGCAGGACCAGAGACCTCCATGGGGGGCAGCGCACGCAAGTGTTGGTTGCGCTCCCGTGGATCCCATCGCGAGAGGGAGGATGCTGCGAGCGATGAAGTGTCACCGGCCGGTGGGGCTAATAGTCCCTTGACCGATCCGAGCACGCGTCGTCCAAGACGTTCCTGCGGTGGGCGAGGAAGAAATGAAGCCACAAAGTCAGCGAGTCAAAGGATTCCAAGAAAGACAAGAGACCCAAAAGACTAAAAGAGCACTCACCGCCAAGGGCGACGCAGACTCCATCGTTGTCGCCATAGTACATCCAGGCGGGGCGAGTCCTCATGCGGAGCGGGCAGAGTCGGCGCCGCAAAAAATCCGCCGCGACGAGGGTTCCGGTGAGCCCGCGGCGGTGAAGATCGACGATGCGCGCCAGCATCAGCCCCAGCTCCGATGAATCGTCGGGCGAAGCTCCCCAGTTGGCGGTGGGCTCCGCGGGACCCTCAGGAAGAGAAAGATCGTCGCAGCCGCTGGAGTCCTCCATGTACAGCCATTGTCGGTGCCAGTCCTTCCAGTTGGACTTGGACGCGACGGGGATGAAGGCGGCGGTTTCGCGGAGCGTAAAGTAGCAGCTCCCGAAGGCCCCGCACGGGCGCGCCTCGCGTCGCAAAGACGAAGAGCCGGCGCCCAGAGCGGGAGGCTTGGCATCGTCCCCACGAACATCTCGCGAGAGGTGGGCGAAGATGGCCAAGCAATGATGGAATTGGGGAAGGTGCACCGCTGGATCTCATAAGCGAGCACCCCAAGAAAAATTCAGATGCGGTGGGATGAGCCCTTGGCGCCGCCCGAGACGAAGGTGATAATCTCCCGTCGCGAGGGCTTGGCGCCATGGTGCGGGACGGAACCGGCGGTTAGCGGCACAAACACTTGAAGCCGCCTCGGCTGAGTCTTCGTCGGGCGGCGGAGGTAGGAAAACATAGCCCAGACGACGGCGCGCCTCGCGGCGATCCTTGCTGCGTTTGGCGCCATTGGAAAGCGGTGGAGAAGTTGGCGAAGAAAAGAAGGCTCTGTGGTGGCGGCGAAGGAGGCGATTGGCGGTTGTGAAGACTTAGCGTGCGAAGGATTATCGCGGCCGAGAGAAGTATTTATAGGCGTAGGGCGCGAAAGCACGACGGTTTGATTCCGCCCACGCAGCATGCGCCATCGCTGCCCAGCGTTTTGGTTTCCAGCAAAAGCGTAGTTCCCAAGGAAGATCGTGTGCGAGCGGAGAATCAGCGTCTGGCCGCCGCAGTGGTAGGCCCCCACGATTAAATCTCCGCCGCTGAAAGCGGAGAAACGGAAAGTGTCTGCGCGACGGTTCGCGTATCATGGTGGACCCGAGGGCTCTTGTCGGTGTAATAAATACCGGGGTACAAAGAGTCCCGAGAAGGCCGTGAGGGCGAGCCCTCGAGAGGCCAAGAGGGCTCTACGCCGGGCGGAGTGCGTCGTGAGCCCCTCTGAAGACGAGGCGAGGCCCCCGCGCCAGCGGGTGCGTCGGCGAGCCCCTCTCAAGATGAGGTGGGGCCCCCACGCGCCCGAGGCGGAGTGCGTGTGCGAGCCCTCTCGAGACCAGCGAGGGCCCCACGCGCCAGGCGGGCTCTGGCGGGGGAGCATTGCGAAGAGTCTTGGGGACGGGCTCCCCTGCTGCGAAGGACGAGCGCATTTAATGAGACATCACGCGGATAGACAATGAAGAAATGATTACCGCTTCTGATGACCCTGCAGGTCTGGCGGTACATCCTTGTGGCGCAGAAGAATTGACCGGAGAGAGAAGACTTGCTTGAGGAGGCCGCCTGCGTCGGGAGGAGCAGGCCCCACCCGCAGACTCACGGTGTGTTTGTCGGGTCGAGGCCACTGCTGGCAGCAGCGAGGCGGCCTTGTGGGCGTGGGCAGCGGCACGTTTTACGTCTCTTCAGCGTGTCTTGTCGATTATCTTGCAAGTATCATCTCGCCTACCCCTCGGCTCTCTCCGCCACCCCAAAGCTTGTATAAAAGGAGAGGAGAGAGAGGAAGAATGCGATGCACTAGCATTCGATGCATTGAAACACTCTGTAAACACATTCCCATTCAACCACAATCGAGAAAAGAGCTAAGGCTTAGCAGAGTAGGACTATTACCCGCGAGGGGTCCGAACACAGGTAAATCTGCTGAAGTCGCTCCTTGTTGTGCCCGACGCTCAAATCGAATCGAGCTTGATCGAGTTGGCTAGCGATCTAAAAATCTGACCGAGGTGTGATCCGCAGATGGTTGAGCGGAGAACACGCCACAATCTGAACAATACCGTCATTGGTATAGATCGCGCACCTCCTCCCAATGATGGGCGAAGAAGAAGCCCAAAGAATAACTACAAGGGCAAAAAGCACGCTCGGGGAGGCGAACAAGGCAAGAAAGGTCAAGCGACCGATTTTGCAAGTTCCACCAACACTACGGGACACGACATCGCCATTGCGTAACTTGGGCCGCAAAGCTCGAGGATTTCTACAACGGCAAGGGCCCAATGCCCACCCCGCCCGAACAAGGTGATGCCGCAAGGACAAGCGTCCGGTCGGCGGTGGTGGTCGGAGACGATGATGGCGAATATCAAGAGCCGTGAACCATATCGCCGTTATTTTGGCGGCTCCTCGGCTTATACCTCTCGGCGCAGACCTCAAGGAAGCTGCTCGGAGGTCCACAATGTTGAAAAAGGCAAACCACAGATCGAATCGATGAAGTGGACCGAGGTCTCTATCTCCTTTTCTAAGGATGATCGCCCCATCGGATGACCAAGCCTCACCGTCTCCCTCGGTGGTCGCTCGACCATCGACAACGCCAGAGTTGGCGCGTCTGAGTCGACGGCGGAGCGCTTTGGACCTGCTATCAGCAAAAGGTCTTGGACGAGATGCAGATTCCTCGCTCCAAGCTTAAAGAAGTCGCAATGCCTTTCTACGGCATTGTCCCGGGAAGCTGTTCAGCCATTGGGGCGATTGTTACGCTGTTACCTTCGCGATCCAAGCAACTTCTGGACGGAGTTGATCACGTTTGACGTGGTCGACTTCCCTTCCGCGTATAATGCGATCCTAGGGCGGCCATCTCTTGGCAAGTTCATGGCCGTGTCCCATCACGGATACCATTGCGTGAAGATACCAGGCCCTAACGGCGTGATCACGGTCAAGGGCAACTACAAAGCTGCTGCGATTGCGACGAGCGATCCTCGCCTTTCGACCAACTACCGCCGCGTGGCCAAATTCCAGAGACCAAGTCTCGCGCCCGAGGATCTCCCTTCAGCCAGGGGGAGAGACCAAGGAAGTTCCACTGTCCCTTGATGATGCTGCCAAGACAGTTCACTTGGGGGCCAATCTGGACCCCAAATAGGAAAGCGAGCTCATTGCCTTCCTCCGAGCTAACGCAGACGTGTTTGCCTGGGAGCCGTCTGATATGCCCGGAGTCCCAAGGGAGGTTATCGAGCATAAAGCGGCTGTCCGCGGACAAAAAGCACATTCGCCGAAGCCGTTCGCTTTTGGACTTCAAGCGAGGGATCATCAAGGATCGACAGCAAGTTGCTCATTCTTGGTTTCATCCGCGAGGTTGATCACACCGAGTGGTGGCCAACCTGTCATCGTAAAGAAGAAAGGCGGCAAGTGGAGGATGTGTGTCGATCACACAGATTTGAACGCTACTTGTCCCAAGGATAACTTCCATTTGCTACGCATAGACCAAATTGGTCGACGCGATCAAGGATCTTGACTTTGAGTTTTTGGGTGCTTACTCGGTTATCACCAAATAAGCATCTCCCGAGGATGAATAGAAGATCGCCTTCATCACCCCTTGGCACTTTCGCTGCTCGACCATGTCTTTTCGGTCTGCGCAATCTTTGGTGCCACGTTCAGTAACTTAATGGAGAAGACTTTCCCGAGCAATGTGGAAGAAACACGGAGGTCTATGTTGATGACATAGTTGTAAAAAGCAAGTATGCTCCAGATCATGTAAAAGACACGGCGAGGCGTTTATTAACCTCGCCAGCAATCAATAAAATTAAATCCAGAAAAGTGTACCTTTGGTGTTCGATCTGGAATGTTGCTTGGTTATGTGATTGGTTTGCAAGGAATTTCTGCCAACCCTGAAAAAATCGAGGCCATTGAAAATATGCAGGCTCCGACCACCGTTATGGAAGTCCAGAGTCTCACCGGACGGATGGCCCCTTGAGCGAGTTTATTTCCGTCGGTATTAACGCGGGCTGCTCTTCTTTAAGGCCCTGCGCAAGCACAATGGTTTTGAATGGATGAAAGAGGCTGAGCGATATTTCCAAGATCTAAAGCAATACCTGTCCAACCCACCTGTCTTGACTACCCCGCGTTACGGCGAAAGACTTTTGCTCTACCTTGGTGCATGCATAGCGGTGAGCGATCTTGGCAATGGAAGGGAAGGCATCCAACGGCCAATTTATTACGTGGCGAGGTGCTTCACGGATCAAAGGAGTTACCACGAGGTCGAAGTTGCTCTCGCCTTGCTCATGTCCTCCGTGAAACTTCGCCATTATTTCGAGCGCATCAAATCTGGTCCCGACCAAGTTCCCTCTTGGAGAAATCCTAAGGAACAAGGAAGCCAGCGGAAGAATAGCTAAGTGGGCAATGGAATTAGCAAAATTCGATATTACATTACGCTCGAACAGCTATCAAATCCAGTCTGGTGACTTTGTCGCCGAATGGACTTGCCGCCCAAATCGAGAAGCTCCGAGCAACCCGATGAACCCTCTTGTACCATGTTTTTGATGGCTCGCGCCCGAAACTTCGGAGGTTGGTTTTGTTCTCATCTCCCCAAGGAGAGCAACTCCGATATTCTATCCAACTACACTTGGCGGCGACTAACAAGGTCATGCGAGTCTGAGGCCCTCCTCGCGGGACTCGAGGCGTGCAAGTCGCTTGGTGTCCAGCGGTATTTGTGAAGGAGATTCTGGCTGGTCATCAATCAGGTTAACAAGGAGTATCGATTACTACGATGACTCAATGGCGCGATACCGGTTGAAGTGAGGAAGTTGGGCGGCATTTTCGATTTTTCGAGGTGCTCTTCGTGCCGGGAAGGACAACTTCCTGGCCGACCAGCTATCAAGTTTGGATCCTCACGCGAACACGCTCGCAGGGTGCTCGTCGAGCACCTTTACAAGCCCTCAATCACGTCTCGGACGAGGCAAGCTGAGACAAGTGGTCTTGTCTCCGTCATCGGCAAGTGCCGAGCCGACAACGCCATTTGTCCGGTACCTAGCAGATGGGACCACGTCAAGAAGGCCGAAGCGGCGTTCCGGCTTACAAGGCGTCTGGTCCATACTAAGCCGGTGGGCGGTATCCTTTACCGTCGAGGTGCTCTAGAGTCCTCTCCAAGTGCATCGCTCAACGAGAGGTGTGTTCCTTCTTAGGGACATACGAGGGTGCTGTGGCAACCACGCCTCCTTGTAACTACAGTCGACAAAGCGTTTACGCATGGGCTATTATTGGCCCACAGCATTACAAGATGCCCGGGATATCGTGATTAAGTGCAAGGCTTGCCAATTTCACGCCCGGAAAGCACATAAGCCCGCCCAAAAGCTCCAAACGATCCCACCATCTTGGCCTTTCTCCACATGGGGTCTGGATCTGCTCGGCCCATTCCCTAAGGGGTACAAGGGCTACACACACTTGCTCGTCACCATCGACACTTTTACAAAGTGCATTGAGGCAGAGCCTGTGTCGTCTCTTCATGCCAAAACGGCTGTGCGCTTTTTCAAAAGCAACGTGGTCACGCGCTTTGGGATCCCCCATAAGCTGATCACGGATAACGGTACCCAGTTCAGAAGCGAGCTAATCCAGAATCTGCGAGCAATGGGCACCAAGGTGCGCCGCCTCGTGGCACATCCACAGAGCAATGGAGCGGTCGAGCGAGCTAACGGACAGATCGTCCAGGGTATCAAACAGCGCGTGTTCGCGGCACTCCTGAGCACAACAAAGCTGGGTCGGCGAAGTTCCTTCCGTCCTCTGGGCGATTCGCTTTCTGACGGCCACCGCAACCGAAACTCCTTTCCAAGCGGTCTCGGTGCGAAGCCATCCCGCCCGCCCGAATAGTACTCGGCTCGCCTCGCGAGCTCGATCAACAGGTTGACGGCGAGCAAGCGCTTACTCGATCTCGATCTCCTCGAAGGCACACGCGAACGGGCACAAGTCAGAATGGCGCGCTACCAGCAAGATCTTCGCCGGCATGCTGCCAAGTCAGTTCGACCAAGGGCTTTGAAGGCGGGCGTGAAGGGAATATGCCCTAGATCAATCATGAGATGATTGTGTAATACGTCTTTGTTCATGTACTTTTCGATAACTAGCTTATCAGGTTCCATGAATAATGGTCATAACTTTGTTCATCAAGTATGACTTGGTTGTGAGACACATTGTTTGTATGACATTATTCTAAGCGATCCTCGATCCGTAATCATTATGAGGAGCGAGAATGATTGATCGGCACATGTATTGATTGATGGTACTGTTTCACATACCATAGATATTGTGGATATCGAATCAATAATGTGGACACGTGTTAGAGAACACGGATGGTTGGATTGACCTACTCCGAGACACTTCTTTGAGATTGTTATCTTAATAGTGCCATCAGTTGTTGTCTCGAGTGGTACACCTATATGGTCCTTAGACACGAGATCATCATAGAGTCCCAATGCGTAGTTGTATACTTTGGGGTTATCAAGCGCTACTCCGTGGCTCGGGTAGTTATAAAGGTAACTTACGGGTATGCCGCTAAACATGGCGTGGGGTGTGATAGATCAAGATGGAATTTGCCCTCCTCGATAACGGAGAGATACCTCTGGGCCCCTCGGTGTGGATGGATAAGGAAAGTGCACGGCCGTGCCAAGGTGACTAATCGTTAGTCACATCTTATATCCATTACGGAACGAGTGAATGGGTCGAGCTATCACAAGGGTGTACGCATCTTGCCTTGAGCTTGACTGGTGTCGCGTGGCAAAGGGATCGGTATGTACGCGTGCATCAAGGTTCAGCCGATGAGATCATTCTGTGCATTTGGGGGTCAATATGTGTTGCTAGATACCGCTATTGATCTGTGGACTGGAAACGGGTTTCTGGGTCCGCGGCCGACTTGCGCATGAACCTAATGGGTCACACATTAACGGTTTGGAACATACTTAGCGGATTCACTACATTAATGGGTTTTGGCGCGTGGATATGGATCCGCGTAGGAGATAGAGTCCTAACGGGCCTTCTAGTGTAGAAGCCCGTTAGCACGTCTATATAAGTTGGAGGCCAGGGGCGGCGCGGTAAAAAGAGTTAGAAGCACACCCAAAAACCCTAGCCACCGCGCCCCTCCCGCTCCCGAGGAAACCCTAGCCGCGCGACGTGGTGCTAGCACACCGGCGCGCGACGTTCCACCCCTGGACGTGTGGATACCTTAGAGGCGCTGCCGCTTTCGCGGACGTGCTTGCTGATCGGCGACCTCTCCCCTGCACCGGCGACCACTCGGCGAGCACGGGCGACCCCTCGGCGAACACGGGCGACCTCACCCCAAGCACGGCGACCCTCGGCGAAAGCAGGCGACCCTCGGCGGCCGGCGACCTCACCCAAAGCAGGCGACCCTCGGCGAAAGCACCGGCGACCCCTCGGCGAGCAGTCGGCGTACTGATCGTGGCGTGTTCGACAACTTCCTCTACGTGCGCGAGTCTTCTTCCGCTGCATCCGCGCGTCGAGAGTAACGATCCATGGTCCCCTACTTACATGTTGATCCTGGGTGTGCGCGAAAATTTTGATTTTCGGCTAGCGTAGCCTGCGCGTTCCCCATCAGGGCGACCTCGTTCTGCGCCGTGTCCTGAACTTGTCCAATGCCAACAAGTTAACTCCACGCTGGGAGGGCCCATTCACGGTCGTTTCTTCTGCTCGCCCGGGGGCTGTTCGCCTAGCAATGGAGGACGGGAGAGAGCTGACCAGCACTTGGAACATCGACCAGCTTCGTAAGTTCTTTGTGTAGGTCTCTTTCTGTGTTTTCTTAGCCTTGCGCTTTTTCTCAAACTTCGCGCCTTAGTTCGTCCAAGTCTCTCGGGCACCATGTAAAGTTCAATCCAATTCTTAAGTGAATTCTCGCGGCCTCTGCGCCCTTTTCACTTCTTGTGTTCTGAAGACTACCTCTTTCTCTCTGGTAACACTTGATGGCTGCCCGGTCTTGCGAACTCTTGGCTCCGCACTTTTCAGGGTTTCCCCGCCCGTATCTTGCTTCAAAAAATTCCTGAACTCAGGGTTACGTAACACGGTTTTTTCCACCTTGCGGCTAAGTTTGCTCTCGTAAGCCCTCCGCGGCAGAGACACTTACTACTTGGCGCGACCACTTGGCAAAGACCGCTCTCGTAAGCCCCCCGCGGCAGAGGCACTTTCCTTGTTCGGTTACTCTCGGAACTGCCTAACTTACGTTGACGAGCAGTCCATGGAACGAGTCGATCAGGCTGCGGGTGTCGCTCTATCTCTCTACGCACGTGCTCGAGTTCGCAAGCTTAGGTTCTTGAGCATCGTCCGTACCGATGGCTAGGGTGTCGCTCTTTCTCTTGTGCACCTGTTCGGGTTCGCAAACTCAGGTTTCCGAGCAGATGCACAACGGGGCCTGGGAGTTAGGCTAAGCGCTCTACCGGTTTTCTTAAACTTCTTAGCGCTGCTCGCTTTTCTCTTAGTTTCAGTTCGTTCCTGTCTTTTTGCTGCTCTTTTTTGCAGGAAGAAAGGTAAGTGCTTTATTGCATTACTCAAAAGTTTCAGGTACAATGCCCTTTCGGGTTACAGCCGTGGTGCTACTTGGGAGCAAGCTGCTCCTTTAGCTCCTCAACTTCTAACTTGAGGCGCACGACTTCACCTTGGGCCTTGATCCTTCCCGGCTTCAGCTGAGGCGTTCTATCTCCTCCTTGTTCGCTTGGCTTGTGCCGCAGCTTTCGCCGGATGGCCTCGACCTCTTGGTCTTGGCGCAGACTGGTCGGCGAGCCTCGCCTCAGCTAACTTCATTGCCAGACGGTCTTGAGCTGCTCGACCAGCTCCTTGACCTTGTTCTCTGCAGTGATCGCCCTCACCGCCATCCCGCGCATCTCCTCGATCTCATCCTGTGAAGCCCACAGGGTTGAGATTTTCGCCTGGAGTCCCGCGGATGTCAGCTCTTCTTTGGCAAGCTGGGCCTTGAGCTTCTCGACATCCGCCACAAGCGCCTTCCGCCAGATGGGGCGCGTCGCGAAGCCTTCTTCGAGCCACTTCCGTGCGGCCGGCTTCTCTTCGCGGTGCTTCGCCTTCCCGGCTTGCCTGCTCCTCGGCTTCTTTTAAGAGAGCCTCGGAGGAACGCCTCTCTCGGGTTAGCTCGGCCTTGAGCTTCTTCGCTTTTGCCTTCAGCCGGCTTCGGCTTTGGGCTAATGCAGAGGGCTCCGCCTCAGACTCCCTCTTCCGGAGGTGTTCTCGGAGGGACGCCAGTACGGCGCTCCGCTCGATAGTGACGCCGTCCTCGAGCTCCTCCATGGTGTCCTTGAAGACCTGAGGGAGAAGAACAAGTTAGCCGCTTTGGCGATGTAGCTCAACCGAACTAGGTTTGGTCTTGAGGCTTACCTTGCTGCCGATGCTTCACTTCGCCGCAGCGATCTTCGAGACCGTGCGTCACCAACCCTCGCCTGTGCGGGATGAGACTGGCGCGTTGCTCTTGACGCCGTCTTCTGTGCTCCTTCTTCCGGCGGCGCGCTTTCCGGGAACAGGCGACCGCGGCGCGCCGTCCCCACTCCGCCTTTCTTCCTCCACCGCCGGTCAACCTCGGGCAAGGTCGGTCTCCGCTCCACCGGACGACACCGAAGTCTCCACTGGCAGGGCAACTTGTGCTTCCTGCTCGTGGGTCTCTTCTTGTACCTCGGCGGAGGGAACTTATACCTTTCCGATCACCTCCGCCGGCTCGAGGATGGATCGCCCTGCGACGGCGTGCCGTAGGACCGCTGTTCGGTCCCAACACTGGGCAACTTCCGGAGCCATCGCCTTGGCCCCGCTGTCCGTGGCACCGTGCGCCGCCTCTTGTGCCTCCAGCCGCTCCACCGCGCCTTTGAGCGCGTCAAGCTGCTCGCTAGAGTCTGGCGGGAGCAGGCTCCACGCCGGCAGCCTGTCCTTGAGGCTGGCCAGCCTCACTGCCCGCGATGCACCGTGTAGGTGCTCGGGCAGCAACGAACGCCGAAGCGCCGCCGACGGCGTCGTCCGTCAGATCTCCTCTGGGCGGTGATGAAGAAGACTTAGTCAAGCCTAACACGGTCAGGAAATTCGTAAGGTCAAAGAGATTCATTGCTACATACCTGCCGTAGAAAGCTTGATCTTGATCTGTTTTGCCGGAACCTTCCGCCTCTTCCTCGGGGGCTCCTTGGCGGGTTGTCCGCCTGGGTCCCAGGTGTCATATGATGAGCTCGGCTCCTGAGGTGAGCACTCTTCTCGCGCAACGCAAGAAATTTTTCCTTGTGCGCGACTTCTTCCTCAAGCCTCCTCTGTTCGACGACCTGTTGTAGCCGTGCCATATGGCCCGAGTGAGCCTGCGTGTAACGCCTAAGCCAAAGGGTCATGTTCTTTACCTCTTCGTCGCTCTGCTCGGTGAGGAGGGAGGGGCTTGGTCTCTTTCCGCTGGGTTGACCGCACGGCCGCTTGGTCTGTTCGGCGCGCTTCGTCACCGCGGGTGGTCTTTTCGACAGCTGGTGGCCGCCATGGCGTGGCGAGCTCCGCGTAGGCTCAGCCGCCACCTTGGGCTTTATGGCCACCTTGGCCTTGCCTTTCTTCGCCTTCTCCTTCTCAGACCCGGAGGGCTCCTCCACGATCCCTCAGAGGATCAGCTGGTCCTCCTGCGCGTTTTGAGAAGCGGACATTAGCATTAAACAACGGTGCAAATCTAGCAACACAGGCTGAGCATGGGTGATTTACCTCGTCTGTGCGGACAAGCACGTTGCGCAGGCAGGTGTAGGCCACCTCGCCGGTGACCTCCCCGTCCTTCCTCGCCGCTTTCAGCATGGCGTCGACCCGCTCGGTCACCCACGCATCGGTTGGCTTCTCTGCCCGAACAGAGGGGATCGTTATTTCCTGTTCGGAGGAAATGATCAATGTAAAGGTTGAGTCTTAAAGGCACTTACCCGTGCTCTCCTTGTGATGTCTTCCCATCCTCTATCTTATAGAAGGATAGGGCCTTCTCCGCAGACATGATTCATTGTTGTGTAGTCTCGGATGATCTCCCTGCCCGTGAGCCCGAGGCTCACGAGGGAAGCGATCTTCCTCGTCAAGTACCAGTCCGCGGCGGACATCTCCGGCCGCGGCATGGGTGTCCCCTTCGCCGGCGCCTTCCCGGTGAAGGAGAGCTTGCTGTCGCCGTACCGCTTGCTGTAGAACCACCTCGACCACCACACGCCCATCGAATCAAGCAGCGGTGGCCGAGGGTACGGCGCGTCATCGGCAGTGGCCTGGAGCTTGAGGTAGTAGCACCCAAGCGCCGAAGCGGCGGAGCTGCTCCTCGTCGCCGTGTAGTAGTGGAGGAACAGCCCTACCGGCGGATCAATGCCCAGATAGCCTTCGCACAGGTGTGCAAAAACGGCCATCTGGAGGATGGAGTTTGGATTGAGGTTTGTCACCTCCAATCCGCTGATGTTTAAGAAAGCCTCGACGAAGTCGCTTTCGGGAGACCTCAACCCGAACAGTGTGAACTGTTCGAAGCTGACGAACTCTCCCTCCAAATGACTCCGAGTTTCCTCCTCCCCGGGCAGCCTCCAGCTACCAGCGTCGATGTGGCCCTCCTCCTCCCAAGTCGCCAAGTCCTCCTCGGTCAGGCTAGTGGCTAAGAATCTGGCCATAGCGTTCCCCAGGGGTGGGCGAGCAAGTTCTTGGGTGGAGTTTGGCTGGTTGATGTTGAGCGTGGTTGGAACTAGGGCTTAGGGAGGAAAGGTGCGAAAGCAGAAGTGGCTGGCCGCGGGTGGCTTGGGTGCTTTTATAGGCCTAAATGAGCAGCTCTGCAATGGTTCGCCACAAAAACGGCTAGTTTTTACCTTAACGGCTAGATAAAACAATGTTCTGCTTTCCTCAGCTGCAATGATAGGAAGTTACCGTTGGAGTCTGTCAACGGCTATTTTCTCCAATGATCGCACTAAAGGTGAATGCTCGCTGGACAGATCACGGTTCCTGCTCGATTAACAGAGTTGTTCGACCTTGGGCGAGTTTGTTCGGTCCCGATCTGGTCCTGCTCGGTTGTACCTTAAATCTGCTCGGTCGATCGTTACACGTCCTTATAGCAACAAAGTTTCCCTCTTCGTGACTTGGAGTCTCAAGAGGAAGACCCCACTCTAGTGAGTCCTTCCACTTGAGTCTCGGGGGCTAGCTGTCGGGATTAAAATACGGCCCATTGCCATGGCCCACTCCCTGACGGCCCAATCAAACAGCCTACCAGGGCCCAGCTCCCTGGAAGGTTCTATCTGGCCCATATGCATCTTGCCGAACAGCTTCCTGGCTGGCGTGATGCGTAACGGCCAAGGAATCGTGTTTGAGTCCGTCTCGAACAAGAGTCCTGCACGGCTACGTGAAGACCCGGACGTTGGTTTCCCGGATTGGAATAGGAGTCGTGATCCCCAAGACTAGGAGTATGCCTTATCTGCCTCAGGATATATTTGGCACGCTGAGTTCGATACGATCTAGTAGTTAGCCCGGCCCGATATTCCCTCGGTAGATCGGTTTGCTCTGTACTATATAAACAAGGACCCTACGGCATGTGGGGGGGACTTGATTTTAGCTTTCAGCACCTGGTAGACACCTTATCTTCGTTTGTACACCACGATCTCACCGAGACTTGTTCGTCTCTTCGAGCCACCTCTTGTATTCATCTCTGATATATAAGAAAGGCTGGACGTAGGGCTATTATCTCTCCGAGAGGCCCGAACCAGGATAAAAACCCCTGTCTCCTGTTCGTTGCTGTTCGTGATTGTTCGGCGTGTCTCCTATCTCGATTCTAAAGAACCTTAGCGACTTGAGATCGTTATCTCAACCGTCGACAGTTTGGGTCACATAAAAATAGGGTGAGGTGGGTTGGGCAGGAAAAACTAGTTTTATTAAAATGGGGTGGGGTGGATATGGATTGGGTTTGGGTGGATATGGATTGGGTTTGAACCCATTAGTAGTACTAAGTTCAATGATGTACCTCATGATTGATTCCGTATGGACTACCACCAAATAAGCATAGGTTTTCGAAAGAAAGAGGTTGTAGCTTTTTTATATGTTAGTCTCAAGTCTGGTAAAAAATCCATAAAATCTAGGGATGACAATCGGGTCGGGTACCTTCAGGTTCATCCCCATCATACCCGAACCCGAAACCCAAAAATTATACCCGAACCCGAACCCAAATTTTTCAAGGGTATAAACCCACGCCCATACCCTAACCCGATGGGTACCCGAACCCGAATGGATACCCGAACCCGAAATATATAATAAGCCTATATCTCTATATTGAATACAATCTATATGACATTAATCAATCTCAACTCTAACCATTCATCAACTTTAAACATATAAAAATATATTTATACTTTACCCTTTCATCAATACTTATTTATTGATAACACATGATGACATGTTACATTATATTTAATTTTATTATTCTTTTAGGGTAGCTATGGGTATCCATGGATGAAAATATAAACCCGAACCTGCACCCGAAATCCAAAAACCATACCCGAACCTGAAACATTTCATGGGTATAAATCCACGCCCATACCCGAAGCCATCAGGCTGAGTACCCATGGGTACCGCGACCGGCAAGACATTGATCGGAGAGCTGGGAGGAAAAATCAGACGGCGTGCCCTATACCGTCTGAGCGAGCGAGCGACGGTATCACATGCATCAGTTAACTGTTGAAACAAATTAACCACCGCATGTACACATGTTGAACTAATTTATTTATTTAAAAAAAATCATAAAAACACCATGACCCAAGGCTGAGATTTGGCTTCCTAATTTTTTTATAAATTTATATTTTATTTTTTCATCATGAGGCATTAATATAAGTATTGTATAAATAACTCGTTCAAGAAGGTATCACAATAAAAATACCAGCACAAAATATAACCTAATTTTAATCGGGTATCACAATACATGAACAATAAACCATTCAGATAAGTATCTTAAAGATATTGGAGAGGTATCAATGAATATTTTGTCAGTTTCGATGGTTATCGCACATGTATCAAGATTGAGGTATCAAGGACAGTTCGATGGTTTCACATGGGTATCAGGATAAGTATCAAGCCTATTAGCTTGAGTGTCAGTGGTATCATTGTGTTTCATGTTGAGGGTATCGATGAGTATCGAAAGTATAGGGTCCAACATCAGGGTCAAGTGTATCATGTCTAGTTATGAGGTATGGATAACAAAGTATGACATGAATAACCCATTCAAGTAGGTATCAAAGAAAAAAACCATCAAGCAGGTATGAGAGCACAACATCAACGTGCATATCATGAGGGTATCATAATGGTATCAAAAGTTTTTCTAAAAAAAATAATGGTATGAAAGAGGTATCATAAGGGTATCAGATATCACAAATATGTATCGTGTCTTGTCGACGGTTGAGATAACGATCTCAAGTCGCTGAGGTTCTTTAGAATTGAGATAGGAGACACGCCGAACAATCACGAACAGCAACGAACAGGAGACAGGGGTTTTTATCCTGGTTCAGGCCTCTCGGGAGTATTACAAGAGACGGCTCGACGAGACCAACAAGTCTCGGCGAGATTATGGGAAGTATTATGCAAAAACCTCGTGCCCTCTACATGCCGTAGGGACTGGTTTATATAGTGTCGAGCAAACCGACCTACCGCGGGAATATCGGGCCGGGCTAACTACGAGATCGTAACGAACTCATACATGCCAAATACATCCCGAGGTAGATAAAGTAAACTCCAATTCTTGGGGATCACGACTCCTAATCCAATCCGGGAAACCACGTCCGGGTCTTCACGTAGCCGTGCAGGACTCTTGTTCGAGACGGACTCAAACACGATTCCTTGGCCGTTACGCACCATGCCAGCCAGGATGCTGTTCGGCAGGTTGCATATGGGCCAGATAGAACCTTCCAGGGAGCTGGGCCCTGGTAGGCTGTTCAACTGGGCCGTCAAGAAGTGGGCCATGGCAATGGACCGTGATTTTATCCCCGACAGCTAGCCCCCGAGACTCAAGTGGAAGGATTCACTAGAGTGGGGTCTTCCTCTTCAGACTCCAAGTCACGAAGAGGGAAATTTTGCTGCTACAAAGACATGTAACAATCGACCGAACAGGTTAGGGTTCAACTGAACAGGACTTGTTCGGGACCGAAAGCAAACCCGATCGATCTTAGAGCAACTCATTGCGTCGAGCGAGGAACGACATCTGTCCGAGTAGAGTACCCAGCCCTCGATACAGAAATCGGAAAAAGTGAGGTGAATCATCTCCTTGAGGCTGAACATCATCAAGGAGGGATTGGATTCTTGGTAATGAAGAGCGTACCACCGCATCCGGTAAGATTAGATCTTCCGGAAGAATAAACATAGCAAGTTGTGAGACGGACTCGTGCTGCTGCATCCAGGCATTCAGATGCCTAGGAAAAGATAGGGGATCCACCTCTCGGGCTAGAGCTTGCCCGAGAAAATAGAGATTGCGCTCTCGGCGAATGTTGCGCTTCGAGAGCGAAGGTGATGTGCCCCGACGTGGGTGTGTGCCGGAGCGCACAATGCATACGAGGGGGAAGATGACCCAGTCCCTGAGCGTAGAGCTCGCCAAAGGAACCAAGTAAGGAGATCTAGTCCCCGAGCACGGAGCTCGTTAAAGGAACCAGAAAGTGCGACCAGGTGAAGACGTACCAGATCGAAGACGATCCAGTCCCCGAGCACAGAGCTCGTCGCGGGACCAGATGCGCGCTCCGGGCGAAGAGCTGCCCGGTGCGAGGTGAATCACAACCCGATGCAGTCAGAGCCGCAAGAGAACATGTGAAATCAACGCTTTACCCATGACGTATTCCTTGCGCAGTGTTAGCGTTGTCTTGGTAAGTGCAGAACCGACGCTTGGAGTGCCCGTTGCGATGAGAATCGGCTTACGGTGGGCATGCCCGTTGCGATGAGAATCGGCTTACGGTGGGCAGGACTCCGTTGGTGGCGCAATACCTTGACTTAGCCGAACTGTGAAGGTCAGTGCCGGGCAAGGCGAGAAATCATACGCAGGTGAAGTGAATCAGTCCCTGGGCATGCGCGGAGTGTACCTAGGAAGAGAGGGATGCAGACATCGGTTTTGGTGGGGAAGCCTGGAACCTCGCCGCGACCATCACCGGAGTCTGACGTTCCCCGTTCCTGTATTTCCTGCAAAAGACAAACAAGAAACAAGCCAGCAAGGGGAAAAAAGAGAACAAGAACAGGCTCTAAGAAAAGTAAAGCGAGTTTTGAAAAACACGCAAAAGACGACCTATCCGCACAAGACATAATTTTTTCCGGGTACGTCCCCCGATAGCGTTAGTGTCACCTTGGCGAATGCGGAACCGACACTAGGAGTGCCCATTGCGATGAGAATCGGCTTACGGTGGGTAGGACTCCGTTGGTGGTGCATTGCTCCGGATTACCGTGCAAGGAAGGACGTAGCATGCATAAAAAAAGACGTGTGCGGGCAAGTGCAGCCCCGCTGTGGCTAAGACCGCTAACCAGGGAAGGCGATCGGGACCTTAACCGCAGGCAAAACGTGCGAGACGAAATCTTATCCGGGCATGGACCCGTGCAGCGTTGGTGTCGCCTCGGCAGGTGCGGAACCAGCGCCAGGAGTGCCCGTTGCGATGAGAATCGGCTTACGGTGGGCATGCCCATTGCGATGAGAATCGGCTTACGGTGGGCAAAACTCCTTCGGTGGTGCACCGCTTCGGTTAACCGGAGCTGTACAGGTCGTCACCAGATAAAAAGACATGCTCGTACGTGGAGAGCGCTACGGGAGTGAAAGACCAACGAGGTTTTGAAAAACCAACGCTAAGGAAAGGAAGTGGAAAACCGAAAACGTACCGGGTTGCCGAAATTCAGCTCAAGTCCCAACTGACCAGGGAGAGGCAGTCCTCCGAGGTTCTTGGGAAGAAGCTGAGGAGCTTCACGCGCTGTCCGCGAGGACTAGCATTGCGGAAGGAAGGGTCGAGGAGCTGGCCGAGCAGCTCAAGACCGCCGAGCAGCGCTTGAATCAGAGCGAGAGTTTGACCGAGCAGCTTTTCCTGCAAAAAAGAGCAGCAAAAGACAAGGACGAACAGGAAACCAAGAGCAAGGCGAACAGCGCTAGAAAGTTTTAAGAAAACCGATAGAACGCTTAGCCTAACTCCCAGCCCCCGTTGTGCAGCTGCTCTAGGACCTGAGTTTGCAAACTCGAACAGGTGCACAAGAGAAAGAGCGACACCCTAGCCCCCGGTACGGACGATGCATGAAGACCTGAACTTGCGACTTCAAGCACGTGCGTAGAGAGTTAGAGCGACACCCGTATCCTGATCGACTCGTTCCAGGAACTGCTAGTTAACGTAAGTTAGGCGATTCCAAAGGTAACCGAACAAGAAAAGTGTCTCTGCCGCGGAGGGCTTACGAGAGCAGGCTTTGCCAAGTGGTTGTGCCGTGAGCGGTAAGTGCCTCTGCCGCGGAGGGCTTACGAGAGCAGGCTTAGCCGCAAGGCTGGATGTCGTGTTACGCAACTCTGAGTTTAGGAACTTGTTGAAGCTAGATACGGGCAGGGAAAACCTTAAGATTGCGGAGCCAAGAGTTCGCAAGTCCGGGCAGCCATCAAGTGTTGCCAGAGAGAGAGTAGTCTGAGAAGACAAGTGGTGAGAAGGGCAGCAGGGGGCCGCGAACATTCACCGTTCAATGGGTTGAACTTTACATGGCAGCCCGAGAGATTTTGACGAACAAAGACGCGAAATTTGAGAAAAAGAGCGAAGCTAGGAAACGAAAAACCTACACGAGGAACTTACGAAGCTAGTCGATGTTCCAAGTCTTTGGTCGACTCTCTCCGACATCCACCGCCAGCGTAACGACCACAGGATCTGGAAGGAATTTTGATCCGATCCCGAGCACGGAGCTCATCACGGGACGAGACGCGCCGGGCGAAGAGCTGCCCGGCGCGAAGTTGATCCAGTCCCCGAGCACGGAGCTCGTCGCGGGATCAGACGCGCCGGCGAAGAGCTGCCGTGAAGTGATCCATCCCGAGCACGGAGCTCGTCGCGGGGACCAGACGCGCGCCCCGGGCGAAGAGCTGCCCGGCGCGAAGTGATCCAGTCCTCGAGCACGGAGCTGGGAACCAGATCTGGAAGGCGATCAAGATCGAAGGGATCGATCCGATCTGGCAGGGGAAAAGACATCCTGCCCTTCTGAGTCGTAGTCCTCAGGAGAATCTCCTGGTCGCTGATAGAGTTCGACATGCTCGATCTGCGTATCCCCACGGACGGCGCCAACTGTTGACGGTTGAGATAACGATCTCAAGTCGCTAAGGTTCTTTAGAATTGAGATAGGAGACACGCCGAACAATCATGAACAGCAACGAACAGGAGACAGGGGTTTTTATCCTGGTTCAGGCCTCTCGGGAGAGATAATAGCCCTACGTCCAGCCTTTCTTATATCAAAGAGTATTACAAGAGACGGCTCGACGAGACCAACAAGTCTCGGCGAGATTATGGGAAGCATTATGCAAAAACCTCGTGCCCTCTACACGCCGTAGGGACTAGTTTATATAGTGTCGAGCAAACTGACCTATCGCGGGAATATCGGGCCGGGCTAACTACGAGATCGTAACGAACTCATACATGCCAAATACATCCCGAGGTAGATAAGGTAAACTCCAATTCTTGGGGATCACGACATCTAATCCAATCCGGGAAACTACGTCCGGGTCTTCACGTAGCCGTGCAGGACTCTTGTTCGAGACGGACTCAAACACGATTCCTTGGCCGTTACGCACCATGCCAGCCAGGATGCTGTTCGGCAGTTGCATATGGGCAGATAGAACCTTCCAGGGCCGGGCACGGTAGGTCGCTCAACCGGGCCGCCGGAAGTGGGCCATGGCAATGGACCGTGATTTTATCCCCGACATGTCTGGTGTCAAGCATCGATGTTATCAGGTTGGTGGTATCATTCAGGTATCGAAAAGATATCATAAGGGTGTTAGATGTCATAAACATGTATCATGTCTGGTGTCGAGCATCAGTGGTATCAGGTTGGTGATATCATCGAATTTCTTGGTATCATTGAGGTATCAGAAAGATATCATAAGGAAATCAGATATCACAACAAATAACTGGGTCTGGTATCGACTATCAGTGGTATCAGGTTGGTGGTATCACCGAGTTTCATGATATTACTGGGGTATTGAAAAATGTATCAAATATCACAACACAAGTATAGGGTCTGGTGTTAAGTAAAAGGTGGTATCAGGTTGGCGGTATTGTCGAGTTTCATGGTATCATTGAGATATGAAAAAGGTATCACAATGGTATCAGACATCACAAACAGGTATCATGTCTGATGCTTAGTATCGATGGTATCAGGTTGGTGGTATCATTGATTTTCAAGCTATCATTGAGGTATCTAAAAATGTATCATAAATGTATCAGATATCACAAACAGGTGTCGAGTTTGGGGTTGAGTATCGGTGGTATCAGGTTGGTGGTATCGACAAGTTTCATGGTATCATTGGAGTTATCAGATATCACAAACAAGTATTAGACCTAGTGCCAAGTAAAAGGTGGTATCAGGTTGGTGGTATCATCGAGTTTATGGTATCATTGAGGTATCATAAAGGTATCTTTGAGGTATCAAATAAGTATAGTTGAGTATATCATCAAACCCTGAGTTCCTTTAAAAATGAGGATTAATCAAATTTTGAAGGCCATCAAACAACACAAAAATAGCTATGATATATAATACCATGAGTATTAAACACATAGGGTATCAGCTTGAGTATCGGAGGTATAAGTACTAGCTAGATCAGTAAAAAAAATGAAAACAAAAACAAATAATATAAAAAAAATAACGGGCAGGTATCATCAAAATCATGGTCATGTACAAAAAATACCTTTAAAAAAGCTATATAAAAGGGAAAATATATGATAATCATGAAAAAATATGGTAAGTTAGATCTTGATTTCATCTGAATTATAAACTTTATTTTATATCAAAGAAATTTGTATGAAATAGATCTAAAATTGTGAAGTGAAAACCAAATGAAAAGTACACCAGTATCGTACGTACGTATGTGAAACTATACGCATGCACAAACAAGTACAGCCCATATACATGTACAAAAAACTATGGCCCATATACATGGGTACGTACGACATGTGCAACTCATGCATGCACTAAACATGCGTACGTATTCAACACAGTTACACAGGCATGCACAAACTGCAAAGGCCCAACCACGCGCGTGTGGGTGCGCGGCTTGAAAGGAACGGGATCCCGTTTGCTAGAATTCCACTTTAAATATATATAGAATATAGATAGATATGTTACTTGCAAATTGAGGCAATTCACATTCCTGTTAAGAGAAATTGAAAAAGACATGAGTACATGATTGAACTCTATTTAACTACTACTCCGTATTATTCGGACGATTCCAGATATAGCACGAAAAAGCAAACACAAAAGTGATTACAAATATTGAAAACATTCTTTTGTATATAAAGGGCGTCGACTCCTCTTCCGCCTCCACTATGAAGCAGCCAATGACAGTTCCGATTAACAAAAGGATGGCCATGCACTGCAAAAGAAGGAAATACGCTAAAAAGTTCATTCCCCAAACTGAAACTCTGCCCTGACTTTAAATTCCTAGAAATATCTAGCACCCAAAACAAGCATATCTCTGGTAAAAAATAATTTAGCATATCTGTGATTCAAACAAAATTGATCTGTGTCTGTAACTATGGCACATATATATCTATATATACATAAATTTGACGTCACTAGTTTAGGCAAATTGCAAACTACAGCATAGAATTTGGTCCTTTTATTTACACTACTATAGTTTAGGGCTCCCGCCTCCTTTCTTAAAAAATTAACTAGGCTTAATTTGCGGTATCTTTAAGGAGAGAGAGAGAGTAGCATAGCAATGGTAGCTAGGTACGTACCCTGAAATACATGATTCCCGGTTCATAATCATCATCGTCGTCCAAGTCTTCTCCCGCCATTATCCTAAAGGCGGGGCGCGCGCGGCACCGGCGGCAGTCCGGGCTCGTATCCATAGCCGACGACGTCGATGGCCGGCGAACGCAGTGGCGCAGCTGCGAGGAGGCGGCCGACGCCGTGCAGTTGCCGACAGTTGGCGGCGGCGGCAGGGCGGCGGGCCGTGGAATGCAGTGGCGCACCTGCGAGGAGGCGGCCGACGCCGTGCAGTTGCCGAGAGTCGGCGGCGACATCGTCGAGAGATCGATTGGTTCACGGAGCCGGAGAGATAGATACGGAAACTAGGGCAAGGTGGATGCGTACGCCCCTGATGTGTGTATATATGTAGCGGCCGGCGTGGCGGGTGGGCTCTTTTCTTCTGATTGCTCTGCTCGGATTAGCACCGGAAGTTGGGTCGGATTCAGGGGTGCAAACAAATCGGATATAATCTTTATCGTATTTGTATTTATATTTTTTTAGCGAATACGAATATGGATTCGGATATATCCACATCTGAATACGGATAAGGATATTTCCGAATACAGATTCAAATATTCCCCAATACGGATAAAGGTTTGGATATTGTTCTGTTTTGGTGTTCGCATCCCATTCCTGGTACAGATCAAAACCTAAACATCGGATACGGATACGGTAACATTTTTCTGAATATGGATAGCATCGGATACGAATAGTATCTATATTCGATATGAACAATACAGATACGAATAGCGGTTTCTTCTATATTTACGGGTGCGCTATGGTACACCGGGGTGTAGCTACACCGCTGAAAATAACCATAAAATACATCATAAGTAACTATATTTTTTACATAAAATAACTATCAATCGCTACAGCAGATAATGGTACCGAATGATAGTTACTTGCTGCAGAAATTGTAGTTATTTATATTGTATTATATAGTTATTTTTTATGGTGTAGCTACACCCCATATAGTTATATATTATATATTATAGTTATATATTATATAATTATATATTTTTGACCGTGCAGCTACACCCCGGTAATATATTATATGTTATATATTTTTGATGGTTATATATTATGTAGTTACCGAATGATAGTTACTTGCTGCAGAAATTGCTTGATATATTATATTATATCAATCATGGGCTTTGCGCTGCCGCATGCGTCTCTCGCCGCGCATGCCGATCGATGCCGGCAAAATTCCCACGGCCCTGCAGGTTAATACCCCTTCGTTACCAACAAACCATCACCCTAGGTACAGATTAACCCAAGCTTTGACATGCTAATATCCTCCTATGTTGCCAGGCCTGTATGTTTACATCATGTAATCATTTTTTTTTTGCATAAGGGGTTACCCCACATTCCATTAATCCAAAGGACAACCGAATACACCGTTAATGGTACCAAATAATAGTTACTTGTTGCAAAAATTATAGTTATTTATACAGGAATCTTAGAAAACGGATGTCCGTTCATATCCTTTGCGACGGAGGAGGCATTCCACCCAGCTCCACCCAACCCGTGCCCCTCGCGCTCCACCTTCTCCTCCTTCCTCCGCCCTGACCCCGCCCGCCTCACCACCGGTTTCCTCGGCGGTGGCGACGACCACGACGGAGGTCGCGGCGTAGAGCGGGCCTGCCACGGCGCTGCCGACGATCTGGCCGTGCGGGCCGGCAAGTGAGATGGAGAGGCCCGCGGTGGCGACCGCGGCCTGGGGCGCCACGCCCTGTGCTGCCTCCATCGCGAGCCCCTACGCTGCCTCTCCCGACCAAAATCATGTACACGCGGTGAGGACCAGAGAGACGGCGCTAGGCGGCGCGAGGAGAGGAGCAAGGGCGGCGGCGGGTGGAGAACCAGAGGGGGAGAGAGCGAAAGGTGAGGGACCGAGAGAGAGAGAGAGAAGGGGAGCGGCAACCAGCTACTGGGAGAGAGAGGAGAGGGAAAGGAGACCAGCAGCGGCGTAATGGAGAAGCGGCGGCGGCAGGGAGATGGCGCGGCGGCAGAAGACCGGCAGCGACGGGGTCGGAGCGGCAGCTTAGCAAGACGGAGAGAGAGAGAGAGAGAGAGAGAGAGAGAGAGAGAGAGAGAGAGGAGGGAGGGGAGGGAGGGGAGAAAGAGAGAGAGAGGGAGAGCGGGGGCTACCGGCGGCGTAGTGACAACAGATGAGGAGCGGCGGCGGCTCCCACGGGCGGAGGAATGGCAGCTTTCGGCGGCTGATGGCGGCGCCACAGAGGCAATGAGGTTTCAGAAAAAAAATATTCATTTAGTTTCAGAAAAAAATCATGTAGTTTCAGGGAAAATTCATGTATTTTCAGAAAAAAAAATCATGTAGTTTCAAGAAAACTTAATGTAGTTTCAGGAAAAAAAACATGTAGTTTTAGAAAATTCATGTAGTTTCATGTAGGTTCAGATTGTTTCATGTAGGGTAGTTTCATGTAGGTTCAGATTGTTTCATATTGGTTCATGTTGGTTCAGGGTGGTTCATGCAGATAGCTTCATGGAAAAATTCAGCTTGGTTCGGGTAGGTTCAGCTTTGTTCAGGTTGGTTCAACTTGGTTCAGGTAGGTTCAGCTTGGTTCATGTAGGTTCAGGTAGGTTCAGCTTGGTTCATGTAGGTTCAGGTTGGTTCAGCTTGGTTCAGGTAGGTTCAGCTTGGTTCATGTAGGTTCAGGTAGGTTCAGGTTGGTTCATGATGACGTCATCTATTTTGTCCTTTTGCTCATCCGTTGCATTTCAATGGAACGGTGGTCCGTACTGTATAGGCTCCCATATTTATATTATATAGTTATTTTTGATGGTGTAGCTACATCCCGGTGTAATATAGCGTTCCTATATATATAGAGGAAGCCTGTTCGAGGCTCCATTGCGATCCACCGTTGATACATTATCATCTAGAGTATCATTTGATTAACGGTTTTGCACCCGTTAAGCTCATCGGATATCATGCGGATACATTGAAATTCGAACGTAGCAATTAATTGATTCCTTAATCTCCTATTAATTTATTTCTTAATTACGTCATGCTACTTGCTTAAATAAATCTCATTTACACGTTGGATTGAGATGACTACATACGGATGGATATATTTTTAATTTTGAATCCTTTTAGAGTATATATAACCAAATATTTTGAGCGTGTATAATTTCATGTATACGCGCCTGATTAATCAGGTATATACTCTATTAGTCACGTGTATACGTGACATGTATATGAAATCAGTAACAAAACCTTTTATGCACAAATTTTCTGTTTCAATATACACTCTTGTATTGAAACGTGTATATAGATAAACTAACATAGGAGTATATACATCAGAGCACATTTAGTCTCTTTTTACTATGATAACAAATAGGTGGTATCTGTGATTGAACAAATAACAACCAGAAATTCAAGTGGCAATCCACTGCTCAGCGAATGGTTCATGACACATTGGAAGAAAGAAAGACGATGAACATGTGGGGGAGGCAAGAAAGCTGAGAATTGCAGCCGCACACGCACAAAGAGCTTGATCTCGTCCATGCAGGTCCCCTTGAGCGTCACCAGGCAGATCTGGTAGGACTTGCCAGCAGGGACGTTGAGGACGGTGTGGTTGTCGGTGGCGCATGCCACATTCCAAGCGTCCACGAGCGCCTGCAGAGAAAAACCTCGGTTCTTGCATGAACTACAAGAACATGAGTTGGATTCCTAGAGCGCGCATCGAACTTGGGTGTCATTGGCAAAGTCGTCGCCGATGGCGCCGAAGTAGTCGAGCGACGCTCGTGTTGGTGAAGGGAGCCAAGGCGGAGGACGCCGTTGCTAATGTCACGTTGCCGGTGGTCGCCGCCGTGTTGGTGAAGCGCGCCAGAGCGGAGGACGGCGAGCGCGCCAGGGCGTAGGTCGGCGAGCTCGTCGGCGCGGAGGACGGCGAGCACGTTGGAGCGTAGCTGCGTAGGTCGGGAAGCTCATCGGCACGGAGGACGGCGAGGTTGCCGGGGCGGGGGTCAGGAAGCTCGCCGGCGCGGAGGATGGTGAGGTCGCCGGGGCGGAGGACGCGATGTTGCCGAGGCGGAGGTCGTGGAGCTTGCCGGCACGGAGGACGCGAGGTCGCCGGCGCGGAGGACAATGAGGTGTTCGGGGCGGAGGACGCGAGCTCACCGGCGTGGAGGACGGCGAGGTCGCCGGGGCGGAGGACGCGATCCCGCCGGCACGAAGGACGCGAGGTCACCGGCACGGAGGACGGCGAGGTGTTTAGGCGGAGGACGCGAGCTCACCGGCGTGGAGGACGGCTAGGTGTTCGGGACAGAGATCGCGAGGTCGCCACGGCGGAGGACGCGAGCTCACCGGCACGGAGGACCCGAGCTCGTCGGTGTGTATGAGCGCGTCGGGGCGGATGATGTTACGAGAAAATTGTAGTTATTTATATTATATTATATAGTTATTTTTGACGGTATAGCTACACCACGGTAATATAGTTATATATTATATATTATAGTTGTATATTATGTAATTATATATTTTTAACAGTGTAGCTACACCCCGGTAATATATTATATATTTTTGATGGTTAATACCCCTTCCTTACCAACAAACCATCGCCCCAGGTACAGATTAACCCAAGCTTTGACATGTTAATGTCCTCCTACGTAGCCAGGCCTGTATGTTTACATCGTGTAATCATTTTTTTTTTTTTTTGCATAAGGGGTTACCCCCACATTCCATTAATCCAAAGGACAACGAAATACACCGTCCTAGCCTACAAGTTAAAATTATGCAAATTTTTATATGTCCATGATTACTTGTCAACGGTATACCGTCCGGTCGTATAGCCATAAGACAAAAAACCATCAGCGGGAAGAAGAAAGAAGAGGAGCGGGGGGAGGAAGGAGGAAGGGGGAGAGCTTAATCATTGTGCCTGCCAATCTCGGCTCTGCCATCGGAGCCGCCGGGTTATGGTTAGGTTTGGGGGTTTGGGGTGGGATTTCCTGTGGCCCTCGGGATTAGAGGGAAGCCAGGGAACCGACGACCTGGCGGTGGGTTGGGTTGATGGGGGAAGCGGCAGCGCAGACGCCGGAGTCGCGGGCTCGGTTGAAAGTGGTCGGGCTGGTGACGATGGGCGGATCAACGAAACAGTCCTGAGATTAGGCTAGGTGAGGTCGGTGGCGGTGGAGGATTGGAGGATGTATGGATAAGGATATTTCCGAATATGTATTAAAATATTCCCAAATACGGATAAATGTTTGGATATTGTTCTTTTTTGGTGTTTTCATCTCATTCCAGGTACAAATCAAAACCTAAACATCGGATACGGATACGAATAATGCGGATACGGCAAGCATTTTTCAGAATATGGATAGCATCGGATACGAATAGTATCTATATTCAAATACGAATAAAATAGATACGAATAGCGGTTTTTTCTATATATATACGAGTGCTCTATGGTACACCAGGGTGTAGCTACACCGCTGAAAATAACCATAAAATACATCATAAGTAACCATATTTTTTCAATCAACACTTCTGATTTCCCTTTTATATTATAATGTTTCAATGGTACACCTTAATAATACAAGGTATTAAGATCCATCAAATCCTTAATACATGCATTGTTTTCTGTTAAATTTGAGTTAGAAACATGCTTTCATCAAGGAGTAAAATATAAAGACTCCAAAACCTTGGCCCGAAAGGTTCTATATAGGTTTACAGAGGGAAATGAGAAGGGTGTCGGGTTGTATTCCAGTTCTTGTATTTCATATCAATGCAATATGCAATAAGCAAAAATGGTCTGACCCGATGGATCCATTGTTCCGACATCGGATCCAAAATATGTTTTAGGGTCGGCACATGGATCTGCTAGTTGTGTTTGGGCCATGTGGTCCGGATCCTGTCCACGTCGGGCCGGGCCGGACCATTCTCATCCCTAGGAGCCGGTGGACGGACACCAAGTGCAGCAGGTCCAAATTTTGTCACCGTCGACCCTTCTGCGGTGATCTGTCCGTCTCCTAGGGTATGGCTCCGACTACCTCTCACACCCCCTCTCTTCCTACAATGCCTTGAAACACTGATGAGTTCTTGTATTTTGCCAATTTCAAACTTTACACATCTACATCTACGAATATGTCCCCTTAATTAACAAGTTTAGCATTTTGTTCCATTACTATAAAAGGAATGATCACATCTCCATCTAAATAAAATCAAATATGGTTTTCTTCCATTAGGAAAAACAGCTTGTCTTGCGTTTGTTGCATAAATAAACAACTTGTACACCATTCTAGCACCTTTTTTTCTCCCTCTAAAACAGTGATGTAGAACATCTGTTTTAATTGTCCTGCATTTTAACTGTCCTACATATTTGGTTCATTTGTAGAGCTCTGATATATTTATTTTGGTAGATTTAATTTTTTCTATTGCCTGGATATGTATGATAAAAAATCTAAATAGCTGACAAAAATGCATTAATGTTGTGCTGCATAAATCTCAAGCTTATTCTAAGATTTCATGTGCGACAAATAATGGTTGCTTCTGCTTGACGCATTTGTTATAAACTGTTGCTTAGATGGTACTTGTGCTTCTTCCTGTGTACTTGCTTAGGATTCTTGATTAGTTTCAAGAAAGTGCCTTTGAGTTGAATATCTAGTACTGCATATAAAGTAAATGCACCAACTTATGTGCAGATCTTCAAGTGGCATGTATATGCAATTTACAGTAGTGGCAGTTTTTTTTTATTTGGGGAGATCATTTCCTGTTTTTACTGCACTAGAGATTTTGGATGCTCTTCTTTCTTTGGAAATACAAGGACCAAATATTAGATTGTTGAATTCTCCATTCTCCAAATATTTGTGCAGTTTTCAATGCTCTACTCAATACTTTGGTTTGCTTTTTTTTTTGTGCTAAAATTGTAGAAGTTTGTTTTTTTGTCGCTCTACATATTTGTTTATACCACGGATAAACAGTTTTACCACCTTTGATGTTTGAAAAGCATGCTCTTTACATCCTTCTTCGTGGTGCAGGGTTTTATGCTCCCGTGCAATATCAATTACGACAAGAAGCTATGGAACCATTTGGTGCTTTTAATGTAGTATTTATTTATAGACCTCTCATTAGTGTCCTAACAAGTGTGGTGGCCTTTTATGTACTATTTTGGTAAATGAATATTGTACTGTCACTATAGCTTATTGGAGAAGTAGTATTGATCGGCACATTGTATTTTTTTTAGATTTTTTAGATGTTAAGATCCATTAGCTTTCAAATTTTTTGGTGAATTTTTTGGGTGATATATCGCCTTCTCGAACTACTGAGCAGTGCGCAAATGTTCTTAGTAGCTTATTAGCAACGTGCGTAGGCCTCTGGCTGCTTAATCCCCGTTGGGTGGAGAGCGCACGTCCCTTTGGCTATCCCAAGCAGTATTTGCCACAGCCCCTAAATGAGCCCTTCGTATGGTTAATCGCCCCTGGTTGCCAAACATAATTGATCCGTGTGT
Organism: Raddia guianensis; assembly: GCA_036346415.1. Lineage (NCBI taxonomy): Eukaryota > Viridiplantae > Streptophyta > Magnoliopsida > Poales > Poaceae > Raddia > Raddia guianensis. The sequence continues at coordinate 5,955,967 of CM070537.1, forward strand.
GATGGTGTGGTCCATTTTCCCTCAAGGCCAAACATACTAGTACTATCTCCGTCCAAAACTTTTAAATTTTGACCAATAATTTGTCAACATTATACAGATTTTGTAATGCACAAATAACATCATTGAATTTCTATTTAAAAGTATCTTCTAATGGTCATAGTTTTGTTATTACAAACGATATATGTTAAAGAAATTAAGACCCAAAGCATAATTTTGATGACTGTGCATCAAACCATGTCTTTTATTTCTGAACAGAGGGGTTATTAATGTTACCGCCTAAAAAATAAATAGGTATGCAATGCCGATCAATGCATGAAACCAACAAATATTTATGCACGGAACACCCGGGAGCTAAATAGGTGTCATGTCATCATTAGTGTTGCTCGCTCGCTCGCTTTCTTTTACTTTGGTCATAAAGTGGTAACCTCCGATGCATGTTAAGATAAAAATGAGGATTCATGCAAATCAATCATATAATTTAAAGTCAGCATCATCAGCATGTTGCTGCATATCAATCACACACAAACTCTGTATCCAAGTCTTTTGCAAGCAACACCTTCACACCATGGGGTTATGTCCTATGCTTGAGAGCTACACCCACCACAAGCATAGCTGACGCTTATTTCAAGCTAGCACACAGGCAACCACAAACCAAACCAAATAGATGGTACAGTACGTAGTTTCACAAGGGAAATACACATATTCGGCATAATATCACTCACACCAGATTGATGGATGCTCGCAGCACCACGCCAATTTATTTGCTAGAAAAATCAACATTTGATCCACTGTAGCAACATAACCAATAGAAGAATCAACTTGCTGGTCCTTGTCATACCGCCACCGGATCTACACAGGCTGCAAATGCAAATGAAAATGCCACGGAGTATTGGTAGCTAGATGGATCGCTGAAGACATAACGAGAAAATCAGCAGAAGATCGAGAGGGGTTGGGTCAGTACACAGGGAGATTAATTGTCTTAAAATTCAGAAATTAAGCATGCATATATTTATACCTGAACAGCATGGTCGGTTCACCGGAGAACCGAGACTCTTGGCAGGGGCTTCTTGTAGTACCGGGAGGTGTGGCACACGTCATAGAGGGATGGGTCCTGCCCGTCCCACTCTAGGTTCCCCCACCAGTCTTTCTCACAGTGCACAACAGGGTGGCGGCTGTCGCCAACGCCGATAGCCGGGAGGCGCCTGAGGGCCCAGCATCCCCTAACCTTGATCATCTCAAGCTCGGGTGTGTACATCTTGGCCTCACAAATCCGACGCAGGCTTGGGAGATTATGCATATAGATGTGCTTAAGCTTTGGGAATTTTAGTATGCCTTTTCGATGGTCGGTGGCTATTTTGTTTAGAAGCTCTGGCTCCACAGAGAAGACATGCTCGAGATCACCACAATGGACGATTTGGAGGGTCTCCAGTTGGGGCAAATATGATCCTTGGTTAGCCCATGATAGCGGGAGGATAAATTGGAGCCTCGGGCAGGAGTGCAGGTGTATCCTCCGCAGCATTGCGAAGGAACTATTGTCCGTACCATAGTACATCTCTCCTTTGCTCCAGATGCAACGGGCCATTAGGAGATCAGCTGCCCAAAAGGTTTTGAGTTTTTCAAAGTAGCAGTATGAGTAGTTAATGGGGAAGACTGTGTGCATCTCGGAGCATCTCTCTATGCGACACTGCTTCAAATGATCCCAACTAACATATTTTTCTTTCATGGACAATATGCGCTCAGGGATAACAGTGGTGATGAAAGAATTGTCATGCACATGCAACGACTTGACTTGGTTCATCATAATGATGGTAGTTTCTATCACACTCTCCATGTTCTCAGGGTAGATCGTTCCACCTCCAATCTCTAGATGGTTTTTCGATGCCTGAAACTCATAGGCACTGCTATCATCATGATCACTGGTCATCTTGTCAATAGGGAGATCAGCGTAGCTTGGGTATAAAGAAGGACCAGACATTGATGGCTTCGATTGAGGCAGCCTAACTATTTGCCCAGTGCTATAAGGGTTAGTCTTATCCTTGTTGCACGCCTGTGTAGTATCATTACTAGTACGAGATATGCATATATTTAAATTATAAGTATCACTTTCCCAGCAAAATGCCGTGCCACTTCCGACAATCAATGATTGAACAAATCTTATATCCTCTGTACCAACATATGCTTGACAATATCCCTTGTGGGCATGCTGGAACAAACAATCTAATGGTTTTTCCCTGGCCCCTGCTACTCCTCGAGTGTTGATGTATAGCACCCTTAGTTGGGGCATTCCCCCTTCTGGCCATAGTATCGAACGGAGCTGCTTACATCCTAACAAAATTATTTTTTGGAGACTTGCGACCAAAACCACCTCATCTGTAAGGTCAAGTGTTTTGATTGATGTACCTGAGAGGTCTAGCTCCTCAAGGTTCGGTAGCGACCCACGTAATCTCAAGGTTACTAGCTTTGCACACCCAACCAAGGAGATACGGGAGATTTTAGGCTCCTTGTTGAGGTCATCTCCTGATCTTGCATCAAAATCAGGTGATCCCTCCAAGCAAACATAATTTAAATCAGTACAACCATCAAGAACCATGGTCTTAGAACTAGTTATCCCCGATATGTTTGGAAAAACTTGCATTGTGCCATTCCAAGATATGTCGAGGAGCTCTAACCTCCTACTAATATTTGTGACTTCATCAATATCGGTTATCTCCAAAGGGCATGTCGGTTCAGCTAGCCGAAGCTTCCGAAGGTTCTGTAATTGTCGCCATGTAAGATTTTTGGCCCAAACACGTCCATGTTTTATATGTATTTCTCTAATGTTTGTAGCCATTTTCTCTATTATGCCTTGAGATAAAGTCAGCTCCCAATCCATGTAGCATATGTGTAGAACCCATAGGCTCCTGAAGAACTCCATCGGTGGTTTCTCTTGGTTCTTGTTTTCTTCATGTTGTTGATCACTGCAGTGGTCTAATCCAAGAAACCTTAGGTTGCGGCAAGAATTGAAGGGAGGTGAATTGAAATTGAAGGCACAATGTTGTAATTTGAGCACGCGAAGATTGTCCGATTGATGAAACATGCCATCAGGTAGTGATGGTACTGGAGTATCTGGTTCAATTTTGGTTGCAAGAAACAAGGATGTTGACTCTGGAGACACGGTAGTTAAGTTGGTGGCAAAAACCCATCTTGTTGAAGTGCCTGCTAGTTCATCATAAAAAGAGGGCAGCGTATTAGAAGAGTAGTCCTCCAATCGCAGTTGTTGATGGAGAGCAGTGGCAGCATCCCATGCTTCATCTTCCTCGTTGCTATCCTGCCCTGCTTGTATTATCCCATCGCAAACCCAATAGTTGGAAGCATGGATGGCCCAGCTGTAGTCTATGATGTTACCTCCCTTGCGGTTCAAAGCCAACAAATACATGCAGCACTTCTTAACTATTTCAGGAGTGGCGGCGGTCTTTCCTGTGTACCAAGCAATTTCCTTAGCTTCCTGTAGCAAGATATTATCATTTGGTATTTTTTGCCTGTGAAGATGAAGGTGCGAATCGTCCACTTTTGATTGTATTTCTGTGTACCAAGCAATTTCCTTAGCTTCCCGTAGCAAGATATCTTCGACACTTGGCATCCATTCGCTGCTGGAATGAAGGTGCGAATCATCCACTTTTGCTTGTATTTCTGTGTTGAGCCGAAGCCTCCCTCTGAAGGTCCAAAGTTGTTTGCTACGAGACCATTTGCTAAACACAGTGATCCCAAAATCATCTAAGTCGATCACGTCGTTGCTTCCATTATGAAGAATCACCAAGCAACTTTTGCCAATTAACGTCCTATTGACCTCTTCAGCAACGGGCTTCATGTCCGCCCTGGAGCCCAGGGGCACCCCGCAGAAATCATCCTCCTCGTCCTGCTTATCGAGAATGTCCGTGAGCTGTCGAGGAAGGCGCAGCTCCTCGACGATGGCCCTCTGGAGAGCCCTCCGGCTTTTCCAGCTGGAGCAATCGATGTGGATGATCTCGTCGAATCTCTTCCTCACTGACGCAGGGGGTTCTTCGGCTATGGCTCGAAGCACCGCGGAAGCACCTAGTCCGCACCATCCGTCAAAGTAGATGGATCGATACGCACTATCGCTCGTATCCTCCAAGTAAGAGGTTATGGTTCTCACAGCCTCCGCAACGTTGTCAGGATAGATGTACTGCAAGAGCATGTAAAATGGTTCAAGTTAGTTATCTATAAGTCGATGTTTTAACACGTATGACACATAACAATATGAAGAACAGAAAGCACGTATAGATATTTGAACCGCTCGACTCTACATAAAATTTAAAACTTTTTTAGCTAAAAAATTAAGAAACTTTTTTAGCTAAAAAAATTAAGAAACTTTTATGTATAAGAAATCTGTCTATAAAAAACATGCAGCCATCTTTAACATTATATATTCTTTCTCTAACGCTGTCAATAGGTGACATGGCAATAGTTAGATACAGTTGATGTCTCAACTATATTTTGTATACTCTTAGTTGAATGTAGTCGCTTAATTAATTAATGTCTCAACTATATTTTGTATACTCCGTTGCATGCTGAAGCAAATTTTTTTTTGCTAATACTAGTGATTAGATTCGGAAATGAAATGCTTCGCAGCCGTGACACGCACAGATGAGATCACCCGTGACAACGCAACTCGTGCCTTGTTTCTTACTAGCAATGTTATAAGCGCGTCATAGCCGCATCGATACATATTTCAATATTTGGACTTAATAAATACATGCATTATCATTCCATTGCATGAGTAGTAGCATTAGTATATAATCGAGGCACCGAAGTAGATATGAACGCACCTAAAGATGATGAAAGAAATATATTCGTAACTAAAAAATAGTATAAGAAAAGAAGGATAAACTTATATATATGATGCTTGCGTCTATCCTTAGTTCAAAATCGGCATTTGGAAAACTTTTAATTTACAAATTTTAATTTTGGATATTCATTGTGCAGACATGGTTCGGAAATTTTTTATTTTTTATAATTTTTGTGCGACCTACAATAAATAAAACTAAAAAGTAAAAAATCAAAAAGAGATATGCCCTTAATAAAAAAAGAGCAAACTATCTGTATATTTTAACTTCAAATTTTTTTGAATAACATCAAACTTTTTATTGATGTTCTTTGTATAGGCATGGTTTAATTTTTTGAAAAATTTAAATTTTTATTTTTTTTGCAGCCTATCAAAAAAACTTTAGTTCCAAACCTACATTATGAAAACTTTAAATTTTGAAAACTTTTAATTTTGGACGTCCAATGTACAGACATGGTTTGAAAACTTTCAATTTTTATGATTTTTTATGACATACCATAAATAAAACAAAAAAGTAAAAAAATCGAGAAAAAATATGCCCTTAATAAGAAAGAGCTAACTAACGTCAAACTTTTTATTGATGTTTTCTTTGTACAACCATGGTTTAATGCTTGGAAACTTTTAAATTTTATGAATGTTTTACGACCTACAAAAAAAAAATTCTTAGTTCCAAGCCTACATTAGGAAAACTTTTTTTTCTTCAAAAAGAATGTTCTTTGTGCAAACATGGTTCGGAAACTTTTAATTTTATAATTTTTTGTAACCTACAATAAATAATTTGAAAATTATAAAATCGAGAAGAAATATGACCTTAACAAGAAACTTTTTAAAATTTGGACTTCAAATTTTTTTTAATAAAATCAAACTTTTTTTTGATGTTCTTTGTGAAGGCATGGTTTAATTTTTAGATAATTGTATTTTTTATGTTTTTTTGCAACCCACCAAATATGAGATAGTAAAGGCAAAAAATGCGCAGCCGAGCGAACGCCGGAGATTTGAACCCTAGCCTGCAAAGTTAGAGCTAGTGCAACTACCCAGAAAGCAAGGCATCCGAGTTTTCCTCTGGCAGCCAGAAAATTTCTTATGGTTAATTAGAAGGAGCTGAACAAATACGTGAGAAATACAAAATAAATCATTTTATATATAAAGTATAAATGGACGTACGGACTTAGCCCTCGTTCGTGATCGGACAACCGTGGTTGTAGGGGTGACGTGGCTTCCCTAGGCACCATTAGGGATGAAAATGGTACGGATAATTTCCGACCGTCCGACCGACCGAGGCATAATAATATCCGAAAATATTGAGCCGAATAATTTTATGGATATCCGAATCCGACAAGGCGGATACGGTACGGATACAAATAATATCCGATGGATATTATCCGAGCTTTTCTTGGATAATATCCGATGGATATTATCCGATTAGATAAATCCATCTATAAACTATCTCTATTATATTTCTATAGGATGAATGACTAACACATATAACAACTAGATGCATGTGATTTTACATTTTTTTGCTTTATCGGGTATGATACTTACACACCATCATTTTCTTGACTATGGACCATAAAGTTGAGTCACAAAGAGATAACTATATGTATTTGGATATACTTATTTCTTTAGTATATGTTTTCACGTATTATCCGAGAGAGTATCCGCGTCTGATCCGTATTTGTATCCGATATTATTCGTATCCGTATTTGTATCCGTACTATCCAGATCCGAATCCGTATCCGATCAAACTAAATGGATCAAATACAATATGAGTGGTTTCCGATCCGTATCCGATCCGTTTCATCCCTAGGCACCATATGGTGCAGGATGTGCCACGTGGCGCCACCCCGGAGCCGGACTGTTAGGGCCTTATAGTATTAGTAGATTTTTGAGTATTGAGAAGGCGCAATGACTTCTCTGCATCAATGGAAATGGTATGATTGAAGGATTCAAAGAAGAAAATGTACGTGCATACAACTAACTAATTATAAGTTGTTTGAGTGGTTGGTTTTCAAGTCTTCAACTAACTAAGCATTCTCCCCACCGTTTTGGCATGCATTGCGTTGTTACACAATCACACGTCGTCGTTTAGGATGTGTTTGATTGGTTGTATGAAGTTGTATGGAACAAAACGAAACATGATAAGATGAAACTAGATGGAACAAAAGTTGTACAGGATCGTATGACCAAAACGGCCGAACCACACCATACAGTATAAACAGAGAATATTCCCTAAATCTAAACCATGTTGTATCATCCCATACAATCTCATCCTACCAATCAAACACATGGATGAGGAACCCTATCCCACCAACCAAACGTTTGAACCGTACACCGTACCACCTTGTTGAACAAACCAAACACACCCTTAATAGCGTCTAACGGTCATTCAACAACAAGAATCACAACAAAAACCGATTAACCCATAATAATACTGCTTGTGTTGAATATATGCGCATGTAGGTAGAGAAATACCACTTTAGGCATGCTGGTGAGTTTGTCAAGAAGGCCCAGCTAGCAAACACAAGAAGCTCCAGGAATCTAACCCATATCCAGCTGGTCCACTTTGTGGCAACGCCGTAGCACATAATTAACTTCTGTCAGCCCATACATACGTACATACTTAATTGCTGTTTCAAAACCAATTAACAGCATGAAAAAAAGAATTACATGAACAAGGACAATCATCTTTGTATGTATATACGTACCTAATAAGATGAGTAGATCGATGTTGCAGAGGAGGAAATTAAGGTCGACGTTTGTACCTAAAACGGTTTGTTCAAGGTGAAGTGCAGGATGGGGAGATCAAATTTGGAAATGCTAGCAAGCCATCACGCATGGTCTCTCTGTCACTGATGAGCCTCTGGCTTTGTGTTTTGGGCTTTGACCGGGGCACGTAGTGCTTGTAAGGAATGATTCTTTGCTTGGGGTTGGAGCTACCTAAAGATGAAAGATGTGGAATTGCCGACCGGCTCAAAAGAGATTCCCCTCCAAGGCAGCACGCAAAGTGGGTAAAGGATGCATGCAAGGCCATCGTGCCTTACCGTGTACGGTGTGCCCAAATAAATTGTATGTAGCGATCGACTTTAACAATTGAGCTACTCAGCATAGAATTAATGCTACTAGACGTTTAAAACAAAAAAAAAAGTTTGACGGCACGTCCAAATAGCATATAAATAAAAAAAAATCAAGCATGCCGAAGCAAGTAGAATACATGCTATATATTTATATTTTAGCACGAAAGACATATATTTATTCAAAGTTAACATGAAAATGGTTGATATAGTTTATTAATATTAATCCTAAAATCCTAGAAATTCCCACGTTAATCCAAAAATAGAAGAAATTCTCACGTTAATCATAGAAAAAAGAAAAAAAAACTACATCGTTGAACATGGATATTATTATGTAAATCTAACCGTCAATATTAACCTTTATAAAAAAATACTGAAGCTGATCTATATATTAGAGATAAACTCTAAATTTAATCTGATATATTATTTATATCTTAACACAAATCTAGCCGCGCAAATGCGTGGGTCACCTTGCTTGTTAAGGATTATGCGAATCTTCCGGTCGATCAAAATTCACCGGTAAAGATTTCCCTTCGACCTTGTGGTACGTTATCATACCTAATCAATGTGGGTTTACTACCATTGTACGTATCTCAAATCACATATCTATATTGATGCGTCCCTAACTCTTTCTTCTTTCTGTCACCTTGGTGACGTTTGCTTTTGCTTTTGCTCTCTGTTGACGTTTGCTTTTGCTCTCCATCGGTGTGCATGACCACCTCTCCAGGTCACTAGCTCTGTCACCTCGCTCTTCTGCTCCAGCCACCTCTCTAGGATGCTAACGTTGCAAATGAAAGGGATATGCCCTAGATCAATCATAGTGATGATTGTACCACGTCTTTGTTCATGTGCTTATGATAACATTGTTTATCGGTTACCTGAATAAATGTCATGACTTTGTCCATTGGGTACGACTTGATTGTGAAACACATTGTTAAGTGACATCATTCTAAAAGGGTCCTTGATCCATATCATTATGAGAAACGGTTACGATTTGATCAGCATACGTATTGGTTGATGGTAATGTTTCACATTATATATATGGAGATATCAAACCATAGTATGTACACATGTTGGAGAACATAGGTAGTCGGACAGACCCACTCCAAACAGCTGTGAGATTGTTATCTCTTATAGTGCTATCGAGTGGTTCGCCTATATAGTCCTTATACCTGATATTGTTATGGATGCCTAGCATGTTGACTCGTATGATTTGGTGTCATCAATCGCTACACCGTAACAGGGTAGTTATGAAGGTGACTACTGGGTATGTCATGATACATAGCCAGGGGTGTGATGATCAAGATGTAATTTGCCCCTCCTCGATAACAAGAAAGATACCTCTAGGCCCCTCGTGTGGATGGATAGAAAAAGCGCACGGCCGTACTAATAGGTTTGTATCCATTACACTATCGAGTGAAGTGGTCGAGCTATCAACAAGGGTGGCACACATCTCGCCTTGAGTTTGACTGGTATCGTGTAGCAAAGGGATCGATAAGTGAGTGTATCAAGGTTCAACCGAATATTGATTCTGTACATTCGAAGGTCAATACTGAAGGGAAACGCGGGCGCTACGCTAGCACAGAATCAAAATTCTACCGCCGAGACCCAGGACCCCTGCATGTAATTGACCACAGATCGAGTTACCTTACGACGCGCAGTGCAGCGGAAGATGGGTCGATGAAGCCGGTTCAATCGATCTGCGCGCAGTTGTACGGAAGTAGTCGTTCACGACGATCCCATCGCCTCCTCCTCGCTGGTCAGCAACAAGCCACGAGGTGCGCCGTGGCCGATCCCCATGCCGTGGAGGTCGTCAACGAGCTCCGTGTGATCGCCGAGATTCGCGACCTCCTCGCGCAGTCTGTCTTCAAACGGACGCCCCGGCTTCGTCCGGAGTCCGTTTTCGACGATCTCGGACAATACGGACAAGCCCTCGACGAGACCTTTTCAACGCATCTAGTCCCATCACCAAATTCCCTCCCAATCAACGGGAATTTGCGAAACAAGGTCACGGCCAGAAACTGGACGCGAACAGATCACGTCGTCTTCTTCGGTTAGTCTTGCGGTTGATCAAGCCAGCGCCCCAAGTGTTGCGCCTCTACAGGAATACACACATCCGGTGATCGGAATCTGCCCATGGCGACGTGCTAGCGTCAGTCGCAGGCGAGGGAGAGAGGTGACGGATAGGGTTTAGTGGAGAGGGAAAACCTAATTTCCTCAGGACGTTCTCAAGCCTCTCCACCGCCTCCTTTATATAGTCCCACCGTGGACCCTCTACACTAAAGGCCCTAACTCGGTCCATGGCCCATGTCTCACATGGTCCATGTAGTCCACGTCATACGTGGTCCCACATATCATTGAGCTCACATCCGATGTGGTATATGATTGTCAATTGGGCATATAATTCCTTCTATCTCCCACTTGCACAATAAACAATTATGCAACTGATGACTCCAACCCCTTAAGTGTGTGACCCAATAGGTTCGTATATAGGCAGTAGTGACCCAGAAACAAATTTCTAGTCACAGATCGGCAGCGGCCTCTAGCAAAACGTTCCGACCCCTGAATACACGTGAAGATCAAATCTAACGAACCAAATAGTGTTAACGTGCTGATCCCTTTACCACACGATACCAGACAAGCTCAAGGCAAGAAAAGTGTCACCCTTGTGATAGCTCGGCCATTCACTCGATCAAGTACTGGATCTCGTATGATTAACTCTTTAATCATGGTATGGCAATACACTCTCCCAAATCCAATACTTCGAGGGGACCAGAGATATCTCTCCTGTTATAAAGGAGGGGCAAATCCCATCTTGACCGCTCACACCCCACGTCCAAGTTTCATGGCATACCCGAAAGCTACCTTTATAACCCCCTGTTACGGAGAGCGTTTGATAGCCCCAAAGTATACAACTACGCATGCTGAGACTCAATGGCGATCTCAGGTCAAAGGATCCCACAGTCACTGTATGAGAATACAACTGATGGCACCAAAGACTATAACAAATCTTGCAGCATCTCATTGCGGGTCTGTCCAACCACCCATGTTCTCCAACATGTGTCCACATTATTGATTTGATATCTCCATATTTATGATCCTGGAACATGATCATCAATCAATACATATGCTGATTTTTGAATCATAATTGTTCAAGTTATGATATAAGATCAGGGACTCCTTTAGGATAATATCATATAGTAAAAGAGTTCCACGAACAAGTCTTACTTGTTGATCGATACCGATGATGTTACTCAAGGAACTAGGATAACAATTATTCATCATAAACATAGAAGTGATACAGTCATCTCCAAGACTGCCTAGTCGGCTTATTACTTATATTTTATCCACGTGCAGCAGAGCTTGTCAACCGGATATCCAATATCCGATACTCATGAACGCCTTTCATAAAGGTTGTGGTAATATTTGTCTAAACTGAGACAGTTTTAGCTTTTGAACCCCCATTAAATAATAGTTTGGAAGTAGTGCGTGTTGTAACTATTACAGACCACCATTCCCAAAGTGCACATTCTTTATACTTCACAAGTATTTTAGAATGTTTCTCAACATCCAGTGATTTTCACCCAGATTAGATTGATATCTACATATCGGTGACATTCACCTTAATCCACGGGATATAAAACCCTCCTTTTGGCAATTTATCAAGCTCGTCAAGTATCAAATACCGAATAAGCTCTCCAATGTGACATACACAGGAACAATTTCCGGCTGAACCATTCAACACTATGTCGACATATGGGTCTAATCCAATTGGCCTTTCTGATCTATCTCTATAGACCCTTATGCCAAAATTTCAAAATTATCCCAAAGTCTTTCCTGAAGAACAATTTCTTAATCAAGACCAGATAGATACACAGAATATTATTTCTGATCAACTATATGTCATACATATTTAAGATCAAGAAAAATCAGTGCTCTCTCACTTGCCATTGATGAACTAGCCAAACAATTTGACTACACATCAAAACAAATATTTATCTCTGAGATGTTCGTTCAAAAACTTACATGCTCTAGCACTTTATGAATCATCAAAACGTGAGGCCGTGTCAAAACACATTCTTACTTAGGTCTCATCCAGAGAGATCCATTTTGATATTCATATAGCATATCGAATATGCAGCAGTAGCTAGGTGAATTTAGACAGCACCAACCGGACCAATCAAGTTCAAAACTTAGTTGTCACACATAGCTTGTCTTGAATTCATCTTTCAGAGTATATGCCCATCACGCTTCAATATAAGTCTTAAGCTCATAACAGTCCGACAACAATTGCCTTCCCTATCATATAGGTGTCTAATTTGGCTTTATGACCAATGCAGGGTTGGTTATTTCATAAAACATACAACAACTTATATATAATATGAAAATTTAGTAGAAACGGAAACACTTTTAAATGATCCCCGAATTACTCCGAGTCACATCGTGCTCCCACTAAATATTTTGGAAGAAACAATTTCTCTAAAATAAAATCATTTCGAGCAACAAACACTTCGCAGCTCACACCCTTCCTTATATGCAAACACTTTGCACTTTACAAAGAAACATTTATCTTAGTCGAGCGTGAGATTATCAGACGTCACACGTACACATGCCCCACGTTCCAAACATCGATAAAACAGCACGGAACACCTTCCGATCCATATCATATATGGTTGTTTCTTTATAACTAGATGGAACCTTTAAATGAGCACAAACATTTCTAAAGTGTACCATAACATGGATAATGAAACATAATGACATCATAAGTCCTTAGGATTAATAACACACATCCATTCACTAATGGAGCAAGCCCATAAGCCAAATCAATCTCCCACTCAAAAGAAGCAAAATATTGAACTTGCTTATGCCCGGAATATAATAACAATTATTTAATTCCGACTGTGATCCTTCGGATTGGACCCTTAAAAGTACGTCAACGTCAAATGAGACAACTTTTATACACATGCCATTAATCCAGAATCCTGTCCTGCGGTGTTAGGGTAGTGCCAATCTTTGACTTCACAAGTCTAGGTTAGTACTCAAGGTCCAACTCGACCTTTCCCTTTCACTCATGACTCAGCCTCCTTCACAAGTCGACCAGTCTTTCGAATCACCATCACATGATAAAGCTAATCTTAATGCTCTCTTATTCTAACATGCATCATACGCATCTCGGTCAGTGATTTCTCCAAGCAATTCATCAGTATGAAGAGCAACCGAAAATCACATCAATAGCTAACCATTAGCTAGAGGAAAAACCATATTTTCCAATGCCCAAACAATCAATCATATTAACTACATGATGGCTGACCGAATTTTCTTGTGCTAACTTGCACGCAAACAATGACTTAGGGATCAAATCCTTTAACCCTTTATTTGGATCTCAAACATGCCCACCAAATCCACAATCATATTGCTTACATCCATGATTTCATCTCGCTATAATAGCTCAGATTTCATGATGACAAGAAAGAGATAATAAGCACAAAGAAAATCATTATAGTGCTTCTAGTAAACACTTCAACTACAGATTGCATTTCAAGCTGGTTCATCAAGGTACTACTTTAGAACAAATATTCTATAATAACTAGAGAACAATTCTCAACAACGATATCAATCACCATAGATATATCAAGATTCACTAATCAAAGATATAGCTTACAAATAAAGCATCAGGTATATCAACAAATATTAAACTATATTTATGTGCGTACCTCCTTTAACAATTTAACGAAGATACTCCCACTCAAGTCACATTCCCTCTGATGACTCGAACTAGGACAGGATCCATAGTCGATCAAAGATCTAGTGCGCGGATGCGACTCCTAGAACTAAGTGACATAGGTAGGCAACCCCTTGCCAATCACATCGTATGTGACTCTTGTTTGTTGGGTGGCATACACCAATGCACAGCACCAACACGCCTGCCCCGAAGCCCAAAACCGTTTTGATAGCTTCGTCAAGTAAAACCAACACTATGCAGTGAAGTCCGACTTCACCCCATTGATCAAGAAAATTAATGGCACTGTTGGTGATCGATAAACGGCCCATCCTAAGACGGGCCTTGGGCCGTCTACCGTACGGGCCCACCACACAGGTGTGGGATCCGAAAGGCCGTTCCCGGCCGTACTAACGAAGGCGCCTAACCTGCCTGCGGTTGCCCCGGGCTTGACCAGGTCAAACCGTGTGGCACCATGTGTCTCCCGGGCTATCCTTGGCCCGGGAAAAGGTCCCTCGGACCATCCGCTCGCTTGCTGGCAAGTGGCGACAAGTACCATGTCCCACCACACTTTATCCGACCTTGACCGGGAACGCACTATATCTCCCGAGAGGCCTATAGCCCGGGAAGAGACACGCGGACGGCCCGTTCTGTCGTCTGCCCTCTTTGGCAGGCAGCAGATGGTTGTTACGCTACGCGACGCCCCTAACGGGTGGCGCGGAGCTGGCTCGGTCCAGTCAAGGCTGTATTGGGGATAAAGGGAAAGTGCTTTCTCCCTAAAGAAGCTCTCTCCCCCGAACCGGCTTGTTAAGACAAGCACGCGCCCAGTACTAACCCGACCAGCTTCTCCCTACAGGCTCGAGACCCGACAGGACCCTAGAACGAGACAAGAACCTCGCCACTAAAGCAAAGACCAGCGTGGGGCCCGCCGTATCAGCCTCGGGCGGCCCACAACGCCTATAAAAAGAGGATTCCTGGACGTTGGAAGGGAGGCGAATCCGACACTCGAGATCCCCAACCCGATTCCACCCGGTTCAAGCACAAGCAACACCCGCATCCGAAGCCTCCTTAGCAAGTAGCCTTAGTCCTTAATCACCTCCATTGTAAACTCGGGATCGGCGCCTTCAAGCTCGGTCTCGGCACCGTTGTACTGTTTTCCACCACATAAATCAACTCAGCTGGAGTAGAGCTATTACCCGGCAGTGGGGGCTCGAACCAGGGTAAAACCATTTGTGTTTCCTTAGTTTGCATCGTTCCTCTCTGTTTTTCTACTGTACGAAGGATCTGTACCCGGATCATCAAGTCGCACCAGGCCTTGTCGAGAAGACCGCGCGGTCCTAGCCTTCCGCAGGCTTGGCCGCCACCCGAGCTGCTGAGAAGGGTTGTCGTTGGGCCTCACTCCAACTACAAACTCGTCTGCCGGTCCGTGGACCCGCTGCTCTTCAGGAGCGCGATTCCCAGACACCGACAGCTGGCGCCCACCATGGGGCCCATGGCTAGCCCTCAGCACTCCGTTCCCTCGGACATGCCTGAGGTTCCGAGCGGCGACGAGGTCCTGGACCTCGAGTTCAATGAGTGCGATGATCTGGACGATGTAGTCCCGTCGTACGATGGCTGGCGCGAGGAGTACCTCGCCGAGGCCGGGGCTGACGAGATGGAGGTTGATGCCTCTCTCGCCCCAGGGGTAGAGTTTCGCCCCGAGGAGTCGCTCCCGGAGCTGGACCCCTCCGTCACCCATGTCAGCGAGACTCCCATGGAGTTCGAACTGCTTGGTGACACCGTCGCCTCCGCCGGCGACACCTGGACATTTCCCCCGGCCTCGCGCGCGTCCCGCTGCGTCTTCACGGCCGCGGTCGACGGCGATGCCGGGGATGAGGAAGCCCGGGAGCAACTGCCTCGTCGCACAGAGGCCAGGAAGTTCTTCCATGATGCCGTCCGCCACGTCATGGATGGGATCTGAGAGGAGGACTGCCGCCAACAAGCACTTCGGCTGCCAAATGGTCGACCCCCTCATGGAGACGATGACCAACCCGCTCTTGCGCAGTCAGCAGAAGGCGCGCGCCATCGCCGCGGTCGTTCGCGACTTGGAGAGGGACCCCCGTGGTTTCACCATGACGGATCTGGGTCCGCCATCGCCAAGGCTCGGGTACCATTACCGTGGCATCGACCGACATCGAGCAAACGGCGGTGATCGCCCCGACGCTGGCGCGAAGCGATCCGACCACAATGGCACTCAAAGCCGCCGCGCGCCCGCCGCCGCTGTTCGCGCCCAGACCCAGACGGCCTCCTCCGCCGGCGGCTCGTCAGCGCCGGGCGGAGTGTTTTCGCTGGCCCACGCTGATACCTCTCCCGAAGGCGCGCGCCAGATGCTCTGCCTTCTCTCGCGCTCTCATGAAGCGCCGTAGCCCCGAGGTTCAAACCCGGGCCCATTGAGAAGTTCGACGGGAGCAAAAATCCCGAGGAGTTCCTATCGGTCTACACCACCGCCATCCGAGCTTTGGGGGGAGACGAGGCCGTCATGGTGAACTATTTCCCCACAGTGCTCAAGGGCATGGCCCGAACCTGGCTGTTCAACCAACGGCCCGGTTCTATCCGTAGCTGGTCCCAGCTGCAGGATGCCCTCCGCACGAGTTTCCAGGGATGCTACGCTCGCTCCGGGCGCCCCTAGGATCTCAAGCTCGTGGTGCAGCGAGACGATGAGAGTCTCCAGGATTTCGTGTGCCGGTTCGTCAGAGCCCGCAACACAATCCCCTGCATCTCGGATGAAGCCATCATCGAGGCCTTCAAGGACGGTGTGAGGGACCGGCGTTACACTGAGGATCTCGAGCTCCACCCGGTCAACACTGCGAGCGAGCTCTTCCGCACCGCCGCCCTCTACGTCAACGCATCCGAGGCAGTTGAGCGCAAGAGGGGCCGTGCGAAGAAGAAGGCCAAGACCAGCGACGGCCAGGGCAGGACCAAGGCGGAGAAGAAGAAAAAGAAGCGGCAGGAGCAGCCCGCTAAATTCATCGCGGCCGTCGAGCCCGACCAGCCCGAGTGCCCGCTGCCACAACGTCCTCTTCCGGTACGTCCGCCGCCACAGCGTCCGCCGCAGCGTCACTACTGGCGGGGCGCAGCGACCTCCGGCAGAGGTAGGCCACGTGGCGGTCGGGGCACCCAAGGTCGGCCTCCCGCCCACAAAGATCGTAACCGAGGTGAGGACCGCCCACGACCCGACCTTTTTCGCGCTTTCATCAACGCCCGCCATGAATCGCGCAATCGCCGCACGTGGGCCCGCCAATTGGAGGACTTCTACGCCGGTCGCGGCCCCATGCCCGAGCTGCCCAAGGGCGCGACCGCAATGCCAGCCCCCCAGGGCGGCCAAGATCCGGGTTTCCCTGAGGCCCGCGACCATGTCGCTGTCATCTTTGGCGGTACGTCGGCTTACACCTCTCGCCGCGAGCTCAAAGCCGCGTCCCGTGTGGTCCTCCACATCTCCCGCGGCGAGCCAGCGGCGGAGTCCCTGCCTTGGTCCAGCCAGGCCATCACCTTCTCGGTGACAGACTGCCCAGCCGGGCTATCCAAGCCGCAGCGCCTCCCGTTGGTACTCTGCCCCACCATCGGCAACACCCGGGTTGACCGTGTCCTCGTGGACAGCGGAAGCTCGCTGGACATCATCACAGCGCGCGTTCTGGGCCTTATGCAGGTCCCGCGCTCCAAGATCAAGGACATTACCGTCCCCTTCCACGGGATCGTCGCTCCGCCCCGTCGGGCAAGTCGTGCTGCCCGTCACATTCGGTTCCTCTGCCAACTTCCGGACGGAGTACATCACCTTCGAGGTGGTGGAAACCGAGCTCCCCTACAACGCCATTCTGGGGCGCCCGGCGCTCTCCAAATTCATGGCGGTCTCCCATCACGCCTACCACTGCCTAAAGATGCCGGCGCCTAAGGGGGTCATCACCGTTCGGGGGAACCACAAGACGGCTCTCGACTGCGACGAGACCGCGCTGGCCATGGTAGGACAGCTCCCTACCCGTGGTCCCAAAGAAGAAGGAGCGCGCACACACATACCAAAGGGTGGCACTGCAGCCGCAGAGCCCACCAAAACCGTCGTCTCACGGAGTCGACCCCTCGGGGTGGTCCACGTGGGGGCGACCCTCGAGCCTCAATAGGAACTCGAGCTCATTACCTTCCTCCGGGCTAACAAGGACGCGTTTGCATGGGAACCGTCCGACATGCCCGTGTCCCAAGGAGGTGATCGAGCACGAGCTAGCTGTCCGCCCGACAAGAAACCGTAAGGCGATGTCGAGGCGTGTCCCGATCGAAGGCTAAAATCATCCAAGACCAGCTCGGCAAGCCGCCGAGCGGGCTTCATCCGCTGGCACAGCATTCGATTGGCTTGCGAACCCAGTCATCGTCCAGAAGAAAGGAGGCAAATGGCGCATGTGTGTCGATCACCGCGACCTTAATTCCGCTTTGTCCCAAGGATAACTTTCCTTCCACGATAGATCGGCTAGTTGACGCCTTCTGGCAGATTCAGCTTTGATGAGTTTCGGATGCTTATTCCGTTACCATCAGATCACATTGTGTAAAGAGGACGAGGAAAAAACCGCCTTTGTAACGCCTTTCGGCACATTTTGTTACACGACCATGTCCTTCGGTCTCAGAAATGCTGGTGCCACGTTCCAGTGTCTCATGCAAAAAACTCTCCCTGATCAAATAGGGCGCAACGTAGAAGTTTATGTCGACGATATCGTAGTCAAGAGCAAGGACGCCCGTGACCACGTGTCCGACCTACGGGAAACCTTTGACAGCCTGAGACAGCACCGGGTCAAGTTAAACCCCGAGAAATACGTCTTTGGCGTCAAGTCCGGCATGCTCCTAGGCTACGTGATCGGAGGGGCAAGCATCGGTGCGAACCCCGAAAAGATCGAGGCCGTCGAAAAGATGAAGTCGCCTACCTGTGTAAAGGACATCCAATCCCTCACGGGCAAAATGGCGGCCTTAAGCCGTTTCATCTCCCGCCTTGGAGACCGAAGCGCGCCTTTCTGCAAGCTTCTGCGCAAGCACGATAGTTTCGAGTGGACCGAGGAGGCTGAGGCCGCGTTCTTGCAGCTCAAGCAGTACCTCGCCTCGCCACCTGTCCTCACCACCCCCAAGCTCGGCGAAACCCTCCTGCTATACCTCTCAGTAACACCAAATGCTGCAAGCGCAGTGCTAGCAGTGGAACGAGAGGGGAAGCAGCAGCCCGTCTATTATGTGAGCGAAGTACTCACCGGGCCAAAGGAGCGTTATCCCGACCTTCAGAAACTGTGCTACGCTTTGCTGATGGCTTCGCGTAAGTTGCGTCACTATTTCCAAGCCCACCAAATCATTGTCCCGACTACTTACCCGATCAAGGACATTCTCCGAAACCCGGAGGCCACTGGCCGAGTCGCGAAGTGGGGAGTCGAGCTGGGTGAATTCGACATCCGCTTTGTTTCCGGACGCGATCAAGGCCCGTGCCCCGCTGATTTCGCGCAGAATTGACCAGGCCGGACGAGCAAAAGTCAAGCTCTCGTGTCAAGACGGGAGAAGCTCGGTGGACTCAGATTTTGACGGTTCACACCAGTCCGGCGATCGGATGCGGGCTCGTTCTCATTTCCAATGGAGAGCGACTCGGACGCTCATACAAATACACTTTATGCTACAAACAACGCCGCAGAGTATGAAGCCCTAATTGCGGGCCTAAGAGCATGCATCGCGCCGACATCAAACCGCTTGTTGCGAAGAGGATTCGCACTGTCGTCCGCCAGTCGTGGAGGAGTTTCGTGCAACCGACGACTCGATGGTGTGGTACTGGCGGAAGTGAGGAAACGGAGAAGCGCTTTCACGAAGTTTCAAATTAGCTACATTCCTGTGGAAGAGAACGGCGAAGGCGATAAGCTCGCCAAGCTCGGATCTCACAAATACCGGCCCCGCCGGGTGCTAGTGCAGACCTTTAAAGCCCTCCATTCCCTCCGGAGAGGAGGCCAAGGGGCGCTCATACCCCCAAACCGAGACATCCGGTCTCGCCTCATTCTCGAGCAGAAGCACCTCCGGATGACGCCATTCATCCAGCTTCTTGGGCAGGGACATTGCCCGAGGACGCGGCCGAGCGCCCGAGCTAAAAAGGCGAGCCCGAGCTATCACCGCACGGGGCTTGCTGTACCGAAGGGGTGCTAATGGCGTGCTTTGTAAGTGCGTTACCCAAGAAGAAGGTAAGTACCTTCTAGCCGACATCCATGAGGGCATCTGCGGCGCGCACGCCTCACACAGAACCCTCGTCGGCAAAGCATTCCGCATGGGCTACTACTGGCCCACTGCGATGAGCGACGCAGAAGCCTTAGTTAAGCGCTGCGAAGCTTGCCAGTATCATGCGCGGATGACGCACCAGCCCGCGTATGAGCTGCAAACAATTCCACTAGCGTGGCCGTTCGCGGTATGGGGAATGGACCTCTTAGGACCGTTTCCCAAAGGTCTCGGCGGCAAAACATACTTGTTTGTAGCCATCGACACCTTCACCAAGTGGATCGAGGCTGAGCCAGTCTCCAACATCACAGCAGTTGCCGCAGTACGTTTCTTCCGAAGTATCGTTGCAAGATTTGGCGTGCCTAGCAGAATCATCGCTGATAACGGTACCCAATTCACAAGCCGGGAATTCAACGATTACTGCGAGGAAATCGGAATGAAGCTCGCCCTCGCTTCCGTAGCCCACCCACAGAGCAATGGGGCAGCCGAGCATGCTAACGGACAGCAAGTCCAAGGCATCAAAAAGCGAGTCTACGACGCCCTCAAGGCAGAAAAGCAAGGTTGGGTCGACGAGCTACCATAAGTCCTTTGGGCAGTCCGGACAACGGCCAGTCGGGCTACAGGAGAAACTCCTTTCCGACTCGTCTATGGCTCGGAAGCAGTCCTCCCAACGGAATTGAGACTAGGATCCGATCGCGTTGACTTCGCTAGCTGCGTGGTCAATGATGAGGAGCGGCAGCTTGACCTCGATCTACTTGAGGCTCACCGCGAGCAATCCCTACTCCGGTCAGGCCTACCAAATATCCTGCGTCGTTCTGGCGACACGAAACGTACACACAAGGACCCTGCAAGTAGGAGACCTGGTTCTACGACGCATTCAGAACCTCGCGGGCTCCAACAAGCTAAGCCCGAAATGGGAGGGACCGTACAAAGTAGTCAGCGCAGCACGCACGGGCTCAGTACGCCTTGCTGACAAGGACGGGAACGAGCTCCCTAGCTCATGGAACATCTCCCTGCTACGACGTTTCTACACCTAACCAGGTCGTAAGTTTCCTTCGTTACTTTCCATTTCAATTCATTTCAAAAAAAAAAAAATTCCCCATTCGCGAGCTACGTTGATCCAAGTCTTGACCATTTCAAACAGGCCCGTGGCCAAAAGCCCGAAGGCTAAGGATAAAGCATTCCGGAGCATTTCCACGACGGGATAAGCCGATCTCTCGCACCCTAGTGAATCTCCGCGCAATGTGGAATTCCCGTGGCCCAAAGGTACAGTAAGCCCACGTCAGGTTTGTTTGGATGGCTAACTTGGGCAGCAGCGCTCGGGGGCTGAAGGCTTTCTTGCGCCCGTTCTTTCTTTTCCTAAACCCTCAACTTCCCTGGGCCCGCATCGTCGCGCGGCCCACCAAAGCTCGGGGGCAGGGAGTTCGCACGATTTTTTCTAAATCACTCTAGTCTCTAGACCGTGCCCAACTCCAAGATCGTACTTGGAATTGGCCACGGCCCGGGGGATGGATGATTAGGCGCACCAAAAACAACCTTTCTAAAAGCAATCCGTTTGCCTAAACTCCTCAAGTCCGTCTCAGGACTTCACTTCTGTTCATCTAGTTCCTCTGTTTTTGCATTTCAGATTCGCAAATTCGTACAGGAGAGAAGAGCGAACAAGATGGACTAAGGCAGATTGCTTAAAAGAAACCACATTTCACAGTGAAGAATCCTACAGGAGCGAAAGGATTACACGAAGAACAAAAGGAGGCCGAGCTCCTAGACTACCACAAAAGAGGGCGCCGCGCCACTACACCTCCGACGGCGCCCAAATCCTACAATCCCTCGCCACGCCAACCAGTGGCGCTGACGACGAGCCGGCGGAGCCATGGACTCCGCCGACGACGAGGACAACGCCGACGACGAGGTTGGCGGGTTAGGTGCGGGCGCCGACGGTCCCGGCGCGCCCGGGCGCCTCCTCCGCCGCCGGTGGATACTGGCACCCATGAGCAGCGGCGGTGCCACCACGGGAGCTTCTGCCACCGCAGCCTCCTCCGCCGGAGCCTCCTCCTCCGCCGCCAGAGCGGCGGCGTACGCGGCGTCGGCGGCGATCTGCGCGCCGCCGCCTCCTCCTCCTCCTTCCATGAAGCGACCGCCACGCTTTGCCGCCTCGCTTGCGGCGCGACGTTGGGCGTGCACCGCCAATGCG
Organism: Raddia guianensis; assembly: GCA_036346415.1. Classification (NCBI taxonomy): domain Eukaryota; kingdom Viridiplantae; phylum Streptophyta; class Magnoliopsida; order Poales; family Poaceae; genus Raddia; species Raddia guianensis. The sequence continues at coordinate 5,978,040 of CM070537.1, forward strand.
GCCGCTTGGCCCGCAAAGGCGGGGGCCGCAACAGCGGGAGCCGCAGCGGCAGGACCTACGACCTCCTCCTCCTCCCCCGCGGGCTGGATCGGCGGCGACAGAGGGAGTGGCGGATTCGGCTCCGCAAACAAGGCTTCTGTGTACGCACGCGCATAGCCGGAGTTGTAGTTGGAAGACATGGTTTCAAGCCCCCTCTCCCTTTCTTGCCTGCTCGCTCTGCCTCTGCCCGGGTCTGGAGCTCTCTGCTTTCTATCCTAAGGCAAGCGCAAGCAAGGCGTAAGGGTCATGCGACGTGCCACGCCCCGCTTTATAGGCCGGCGGCTGCGCAAGGTCCTGTCACGCTGCGAGTTACCCAAAGCGTCGTCGCGCGCGAAGGGGCAAGCAATTAAAACCCACTACCCGAGCTGAGGAGACGCGAGCGCACGCGCCGTCTCGCGGAATACCAACCGCGCCAATCGCCGCGCGACACGTGCCTCGGCCCCGCCGTCAGTGGCAGGGGAAAAATCATTACGGGTCAGAGCCTACCGTGTAGGTGTGGTCCACCCGCGCAGGCAAGGCTCGGCGATGCTCTCACGGCCCGCCACGTGGTTTAGGCCGGGTGCATGAACCGGCGCGGGCGGTTTCGCCTCCGTATCTGTGCCAAGCCAACCTGTACTTCCCGTCAGCGCACACTGTGCCGCGCCGTAGAGCCCACAGTGCGCGCGATTCGACACAATAAACTAAGGTGGAAAACGGCTAAGCCCTTCGGCCACCACACGTTTCGCAATGTTCATCCAATCAAGCGAGCGCTTAAAAGAAAATATACAAAAAGTGTGTGGCGCAGAGCTCGGGAGCCATGGGCCGGGTCAAACTACTGTCCGTGCTGCAGCTTGAGCTTTTCTAGCTCGATTTCTAAGTCACGAATTCGCGTCTGCGCCTGAAGTAACTCTATGACCCGCGCGGCCATATCATTTTGATCTTGGAGCAGTTTGACCCGAGCTTCGGCGAGCTCTTCTCTCTGTTTTGTCAAGGCCTCCGACTCCGCCGCAGACTTCGCCCCAGTTTCGCGTAACGTGGCACTTTCTGCCCTGAGCTTACTGCAAGCTTCCTCGAGCCCGTGAACGATGGAGTTGTGTTCAGACTTGGTAGCCGCTAGCTCCTTAACGGCCGCCTCTCTGCGTTTGTACTCATCGTCAAAAAGAACTCGAGCCCTGTCTGCCTCCTCGCGGGCCGCTTGGGCTTGAATCTTCACAGCTTCCTCCACCTCCCGGGCTTGAGCGAGTCTCATCATGGCCTCCTGCTCCTTCTCCTGTGCCGTCTTCAACACGGCGGCTAGCTCGGTGATGCGCGCAGTAGCGCGGGCTTCGACCTCGGCAGTTAGCCCGTCCGCGCGCCGTACTTGAGCTTGGGCTCCCGACAGCTCGGCGGAGAGATGCTCAATCCTCGCCGCGTCATCATCTGCCTGCCCGCCCATCGCTTCCATCAGCGAGGACGAGCCGGCGATAAGTGTATAAAGCTGAGGCCGGGGAAAACCGGATCAAGGCGCGAAAAGTCCAGTATTCAGGTATAGCGCGCAGAGTCGAGGATGTTACCCTTTTAGTATGGGCGAGCATGTTCCATGTCCTCGCCGCGATGATGCCGCGCGTGCTCCCGCCAAGCCCACGGCTGCGAGCCTCTTGCGACGACAAGGGCGGGCAGCCAACCAATTCCTCACTACCTTCCTCCAACAGCGCGGGGCATGGTAGCGCTGGCGGCGCGACTGAACGCAAGGCTGTCGCCCCAACCGCGGCTGCCCTCTGCTCAGCGTCCTCCGCTTTGGCCCGGCTCGCCTCCGCTTCTGATAGCTTCGCCTCGCGATCAACACGGCCTTGCCAAGTTGAGCCCGGGTCCTTACCAACGCGTCCTTTAGCTCTTCCTCCGTCCATCTGGCCACCACAAGCTCGTGCGGGTCGTCCAGCCCGGGGATCGGGTGGAACTTTGGACGTGGCAGGCCAGTTCGACCAGCCTCCGCCGACCTGGCAGCATCCTGTTCCTCCACCCATTCTGGGGTGGCAGAAATCCAGCCCGCAGACGCTAGCGGAGCCACGCTGGGCATCACCACACTTGTCCACCCAGCCGGCGTGAGCACACGAACTGGCCAGATCCAGTTTACCAGCAACATTCGCCGGTCAGGCGCCGGAAGTGCCTTCCCGACTGGGGTCTTGAAATAGTCGGCCACCCCCCTGCGGTCGATCGGCCACCATCCGTGCGCCGTGCGCCCTTCCACGCGCAAGGGCGTAATCCACACAGGATCATCGCTGATGACGACTCGCACCGTCTCCGCAATCTACGCGGAAGCGTCCAGCACCGCCGCCGGTAAGCAGTAGCTTGGCCCTCCGCGGATCAGCTGCTCCTTGCCTTTCGACTCCGCCAGCCCAGCGGCCTCTAGCTGCGCTATCTGGAGCGCGGTTCCTCTAGGCCCGGCCGCCTCATCCTTCGTCAGCCCGGCCGCCTCTAGCTGCTGCAGCAAAGGCGCTCCTCCTACGGGTTCGACTGGCTCGTCTTCAGCCGCCGCAGCCTCAGCGGAGGGGAGCAGCACCTCGGTGACCACCTTGGCGCTATGCACTGTAGCAAGGAGCACGACGGTCAGACACAAGAAACAGAGTGACGGCATGTAGCCCGAAACTTATATACTGCTCGAGCTCAGATTCAGACACCGGGCGAGGGGCGCAGAAGAGCTCGCTTCCAGCCCACCGGAGCGACTCGAGGTCAGCAAAGCTGCTCCCTTGCGCCCTGCGGGAACCTTCCTCGTGGGTCCTCGCCGTGGGACCGTTGCCGGCGGCAGACTCGACACCAGCGCAACCTCCTCATCGTCGCTGTCTGGAGTTGGCTGGTACGTCCTCCTCTTCTTCGTAGGCGCCGCGCCCTGAACGCACGCAGGACAAAGCTTAAGGGTCGATGGAACCTAGCGCCTGACCCAAGACGGAGAATGGGGGCTCACCTGTGCGGGCGCCGCGCGTTTTCCTGCGGGCGCCTCTGCTCTCGTGTGTGCTGGGCCCACCGTGGTCGTCCGCAGCACAGGGTTTCCTTTGCCTGACGCGACCGGCGCCCCGCCAGACATCGCCGGCGTTCCCGCCGGCAAGCGCCCCTCCTTCGAGCCTAAGGCCTGGATGGTTTTGTCAGCTGTCCTCCACGTCCGCTGCGTAAGCGGTCGGCACGACCCTTCAAGATCTCGTGGGCACGCGCGCGGCGGAAGATTAGATCAAACACCTTGCGGGCACTAACCTCAGACAGCCGATCCTTCACGAATCGGATGGGGCGAGGAGTTTTGTCCACGGGCAGCAGCATCCCTGCAATCCGTGCGACCTCGCGGTTCGGGAGACCTGCATAGCACCCCCAATGGTCACAACTCCCCCCAATTCGAAATCAAGCGTAAGGGAAGCAACTCACTCCTACCTTCATGAAAGTCACGGTCGGGGTCCTCCCAACCGTCCATATCGCTGGCGCATCGCTCGCGACGCCCCAGCGGGCTAATCCGGTGCCGGACAAAACCGGCGACGACCTCGTAGCCCGTTAAGCCGTCCTTAACAAGTTCTTTGACATCGGCCTCTGTGTCTTGATCCTCCGGCTGTGGCTCGCTACGCTGAAAAATTGCGGTATCCGGCGCTGTAGCAGAGTATTCCAGGTTCGAACCCCCGCGGTTCAGGTAGAACCACCGTCGGGCCCAACCGTCAACCTTCGTCTTCACCTCATACTCAGGGTACGATTGGCTGCCCCAGCCCCGGCGCGCGGTCAGGTAGAAAACCCCGCCATTACCCACTCGTTTACCGACGGGCTTCAACTCAAAGAAGTGCTGGAGAAGACTCACCGTCGGCCGCACTCCGCAATGCGCCTCGCACAGGAACACGAAGATCGACAGATGGACATAAGATTGCGGAGACAGGTTCTCCGGCCTCAGCTCGGTGAAGGCGAAGAAGTCGGTGATGAATCGAGATTCCGGCACGCGAAACCCGTAAAGGGCCGAACTCTCGAAACATACCAGTTCATCGGGTTCCGGCCTTGGCTCCTGCTCCGCGCCAGGGAGCCTCCACGAGCCCGGCTTCACGAAGCCATCCCTCTCCAGCTCCTTCATCCTCTCCCTCGTCAAGGTGCTATCTCCGATGAGAACCATGGTGGCAGGAAGCGAAAAGTAGGAATGCGAGGGGTGAGTTGGGAGGACGAAGAGAAAAGCGAGGGGGATTTTTTCCGCAGTGAGGAGTTCCGCCCTGCAGCGCTGCCTTATAAAAGAAGACAGCAGCCGAGGCGAAGATCGTGGGGGTCGAGAAGGCATAACTGCCACACCTTTACGTCAAATCAGTTTCAATGCTCGAACTTTGGTTCTCGAGCCAAATCTTCCCGCGCGACGCATCAAAGATATAGCTCAAAAATAAAGCATCAGGTATATCAACAAATATTAAACTATGTTTATGTGCGTACCTCCTTTAACAATTTAACGAAGATACTCCCACTCAAGTCACATTCCCTCTGATGACTCGAACTAGGACAAGATCCATAGTCGGTCAAAGATCTAGTGCGCGGAGGCGAATCCTAGAACTAAGTGACATAGGTAGGCAACCCCTTGCCAATCACATCGTATGTGACTCTTGTTTGTTGGGTGGCATACACCAATGCATAGCACCAACACGCTTGCCCCGAAGCCCAAAACCGTTTTGACAGCTTCGTCAAGTAAAACCAACACTATGCAGTGAAGTCCGACTTCACCCCATTGATCAAGGAAATTAATGGCACTGTTGGTGATCGATAAACGACCCATCCTAAGACGGGCCTTGGGCCGTCTACCGTACGGGCCCACCACACAGGCGTGGGATCCGAAAGGCCGTTCCCGGCCGTACTAACGAAGGCGCCTAACCTGCCAGCGGTTGCCCCGGGCTTGACCAGGTCAAACCGTGTGGCACCATGTGTCTCCCGGGCTATCCTTGGCCCGGGAAAAGGTCCCTCGGACCATCCGCTCGCCTGCTGGCAAGTGGCGACAAGTACCATGTCCCACCACACTTTATCCGACCTTGACCGGGAACGCACTATATCTCCCGAGAGGCCTATAGCCCGGGAAGAGACACGCGGACGGCCCGTTCTGTCGTCTTCCCTCTTTGGCAGGCAGCAGATGGTTGTTACGCTACGCGACGCCCCCAACGGGTGGCGCGGAGCTGGCTCGGTCCAGTCAAGGCTGTATTGGGGATAAAGGGAAAGTGCTTTCTCCCTAAAGAAGCTCTCTCCCCCGAACCGGCATGTTAAGACAAGCACGCGCCCAGTACTAACCCGACCAGCTTCTCCCTGCAGGCTCGAGACCCGACAGGACCCTAGAACGAGACAAGAACCTCGCCACTAAAGCAAAGACCAGCGCGGGGCCCGCCGTATCAGCCTCGGGCGGCCCACAGCGCCTATAAAAAGAGGATTCCTGGACGTTGGAAGGGAGGCGAATCCGACACTCGAGATCCCCAACCCGATTCCACCCGGTTCAAGCACAAGCAACACCCGCATCCGAAGCCTCCTTAGCAAGTAGCCTTAGTCCTTAATCACCTCCATTGTAAACTCGGGATCGGCGCCTTCAAGCCCGGTCTCGGCACCGTTGTACTGTTTTCCACCACATAAATCAACTCAGCTGGAGTAGAGCTATTACCCGGCAGTGGGGGCTCGAACCAGGGTAAAACCATTTGTGTTTCCTCAGTTTGCATCGTTCCTCTCTGTTTTTCTACTGTACGAAGGATCTGTACCCGGATCATCAAGTCGCACCAGGCCTTGTCGAGAAGACCGCGCGGTCCTAGCCTTCCGCAGGCTTGGCCGCCACCCGAGCTGCTGAGAAGGGTTGTCGTTGGGCCTCACTCCAACTACAAACTCGTCTGCCGGTCCGTGGACCCGCTGCTCTTCAGGAGCGCGATTCCCAGACACCGACAGGCACCCTGCTGTATGCTGAAACTACCAATTAACGTACAAGATCTTTATGGGTGTAGCTGTTAGAAAAAGGGCAAACTCTTAATTTTTTCGAGGGAAATCTATTCTGTAAAAGAATAGCAGAGCAAGAAAACCATCATAAAAAATACACTATTAACCTATACGGTATAGCCCAAGACGCGGTGATCATTATCACTATGCGCCCATTCCTGTCCACCGAGCCATCTACTTGATTTTACTCAAGTATAACAAATTAATATGTAAGCCTCTGTAATATCCCACACATGCATCATATACACGAGGATCAAACTATTACATACATCTGTATAGAATCAAATTCTACCAAATAGTATGAAATTATAACAATTATAAAAGGCATATAAATAATTTGTGTTGTGGAAACCAATTTTTTCATAATGAATAATATTCACATCTTTTACCCATGAATAATTCCAATGAATTAATCATATTAACTCACTCCGGGTCAATCATATTGTCCCAGAGAATATTTCATTAGCAAGTCAGCCTACCAACAGATTAGTCAGCAGTTCGAACTGTGAATCCTATTCACAATCTTACCCATGATGCTTTGATTAAATTAATCATATTAATCCAATGCCGGACTACACATTAGCCCTACGGCCTAAACCAACCACCGAGGCACCATGGCAGTAGGAGAAGCTCACCACGCAACCAGTGCTCGGGATCCATATCCCAGCACGCGGTGGGGCTCTCCGACCAGCTCTATGACCAACTCAAGCTCCTTCAAGCAAAACTGAGTAGTATCAAGAAGTACCAGACACCACCGAGCACCACCGAGTAACCCGAGCAACAACTTGCTCGTTAGAGCAACTCCAACAGCTCCTGTAAAATACTGTAGCAGGTATAGAGGGGTTGCTGGAGGGAAGAAATCCTTTAGAGGGAAGTGTAATTTATGAAGGAATTTTAGAGGGATGGATAGAGGGGACGCTAATAGTGTTTTAGAGGGGAAATATAGAGGAGCTGCTGGAGTTGCTCTTACCGATCTGTCCGAACACAAACATGCACATCTACAGGCCATATATGGAACCTACGCATCATATGCGCAGGGCCACGCAGATCTGACCTCTCTGATAGACTACATTAGAACTTGCAAAACACTTAAGCAAAACTAATTAGCATCGAGAGAGCCAAATAGCATGATAGCCATAGTGACAAGGCACACGATGACGATGACCAACCCGTAGCGCCGCACTATAATACATCAACATGCACTTGGCAGCATGAGACGGTCGATCTCATCTCTCGCCTAATCCAATTAGCTAAGGCGTAACGATACCTAGCAGCGTTGAGCAGCACCGACCATCGTCAATGCGGCTCAAAGATCGCCGAAAGCAAATGACGTGGCAACCAGACAAAGACACCCGAGCAATAAAGGCACTGATCCAATCAGCAGCAGCTTGGCGGCCCGAGATCAAATCCCAGTTTACCGGCCAGTGGCTCCCATGGCGATTGCCCAGCGGCGTGACAGCTGTGTCAAGCACAACCTAGCCGACCAATAACTCAACTAGTCGATCATATCAACAAGATATCAAGCCATCGGCCGAACCAATTTCATTAGCCGCATCACCCGTACTTATCAAGTACTAACTGAGGTAGTCCCTTCTGCCCGTACATCAATTAAGAGATCAAATCTGTTAACACAATGCACGTGCATCTAGTTGATCTCATCATCAGGAACCTACTTGATCGCTGAAACTAATCAAGAAACAATTGATCTTATCAATCGAACAACGTGGCTAATCATATTAACCAGTACCCATGTTTGATCATAGCAACGAACAAAACACGGCCAGGTTGATCTCATCAACTATAAATTAGAGAAATTGAAACAGTAATCATTAATAGATCAAATCTATAAAAACTACGATTCAACACACAAAATTCATGGCACGTACGAGTGATTGATCCTATCAATCAACCCCTAACCGATCCAATTGGCTAGAACAATAGTAGATCAAATCTACCATCCCACATATCACATATGCGCCGCATATCATATATGCGCCGATCCAAATCAAGAACTAAACAGGATTGCTCTGATACCACTGAAGGGAAACACGGGCGCTACGCTAGCACAGAATCAAAATTCTACGGCCGAGACCCAGGACCCCCTGCAAGCAATTGACCACAGATCAAGTTACCTTACGACGCGCAGTGCAGCGGAAGACGGGTCGATGAAGCTGGTTCAATCGATCTGCGCGTAGTTGTATGGAAGTAGTCGTTCACGGCGATCCCGTCGTCTCCTCCTCGCTGGTCAGCAACAAGCCACAAGGTGCGCCGTGGCCGATCCCCATGCCGTGGAGGTCGTCGATGAGCTCCGTGTGATCGCCGAGATTTGCGACCTCCTCGCGCAGCCTGTCTTCAAACGGACGCCCCGGCTTCGTCCGGAGTCCGTTTTCGACGATCTCGGACACTACGGACAAGCCCTCGACGAGACCTTTCCAACGCATCTAGTCCCATCGCCAAATTACCTCCCAATCAACGGGAATTTGCGAAACAAAGTCACGGCCAGAAACTGGACGCGAACAGATCACGTCGTCTTCTTCGGTTCGTCTTGCGGTTGATCAAGCCAGCGCCCCAAGTGTTGCGCCTCTATAGGAATGCACACATCCGGTGATCGAAATCTGCCCATGGCGACGTGCTAGCGCCGGTCGTAGGCGAGGGAGAGAGGTGACGGCTAGGGTTTTGTGGAGAGGGAAAACCTAATTTCCTCAGGACGTTCTCAAGCCTCTCCACCGCCTCCTTTATATAGTCCCACCGTGGGCCCTCTACACTAGAGGCCCTAACCCAGTCCATGGCCCATGTCTCACATTGTCCATGTAGCCCACGTCATACGTGGTCCCACATATCATTGAGCTCACATCCGATGTGGCATATGATTGTCAATTGGGCATATAATTCCTTCAAATACGTACTGCTAGGTGCCGCTGTTGATCGGTGGATCGAAAACGGATTTTCGGATCCACTGCCGACTTGCACTAAACCTAATGGGTAACACACTTAACGGGTTGGAACTGTTTAACGGGTTTATGCATGGATGTGATCCGCATGAGAGATGGAACCTTAGCGGGCCAAAGCCTACTAGCGCGTCTATAAAAAGGGAGGCATGGGAGCAGCGTTCGATGGAGTTGAGCCTTCACCACGCCTAGCTATCACGCGCCCCTCCTGCCCCTAGAAACCCTAGCCGCACAGCGAGGTAATAGCACACCCCGTGTGGTGTTCCTGTTTGGTACGTGTGTATACCGCTAAGGTGCTACAGTACGCGGACGCGCTATTCTGTTGGAGCACTAGCGAGCACTCGGTGGTGATTGAGACGTCTACGTCTACTTCTTGTACGCACGCGTATTGCGTCTGCTGCATCTGCGCATCAAGGGTAACGATATGTGATCCCCTACTTGCATGGATCTTGGATGAATCGTGGTAGAAAATTTTGATTTTGTACTCGCGTAGCCTACCCGTTTCCTAGCAGCCATCTCATCTTCTCCCAGGCTCACTGTCACTGCCTTGCAGCCCTCTACTCAGCCACTCAGGCAATTAGGCTAGATCTGCTGCTTGGCTACGGAAGAAATGGTAACCAAAGTAGAGCCTAAATCAATGTTAAAATACAAGGCGCGAACAGGCCGGCCTCCTACGCGGCCACGTCGACGCCTTCGCGCCGTGCAGCCACGCCGACGAAGTTCTCACGCCCATTCGATCACGATCGCTAATCGAATCCGGACATCTATTTACAATCTATATATAAAACAATTTTTTCCCCATCATTGGAACAGCGCGGGAGGTTTGCTCCCTTGGTACTGAGCACAAACTTTCGCTCCGCCGGGCAGGGTTCGAATCCCAGCAGCTCCGCTTTTCCTCGATTTTCCTTTCTCCTCTTCTACTCCGTGTTATTTACCTTCTTACTTGCTGTAAACACAAACTGAGCGTAGCGCAGTTGGTAGCAGCCTCTCACGCGCATGGCCAGCTCCTGGGTTCGAATCCTGCACGGCCCTCTCTACGTTTTTCGCTTTTTTTCGCCGCGCCGCAGGTGCGCGGGCCTCGCTAGTTGTAAAACACTACGCTGAAATAAGCTATGTTTACCGCTATATCTGTGTCAGATAGATTCAGCATAAGTAAGGTTATTAGTGGCAATTTTTCATCGATACACGATCAAAGCCTATATGTACCGTTATCAACTGCCAACCGACACATATTATACTTATGTCCAACTGACATGGATGTATCTCTATTGGTTCATAAATAGCCCAGAACATATAATCTATATATTTGTGTCCGTTGGAAATTGAGCACCAACAAATTTAAAGGTTTTATCATGTGTCTGTTATCGGTAACAAAAACCAGCACACAAAATGTTTCATCATCTAAGGCGTTTCATGGGGAAAATTTCTCCATAAATGATCTATATAACCTATACCAATCAATTGTCTCACATCTCTCCTTCACAAAAAAAAAACGATCCAACACCGCCGGTGTTGGTGCTCTCTCCACTATCTTCCCCGCCACCGGTCATACCATTGTCACCATGGGCGGTCGATGATTAGGAGCTCCATAGGGAGGAGCCGATCAACAATCAGGAGCCATGAAGGAAGACCAGCTAGTTGACGAGCTGCCCAAGCAAAGGTGCAAATGGGTTACACCATCCTCGGAAGCTTCATTGAATGTGTCCCCTCCGCCATTGAACCAAAGGACGAGGGTTTGTTAGCTGAACGACGAAGTCAACATTAATCATTGTGATTCTGTGGCAAACACAAAAGGATGTGTTAGTTATGTCGGTGCGTAAGATCGTTGTGATTCTATGGCAACATAAAAGGATGTGTCGGTTATGGCAAACATCAACTGACATGGATGTATCTCTATTGGTTCGTAAAACAGCCCAGAACATATAATCTATGTATTTGTGTCCGTTGGAAATTGAGCACCAACAAATTTAAAGCTTTTATCATGTGTTTGTTATTGGTAACTAAAACCGGCACACAAAATGTTTCATCATCTAAGGCGTTTCATGGGGAAAATTTCTCCATAAATGATCTATATAACCTATACCAATCAATTGTCTCAGATCTTTCGTTCACAAAAAAAAAACGATCGAACTTAAATTCTCCTCTCAATCTCCGCATCTCCAGCTTTCCATTTGTTCCTCCATCCCTGGTACTCTTGACTCTTCCAACACCGCCAGTGCTGGTGCTCTCTGCACTATCTTCCCCGCCACCGGTCATACCATTGTCACCATGGGCGGTCGATGATTAGGAGCTCCATAGGGAGGAGCCGATCAAAAATCAGGAGCCATGAAGGAAGACCTAGTCGATGAGCTGCCCAAGCAGTGGTGCAAATGGGTTACACCATCCTCAGAAGCTTCATTGAATGTGTCCCCTCCGCCATTGAGCCAAAGGACGAGGGTTTGTTAGCTGAAGGACGAAGTCAACATTAATCATTGTGATTCTGTGGCAAACACAAAAGGATGTGTTAGTTATGTCGGTGCATAAGATCATTGTGATTCTATGGCAAACATAAAAGGATGTGTCGGTTATGTGCATAAATACTTGGCCTTAAGACAGTGTAAAGGATTGATAATCAATTAATACAGATCTACTCTTTTCAATATCACATACTTTTCTTGCACTAGGTCTAGTTAGAGAAACTTTGTCGTGTTCTAGATTTCCAATCGACTTGTTGCACATCACCATTTCCAATCGACTTGTTGCACATCACCTTTCTATTGACTTCTAGGTACACCCTAGGATCGAATAGGCTAGCAAGCTGCGAACCTTAATTTGGTGCTTACAGGGACTCTAGACCTATAGATGGCCAAACGGGCTGCCCGGGCCGGCACGGCCTAGGCCTGGTTAGACACGACCCAATTTAAACCGGGCCTAGCACGGCCCAAGGAAGGTAATGGGCCAGGCCATGCCGGCCCACGAGCCAAGGCAAAGGCCCAGGCATGGCCCGAAGGGAGGCCGTGCCGTGCCGGCCCGAGACACTAATTTGATGCTTATAGGGACTCTAGACCTATAGATGGCCAGGCACGGCCCGAAGGGAGGCCGTGTTGTGTTGGCCCGAGACACTAATTTGGTGCTTATAGGGACTCTAGGTTGATAGATGGCCAAATGGGCGGCCCGGGCGCATAGATGGCCAAATGGGTGGCCCGGCCCGGCCCTGCCCGAGCCCGGTTAGACACGACCCAATTTAAATCGAGCCCAGCACGGCCCAAGGAAGGTAATGGGCCAGGCCGTGCCAACCCACGGGCCGAGGCAAAGGCCCAAGCATGGCCCGAAGAGAGGCTGTGCTGTGCCGGCCCGAGACACTAATGGTGGGCCCATCGGGCTTGTTAGGCTATTTGTACTAAATAGAGAAAATAAGTGTTAAAAAGATGACACTAGGATTTGAACCTATGACCTCTTGAGATCCAAAGTTTTATTGCCACACCTACTATCCACTAGGACTTGGTTTCTCTTGTGATAATTGTGGTATCTCATATTATAATATACATGTTGATAAATATAAAATCAAAAAATTTAATCGTGTCGGCCTGGGCCGGGCCGGTGTGCCTGGCCTTCGGCCCAGGCATGGCACGCCTGGCCAGGCCGTGCAGGTCAGGGCCCGACATGTACCGTGTCGTGCCGTGCTTCAGACCGGGTCAAAATGTCGTGCCTCGTGCCAGCCTATTTGGCCATCTACATGTAGACCCCAAGCTCCAAGTGTGTTCTTGGCTAAAACACTTTTTAGCCAAAGAGCACTTTTGGCACGCCCGGGGACGAATTCATTATGTCTGCACCAAAGTATAAGGATGTTAATGCCTTTGCTCTTCACCAGGATAATGTGATCATGCTAATTAACTAGGGCTGATCTCAGTCCAGAAAATCAGGAAGAACTAGACAGGAAGAAACCGAGGTCGATGAATTGTATCTCACTGCTTACAAGAAGAATCACGATGGAGGTGCTATGCTTCAATGGCGGATTCCCGACGAGATAGTAGATCTAAGCCGACCACTAGCTACTTTGACTCAACAAGAAGCATCAAATTTGATAGACTATGGGATCACTAATGCCATGATCAAACAATCAAACACATTCGTTGCCATAGCTATTGAGGCGGCCAAGGCAATCGCTCAAAACTAAACTAGAGCAGGGTGTATGCCACCACCAAGTTATGCTCCAAGGTATCCTATTTTCTTTCCTAGTCAACCTGAATGGGTCGCAGCTGATATGTAGTCTAGGTATACTACATAGGCTGGTCTAGGACCATAGCCGATGCCTGCTCCTTGTTGTCCTCCACCAACAGTTCAGGACCCATCTTGCTCAAACTCAACGAAACCAGATGTTGTGGAGAAATAAAAAGCCACTGTTCCAAAAAAGACACAACAACCCATTGCAACGGGACAAGTAAATGACCTTCGGATCCATAACCGGTTCATACAAAAGTTAATCGTACGGTGACTGATACACGGTCGACTCCCAACTTTTTGCCGACTGCATCTACTTCTTATTACACGAAGAATCAAGGTTCTTATCAACCACCACAACCCCTATGTCCGATACCATATGAGGCAACTTCACGAGAGCCTCCGAGGCAAGGGAGTCTGCAGTGCATAAATGCCTTAGCGAATTAAAGGCACAAGACCTCCGATTTGGGCGTCACTAGACCATGCTCATGTCAACATAATTAACATTGAATCCTTCCAGAAGGAGATAGGCAAATAATAATCGTCTAAAAGTCAAATCTCCACTTTGGACCCTACTTTCTTATGACACCCGCTAGGGAGAGAATTCAAAGATGCTACTACCCCGGTCTTAGTGGTTGGGAGAGGGTAATCCAACCAGTTCTGCTGAATTGACTAATGTAACTTTGCTTTAATTTATAGATCTAATGGGCATTCTCCTCCTACGAGAGTAAGGCTCATCCCTATAAATTGGGAGACAAGTGTAGAAGTAAGGGGTGTAAGATCTCAGATTCATTATTCAATGTGTTTGCTACCCAAATTAAGTGCAAGAAGTGTGGTAGTAGGATTTTCCATGAGAGGTTATCCCTCCCTCAAGCCTACACACTGCTTTGGTAGGCATGTAGCTTGGGGAAGGGGTGGCCCTACAAATGTCCATCTGGTGAATTCTATCGAGATCCTTAGTATATTGCACACTGAAAAGATAAATTTTACAATCTTGGAAACTTTTATTATCTTTTGGAGGATGAAATTATAACCATCATCTACTTAGATTCAATGGCTCTCAAGAGATGGTATCTCCTTTATACCTTTTAGTTCAACCTCTCCATTTTTGAACTACCAAAGCATAAACGACAATTTAGTCATTCCTCTCTCTCATCGATCTCACTCGATGTTATTATCAAGGCATCTCGAAAGTGAATTGTATTGTGCCATGGGGTCATCGGCTGACCAACACTGTCACCACCACCCCTTGTTCAGCCTGCATCGTCGTTGGTCAAGTGCGCGATGACCCCTCTATCTGGTGCTGCTAGTCCGGTGAGGCAATGAGACCGTGGGTGACTAGAGGGGAGAGATAAGGAGGCTTTATATTTAGCTAATGAATAGTTAAATTTGTACAATAGCCAATACCTTTGGTACCTTTCCAAAAATGTTAAAAAACTACGATAAAAATATATAAATAGGCCACTCCACTGGTCATATACAGCTTATGGCATACAATTCGAAGGCATTTAAATCTTGAATGATAACATTTCCACCCGTAAAATATAAGCATTAGTAGCTTCTAAAACAATAAACAAAGTCAGCATTTGAAAAATAGAAAATTGGGGATGTTTCTATTAAGCGTGGCCTCCTTTATCACTACTCACTACTCATTGCTAGTACTATATGATAGAGATGTGAGTAATAAGTAATGAAGTATTTCGACTTTGCTAATCATCAGTTATCTGAAAAATTCCCAACTCTCAGCCGATTTTTGCATACCTAGAATCCGGCCGCCATTTTCATCTTCCTTGTTTCCGTCGTGGCGACGGCAACGGCGCCGAAGCCGGGAGAGGGGGTGAAGGTGGTTAGGGGGGTAGAGAAGGACGGATCTGCGTCAGAGTTGACCGGGTTAGGGCGGGTGCCACCGACCGTGGGTGGTGGAGGAGGCGGGGAGAAGCGCGGAGCAGTAGCGCCAACGAGGGAGAAGAGAGAGAGGCAACACTAGTGGAGTCGGGATACGGAGGACAAGGAGGGGATCAAGAGGAAGGGGATCCAGGGGGCATATAGAGATAGATATGGGACATTATTAACAGAATGAAAATCGATTGAAACGTAATAATTTTTTAGTCAACCGTGCATTAAACGGTCCCTAAGTTTTTTTAGAACAATAGAATTTCCATTAGATCATTGATCAAATGTTACAATCATCGAAAAACTATTATAACACAACACCACCTATTGAACCAACACCTACTATAAGTAGTATTGAGATTAACTTGCATTTCTCTTGCTTGGATTCAGCGTTTGTAGCATTCATGGTACGGTGCTTGCAGTAGTATCATACTAGGAATTTTTTGCACATCCTTCAGGGCATGCATTTTCCTTGCCAAAGATGATGCACGAACCTCCCAACTCAACTCCTCAACCATTATTCTCTGATTTGCTTCCATCGACTGCTATTAGCAGGCCAAGAAAAACATCCAGCGTCGTCATGTAGAGTAACTCTACCCAACAACCAGACACAAAATTCCCACCACAGGGGAATACAACTCCTAATAGCCAACGAACAGATCGAGCACCATGGGTACCGATCCTAACAAAGACATCATCGAGGAGATCGCTAGAGGCAAACATCACGCGACCACAATCTTCAGAGAAACTTATTACAAAACTGTTGTCACACAGAACAAGACGAACAACAAACCATAACCCTAAGAAAACAAATCTGATAAAAACCTAAAATTTTAAGATGAGAAGCGGGTCCCATCACCTTCCTAACTCCGAGAAAATCGTCGGAATTAAAAAGACAAGGGGAATAGTAACTCCCCGCGCCGCCTTGGAGCCGTCTCGCAAGTCCCGTCTTACCAGACCTAAGTACTCCCTCCGTTTTTTTTATTTGATGCCTTTGACTTTTTGTCACATCTTTAACCATTCGTCGCCTGCTCCGACGGCCCATCGATCTACTGTTCTCTACCTCTCTAATTTGCTCGATTGGCAGCTTACAGAGTTTTTTTTCACTTTTTTATATTGCTTTTTTAGTACTTCTGTATGGTGAAATTTCTATACAATTGTACTGAAAATAAAATTGCCTGCACCAAATGCAAAACGCAGACGCCTGCGTTCTAATTGGTCTTATGTTCTTTAATCACCGTACAGGCTGATCATTGTAATTGATACTTTCCGCTGTTGTAATCCGGATATAAATACATACAACCCCGATTGGGTTTCTTGCGGCAAATTCTCTGCGAGTTTTCCCAACCCGGTCAGGGGAAACTAGCCTTAAAACCCGTGCTCTTGATGGATGTATGTGGTTAACTCATGTTGGCACCGAGGGACAACTTCAATCTCTTGAATCATTCAGCTTCGATGCCGCGCCAGAAGAATCCAAAATCTGCTGTATCTCCTTGGCTGGATGTCCAAGGTTGGTGGAATTCACACCGCGGGGATCACTACCCAACCTTGAGGAGCTGGACCTCTCAAGCACATCAGTCAAAACGCTGGACCTCAGTGACGAGGTGGTGAAGGTCACAGGCCTTCAGCAAATCGTTCTGCTAGGATGCAAGAAGCTCCGATCGATACGATGGCCAGAGCTTGGGATGCCCCAGCTGAGGTTTCTATGCATCGACACCCGAGGAGGAGGAGGAGGAGGAGGAGGGGCCAGATGAACGTCGCCTAATGTCCAGGAGGGGCATTGCGACGCGTATGTTGCTATAATGGACTGCAGGTTCATCCACTCCTTCTTGTTATGCAGAGGGCATCAGTTTTGCTGGACCGCCGGTAGATTTGACCTGGAACTACTCATGTGATGCGTGAGCGTCAGAAAAGATAATGGGCAGAAGCCATTGATGATGCTCCATCCCCGCATCTATGCCGACGTCCCTGTTCACGAGATAACCGGTGATCTTGACAGCGGCAGTGCCCCACAATTCCAACCATTGAAACGCCACCTGGAGATCGGAGAGGGAGCTAGCTACACCGGCAGCGAGCAGGAGGTGGCTATCATGTTTGTGATGAAAAATGTGAATTCCTTGCACGTGCACAGGAACTCTTCCATTGCCAGCGCCACCCGGCCCGAGGAGGATAAGATGGCATGATCTGGTTAACCTCAAGCAGTGCTGCGTGGAGAGATGCCCTAAGATGCACATTGTCTTCCCCATCGAGTGCGACAGTCACCATGAGTTTCTTGAGCTGGAGGCCTTCCGGGCCGCCGATCTCCCGATTGCACGCTTCATCTGGGTGGAAGAGTGTGTATGTTATGCTCTGTGTGTGTGTTATGCTGTCTGAATTATTAAAAGATAATCTAGGTAGCTCTGTATATAGTATTTGCATGTGTGCTGAACTAATTAATGCCTTCATCTCGTTCTGTTTTTTTTCATCTTCTATGCATGATCCATCCAGCTACCATTGATCGGATCGGTGGTATATGCGAGAACACCAATTTTGTAACAGCCTAATTTTGGGGCAAATTCAAAATTTGTTTGAATTCAAATTTGGTTCAAATTCACGCTGACACGTGGACCCCACTCCCTCTCTTCTCCCTTTCTCTCTCTTCCTCTCCTTCTCTTTTCATCTCTCTCTGCCCGGTGGCCCTGCCTCTGCTCTGCCGCCGCTCTGCTCTGCACCTTCTGCTCTGCCGCACCGCTCGCTGCGTCGGTCCGGCCACGCCGTTCGCGCCATCATCACCTAGCAACGCCGCGCCCCATTGCGTCGCACCGCGCCGCGCCAGCCGCTCCCTCGGGCCACTTGGTGCACCTTCGGGCCAGCCATCACGCCCCGAGGCTATAAAACCGGATGCCGACCCGCTGGCCCGTTCTTTCTCCATTTCCCCCAATTCTCACCGCGCCGACGCCGAAGATGTTGTCGTTAAATTCGTGAGCCACAGCTCAATTCCTTCCGTCCCGAGCTACTAAACCATGCCCTAACCTTTTCGCCTCGACCAATTTCAGCAGAGGCGCTCGGAGCTGCCGTGTCACCGCTGCCTCTGTTTCGGCTGGCGACGGGCTCCCCGTCGCCAGCCGCCTCCGTCCATCCGCGTGCCCGTCCTTGAGCTCTGTAAGCACCTACATCACCCCTGCATGCTCCCCGTTCATTCCCTTAGCTTGTAGGTCCTTAGCAGGAGCATTCGTCTCCGACGAGCCTTCGGCTCCGCCGCCACCGTCGCGCCGCTTCGTCTGGCCGTCCTCGGCCTCGGCGAGGGCATCGTTAGGATCGTAGGAAGCTGTAGAAGCGAGGGCGTGCATGCATACGGCTGGATTTGGCCCGTAGCGCCGCTGCGTCGCTCGCTGCCGCCTTTGGCCACATCACCCATTCAGAGGGAGACGAAGGCCATCAACCGTCGATGATGCGCCAAGATTCGTGCAGAGACATAAACGCTAAGTCGTTGACTAGTGGGACCCACAGACAAGTTTACCCCTTCGCTTGCGTGCGTAAGCCAGTAGGGCTAGTGCCGCTGACAGTGGGTCCATGGCCCACCCGTCCGGTTAAGTGGAAGCGCCACTGGAGGAAAGCGCCAGCTTCGCGCGAAAGCGCCCCGTGAAAGCCACCTTTGGTGTAGCCGCCTCGGCTAGCGTGGGCGCGCACGCGTGGGCCATGGGCCACATCTGTCGCTGGGCCGGTCCGTCGGTTGGTTCGGCCCGAAGGAAATTAATATTTTTCCAGCGAATTTTCCAATAGTTAAATACCGAAATAGCTATTGAATTATTTAAAATAGCTAGAAGCTCTAAAAAATTCTAGAAAAATTTGGATAAATAGCTTAGGCCATATTTGATTTTATAAAAATATGAAAACAACCCCTGTAATGGAGGAATGGTACTGTTCATTAATCATTAAATAAGGAATCGGGTTTTGCGTAGTTAGATCACCTCTCTTTCTTTTCATGCGGGTGGGCAAGACAAGAACGCTCAAGAAGACAACCGGATTACCCAGGTTCAGGCCCCTAGGGTGGGTAAAAGACCTAGTCCTTCTCAAGTTCTTGCTACTTGTATCTACTATGGTTAAACTGAGGGTCCTCTTCCTTATAGTCACCCCAACCCTTATATACTTGTAGGTTGGCTTGGGTAAAGGAAAAGGGAAAATACATTTATTGGTCCGGTCACTGTAGCCATCATTTCTCCCTATCTCTTATTTCACGCCTCCGTCCCACTTGCCCACATTCTGACAGAGGGGAAAGTTGGATGGACACAATAGCCCACCTATCCCCGAGCGCTTTGCTGCTGCGCTACAGCCCGTGTGATCGAATTGGATACAGTGTAGTTTACGCCACGAGTGAGACGGGGCAATCATGCCGTCAGACGCCCCACGCATCCTGTCAGACCTGTTCCATCGCATTAAATGGTCTGGAGTTGGTGCATTGCGGAGAAATCCTATGCAAGGAAGCTTCTTTGCACCTGCGTCCTGTATCCCTGACCAGGGCCGGTCCTGGCATTTTGGGGGGCCCGTGACGAAAACTTATATGGAGGCCCCATCCACCTCCTCATATATATATAGTAAAAATACTTGGGACTCCATGGAGCATATGCTCCGTGCCTTCTTTGTAAACAATTAATGACGTAGTTATTGCATTCACACCTTTGTATGGCAAATGATAGTGGTGTCGTGCATGTAATTACTTTGTGTGCACGAATCTTGATGAAATCGAATGGCAACAAGGAATGGAGCACTGACTCCATGGAGTCCCATTCCGTTTTTCTATATATATATATATATATATATATATATATATATATATATATATATATATATATATATATATATGTCTATGTATATATGTATATATATAGTCTTTTAAACACACATCATTGAAGAAATTAATATTCGATGCACAAAAATTACTTCTATAGAACACTTTAAAGTTTATGAAATAGCAAATGTAAATTGTATTTATAAACACTTACTTGGCACTTGACATTATCTTAAAAATTCATTATTTGGGTTCGTCGAAACACTAGGGTTACTCTTTAAAAATTTGTCCATAGCTCCTCTCTGCGTTTTCATGAAGTTGTCCGTCCGTTTTTTCCTTTTTCTTTTTTCGCTACCGGATGGATACTTTCTCGATGACATGATATCACAAAGCACTAAAAAAAATAAACGCATCAAAGGATGAATTGAAAAGAACCCTGTACCATTCATTCAGTCCATGGAATTGAAAAGAAAAATATAATACGAATAACACATACACTACGGAAAAGCAATCGTACGTATGAGATGATGGATGGATTTGACGCAGTTGCAGGGCATAGATCGCTGATCGCTCTAGGTGATTCCGGAATTGTGATCGCTGATCGGCCGGTCGGCGAAGGCGTCGGCGAGACGGCGACCTCCACACGCCGAGACCACGACGCGACGCGATGAGCCGATCTGCCGATGAGTCGATGACGGGCCGCCGAGGCGCCGAGCCGCTGAGGCCGAGGGTGTCGGTGTCACGTGACCGCGTGACCGCGTGAGGCGTGACTCGCTCGCGTAGTCGTGTGAGATCGCGTCGGGGACTGAACCGTCTGGACATTGCGTATTGGGCAATTACTCGCGATCTCGCGTTCTGAAGCAGGGCCAGGAGTGAGGAGGAGTACAGGCTAAGTGGCTAACAGGCCCATACAGGCTACAGCATATGCATACATGGGGGGCCCAGGGCGGCCACCCCCTGCCCCCCTAGGGCCGGCCCTGTCCCTGACATCGATGCGCCCTCTGTTCGGCATGCACGGGCGCCCGTCTGCCTGCTCGCCGGATCATCACGCGTCCTGGTCGCCCGGCGCCTGGGGCCGGGCCGCCCACCTGCTCACCGGGTCGCCACGTGTACTAGTCACCACCTGGTAGAGGCATCTGTACACCCCATGCTCAGGTTAGATAACTTTAACTCCACGCGCCTTTCTTCTTCCACGGTCCCACCTGACAGCGGTCGAGAGGGCATTCTGGTGTCGTATACACCGACAAAAATATTACACTAAATAGTCTGTAAAAAATAATAAATTTTGGCCCAACCGAACAAAACCAAACCAAACCGCGAACCAAAGTGGGCTATAATCACCACATCCGGCTGATGCATCTGTCCACCGTCGGCATAAGGAAAACGACCACCGTACCACCAATGAGCACCAGATCCGGGCGTCCCGACACCGAATTTGGGCATCCTACCATCCGATCCGGTCAGCGCCGCTAAAATACAAGTGTCCAACACAGGTGCGGTCGACTTGCCCCCAACAACAACCACCTAGAGAGAGAGAGAGAGGGAGGAAGGTAGAAGGGGAGGGTGGAGTGGCTGCATCATCACCACGGGGAGGGGAGAGGCAACGACGGCCCGAGAAGGGGTGGTGTCAGTGATGTCTTTGGTGGCGGCAGCGACGACTCGCCCTCCCAGCCCCAGTTTAATTGTGGCTCATAAATTTTCCACTGCTCACATACAAAAATTAGATCATAGCATTATATATATCTCAAATCACATATGTATATCAGATACTGATGTGGCATGTTTTTCAAACATTTTGTCCCTGGCTCTTTCTCTCACCCTGGTCTCTCTCCTCTCTGGTGACGTTTGCTTTTGCTCTCCATCGGCGTGCATGACCACCTCTCCAGGCCACTAGCTCTGTCACCTCGCTCATCTCCTCCCGCCACCTCTCCAGGATGCTAGCGTTGCCATCTCATCTTCTCCCAGGCTCACTGTCGCTGCCTTGCAGCCCTCTAATCAGCCACTCAGGCAATTAGGCTAGGTCTGCTGCTTGGCTACGGAAGAAATGGTAACCAAAGCAAAACTTTCATTTTCTCCACTTCGACGTCCACTACGGGTGACGTCCATTTTCTCTTCGACTCCCGATTCCTTTGTGAGAGTTTTGGGAAGCACCACTACAGGTTGGTGTCCCCAACCGGCTACTGATTGGCGTCTCCAACCAGTGGTGAGGTGTTGTTCATATACAACACAAGCACTATTATTACGTGTAACTAGGTCAATCACCACTAAAACCTAGATCAATAATAATTAATTGATAATTTACTAAATTTTATTAATTAACAACTTTATTGCAGATATATTTACAGCTTCATTGCTTTTGTCA
This sequence comes from Raddia guianensis, assembly GCA_036346415.1. NCBI lineage: Eukaryota > Viridiplantae > Streptophyta > Magnoliopsida > Poales > Poaceae > Raddia > Raddia guianensis. The sequence continues at coordinate 6,000,169 of CM070537.1, forward strand.
CATCATTATTCGAATGCGATGAGAGTGTGGCACCCGATGCATCCAAGTAGTGGAGCTATCATTAATTAGGTTAACTAATTAATTCTTGAGTTTTTACAAGGTGTGAGGAGCGGGCATGATTAAGTATTAATTACATTTACTCACCCTATTGCCATCTTTCAACATGTCAGCATTGCCTTTGGTAAAGGTGTGCATAAACTTTGTTGCCCTGCTCCTGTCTCGGACACTGTGGTGAATAAAGAAATATAGGAATGAATGAAAAGTTAAGAAGCTAGCATTATGCTACAATATTGGTTGAATATTCAAGTCGATAATGTTTTGATAGCCTTCTATCGATTTCCTTTCTGAGTCAAATTAATACCGTGATTTTGTTATAATCTAACTAGATATCAAGAAGGATCTTGTAAAACCTACACACGCGCGCGAACACATGGTCGCATAGCTCGGTGGTCTAGCGACGCTCCGTTTTTTCTCCGTTAGCAATAAAAACCAAATAATTACTGTACATTTAAAGCTAAGCATGTGTTACCGTATATTCACTACACCATTGCATATTATTAGCGACACAAGTTTAGCGACGGATTGAGAGTCGGTAAGAACTGGCGACTGAGTAAAAGACAAAAATATAGGTATTAGGGTCAAATGCTCAGTCGACACTAATTGGTCTCCCTACCTTCGGACTTAAAGTTGGTAGAACACTTTTCCCATCTGTAGGTTCGTCGGCATTCATATGCCGACTCATTGTTAGTCGGCAACGCAAAAACACTGGGCGCGAAAAAATGAACTAGGCATGCCCATCTCAAAAATCAAAGACTTGGCGTGCACTATAGCGGGGTCACACTGTGCAACGTATTAGAGGGAATATGTGGCCGTGTAAATAAGAGAGTGAGAGAGATGGAGGAAAGAGAAAGCAAATCGGGGAGATTGAGAAAGAAATAGAGAGAGGGGGAGTAGAGGGGGCAGAGAGATGGAGGGCCGGTGGAGGCGGTAGGCGTGGGATGTGTTGGCAATTCTTACGGACTACATAATTAATCCGAAGCGGACGAATATCGCGTTAGTTTTAACCCGGGGGTATTTCAAGGTATCGTTTTTATTTCTCAGGAAATGAGGGTAAAGATATCACAATCGGTTGGTAATTTTATCTCTACTATTTAAGATACCAGCTAATATAAATAGCAGAGGTAAGGATAATGATATACTCCCTTCGGTCTGTAAGGATCCTAGGCCGAGAGGGGGGGGTGAATCGGACTCCTAATTTCAAATTTTAAACTTGTTTGAGTGATTACTTAGTCCGGTGATTACCCAAGCTATCGATTAATCCCTAGAGTCTAGATGCGGAGGCGATCACAATGGAATTCAAGCGACTACTAGGAGGCTCGATGGCACTCACATGCAAGCGATCAAGTCAATATGTGTAATTAAACGAGTGAGATGAGGAGACGCAAACCGATTTGTTTACCGAAGTTCGGTGCTCAACACATGAGCACCTACGTCTCCGTTGAGGAAACTTCTCACACAGAGAAGTCGGGACTCTCTCGTCCCTAACCCTCAATCCACTCGTGGTAGCTCTTCACCAACACATGGTAGGCGAGCTCCAAGCCTTCACAAGGAAGCGAGTTCTCTCACACACGAGAGCCCTCACACCCACCGGCACCGACACACGGCACCGACCACCGACACACGGTGGATTTCGCCTCAACACATGAGGCACTCCCAATACATGGAGGATTTGGCTCCGACGCACGGACCCCTTGGCACCACCGACACACGGTGGTGGCCTCCGACACACGGAGGACTTGTGACTCCAACGGATGGAGAGGATGCACCCCTACACAAGGCGGTGACCACCAACGAATGGTGGGTTTGCGGGCACGGTTGATGTAGTCGTACGGTTGATGAAGCTCGTGGCGTGACGACGATCTCTCCGGCGGTGAAGTCCCAAGAGCACAAGATCGAGATCGTCTCTCACCACTACCCCTTCTCTCTACCCATGAGAAACTAGGGCAAGAACACCATGGGAGATGGGGCAAACCTTGAGATGATGGGAGGAGGTAAGGATCACCTTCTTCTTCCCCTTCCTCTCTTCTTCTCCCTCTCAATCTCTCAAGCACATGGAACCCTAGGTGGAGGTGGGAGCCATGGGAGAAGCTCTCATGGGTGGCTAAGGCAAAGGGTGGCTGCTAATGATGGCTCTCTCAATTTTCTCCCGTACTCCAAGTCCCTATTTATAGGCTTAAGGCGAAACCCTAAAAATGGATGGCTCAGATTAAATCGCGAGATTCAGATCGCCCTATCGGACGCCGTCCGGTTCCCGTCGGACGCCGTCCGACAAAGGATTTGGCCAAAATTTGTGCTTCGTCGGACGCCGTCCGGTGGCTTACCGAACGCGTCCGGCAGTAGCTGGTGCCTGTGAACGGATTGCCCGCCAGTGTTGATCGTTTAATTAACGCCGTCGGACGTAGTCCGATACGGGTCGGACGCCGTCCGACAGTCGCTACTGTCGCGCCCCCGTTGACCAGACGCCGTCCGGTGCCCGTCGGACGCTGCTGGGTGGCCTATTTTGAGCTTTATCGGACACCGTCCGATGGGATTCGGACGCCGTCCGACAGGGGTGATGACGCCTGGGACTTAGCCGTTTTTCGAGCTCATTCGCTGGGAACCATCGCTGTCGGACCCCGTCCGATAGACGTCGGACGCCGTCCGACAGTGCGCGTGATTCCGGGACTTAGCTATTTTCGGCTTGGGCTCACCGGACGCCGTCTGATGGCTATCGGACGCCGTCCGATGGAGGCTTAATTTGCGCACCTCTTCGGACTAAGCCTCTCTCTCGCCCCCTCTCATCATCACGCCTCGGGTCTTGGGACACACTTGTTGGTTTGTGGATTTGGCGGGAGGTTTAGATCACTTGAGCGGGAAGTTTCGCGCCTAGAACAGAATATTTGGCTTGGGTTGCTTAGAGGCTACGAAACCCCCGACGGCTGTCGCTCCCCCGAACTCTCTCGAACTTTGGACAGGTGTACTCGCTCTAGATGGTTCGCTCAAAACCGACACCTAGCGCTCTCGGAACCCCTATGACCTGTGCTCAGTGGGACCTTGCAACCAGAGAGATGTTGTCGATCTGCTGAGTTGGGCCGAAGACGCACACAAGGAAATCAGAGAAACTATGAAACACAAAGTCCTTATCCTTGGCGTTTCAGCTGTACGGCCTAGTTGCCATCAATTACCAAAATCATTAAGCCCACGGGAGGCTTGATCTTACAATCTCCCCCTTTTTGGTAATTGATGACAACACCTGCAAATCCAATATGACCAGGCAAAAATACAATCTCTGGTGCAATGGGTTAGTTCAGAAACATTACAAGAGACTAGGCCACTTAATAAAGGGCAATGAATGTGAGACTAGAGCTCCCCTTAAATTAATGCATACCATTAGAAAAATTCATCATCATCACATCTCATGGAGCAAAGCATCTCCATCCTAATCCCTATCCTAGGAGCAAAGCATCTCCCAAGCCTACCACTTGTAACCCAAAATCCAATTCAATTCTCCCCCTTTGCATCCAAACTATGACAGTGCCCAATGTGTGCTATTATTTCTGGATTTGCTATTATTTCTCCCCCTTTGGCATCAATGACCATAAAGTAGCAAACTGTGGGATTAAGAACTAATTAAGCGCTTTGAAAGTTATACTAGTGCAAACACGCCCATAAGTCCATCACACTCAAAAACTAGCCATCTCAAGGTCATAATGTCGCAAGATCAACTAGAGCACAATGAATAGATATATAATTCAAGTTATTATGACCGAGAGCAAATTTAAGGTGAACTATAGCTAGAATTATCAAGTGTTGCTACAAAACTCAAAGATGACTCATGATGCACCATAGCACTAGAAAATGCACTCCGAGCTACACATGCTATCACCGTGCCTATTTCAGACTAAAAATATGTTTGGTTGAGCGCATTTTTGAAAGATTTGACATTTGGCACTTTGTATTTTCTCAAATTTATCATGTCTCAAACCATAGGCGACGCCACCCAGCATGACACTGAAGATGAACGTCTCGGTTATCCAAAGCTCCCCCTAAGTTCATGCCTAGTGCCATGGCAAGCTATCTCATCGAGGAGGCATTGGTGAGACATGTATGACCACTTGTGGCCTTATTCACATTTTAGCACATTTTGCAAATTTGGCTCAACAATTTCTCAAAATTTCTCAATTCAGCGAAGTATAGACATGTGCAAAATGGAAGAACACAATCTAGACTTAGAAGCACATAGTCAACCAAAGAGTTTAGAGCAATCAAATGAGACTAGAAGCTATAGCCCTCCTAACACGTGCTCATGGCTTCCAATTGCCTTATATATTGAGTTAAGCACAAGTTGAGCTAGTGACAAAGTAAACACATGCTATAGCTATCAATTTCATGTGATGAACATATAGGCAGTGAATAACATCCAGTAGAACCAACAAATCACCTAAATGTTCAAACAGGCTTCAAAAGATTTGCAATGAATGACAAAGCCACACGATCAACTCAGGCAATGTTTGACTTGTCTAAAATGTTCAATTCATTTCTCAATGTGCAGAATCGTGCCTCATCGAGTGGCTTGGTGAATATGTCGGCAAGCTGGTCCTCTGTCCGCACATGCTCAAGCACAATGTCGCCCTTCGCCACATGATCCCGAAGGAAATGGTGACGGACGTCAATGTGCTTAGTCCGTGAGTGTTGGACCGGGTTGCACGCTATCTTCACCGCGCTCTCGTTGTCGCATAGGAGAGGCACGTGGTCAAGTTTAAGCCCAAAGTCAAACAGTGATTGTGTCTAGTAAAGCAATTGTGCACAGCAACTCCCTGCCGCTATATACTCAGCCTCAGCAGTAGATAGCGCCACAGAGTTCTGTTTCTTTGATGCCCAAGACACAAGACACCTACCTAAGAAGTGACATGCCCCGGAAGTGCTTTTGCGATCGATCTTGCACCCGGCATAATCTGAGTCAGAATAGCCTAGAAGCTCAAACCGCGCACCCTTCGGGAACCAAAGGCCTATGCTAGGTGTGTGTTTCAGATATCGAAGAATTCGTTTCACAGCAGTCATATGCATTTCTCTAGGTGAGGCTTGAAATCTAGCGCACATGCACACACTAAACATGATATCCGGCCTAGATGCAGTCAAGTATAACAAAACACCAATCATGGAACGGTAAAGCTTTTGATCGACATATTTACCTTCTTTGTCGAGGTCGAGGTGACAGTTCGTCCCCGTTGGTGTTCTGATTGACTTGCAGTCACACATGTCGAAGCGCTTGAGGAGGTCGTGGATGTACTTCTCTTGGCATATGAATGTCCCGGTCTTGAGTTGCTTGATTTGAAATCCCAAGAAGAAGTTCAACTCGCCCATCATCGACATCTCGAACTCCTTGCTCATCATGTCGCTGAACTCTTTGACCAAGGACTCATTTGTGCTGCCGAAGATGATATCATCCACATACACCTGGCACAGAAACAGGTCTCCATCCACCACCTTGGTGAAAAGTGTCGAGTCGACCCTTCCAACCATGAATCCCTTGCCGATGAGGAAGTCCCTTAGTCTTTCATACCATGCCCTGGGTGCTTGCTTGAGACCATACAGAGCCTTCGACAGCTTGTACACATGGTCAGGGTACTGAGGATCTTCAAACCCCGGAGGCTGCTCCACATACACTAGCTCTTCAATGTACCCGTTGAGAAAGGCACTCTTCACATTCATCTGCTTGAGGATGATGTTGTGACATGTAGAGAATGCCACAAGCAATCTGATAGCCTCCAGACGGGTCACGGGAGCATAGGTGTCACCACAGTCAACTCCCTCGATCTGTGTGAAACCCTGGGCGACCAACCTAGCCTTGTTGCGGACCACCACTCCAAGTTCATCTTGCTTATTCTTGAAAACCCACTTGGTGCCTATCACATTGTGGTCCTTAGGCCTCTCAACCAGCGTCCAGACTTGGTTCCTCTCAAAATTATTCATCTCCTCATGCATCGCATTGATCCAGTCTGGGTCACCCAAAGCCTCTTCCACTTTCTTTGGCTCAAGTTCAGACACAAACGCAGTGTGCTCACAGAAGCTTGCCAAAGCACTGACCTCACTGATGCTGGCTGTCCTTGACCTTGTTTGCACACCGTGAGTCAAGTCCCCAATCACTTGATCAGCTGGGTGATCACGAGCAATTGTGTGATGGGTCTTGATCAACTGAAGTGGTAGCTCATCTGATTCTGCATCTGGCTCACATGTTGTCTCTGCCTTTGGAGCCTGATCAAGACTTGAGCTGTCCTCCTGAGGTGGAACTCCCCCTGACTCTGGCACTGGTTCAGGTGTGAGAGGTGATGGGACAGTCTCGCTTTCCCTCTGAACCTCCACTGGCCTCACATCACCAGCTGGCATCTCCTCCACAGCTCTAGCCAACTGCTCACCATCCATGTCATCGAGGTTATCATGCTCCCCTTGACTCCCATTTGACTCATCGAACTTCACATCGCAGGTCTCCTCAATCTGACCACTGCTCTCATTGTACACTCTGAAGGAAGACCCTCTGGCTGAGTACCCAAGGAAGACTCTTGTGTCTACTCTGCTCTGAAATTTGCCCAAGTGCTCCCGCTTCTTCTTGATGTAGACCTTACAGCCAAAGACCCTGAAGTAGGAGACATTAGGTCGTCTTCCCACTAGCAGCTCGTAGGACGTCTTCTTCAGGAGCTTGTGAAGATCTGACTGTTGATGCAAAGCGGTCAGTGTTGATCGCTTCACCCGAGCAATGATGTGAAGTCTTGTATTCATCTAACATTGTCCTCGCCATCTCAATGAGCGTCCTGTTCTTCCTCTCAACCACCCCATTTTGCCGAGGAGTGTAGGTGGCTGAGAACTGGTAATCAACCCCTAGCTCATCACAGAAACGCTCAACAGAAGTGTTAGTGAACTCCGTCCCATTGTCACTTCTCACCTTCTTGAGGGTACAATCAAAAGCATTTTGGGCTTTCTTTACAAATTTTTTGAAAACATCTCCAGTTGGAGTTTTGTCAGGTAGAAAGAAGACCCAGGTGTATCGGGAGAAGTCATCAACAATGACCAAGCAATAGAGATTTCCCCCGATACTCACATAGGTAGTTGGCCCAAAAAGATCCATGTGTAAAAGCTCGAGAGGTCGAGATGTAGACATGACATTCTTGGCAGGATGTGAGCTTGCCACTTGCTTGCCAGCCTGACAAGTACTGTATAGCTTGTCTTTCTCGAATGTCACATCTTGCACCCTAAGAATCAACTCGTTTTTGAAAAGTTTCTTCAAATTTGCCATGCCGACATGCCCAAGACGCCTATGCCAAAGCCAACCAAGAGAGACTTTGACGACAAGACAAGTCGAGACGGATGCGGCAGGCTCATTAAAGTTCACAAGAAACAAGTTTTCAAAATGGAAGCCTTTGAACACAAGTTTTTCATTTTTGTGCAAAACCAACAAACCCTCAGGTGAGAAATTGCAATGGAACCCCAAATCACATATTTGGGCAACAGAGAGGAGGTTATAGTTCAAAGTTTTCACAAGTATCACATTGTCAATTGAAAGATCTGAAGAAATTGCTACCTTTCCAGCTCCAAGAACCTTGCTCTTGCTTCCATCTCCAAAAGTGACCTTGGGGGAATCTTGCCTTCCTCCCCTATTGTGGTGAACAACCGGGGGTTGCCGGTCATGTGTTGGGTGCACTCACTGTCGATGATCCAATGGCACCCTCCACTCCGGTAGTTCACCTGTCATGAGAGAAGATCACTTATGTGACTCAGGGACCCACACAGGAGGTCCCCGAGGGTTAGCCTTCAAACCAGAAGCAACACGAGCAAAGCGATCAATCAATGACTTAGGCACCCAAACATGTGCCTTGTGCTCATTCTCAGACTTGAGCCCAACAAATCTAGCAGTCATCCTACCCTGATTATTTTTCTTGAGCAAGTAGTGACCGTATAACTCAGAATGTTCTCTAGGAAGTCTTGGTTGTGTGTGGTTGGGAGTGTTACGGTTTTGGTTCCTAAGAGGATGTGTCCTACCAATGTTGTGCCTAGGAGATCCATTCCAGAAGTTTTGCCTAGGTGATTGCCAAGTGTTGCTAATCCTAGGGCCTTGCCAGTTGTTGTTGGATCTAGGACCATATTGCCCAGCACTATTGTTTCTTTGATGCCATGTGGAGTTATAGTGTCTAGGAGGTCCTTGCCAAGTGCCGTGCCCATTGTGCATCCTGGAAACATTGTTGCTTGTGTGCAAGTTGTTACCATGCCTCTTCTTGGGATGAGCCTGATAGTAACCTTGCCTACGGGTAGATGCTCGAGGAACACTTGATTTCTTCCTCCCCTTTGGCTTCTCAGGGATAAAACCCAAGCCACCCTTTTGGGAAGGTTTTCTTTGTTCCTTGAGCATCTTATCCAAGGCTAAGCTACCCTCATAGCACTTCCCAAGCCCCTTATCAAATTTCTCAAGTTTAGACTTCAACTCAGCATTTTCAATAGCAAGCACCCTAGCGGCTAGTGCAAATTTGCAATTATCAGGTGTACACACTAGAGCATTGCTAGAGGAACCGCTAGAGGTGGAAGCCAAAACAGTGCAATCATGGGCAATCTCAGGGCAAGCAAGAGTCAAATCAATAACAGGTGCAATAGCAACAGGACTAACAGGCATGGCACAAGCAACATCCAAAGCATCAACAGGAGTATCAACTAGTTGAGCAAGAGGCAAAGCAACCAACTCATCATTCTTAGCCAGAAGTGTCTCATGGTTCTCCCTAAGTGCATGATAAGTAGTCATGAGATCATCTAGGGATTCATTCAAAGCATCGCGCTCTTGTTCTAGCACATTGCACTTAGATGACAGATTTTTGTTAGAACCTAGCAAAGTATCATGCTCATATTCTAAGCTATCACATCTAGAGACGAGGTTTTTGCACTTAGTTTGCAAAGCAATCAAAGTTTTACCAAGCTCTAGGTTCTTTAGTGTCTCATGCTTATAGCGCTCACAAGCTTCCCTAAGACAATCACGCATGCCTTCAACATCCACCTCAGAGTCAGAACCAGAGTCGCTCACCTCGCCACTAGGTCGAGCCATCAGGCACTTGGAAGTGCCAGCAGAAGTCGGTGAAGCCTTTGCCGATGTAGTGGAAGTAGTGGAAGAAGCCCCATCATCATCAGAATACCACTCTCGAGGCTCGGTGAAGGCCGTGAGACATCTTGGAGTAAAGACTGGAGGAGGTGGCACAGACTCAGCTATCGCCATGGTGACCAACTCTTGATCAGCTGATTCCTCATCTCCAGAAGCAGACGTGTCGCTGGAGCTGTCATCGGTCACCCATTCTCCCACAAAGGCTAGCCTCTTGCCTTGTGAGGAGCGACCCTTGAATCCTGACTTCTGAGGATTCTTCTTCTTGTAGTCATTTTGCCTCGGCTTCTCGCCATCGCCCTTCTCCTTCCCTTTGTCCTTGTACTTGGTGTTGCCCTTCTGGGGACACATTGAAGCGATGTGCCCCTTCTCCTGACACTCATAGCATCGGTATGACGCATGAGTATTTCTGCTCATCCTCTTCTTGCCTCCATAGCCATTTCTACTCATGAACTGGCCAGCTTGTTTCATGAACAGACCAAAGTGTTGGAAGCCCTCCTCGAGCTCATTCCAACTCATCTCTCCACCATCCTCAGCTTGACTTGACCTGAGACCACTCTGCTTGGATCCACTGGCCTTGAGCGCGATCACTTGATTCTTCGCTGGGGCAGGGGAATCCTCACGATCATTGAGGAGCATCATCTCGCTTGCGGTGATTTTCTTGAGCAAAGTCGTGGAGCCGACTTCTCCACATCACCACTGTTGGTGAGATAGGTGATGATGTCCCGGTAATCCTTCTTGGGGAGGATCCGCAGCATTTTCATGCACACTTCATCATTGGCAACAGTGTGACCGAGCCCCTTAAACTCGTTAAGGATGGGGTTAAGCCGAGTAAACATAGCATTGACATTTTTATTTGGAAGCATTCTGAACTGATCATAACGCTCCTTGACAACCACTAGTCTACCCTCCTTAACAGCTGAAGTGCCCTCGTGAATCTCAATGAGTGTGGTCCATATCTCGTGTGCACTGGTAAGGTTGCTAACTCTGTCAAAGACCTCCATGCTCAAACCATAAAACAAAGCGTTCATGGCCTTAGCATCGGTCTCTAGGAGTTTGTTTTGAGCGGGTGTGGCAGGTATATTGTTGGTGAGTGTGACACCATGAGGAGACTCTACAACCCTCCAAACATCCATTCCCATAGCCTGGAGGAATACTTTCATTCGCAACTTCCAAAAGCTAAAATTAGTGCCACTAAACAGAAGAATCCTATTGGCGGCTACACTACCCCCGTCAGCCATCTCTATGCGGTTAAGCAACTAGAGAACCTGGCTCTGATACCACTTGTAAGGATCCTAGGCCAAGAGGGGGGGGTGAATCGGACTCCTAATTTCAAATTTTAAACTTGTTTGAGTGATTACTTAGTCCGGTGATTACCCAAGCTATCGATTAATCCCTAGAGTCTAGATGCGGAAGCGATCACAATGGAATTCAAGCGACTAGTAGGAGGCTCGATGGCACTCACATGCAAGCGATCAAGTCAATATGTGTAATTAAACGAGTGAGATGAGGAGACGCAAACCGATTTGTTTACCGAAGTTCGGTGCTCAACACATGAGCACCTACGTCTCCGTTGAGGAAACTTCTCACACAGAGAAGTCGGGACTCTCTCGTCCCTAGCCCTCAATCCACTCGTGATAGCTCTTCACCAACACATGGTAGGCGAGCTCCAAGCCTTCACAAGGAAGCGAGTTCTCTCACACACGAGAGCCCTCACACCCACCGGCACCGACACACGGCACCACCACCACACACACGGTGGATTTCGCCTCAACACATGAGGCACTCCCAACACACGGAGGATTTGGCTCCGACGACGGACCCTTGGCACCACCGACACGGGTGGTGGCCTCCACACGGAGGACTTGTGACTCAACGGATGGAGAGGATGCACCCCTACACAAGGCGGTGACCACCAACGAATAGTGGGTTTGCGGGCACGGTTGATGTAGTCGTACGGTTGATGAAGCTCGTGGCGTGACGACGATCTCTCCGGCGGCGAAGTCCCAAGAGCACAAGATCGAGATCGTCTCTCACCACTACCCCTTCTCTCTCCCCATGAGAAACTAGGGCAAGAACACCATGGGAGATGGGGCAAACCTTGAGATGATGGGAGGAGGTAAGGATCACCTTCTTCTTCCCCTTCCTCTCTTCTTCTCCCTCTCAATCTCTCAAACACATGGAACCCTAGGTGGAGGTGGGAGCCACGGGAGAAGCTCTCATGGGTGGCTAAGGCAAAGGGTGGCTGCTAATGATGGCTCTCTCAATTTTCTCCCGTACTCCAAGTCCCTGTTTATAGGCTTAAGGCGAAACCCTAGAAATGTACGGCTCAGATTAAATCGCGAGATTCAGATCGCCCAATCGGACGCCGTCCGGTTCCCGTCGGACGCCGTCCGACAGAGGATTTGCCCAAAATTTGTTCTTCGTCGGACGCCGTCCGGTGGCTTACCGGACGCGTCCGACAGGACTGCCCGCTAGGTGTTCGGTCGTTTGATTTAAACGCCGTCGAACCGATCCGATGCAGGTCGGACGCCGTCCGGCGATCCGCATCGTCGCGCTTCGTTGACGAGACGCCGTCGGTGCACCGTCGAACCGCCTTTGGGTGGCCTATTTTGAGCTTTATCGGACGCCGTCCGATGGGATTCGGACGCCGTCCGACAGGGGTGATGACGCCTGGGACTTAGCCGTTTTTCGAGCTCATTCGCTGGGAACTGTCGCTGTCGGACCTCGTCCGATAGACGTCGGACGCCGTCCGACAGTGCGCGTGATTCCGGGACTTAGCCATTTTCGGCTTGGGCTCACCGGACGCTGTCCGATGGCTATTGGACGCCGTCCGATGGAGGCTTAATTTGCGCACCTCTTCGGACTAAGCCTCTCTCTCGCCCCCTCTCATCATCACGCCTCGGGTGTTGGGACACACTTGTTGGTTTGTGGATTTGGCGGAGGTTTAGATCACTTGAGCGGAAGTTTCGCGCCTAGAATGTAATATTTGGCTTGGGTTGCTTAGAGGCTACGAAACCCCGACACTGTCGCCTCCCGAACTCTCTCGAACTTTGGACAGTGTACTCGCTCTAGATGGTTCGCTCAAAACCGACACCTAGCGCCTCGGAACCCCTATGACTGTGCTCGGTGGGACCACGCAAAGCAGAGAGATGTTGTCGATCTGCGAGTTGGGCGAAGACGAACACAAGGAAATCAGAGAAACTATGAAACACAAAGTCCTTATCCTTGGCGTTCCAGCTGTACGGCCTAGTTGCCATCAATTACCAAAATCATTAAGCCCACGGGAGGCTTGATCTTACACGGTCACAAAAAGAAGTCGTCGTTGACTTTTAGACACGTCTTTGACCATTCGTCTTATTAAAAAGTTATATAAATATTATTTATTTTGTTATGATTTGGTTTCTTATTAAATGTATTTTAAGTATTACTTATTTTTTACATATTTGAACTAAATTTTTAAATAAGACGAATGGTTAAAGGCTTGTCCAAAAGTCAACGACGACTTCTTTTTTGTGACCGGAGGTAGTAATAATATAACGAGTGAGACACACAGGAGTATGAAATATAAATTAGGCAGACTCATATAGTGGGGAGGTCAACGAGACTATTGTGATCTCACTACAGTAAGTTTAATCAATTACTAAGCTTGAGCTAATAGATAACTGAATGTTAGAATTGTTTAAGAACTCCTCGGAGCTTGGCCGATTCACTACCACCCGCTATCAGTTAAGAACACTGGATGATTATGATCACCCCCGATTGGTCTTGACTAGACTGAGACTAACGGGGCGGACTTCGCAAAAGTTGATACCACTCGGATAGTAGGGCTATCACCACATATTACCTACCACACCACTGTTGAATCAGGTGTCTATTCGAGTTAGAACTAGTTTCAAACACCACGTTATGATGAGTGGAAAAGGTACGTGCTGGCACACATTATGATGGCTTAGACAACCTAGAAGTAAAACATGCGCATCATAAATGTCAACACAACAAACTCCTCATCCATTTTACAGTTGTCCAAACAAGGTCCACAGATGACAAACTAAAGCATTTATAGAAGAAAATGAGGTTCAAGTGGTAGTTGAAACATGCTTCATGCTAATTCAGAACATCCAATTTATAATTTTTTGAGCAAAAGATGGTAGATCAAATTTATAATGGGAAAAAATGAATTCCTAGTTTGATCAGTTTTTTCCATTATCTTAAAAAAAGGCTTGATCGAAAGTTAATCGACTGGCACCGGCTCCATAGCTTCAGCCTCCTTTCTCAACTCCTCGAACAGAGCAGATGACAAGTATCTCTCCCCCAAGCTTGGAAGAACAGTCTGAAACGACAGTCTGCTGCTTAGTCTTCTGAAATCACTTGTTGCCAACATTGTGATTCAATGCATAAAGATTAGCATGTGCAGCTTACCACAATGAGCTTTCCTTTGTTCTCTGCCTTTTTTGCGAGTTCAAGAGCTGCAACTGTGTTAGCCCCTGATGATATTCCCACCTGCAAAGAATTTAACAAGTTTAGCAATCGTCCATTCTATACAATTATGCACATCAATTCAATTCAACATCAGCCAACAATCTTCAAAATCAATTGCTTCCATTTCTACAAGAAGCAAATTATCACTTACCAGAAGACCCTCCTTCAGCGCTAACTCACGAGCCATCTTGACAACATCCTCACCTTTCACCTATCATATGCCAGATTTAGTTTGCAGCTTAGTACTATGAAGTAGGCACAACAACAATATTATCAAATTGACTGATGTTTACCTCAAGAACCTTTTCCATTACATCCATATCCAGAATGTCTGGCTTGAATCCCACTCCATTTCCAGTGATGAGGTGATGGCCTGTTAGTTAACATCACATGGGCAATATTAGCAACAAGCGAATAAAATAACCAATGTGTGGAAAGGTATTTTTTTTACAAACAGCTATAGCTAGCCCACCTGGCTTGCCGCCATTCAGAACATTTGCCTCAGCAGGTTCTACTCCATAGATCTGCATACACACACATACCCACCATCAATTTTACAGCATTACCGACTGCAAATTTCAGAAATAATCAGGCAACACCCATGACACAAATTTGTTGTCTGGTCTATTAATGCAAGTACCTTTGCATTAGGGTTCTTCTCTTTCAGGTACTTGCCAACACCCGTGACAGTGCCACCACTCCCAATTCCCATGACAAAAATATCGACCTGCCCAAGTGTGTCCTCCCATATTTCTGGTCCAGTTGTCTCATAGTGGATCTGCCAATTTTGACCAACATCATTGGAAACAATAGAAATTCAATTATTTAAGTATCATACTCAATATTTTTAAAAAATTAAAAGTAAGATAGTCCAGAAGATCACACATATAACAAGAATATTGGGCCATAGCGAACTCTTATAAGTGGCGTTCTCAAAATAAACCTGACCAATAAACATTTACAAACAACAACCACTATTCAAATAGGGGAAAAAATTTATATACTATTGCATAGTTAGTCATATGGGCCATCAGTTAGTAGGCGCTCTTTTGTATGCCATTGCAATTAATCAAATATTATCTACAATGCCAGTGTTGACCGTTTCCGTTAGTCAAGCCATCACGAGCTAGACAAAGACCATTTTGCCCCTGAGTTCGTAAATTTAAAATTAGAAAATATGACTGACAATTAAAATTAAAAGCCAACCAAATTTCCTAATTTTTAATCCGACCAAATTTTCTAATCTCTCTAAAATTGAGAAATTTGGAATTTGATCGAATCTAAAAATTTGAAACTAGGTAAATTTGAAAAGTATGAAATATGACAAAATTTGGAAATTTTAAATGTAGAAACTTTAAATATTCAAGTATGGCTAAGTTGAAATAATGAAATCTTGTCTACTTTGAAAATTTTGTAATCTGACTAAAATTTTAAAGCTGACCGAATTAAAAATTTTGAAATATGATCAGATTTGAAAATTTAAAATTTTGGAATCTGACTAAATTCAAAATTTTAAATCGGCCAAGTTAAAAATTTGAATCTTGAAAATTTTAAATTTTGAAAAATCCATGAGGTCCCAGTTTGTCTTACATACGATGACAAGAGTATTTTGGGCATTATAGATGTTACAAACGGTGAAAACTAATGGACCATGTCGGCAGTGGCAACATAATATTCAACTGCAATAGCAAATAAGACGGCGGCCGCTAAGCAATGGCGTATATGACAGAAATTTGCTTGCAATGGTACACAAGATATTATCCCATTTTAACACAACACTTAGATGTTGTACATGATCAAAATCAAGGCGCGAAGAATACCTTGACATTAGCAGGATTCTCGAATTGTTGAAGCATGAATGCACTAGAATGATTCTCATAGAGCTCGGCTGCTTTCCTCACTGTCCCTCCCATCCCTTTTGTTAGGTCGGTAAGGACCAGCTTCGCTCCGAATGCCCTCATGGTCACCCTCCTCTCAAGGCTGGTGTACGATGGCATTGTGAGTATGAGTTCATACCCCTTAAGTGCAGCTATGAACGCCAGGCCGATGCCCATGTTCCCTGATGTGGGCTCGATCAGAGTGGTCTGTTCCATAAGGGATATATCAACTTGGTAACAAAATAAATATGCTGATGGGATTGGTTTCTTGCAGCACAACACTTCACTAATTCCTCAGCGAAGCTTCAAATATTTACCAAGAGTCTACATCGAACATTCGAACCACATGCCTAGGCTTGCAATTTGTAATGCTATCTTCATATGAAATCAAGTGAAGTGCTTAACTATTTGTTTCCAAATTTTAAATTTCCTGTTTGTTGTTGGACAGAGCTTAATTATAGTGATAATAAATCGCAATAAATATGCTGATGTGTGCTCGATCAGAGTGGTCTGTTCAATAAATATGCTGATGGGATTGGTTTCTTGCAGCGCAACACTTCACTAATTCCTCAGCGAAGCTTGAAATATTTAGCAAGAGCTTGTGATTTGTAATGCTATTTTCATATGCAACCAAGTGAAGTGCTTAACTATTTGTTTCCAAATTTTTATTTCCTGTTTGTTATTAGACAGAGCTTAATTTTATAGTGATACTTTCTACCACCTAATTGTAATGCTTTATACAAAACCATGTAATCACTGACCTTGCCTGGGGTGATCAACCCCTTCTTTTCAGCGTCTTCCAACATTGAAACTGCAGGCCTGGTTCATACAACATCCAACACCAGAAAAAAAAAGATAAATCATGAGCTCACAGTTCGAGATGAATGTTGCCTTGCTGACATATTGATCAAAAGATCCGCATGCTGCTTATGCATACAGAGCTACTTTGAAAACAAATAGATTTTCTATATCCCTTCAGATGCTGCAGCGAAAGTGTTCATATGGAAGTTTGTAATTGGTTGATGATAATTGGAACTGTTGTAGAGCACCAGTATAGTTGTATAAGAACTCACTAATATCTAAATCAGGAAAAGGGGAACACAAAAGCTCCGAGAGCGTGTAAGTTTTATAGTATCCTGAAATGAACTAGCACAATGTAATGATAATATATATAGTGCAAAGAAACAACTCTTTTAATGGATAACTTTGTACTAAAAGCCAAAAGTTGTGATCAAATCTCACTTAACTCTTGGAAGATGAAAATTACGTTTTCAAATCCTGGAAGGTGCTATTGTTTGCATTGTTGCCCCCAAAATGATAGTATTGCCGTTAAATGTTGATATGACATGGAGTATATCAATCCATACAAGCATTTAATTTTGGATAATTTTAAAAAAGTTCAACTACTTGAACTAAAATTTCAGAAAAAGGTAAGATAAATTAAATTTCTTGATTTTGTATGTTTTACATTCCAAAAATTCAATTTCTAAAATAAAAACAAAATACAATTTCAAAATTTATTATTTTGGAAAAAATTAAACTTTCAAATAAAATTTAAAATAATAATTTGTGATTTTTTGATTACCAATTTTGGATTCATTATTATTTCGCAATTTTAATTCCAAAATTTCAATTTTCAAAACTATAAATACGACAATTGTTTTTTGAATTTGTATTTCCGAATTTGAAATTTTCCAAAATATAAAAATTCATAAATTGTTAAAAAACATTTAGAATCAATGAATAAAAATTTAATTCCTTATTTTTTGTTTCCAAAATATAAAAATTCTGAAATTGTATTTTGGAAATTTTTATTTTTAAAATAGATAATTTCTTTTTAAAATATTATTCACCTTTTTATAAGATTTTAGTTGAAAGTTGAATTTCTTAAATTTTTTGAAATTAAATGTCTGCGTGGTTTAACATGTAAGCATTTAAGAGAATGTAGCATACATATGAGCATTTAACAACCAGTTGTATGTCCACCTCTACACTTAACGGTTGCACTAACGGTTTTGGGAAACGGTGCAAACGAAAACAACTTTTAGGAATCGAAAAAAAATCAATATCCAGAAGTTAAGTGAGATTTGATCACAACTTCTAGGATAAAATATATAATTTTCTATTATTTTTCTGCATAGCAACTAATGTGCAATCGAGCATAACATGTCTCTATCTTCGTTTCCATCGCTACCCGTGAAAAATGATAAGTGTTAAAAGCCCTTCATTTTCCTCTTGGTTATCTTGGAGCAGAGACAAAACAATGTGCCAAAAATAGGACTTTTTCTTTCAGCTTCACCCGGAAGTTTTCAGTCGTACTGCAAGCAAATATCTGTCTAGAAGAAGTTAAGGTGGTTCCTAGGCTTTGTTCCTTTTAGCGCATCGTTGTGTTGACATAATATTGTGGTAAATTTGAGAGCACTCGAAAAGAGATCTAAAGTTTATAAAAAATAATTAAAATAGTTTTAAAATCTTTGAAAGGACTAATAAAAGACACGAAAAAATCATTACAAATTATCACCACACGTAGACTATATAAAATAACAAAATTTGCTACGATAATACGCAACGGTGCGTAGCGCTGAAAAGAACAAGGCTTAAATACATCTTTCCTCTAATAGATATGCGCTTATAGGTTATAAAAGCAAACGCCAAACAGTAGCAAACAAAGGCGGAGTAATCCGGACCACCATTGCTTCACTTTCCATCACTTCCAGGCAGACAAGATCATTGAGGGCGGAGGCGCCACTTGTTTGATTCTTTTGCTAAAGCGATAGGATGTTTTATTTTTGCAGAGCCTAAAACAATTCTCCTCCAACATTCTGTCGAGGATATTATCATGAATACCATAATCCCAGCCACTAGAATAATGGATCCCTACCACAAGCCGATAAGCAACAGCATCCATACAAGTGTGATAAATTTCTAGGAACTGATGGTATCTGCATCTTGGGCACATGGAGACAAACGGCCCAAGAACAACGTGATTAAGCATGAAGATTACGTCTGCTGTCTGCGCAAATGAAGTTGCTACTTCAAATGCTAACGTAGTAATGGTTGGTCTGGAAGAGATAGCTAAGCACCTGTCTTTGACGCTGAAGGACGGCTGCAGGAACTCCAGCTTGGCTGCAACCCGGGCCCCACACCCCTCGGTGACCTTGTTCAGGTACACCATTGGTGTCCTCCCAATCAGCTGGAGGAGCAAGCCAAGGCGGAAGCTGATTAACAAAGGAGATCGATGGACTGATCCTGTAATTAGCAAGGGGAGGACAGACTGAACAACTAGCTGTAATCACCTGGGAAGCCGTGTCCCTGATCCTCATCCCTGACAGGATGCCCGGCGACTGAACCGGGTCCAGTGCCAGCGCTGCTGCTTTGGTGGAGAAGGAAGGAGAGGAGCTGCCGGTGCCAGTGCCAGCTCTGCTGCTTTGGAGGAGGGACCTCGACCTCCTCGTCGCCAGCCTCGTCACCATCCTCTCCATTGCTGCAATGCTGCTCGGCCTCAGCTCCCACTCTTCTTGCAGTCTCGGTGAGGCAGCGAGTGATGGGCGATTGCGGTGGGTGGCCAGGGATGGATGCTTAGCTTGTATTTATCGGTGAAGGAGAGGCGCATGGCTGAATGCATGTATCTGGCCTGGTTCGCGTCCTGCATCCGTACGTGTTTCCTTCGCCTAGCCGCCGACGAGAACAAAACGTGCTTCGCCGCCGTCCTTGCACAAGCCAAACCGAGGAGCATTCGGTTTTGCTTGTGCATGCTGTTGCACATCAACATTCGGTTGTTGGGATGGACATTCAAGCCACAAAATACCTTTGCACATCCCACGCTTCGCCACTGAAGTAGCATTATTGGCTTATTGGATCGATTCAAGTAGCATAACAATCGGTGGCATCATACTTGCCCCACAATGTTGGTGACGTGAAGAGCACTAGTGGTGGATCCTACATTTTTTTTTGTTACATGACAGCAGGCTATGCCTAGGGATTTAAATTTACGATAAACCAAAAATTTCGATCCGAAACGAAATTACCAAATTTCATAAAAAATTAGACAGAATTTCACCGAAAGAATAATAGAGTTTTTGTATTATAAACAAAAATAAAAGTAAATTAGAAAGCCAAGGAATTCAACTAGGGCTGCTAATGGGTTAGGGTGAAATGGGAGGAATGGTAGAATGGGTTGAGTTTTATTGTGGGTTGTTTTGAATGGATGGAAATGGTGCTGATGTAACTAATGGGTTGGGTTGGGTTGGGGTGGGCTTTAAGTTAAAATAGGTTTGGTTGGGGTGTGTTGGGTTTGAAAAGGTTTGGTTTCAACCCACAGTTTTGTGTTGAATGGGTTCATATAAGTTCTATAATATACCACAGTTTTACTTGTGGGCCTACCTAGACCTACCAACTTGCACAAACACTTGAGCTTCAATGTAGAGCTCGCCCGTGTTGGGCCAGGGGGTTTGAAAAAACATGAAATAACACTTGGTCAAGCTGGGCTGGCTTCGAGCTAGGCTAGGCTTGGTGCCAGTCACCAGCATCGAGCCTGAGACTTGGAAATGGTGTCAGATTAGGTCAATCTAGGGACTAGTCCCGTTGAACCGGGCTTTTCCAAGCCTAGCCCGAAGACTGGCCTTTGAACAGGTCTACTTTATAGGAAAAGCACAAATTCTACATGTGGGCCCCATCTATTATGTTTGACCTACGAATCTACACAAAGTTTCATCCAGATGTATAGTCATGATAAAAAAAATTCAAACAATTCCAATGATATTTTATAGTGTGAACATGAGTTTTTTTTTAAAAAAAACTAAGGTGTTTTTCTTCACGAAGACTAACCTTCATGTAGAATTGGGTTACGAAATAGGCTCAAATGGGTTAAGAAATGGGGTTAAACCCATGTGAGAGGTGTGGGTTGGATCGGTTTGGGTTTAGATAAGAAAAGGGTAGGATTGGTTTGGGTCACATAAAAAATAGGGTGAGGTAGGTTGGGAAGGAAAAACTAGTTTTATTAAAATGAGGTGGGGTGTATATGGATTGGGTTTGAACCTATTAGCAGTACTAAGTTCAACAATGTACCTCATGATTGATTCCGTAAGGACTACCACCAAATAAGCATAGGTTTTCTAAAGAAAGAGGTTATAGCTTTTTTATATGTTAGTCTCAAGTCTGGTAAAAAATCCATAAAATCCAGGGATGGCAATCGGGTCGGGTACCTCCGAGTACATCCCCATCATACCCAAACCCGAAACCTGAAAATTATACCCGAACCCAAACCCAAAAGTTTCATGGGTATAAACCCACGCCCATTCCCGAACCTGATGGGTACCCGAGCGGTACCCGAACCCAAAATATATAATAAGCGTATATCTCTATATTGAATACAATCTATATGACATTAATCAATCTCAACTCTAACCTTTCATCAACTTTAAACATATAAAAATATATTTATACTTTACCCTTTCATCAATGCTTATTTATTGATAACACATGATGACATGTTACATTATATTTAATTTTATTATTCTTTTCGGGTACCCATGGGTATCCATGGATGAAAATATAAACCCAAACCCAAAACCCAAAAACCATACCCGAACCTGAAACATTTGATGGGTATAAATCCACGCCCATACCCGAACCCATTAGGTCGGGTACCCGTGGGTAACGCGACGACAATACATTGATCGGAGAGCTGGGAGGAAAGATCGAACGGCGCGCCCTATACCATCTGCGCGGGCGGGCGACGGGATCACATGCATCAGTTAACTGTTGAAACAATTAACCACCACATGTACACATGCTGAACTAATTTATTTATTTTTTAAAAAATTATACAAACACCATGAAACATAAAACAAAAAAATTAAAATTGACCCAAGGCTGAGATTTGGCTTCCTAATTTTTTTATAAATTTATATTTTATTTTTTCATCATGAGGCATTAATATAAGTATTGCATAAATAACTCATTCAAGAAAGTATCACAATAAAAGTACCAGCACAAATATAACATAACTTCAATCGGGTATCATAATACATGAATAATAAACCATTCAGATAAGTATCTTAAAGATATTGGAGACGTATCAATGAATATTTTGTCAGTTTCGATGGTTATCGCACATGTATCAAGATTGAGGTACCGAGGACAGTTCGATGGTTTCACATGGGTATCAGGATAAGTATCAAGCCTATTGGCTTGAGTGTTAGTGGTATCATTGTGTTTCATGTTGAGGGTATCGACGAGTATCGAAAGTATAGGGTCCAACATCAGGGTCAAATGTATCATGTCTAGTTATGAGGTATGGAGCACAAAGTATCACATGAATAACCCATTCAAGTAGGTATCAAAGAAAAAAAACCACCAAGCAGGTATGAGAGCATAATATCAACATGCATATCATGAGGGTATCATAGTGGTATCAAAAGATTTTCCAAAAAAAATAATGGTATTAAAGAGGTACCATAAGGGTATCAGATATCACAAATATGTATCGTGTCTGGTGTCAAGCATCGATGTTATCAGGTTGGTGGTATCATTCAGGTATCGAAAAGATATCATAAGGGTATTAGATATCACAAACATGTATCATGTCTGGCGTCGAGCATCGGTGGTATCAGGTTGGTGATATCGTCAAATTTCATGGTATCATTGAGGTATCAGAAAGATATCATAAGGAAATCAGATATCACAACAGTTACTGGGTCTGGTGTCGACAATCGGTGGTATTAGGTTGGTGGTATCATATCAACTTCAAATAGATTCAAAAGTCACTAGTAGAAACGGGATGGAGGCTACGCTATTGGAGATCTCATACATGGCGCGAACAATCTCTCCGGAAAGTGGAAGTTGCGCGATGTAGGCGACGAGCTCGTCTGACCTGCGAATTCAAGCAAACGCCCACAAGGTTTTAGGGAGAGAAATGGAAGTTGGAGGAGTTCAGGGTTTATCCCGTACCACTGGATAGCGTCGTCGACGAAGCGGCAGAAGTCCTTGGCTGTGCGCAGCACATCGAATCCGTACAGGCCTGTCTCTTGCTTCGCCGCGACGGTTGAGAAGGACCGAGCGGTGTGGGAGACCGCGCTCCCGACTGGCAGATGGCGGCGCTCGCGGCGTGGGACACGGCGCGCAGCAATGGAACGCTGGCGCCGACGGCGCAGCAAGCGGCGCGAGGATCAAGAGGTGGCATGGCGGTGGTAGCGGCGGCGTGGGGTCGGTGTGGCGCGCGCGTCTGGCGGCGGGGGCGCGGGGAGCGGATGCGCGGTGGCAACGCGGGTGCGGCGGCGCGTCGGCGGCAGCGGCGTGGGAGCAGCGAGAGAAGCGAGGGCGCGCGAGGCTAGGTCAAAAGATGTGCACGGGTGAAATGGGCCACCGGGGTTTAGTGGGCCATAGTTTCGTCAGTTTCGGCCATCGAAATTAAGTCCACGTCATATGCACCGCCCGCCATGTGCTACAACCTCATTTTCATCGATCCAAACCGACAAAATTAAGTCCACGTCATACGGTCACACTGTATTTTCGTCGGTTTTAGCCGACGAAATTAAGTCTACGTCATTTGTACCACCCGCGATGTGCCACAACCATATTTTCGTACGTCCCAACCGATGAAATTATTAGTAATTTCGTCGGTCAGGTCTGAACCGACGAAGTTATGGATATATTTTCGTCGGTGGTGGAAAACCGACGAAATTACGGCCATAGTTTCGTCGGGTTTTTTCAACCAACGAAATTATAATCGGCCGATGAAATTAAGTCGTTTTCCTGTAGTGTCACCGAGTTTCATGATATTACTGGGGTATCAAAAAATGTATCAGATATAACAAACAACTATCGGGTCTGGTGTTAAGTAAAAGGTGGTATCAGGATGGTGGTATTGTCGAGTTTCATGATATCATTGAGATATGAAAAAGGTATCACAATGGTATCTGTCGGGGATAAAATCACGGCCCATTGCCATGGCCCACTCCCTGACGGTTAAGTCGAACAGCCTACCAGGGCCCAGCTCTCTGGAACGTTCTATCAGGCCCATGTGCATCCTACCGAACAGCTTCCAGGCTGGCACGGTGCGTAATGGCCTAGGAGTCGTGTTTGAGTCCGACTCGAACAAGAGTTCTGCACGGCTGCGCGAAGACCCGGACGTGGTTTCCCGGATTGGAGTAGGAGCCGTCATCCCCAAGAATTGGAGTATGCCTTATCTATCTCGGGATGTATTTGGCACGTAGAGTTCGTTACGATCTCGTAGTTAGCCTGGCCCGATTATCTCTTGATAGGTTGGTTGCTCAACACTATATAAACAGGGCCCCTACGGCGTGTAGAGGGGCCAAGAGTCTTCGCATTGTCGCACATTGCTTCCGATACATCCACAATCTCGTCGAGACCTGTTCGTCTAGCCGAGTTCCACCTTGTAATCCTCTTTGATATAAAGAAGGGCTGGACGTAGGGCTATTATCTCATCCCGAGAGGTCCGAACAGGATAAAAACCCCTGTCTCCCTGTTCGTCGTTGATTGCTGTTCGTTCTGTTCGGCGTGTCTCCTATCTCCCTTTTTTTAAGAACCTTAGTTGACTTGAGATCGATATCTCAACCGTCGACAGTTGGCGCCGTCCGTGGGAACCAAGTAGATCAAGCATGTCGAACTCCATCAGCGACAAGGAAATTCTTCCTGAGGACTACGACTCAGAAGGGCAGGATGTCTCTTCCCCTGCCAGATCAGATCGATCTTATCGACCTCGATCGATGTCTACATCTGAGACAGAGCTCTCTGGATACGCTCCGGAGATGGTCTCGGATCAGGCTCCCGTCATCGACGATGAATACGGAACCGATGATCTTTACGATGGTTTAGACCTTTCGGAATCCAAGGCTATGTCGGTCGATTCCTCCTGTGGCGACACAGTGATGACGCCGTCTAGCGCACCAACGCACGGCCACCGCGGCATCAACATGGCTGGTGCAGGGACTTCAGAGGATCCTGCATGGGTCACAGCGGCCGAATAGATCGAGCAGATCAATTCTGCTCGGCGCCAAGATGAGGCCGCACTAACTGCCCGCGAGCAAAACGTTTTTCGCCGCAGTTTTGATGAGTCCGTCAACCAAACTTTGGCGTAGATTAGCGATCAGCGCAAGCGTCAGTGACGCGATCCGCCTCGCGTATCTACACCAGATGCCCCGGCAAAAGCTCAACTTGTCCGGGATGAATTCCCGAGCAACCGGACTCCGGTCGGGCAAGACGCGGATGCCTCAGGGATCCCAGGACCCCTTGAGCAGAGCCGCGAACGGCTCCAGGCCCTGGCGACGGTGATCAGATCCGCCAACCAGGACAATCTTGCCCTTATGGGCGACGCTGTTGCCTCCCACCTTGAGCGACTGGCCAACGGCCTTAAGTCCATAGGTGAGGCTAACACCTCATCCGCAACGCGTCACCTGTCCTGTGGATTCGGCAATGAAGCGCCCGACGATCGCGTGACCTCGCCACCGCCGGCGACCACCGCCCACAAACAAGCTACCCATGGTCGCCGTCGCTCGCCAAGTCCCCGTAGTCATCACGACCACAGGGGCAAGCGTGCGCACGACGATCGCGGACGATCCCCTCGTGAGGAGCGCATCGTAGCGACCACGAGGAAGGAGCAAGGAGGATTATCACGGAGGGAGTTCCTCCAGGCAGAGTCATCCCGCTCAACTAGAGTTCCTCCGCGCAACAGGACTAACGTCTTTTCAAGACTAGGTTCTGCGGGAGAAGGTGGTCGGTCATACGCCTTGGGCTGTAAGGCTTTCTCTGATGAGCTTCGCGCTGTTAGGTGGCACTCCAAGTTCAAGCCCGGTCACATGGAGAGGTACAATGGAATTCAAAACCCAGAAGAAATCCTTTCCATCTACGCCACAGCCATCATGGCGGCCGGAGGTGACGAGCTAGTCATGACAAAATACCTTCCGACTATCCTTGAAAGTGCTGCTCGGACGTGACTGTTCAACCAGCAAGAAGGTTCTATCTGCTTACGGAATCAGCTTTGTGACGCTCTGATTGCTAATTTTCAGAGCTGTTACGTGCGTCTGGGCAAGGAGGATGATCTGCACCAGATGATCCAGATGAATGGGGAGACCCTCCGCAACTTCATGAAGCGTTTCATCAAGATTCGCAACATGATCCCGAACATCTCGGACGAATCTGTTGTCCGCGCTTTTAAAAATAGAGTCCGCGACGAGCGGCTCACCCAAGATCTCGAGATCAATGAGACCTGGATCGCCAACGACATGTTCAAGGCGGCTGATCGCTATGCCAATGCGGCAGAACGCGTTCAGTATAAGAAGGCGTTTGACAAGGGCGAGCTGCCCGCCCAGCCTGGTGTGGAGGAAAAGAAGAAGAGTAGCAACAATCCTGGTGACAAAAAGTCCCAGAAGAAGAAGAGCAAGGGTGATGCGAACAACACCGTCGCCGGTATAGATCGCATACCTCCTCCCAAAGAAGGGCAGAAGAAGCCCAACAATAACTACAAGGGCAAGAAGCCCGTCCAGGGAGGCAACCAAGGCAAGAAAGGTCCAAATGACCGATATTGTAAGTTCCACCAGAACTACGGGCGTGACACGCCATTGCAGGACCTGGGCTGCAAAGCTGGAGGATTTCTACAACGGCAAGGGCCCAATGTCCACCTGTCCGAAAAAGGTGATGCCGGCAAGGCCAAGCGCCAAACCGACGATGGTGATCGGGACGACGATGATGAGTATCAAGAACCCGTGAACCATATCGCCATCATCTTCGGCGGCTCCTCGGCTTACCCCTCTCGGTGCAGCCTCAAGGAAGCTGCTCGGGAGGTCCACAACGTCGAGAAGGGCAAACCACAGCGCGAGACAATGAAGTGGACCGAGGTTCCCATCTCCTTCTCTCAGGAGGATTGCCCCACTGGGATGACCAAACCTCAGCGGCTCCCACTGGTGGTTGCCCCGACCATCAGCAACTCCAGAGTTGGCCTCGTCTTGATCAACGGCCGGAGTGCGTTGGACTTGCTTTCTGCTAAAGTCTTGGACGAGATGTAGATTCCTCGCTCCAAGCTTAAAGAGGTCACGATGCCTTTCTACGGCATTGTCTCGGGAGAAGCTGTTCGGCCGTTGGGGCAGATTGTTCTGTCTGTTACCTTCGGCAGTCCAAGCAACTTCCGGACAGAGTTGATCACGTTTGACGTGGTTGACTTCCCATCTGCCTACAACGCGATCTTGGGCCGGCCATCACTCGGCAAGTTCATGACCGTGTCCCACCATACATACCATTGCGTGAAGATACCGAGTCCTAACGATGTGATCACGGTCAAGGGTAACAACAAAGCTGCTCTGGATTGCGACGAGCAGTCCCTTGCCCAGGTCGACCAACTTCCACCGCGTGGCCCCGACGTTCCGTAGACCAAGTCTGCACGCCCTAAGGTTTCTGTCCAGTCAGGGGGAGAGACCAAGGAAGTTCCGCTGTCCCTTGATGACTCTTCCAAGACAGTTCATTTGGGGGCCAATCTGGACCCCAAATAGGAAAGCGAGCTTATTGCCTTCCTCCGAGCTAATGCAGATGTGTTTGCCTGGGAGCCGTCTGACATGCCCAGAGTCCCAAGGGAGGTTATCGAGCACAAACTAGCAGTCTGGTCGGACAAAAAGCTTGTTCGCCAGAAGCTTCAACGCTTTTCGGACTTCAAGCAGGGGATCATCAAGGATCAGCTTGGCAAGCTGCTCGCTGCTGGCTTCATCCACGAGGTTGATCACACCGAGTGGCTGGCCAACCCTGTCATTGTAAAGAAGAAAGACGGCAAGTGGAGGATGTGTGTCGATCACACAGATTTGAACGCTGCTTGTCCCAAGGACAATTTCCCGCTGCCTCGCATAGACCAAATGGTCGACGCGATCATGGATGCCCAACTCTTGAGTTTTTTGGTTGCTTACTCCGGTTATCACCAAATAAGCATCTCCCCCGAGGATGAAGAGAAGACTGCCTTCATCACACCCTTCGGCACTTTCTGCTATACAACCATGTCTTTCGGTCTGCGCAATGCTGGTGCCACGTTCCAGCGTTTGATGCAGAAGACATTTTCAGAACAACGTGGAAGGAACCTGGAGGTCTATGTCGACGACATAGTTGTAAAGAGCAAGTATGCTCCAGATCATGTAAAAGACCTGGCCGAGACTTTTCGAAATCTCACCAAGTATCGAATAAAGTTAAATCCAGAGATGTGTACCTTTGGTGTTCGATCTGGAATGTTGCTCGGTTATGTAATTGGTTAGTAAGGAATTTCTGCTAACCCTGAGAAAATCGAGGCCATTGAAAACATACAGGCTCCGACTACCGTTAAGGAAGTTCAGAGTCTCACAGGACGGATGGCTGCAATAAGCAGGTTTATATCCCGTCAGGACGAACGCAGGCTGCCCTTCTTTAAGGCCCTGCGCAAGCACAATGGCTTCGAGTGGACAGAGGAGGCTGATCGATCTTTCCAAGATCTAAAGCAATACATGTCCAACCCACCTGCCTTGACTACCCCGTGGTACGGCGAGCAGCTTTTGCAGTACCTTGGCTGCACGCCGCAAGCGGTGAGCGCGGTCTTGATGGTGGATAGAGAAGGCATCCAGCGGCCAATCTATTACGTGAGCGAGGTACTTCACGGATCAAAGGAGCTTTACCTTGAGGTCCAGAAATTGCTCTATGCCTTACTCATGTCCTCCAGGAAGCTTCGCCACTACTTCTAGACGCATCAAATACTGGTCTCGACCAAGTTCCCTCTGGGAGAAATCCTAAGGAACAAGGAAGCCGGCGGACGTATAGCTAAGTGGGCAATGGAACTGACAGAGTTCGATATTCTGTTTGCTGTCCGAACTGCTATCAAATCCTAGGTCGTGGCTGACTTTGTCGCTGAATGGACTTGCCCGCCCAAATCCCAGGAAGCTTCCGAGCAACCTGCAGAACCCCCCTGGACCATGATTTTTTATGGCTCTCGTACTGGAAACTCGGGGGCTGGTTTTGTTCTCATCTCCCCTCAAGGAGAGCAACTCCAGTATTCTATCCAACTACACTTTGTGGCGACTTACAACGCCGCGGAGTACAAGGCCCTCCTCGCGGGACTAAGAGCGTGCAAGTCGCTCGGCGTCCAACAACTGACTGTGAAGGGAGATTCACAGCTGGTCATCAATCAGGTAAACAAGGAGTATCAGTGCTGCAATGACTAAATGGCGCGATACCTGGTTGAAGTGAGGAAGTTGGAGCGGCACTTTTGATTTTTCGAGGTGCTCTTCGTACCCAGAAAGGACAACTTCTTGGCCAACCATTTGTCCAAGTATGGATCCTCACGCGAACCTGCTCCGGCAGGGGTGCTCGTCGAGCACCTTTACAAGCCCTCTATCACGTCTTCGGACGAGGCAACAGAGACAGGTTGTGCTGTCTCCACCATCGAGCAAGCTGCGGACTGGACAACGCCATTTGTCCGGTACCATGCAGATGGGACCCTGCCCGAGGACGAAGCCGAGCGTTCCTGGCTTATAAGGCGTGCTAGTCCATACAAGCTTGTGGACGGCATCCTTTACCGTCAAGGTGCTCTGGGAGTCCTCTCCAAGTGCATCTCTCAGCAGGAGGGTGTGTTGCTTCTTAGGAACATACACAATGGTGCCTGTGGCAACCACGCCTTCTTCAGGACTCTGGTTGGCAAAGCGTTTCGCATGGCTATTATTGGCCTACAACATTACAAGATGCCTGGGATGTAGTGACTAAGTGCAAGGCTTGCCAATTTCACGTCCGGAAGGCACATAAGCCCGCCCAAGAGCTCCGAACGATCCCACCCATCATGGCCTTTCTCCACATGGGGTCTAGATCTACTCGGCACGTTCCCCAAGGGGTATAAGGGTTACACACACTTGCTCGTCGCCATCGACACTTTTACAAAGTGGATTGAGGCAGAGCTTGTGTCATCTCTTCACGCCAAATCGGCTATGCGCTTTTTCAAGAGCAACGTGATCACGCATTTAGGGATTCCCCATAAGCTGATCACCGATAACGGTCCCCAGTTCAGAAGCGAGCTATTCCAGGAATACTGCGAACAGCTGGGAATCAAGGTCTACTTCGTCTCTGTGGCACATCCACAAAGCAATGGAGCAGTCGAGCGATCTAACGGACAGATTGTCTAGGGTATTAAACGGCGTGTGTTCGCGGCACCCCGCGAGCACAATAAAGCCTGGGTCGACGAAGTTCCTTCCGTCCTCTGGGCAGTTCGCACCACAGCCAGCCGGGCAACCGGGAAAACTCCTTTCCAATTGGTCTACGGTGCAGAGGCTATCTTGCCCGCCGAAGTCGTACTCGGCTCGCCTCGCACGAGCTCGGTCAACTTAGTTGACGACGAGCAAGTGCGCTTACTCGATCTCGATCTCCTCGAAGGCACACGCGAATGGACGCAAGTCAGAATGGCGCGCTACCAGCAAGATCTTCGCCGGCACGCTGCCAAATCAGTTCGACTAAGGGCTTTGAAGGCGGACGACCTCGTTCTGGGCCGTGTCCAGAACCTATCCAATGCTAACAAGTTAACTCCCCGTTGGGAGGGCTCGTTCACGGTCGTTTCTACTGCTCGCCCGGGGGCTGTTCGCCTGGCAATGGAGGATGGGAGAGAGCTGACCAGCACTTGAAATATCGACCAGCTTCGTAAGTTCTTTGTGTAGGTCTTTTTGTTTAGCTTTGCGCTTTTTGTCAAACTTCGCGCCTTAGTTCGTCCAAGTCTCTCGGCCGCCATGTGAAGATCAATCCAATAAACGGTGAATTTTCGCGGCCCCCTGCGGCCCTTTTCATATCTTTGTCTTCTCAGACTATCTCCTCTCTGGTAACACTTGATGGCTGCCCGGTCTTGCGAACTCTTGGCTCCGCGATCTTTAGGGTTTCCCTGCCCGTATCTAGTTTCAGCGAGTTTCTAAACTCAGGGTTGCGTAAAACGGCTATTCGCCTTGCGGCTAAGTCTGCTCTCATAAGCCCTCCGCAGCAAAGGCACTTACCGCTCACGGCACAACAACTTAGCAAAGCCTGCTCTCGTAAGCCCCCGCGGCAGAGGCACTTCCTTGTTCGGTTACCTTCGGAATCGCCTAACTTACGTTAACGAGCAGTTCCTGGAACAAGTAGATCAGGATAGGGGTGTCGCTCTAACTCTCTACGCACGTGCTTGATTTCGCAAACTTAGGACTTCGAGCATCCGTACCAAGGGCTAGGGTGTCGCTCTTTCTCTTGTGCACCTGTTCGAGTTCGCAAACTCAGGTTTTCGATCAGATGCACCATGGGGGCTGGGAGTTAGGCTAAGCGTTCTACCGGTTTTTCTTAAAACTCTCTAGCGCTGATGTTGCCTTTGCTCTTAGTATCCTGTTCGGTATTGTCTTTTTGCTGCTCTGTTTTGCAGGGAAAAGGTAAGTCTTTTATTGCAATAACCAAATTTTATAGGTATAAGGGGTACAACCCTACTTCTACTTCGAAGCAAGCTGCTCCTTCAGTGTCTCGTTCTCTATCTTGAGTCGCAGGACTTCCCCTTGCGTCTTGAACCCTTCTCTGGCCTCAGCTCGGAGACGATTAGTTTCCTCCTTGCTGAGCCGGGCCTGCTCCGCTGCTTCTGCACGGAGAGCCTTGACCTCTTCGGTCTTGGCGCGCAGCTGCTCGGTCAGATCCTCGCTCTGACTAGCCCGCTGCTTGGCGGTCTTGAGCTGCTCGTCCAGCTCCTTGACCCTGTCCTCCGCGGTGCTCGCCCTCACCGCCAGCCCGCGCAACTCCTCGGCCTCCTCTTATGATGCCCACAGGGTGGAGATCTTCTCCTAGAGAGTCATGAAACCTGCCTCTCCTCGGTCAGCTGGGCCTTGAGCTTTTTCACCTTCGTCTTCAGCCTGCTTCGGCTCTTGGCTGGTGCGGACGGCTCCCCTGCGAGCCCCTTCATCCGAAGCTGCTCCTGGAGGGCCGCCAGAACTGCGTTGCGCTCGACGGTGACGCCTTCCACGAGTTCCTCCATGGTGCCCTTCATGAACTGAAAGAGAGAAGACCAAATCAAGCTTTGGGCAGTTGTAGGCCGAGCAGACAAGTTGTGGTTTTAAAGTTTACCTCCCCAAGCCGACGCTTTAGACCCTGGCGCAGGCGATCCTCAAGGCCGTGGGTCACGAAGCCTCTTCTGTTTGGGATGAGACCCGCGCGGCGGTCTCTCCGCTTCGTCTTCCCCGTACGAGAACGCGTCCGCTTGGGAGTGGGGGACCTCCCCTTCCTCTAGCTCCTCCGTCTGTTCGCCCTCGGGCAAGATCAGAGACGCCTGAGCATCCATGGACGGGGCGACCTGCTCGCCTTGCTCGTGGCCTTCCACTTTCTCCCTAGTGCAAGCCCATACCGCCGCCGCTTCTTCCGTCGCCTCAGGGAGAATTTGCCCCTGCGACGAAGTGCTCTGCAGGACCGCCTGCTCGGTCCCGTCTTTGGCAGCCGGCAGAGCCAAGACCTTCGCTCCGCTCACCGTGGCGCCGTGCTCCTCTTCTTGGGCCTCCAGCTTGTTGATCGCGCGCCTCAGGGTGTCGATCCGGTCGCTGGAGCCGGATGGGAGCGTAGACCACGCTGCTAGCTTGTCCTTCAGCGCAAACTGCCTCGTTGTCCGCGAAGCACCGTGCAGGTGCTCGGGCAGCAAGGACCGCTCAACCGCCGCGTACACATAGTCCGCGTCGATCTCCTCCTGGGCAGCTGATGAAAAAAGAGAAAGGTTTAGTTCTTGCGCGGTTTGGTAGAATGTAAAGGGAACAGCCTTGCTACTACTTACCTGCCGCAGGGAACGTGACCTTCTTCTTCGCTCCTTTGTGGAGCCTGCGCTTCTTGCTCGGGGGCTCTTCGGCTTCTTCGTCCTGGCCTCCAGGAGCTTGCGGTGACAAGCTCAGCTTCTTGCTGAACTGAGCACTCTTTCGGCGCAACGCAAGAAGTTTTTCCTTGCGCGCGACATCTTCCTCGAGCCTCCTCTGCTCGGAGACCTGTTGCAGCCGTTCCATATGGCCCGGGTGAGTCTGCGCATAGCGCTTAAACCAAAGGGTCATGACCCTTACCTCTTCGTCGTTTTGCTCGATGAGGAGAGAGGGGCTTGGTCTTTTTTCGCTTGGCTGGCCGCCGCGCCGCCGCCTCGCTTCGCGCGGCTTGCGTCGCCGCGGGCGGCTTCCTTGAGGGTTGGCGACAGCCGTGGCGCGGTGAGCTCCGCGTCGGCGCGGCGGCCACCTTACGTTTCTCGGCCACTTTGGTCTTGCCCTTCCTCGCTCCCTCGGTCTCGGAGAGCTCCTCCACGATCCCTCCGAGGATTAGCTGGTCCTCCTGTTTGTTCGGGGAGCAGATGTTAGCGTCTTTAACCGCGCAAGTTTTGCAAAACTGTACGGGGTATAAGTGTTTACCTCGGGTGTGCGGACGAGCACGTTGCGTGGACATGTGTAGGCCACCTCGCCGGTGACCTCGCCGTCCTTCCTAGCAGCCTTGAGCATGGAGTCGACCTGCTCGGTCACCCATGCTTCGGTTGGTTGCATTGCCCGAATAGAAGTAGTCGTCAATCCCTGTTCGGATGATATCACCAAGTAAAGGTTGAGTCTTAAAGGCACATACCCGTGCTCTCCCTGGTGATGTCTTCCCATCCTTCTATCTTGTAGAAGGGGTAGGATCTTCTCCGCAGCGGACAGATCATGTTCGCTGTGAAGTCGCAGATGATCTCCCTGCCCGTGAGCCCGAGGCCCACGAGGGAGGCGATCTTCCGCGTCAGGTACCAATCCTCGTCGGACAGCTCCGGCCGAGGCATTGGAGTTCCCTTCGCCGGCGCCTTCCCGGTGAAGACAAACTTGCTGTCGCCGCTCCTCCTGCTGTAGAACCGCCTCATCCACCACGCGCCCATCGAGTCGAGCAGTGGTGGGCGAGGGTACGGCGCGTCATCGGCGGTGGCCCGGAGCTTGAGGTAGTAGCACCCAAGCGCCGAAGCGGCAGAGCTGCTCCTCGTCACTGTATAGTAGTGGAGGAACAGCCCCACCGATGGATCAACTCCCAGGTAGCTCTCACACAGGTGTGTGAAGACAACCATCTGGAGGATCGAGTTGGGGTTCAGGTTTACGACCTCCAACCCGCTGATGTTGAAGAAGGCCTCCACGAAGTCGCTCTCGGGAGACCTCAACCCGAACAGTGCGAACTGCTCAAAGTTGACGAACTCGTCCTCGAGCAGCTCCAGAGTTTCCTCCTCCCCGGGCAGCCTCCAGCTACCGATGTGGATGTGCCCTTCTTCCACCCAGATCTTCAAGTCCTCGGTCATGCTAGTGTCTGAGAACTTGGCCATAGCAATCCCCAGGGCTAGACGAACAGGTTTGGTGGTGGAGTTTGGTTGTTTAATGCTGAGCGCGGTTGGAATTAGGGCTTAGGAGGGGAAGGCGTGAGAGCGGAAGTGGCATGCCGCGGGCCATTTGGGTGCTTTATAGGACCAAACGAGCAGCCTTGCAACGGATTTTCGCCACAAACGACTAGTTTTTATTACAACGGCTAAGTAAAAACGGTCATCTGTTTTCACTGCACAGCGTAAGTTACCGTTGAGATCTGCCAACGGCTACTTTTTTCGATGTCCGTGACCGATGGTCGAGTGCTCGCTTTCGGATAGTTGTTGTTCTCGCTCGACGCAATGAGTTGCTCGCATCGATCGGGTTTGTTCGGTCCCGGACAAGTCCTGTTCGGGAGAACCATAACCTGCTCGGTCGTTCGTTGCACGTCTTCTCAACAGCGATATTTCCCTCGTCTTGACTTTGAGTCTCAAGAGGAAGACCCCACTCTAGTGAGTTATTCCACTTGAGTCTCGGGGGCTAGCTGTCGGGGATAAAATCATGGCCCATTGCCATGGCCCACTCCCTGACGGCTAAGTCGAACAGCCTACCAGGGCTCAGCTATCTGGAAGGTTCTATCAGGCCCATGTGCATCCTGCCGAACAGCTTTCTGACTGGCACGGTGCGTAATGGCCTAGGATTCGTGTTTGAGTCCGACTCGAACAAGAGTTCTGCAAGGTTGCGTGGTTTCCCGGATTGGAGTAGGAGCCGTGATCCCCAAGAATTGGAGTATGCCTTATCTATCTCGAGATGTATTTGGCATGTAGAGTTCGTTATGATCTCATAGTTAGCCCGGCCCGATTATCCCTTGATAGGTCGGTTGCTCAACACTATATAAACAGGGCCCCTACGGCGTGTAGAGGGGCCAAGTGTCTTCGCATTGTCGCACATTGCTTCCGATACATCCACAATCTTGTCGAGACCTGTTCGTCTCGCCGAGTTCCACCTTGTAATCCTCTTTGATATAAAGAAGGGCTGGACGTAGGGCTATTATCTCACCTCGAGAGGCCTGAACCAGCATAAAAACCCATGTCTCCCTGTTCGTCATTGATTGCTGTTCGTTCTGTTCGGCGTGTCTCCTATCTCCCTTTTCTTAAGAACCTTAGTTGACTTGAGATCGATATCTCAACAGTCGACAGTATCAGATATCACAAACAGGTATCATGTCTGATGTTGAGTATCGATGCTATTAGGTTGGTGGTATTATCGATTTTCATGGTATCATTAAGGTATCAGAAAATATATCATAAAGGTATCAGATATCACAAACAGGTATCGGGTTTGAGGTTGAGTATCGCTGGCATCAGGTTGGTGGTATCGGCGAGTTTCATCGTTTCATTGGAGTTATCAGATATCACAAACAAGTATTAAACCTAGTGTCAAGTAAAAGGTGGTCTCAGGTTGGTGGTATCGTCGAGTTTATGGTATCATTGAGGTATCAGAAAGGTACCTTTGAGGTATCAGATAAGTATAATTGAGTACATCATCAAACCCTGAGTTCCTTTAAAAATGAGGATTAATCAAATGTTGAAGGCCATCAAACAACACAAAAAAGGCATTGCTGGAGGAGGAGGAGGGGGCGACGAGGAGGTGGCCGAGGATGAGTGGGAGGCTCTCGACTCTGGAGCGGAGTCCTCTACCTTTAAGAGATTTCGGGGGTGGAACAAATTGTCGAAAGCCCCCAATTCACTAGATGAGAGGGCCATTGTACACATTGCAATGGGAGATAGGTATGTGTGTTAACCAATCTTTTCATTTGGATGCATTTTATTTTGATGTATTTTATTTCAATGTATTCTATATGCAGTGGGCTGGTGTCGGGGACTAAATTACGGCCCATTGACATGGCCCACTCCCTGACGGCCCAATCGAACAGCCTACCAGGGCCCAGCTCCCTAGAAGGTTCTATCTGGCCCATATCGCCCTGCCAACAAAGATCTGGCCGGCATGGTGCGTGAACGCCAAGGAATCGTGTTTGAGTCCGTCTCAATGTAAGTTCTGCACGGCTACGAGAAGACCGGACATGGTTTCCTGATTGGATTAGGAGTCGTGATCCCCAAGATTAGGAGCTTACCTTATCTACCGTAGGTTATATTTGGCATGTACCGAGTTCGTTATTTATCTCGTAGTTAGCCCTACCGATATTCCTCGGTAGGTCGGTTTGTTCTCAGATTATATAAACAGGGCCCCTACGGCGCTTTAGAGGACCCTTAGCGTATAGATTTTAGATACTACTCGCCGAGACCTCGCCGATCTCGCCGAAGTTCCACCTTGTAATCCTCTTTGATATAAAGAAAGGCCGGACGTAGGGCTATTATCTCTCCGAGAGGCCCGAACCGGATAAAACCCCCGCTCCTCTGTTGCTCGTGGTTGTTCGGCGTGTCTCCTATCTCCTCTTTGAAGAACCTTGGTTGACTTGGGTCGATATCCCAACCGTCGACAGCTGGCGCCGACCGTGGGGACACGCAGATCGAGCATGTCGAACTCCGTCAGCGATACAGAGATGCTTCCTGAGGGTTACGACTCGGAAGACGTGATGTCTCATCCTCGCCGATTCAGACGATCCGCTCGATCTCGAACACTTTCCGTATCCGAGGCAGAAGTCTCTGCCTATATGGCAGAGATAGCCTCAGATCGCACTCCCGTCATCGACGATGACTACGGAACCGATGATCTCTACGATGGTTTAGATCTATCGGATTCCAAGGCTATGTCGGTAGACTCTACCTGTGGAGACACAGCGATGACACCGTCTAGCGTATTTTCGCATGGCCCCGCAAGATCAACATGGCCGGCGCAGAACCTCCGAGGATCCCGCGACGGCCGTGGCGGCCGGGCGAGGTCGGGCAGATTAACTCGCTCGGATCAAGACGAGGTCATACCGGTCGCTATGAGCAAGAAGTCATCCGCCGCAACCTCGACGATTCCATCAATCAGACCGTGGCACGGTTCCGAGATCGGTGCAAGCGACCGCGTCGCAACCCACCTCGCGTGCCCTCGCCAAGTCTCCCGCAGAAGTTTCTCCCGTCGGATTAATTCCCACAGAATCGACTCGGTCGGGCGAACGCGGATGCCTCGGGGTCCTCGAACCCTAGAGCAGTAGTCGGAACGACTCGCGCCATGGCTTCGTGATTAGATCTACCAACCAGCCGACCTCGCCCGCGCATGGGCGTCTGTGCTGCGTCTAACCTAGAGCGATCGGTCAAGGCCTAAAGTCTCTAGAAGAAGTCAACAACTCCTCCAGCAACAAGCACCAAACCGCCGGAATGGTTCGGACAGCTCCGATCGATCGCGTGACCTCGCCACCATCGGCGATCATCGCCCATGAGCAAGCTACCCGTGGTCGCCGCCGCTTGCCGAGTCCTCGTAGTCATCGCGACCACGGGGGCAGCGCGCGACGCGATGATCACGGACGATCCCCTCGTGAGGAGCGTATCGTCGCGACCACGAGGAAGAAGCGTGGTGGATTGTCCCAGAGAGAGTTTCTCCAGGCCGAATCATCCCGTTCAGCTGGAGTTCCTCTGCGCAATAGGACCAACGTCTTCTCAAGACTACGTTCTCGCCGGGAAGGTGGCGGTCGTATGCTTTGGGCTGCAGGCTTTCTCCGACGAAGCCGGGCTGTCCGGTGGCCCTCAAAATTCAAGCCCGCCACATGGAGAGGTACAATGGGACTTAGAACCCAGAGGAATTCCTTTCCATCTACGCCATGACCATCATGGCGCCGGGGTGACGAGCTCGTTATGGCTAATTACCTCCCGACCGTCCTTGAGGGTGCCGCCGGACGTGGTGTTCAATCGCCAGGAGGGTTCCATCACTCATGGAACCAGCTTTGTGACGCCTCGATCGCTAATTTCCGAGAGCTGTTACGCGCGTCGGGCAAGGAGGATGATCTGCACTAGATGATCCGGATGAACGGGAGACCCTCCGCAACTTCGTGAAGCGCTTCATTAAGATCCGCAACACGATCCCGAACATCTCGGATGAATCTGTTGTCCGCGCTTTCAAAAACGGAGTCCGCGACGAGCGGCTCACCCAGATCTTGAGATCAATGAGACCGACCGCCAACGACCTATTCAAGGCGGTGATCATATGCCAACGCCGGCAGAGCGTTGCTCAAGACAAAAAGGCGTTCGACAAGGGCGAGCCGCCGCCCACCGGTGTGGATGAGAAGAAGAAGAGCAGCAGCAACCCTGGTGACAAAAAGTCCCAGAAGAAGAAGAATAAAGGTGATGCGAACAATACCGTCGCAGGTATGGATCGCGCACCTCCTCCCAAGGATGGGCAGAAGAAGCCCAACAATAACTACAAGGGCAAAAAGCCTGCTCAGAGAGGCGGACAAGGTGAACAATACCGTAGTTCCACCAGCACTACGGGCATGACATACGCCATTGCAGAACTTGGGCCGCAAAGCTCGAAGATTTCTACAACGGCAAGGGCCCAATGCCCACCCTGCCAGAACAAGGTGATGCCGGTAAGGCCAAGCGCCAAACCGACGATGGTGATCGGGAAGATGATGATGAGTATCAAGAACCCGTGAACCATATCGCCGTCAACTTCAGCGGCTCCTCGGCTTACACCTCTCGACGCAGCCTCAAGGAAGCCGCCGAGAGGTCCATTAACGCTGAAAAGGCAAAACCTCACCGAAGTCGATGAAGTGGACCGAGGTCCCCATCTCCTTCTCTCGGGAGGATTGCCCCATCGGGATGACTAAGCCTCGCGGCTCCCATCGGTGGTCGCCCACCATCGAGAACGCAAGAGTTGGCCATGTACTCGTAGACGGCGGGAGCGCTTTAGACTTACTTTCGCTAAAATCTTGATGAGATGCGATTCCTCGCTCCAAGTCAAGGAAGTCGCAATGCCCTTCTACGGATTGTTCCGGAGAAGTCGCTGCCCGCTAGGGCGAGTTGTCCCGCCGGTTACCTTCGCAACCCGAGCAACTTCCGGACAGAGTTGATCACTTTCGATGTGGTCGATTTCCCATCCGCTGCATAACGCGATCTTGGGCGAGCCATCTCTCGGTAAGTTTATGGTCGTGTCCCACCACGCTTACCAATGCGTGAAG
This sequence comes from Raddia guianensis, assembly GCA_036346415.1. Classification (NCBI taxonomy): domain Eukaryota; kingdom Viridiplantae; phylum Streptophyta; class Magnoliopsida; order Poales; family Poaceae; genus Raddia; species Raddia guianensis. Next base: position 6,039,091 of record CM070537.1, read on the forward strand.
ATACCGGTCCTAACGGTGTGATCACGGTCAAGGGCAACTACAAAGCTGCTCGATTGCGACGAGCGATCCCTCGCCGTCGACCAGCTTCCGCCATGTCTCAAGTTCCGCAGACCAAGTCTCAGACGCCTAAGGGTCTCCTTCACCGGGGAGAAACCAAGGAAGTTCCGTTGTCCCTTGATGATACTTCCAACACAGCCACTTGGGGCCAATTTGGACCCCAAATAGGAAAGCGAGCTCATTGCCTTCATCCGAAGCTAATGCAGATGTGTTTGCTCGGAGCCATCCGACATGCCCGAGTCCCAAGGAGGTCATCGAGCACAAACCGGCTGTCCAAATGACAAAAGCCTGTTCGCGTAAGCTTCGCCGCTCAATTCAAACAGGATCATCAAAGATCGCCAGCAAACTACTCACGCCCGGTTCATCCGCGAGGTTGATCACACCGAGTGGTTAGCCAACCCCGCATTGTAAAGAAGAAAGGCGGCAAGTGGAGGATGTGTCGATCACACAGATCTGAACGCCGCTTGTCCTAAGGACAACTTCCCCGCCTCGTATTGATCACCGGTCGATGCGATCATGGATGCCCAGCTCCCCGAGTTTTTGGATGCTTACTCCGGGTATCACCAAATAAGCATCTCCCCCGAGGATGAAGAGAAGACTGCCTTCATCACCCCTTCGGCACTTTCTGCTATACGACCATGTCTTTCGGTCTGCGCAACGCTGGTGCCACGTTCCAGCGCTTAATGGAGAAGACCTTCCCAGAACAGCGCGGAAAAAACCTGGAGGTCTATGTCGATGACATAGTTGTAAAGAGCAAGTTTGCTCCAGATCATGTAAAAGACCTGGCCGAGACCTTTCGTAATCTCACCAGGCATCGAATAAAATTAAATCCAGAGAAGTGTACCTTTGGTGTTCGATCTGGAATGTTGCTCGGTTATGTTATTGGTTCGCAAGGTATTTCTGCCAACCCTGAAAAAATCGAGGCCATTGAAAATATGCAGGCTCCAACTACCGTAAAGGAAGTACAGAGTCTCACGGGGCGGATGGCTGCTCTAAGCAGATTTATTTCCCGTCAAGGCGAACGCTGGCTGCCTTTTCTTAAGGCCTGCGCGCGAGCACAACGGTTTCGAGTGGACGGAAGAAGTTTATAGATCCTTCCAGATCTGAGCGATACATGTCCAATCCTCCCGCCTTGACTACCCCGCTGCATGGCGAAAGCTCTCGCCAGACCTAGGTTGCACGCCACAAGCGGTGAGCGGTCTTGACGGTCGAAAGGGAAGGCATACAATGACCAATCTATTACGTGAGCGAGGTACTTCACGGATCAAAGGAGCGTTACCACGAGGTCCGTGGTTACTCTCGCCTTGCTCATGTCCTCCGTGAAGCTTCGCCACTACTTCCAGCACATCAAATCTGGTCCCACCACGCTCCCCGGGAGAAATCCTACTAACAAGGAATCTAGCGGACGATAGCTAAGTGGGCAATGGAACTAGCGAGTTTGATCTGTTATTTGTCGCCCAACTCGCTATTAAGTCACGTGTCCTAGCTGACTTTGTCGCCGAATGGACTTGCCCGCCCAAATCCCGTGAAGCTTCCGAGCAACCCGATGAACCCTCTTGACCATGTTTTTCGATGGCTCACAGACCGAAAACTCGGGGCTGGTTTTGTTCTCATCTCCTCAAGGAGAGCAACTCCAGATTCTATCCAACTACACTTTGCGGCGACTAACAACGCCGCAGAGTACGAGGCCTCCTCGCGGGACTAAAAGCGCAAGTCGCTTGGTGTCCAACGGCTAACTGTGAAGGAGATTCACAACCGGTCATCAATCGTTTAACAAGGAGTATCGCTTTGCGATGACTCAATGGTGCGATACCGTTGAAGTGAGGAAGTTGGGCGGCATTTTCGATTTTTCGGTGCTCTTCGTGCCTGTGAAGGACAACTTCCGACCGACCAGCTATCCAAATATGGATCCTCGCGAGAATCTGCTTCCGGCAGGGTGCTCGCCGAGCACCTTTACAAGCCCTCAATCACGCTCTCCGGACGAGGCAACAGAGATGTGGTGCTGTCTCCGTTATCGAAAGCAGTGTCGCGGATCGACAACGCCATTTGTCCGGTACCTTGCGATGGGACCTCGTCTGATGACGAAGCGAAGCGCTCCCGCCATAAGGCGTCTTGCTCCATACAAGCTTGTGGATGGCACCCTTTACCGCCAAGGTGCTCGGGAGTTCTTCCAAGTGCATCTCGCAATGAGGGTGTGTTCCTTCTTAGGGACATACACGAGGGTGCGTGTGGCAACCACGCCTCATTCGTAACTCGATCGGCAAAGCGCTTCGCATGGGCTATTATTGGCCCATCATATAAGATGCCCGGGACATCGTGACTAAGTGCAAGACTTGCCAATTTCACGCCCGGAAGGCACACAAGCCCGCCCAAGAGCTCCAAACAATCCCCCCATCTTGGCCTTTTTCCACATGGGGTCTGGATCTGCCGCCCATTCCCTAAGGGGTACAAGGGCTATACACACCGCTGCCGCCATAGACACTTTTACAAAGTGGATTGAGGCAGAGCTCGTGTCGCCTCTTCACGCCAAAACGGCCGCGGCGCTTCTTCAAAAGCAACGTGGTCACGCCGCTTTGGGATTCCCCATAAGTCGATTACGGATAACGGTACCAGTTCCGGCGAGCTATTCCAGAATATCGCGAATACCGGGCACCAAGGTTCGTTTCGCCTCGGGCACATCCACGAGCAATGGAGCAATGATCGGCGAGCTAACGGACAGATAGTCCAGGGTATTAAACGGCGGGTATTTGCTGCTCTCAGCGAGCGCAACAAGGCCTGGGTTGACGAAGTTCCTTCCGTCCTCTGGGCAGTTCGCACTACGGCCAGCCGGGCGACCGGGGAAACTCCTTTCCAATTGGTCTATGGTGCGGTTTATCCCGCCACCAAATCATACTCGGTTCGTCTCAAGACGAGCTCGGTCAACTTAGTTGACGATGAGCAAGAGCGCCTCGATCTCGATCTTCTCAAGGCACACGCGACCGGGCACAAGTCGAATGGCACGCCACCAAAGAAGATCTTCGCCGCGCCACGCCAAGTCGGGCTCGACCAAGGGCTTTGAAGGCGGGCGACCTGCTCGCTACCGAATCCGAACTTGTCCAATGCCAACAAGCTAACTCCACGCTGGAGGGCCCATTCACGGTCGCTTCTTACGCCGCCTCGGGGCTGTTCGCCTGCTATGGAGGACGGAGAGAGCCGACCAAGACTTGGAACATCGACCACTTCGTAAGTTCTTTGTGTAGGTCTTTTCGCTTTCTTAGCCTGCGCTTTTTGTAAACTTCGCGCCTTAGTTCGTCCAAGTCCCTCGGGCACCATGTAAAGTTCAATCCACCTCGGTGAATCCTCGCGCCTCTGTGCCCCTTTTCACCGCTTGTCTTCTCGCACTACTTTCTTCCGTAACACTTGATGGTCGTCCGCCTTGCGAACTCTTGGCTCCGCTTTTGATCTTTCCCGCCCGTGTCGAAGTTTCGACAAATTCCTAAACTCGTGGTTGCGTAACACGGCCTTTCCACCATGCGGCTAAGTCTGCTCTCGTAAGCCCTCCGCGGCAGAGGCACTTACTACTTGGCACGACCACTCGGTAAAGTCTACTCTCGTAAGCCCCCCGCGGCAGAGGCACTTTCCTTGTTCGGTTACTATCGGAATCGCCTAACTTACGTTAACGAGCGCCTATGGAACAAATCGAGTAAGGTACGGGTGTCGCTCGTTTCTCACGCGACGTGCTCGAGGTCGCAAGCTTAGGTTCTCGAGCATCGCTCGCATCGGGGCTAGGGTGTCGCTTTTCTCTTGTGCACTGCCGGGTTCGCAAACTCGTGTTTCCGAGCGATGCACAACGGGCCGGAGTTAGGCGAGCGCCACCGGTTTTCTTAAACTTCCTAGCGCTGCTCGCTTTTCTCTTAGTTTCGCTCGTTTGTCTTTTGCTGCTCTTTTTGCGGGAAAAAGGTAAGTACTTTATTACGCTTACTCAAAAGTTTCAGTACAAGGCCCTTTCGTTACAACAACAAGCGGTGCTACTTAGGAGGAAGTCGCCCTTCACTCCTCAACTTCTAACTTGAGGCGCACGACTTCGCCTAAGCCTTGATTCCTTCCCGGCTTCAAATGGAGGCGTTCGATCTCCTCCTTGTTCGCTTGGCTTGCGCCAGCCTCTGCCGGATGGCCTCGACCTCCTCGGTCTTGGCGCTTGTTGATCGGTCGAGCCTCGCCTGGCCGACTCATTGCCGGGCCGCCTTGAGCTGCTCGTCCAGCTCCTTGACCTTCTTCTTCAAGTGATCGCCCTCACCGCCATCCCACAGATCTCCTCGATCTCTTCCCGTGAAGCCCATGGGTCGAGATTTTTGCTTGGAGACCCGCGGAAGTCTGCTCTTCCTTGGCGAGCTGGGCCTTGAGTCTCTTGGCTTCTGCCGCGAGCTGGTCCCGCCGTTGGGAAACGTCAGCAAGCTGCTCTTCGAGCCACTTCGAGCGGCCCGGCTTCTCCTCCGCAGTGCTCGCCTTAATGGCTTGCGCGCGAAGCTCCTCGGCCTCTCCTAGGAGAGACTCGCAGGAACGCCTCTCTTCGGCCAGTTGGACTTTGAGCCTTTTCACCTTCGCCTTTAGCCGGTTTCGACTTTGGGCTGGTGCAGAGGGCCTCGCCTCGGACTCCCTCGTCTCGAGGTGCTCCCGAGGACGCCAAGACGGCGCCCCGCCGATGGTGACTCCGCCCTCGAGCTCCTCCATGGTGTCCCTCAAGACCCGAGAGGAAGAACAAGTTAACCGCTGCGATGATGTAGCTAAGCCGAGCAAGATTTGGTCCCGGTGCTTACCTTGCCAAGTCGGCGTTTGATCTGCGGGGCGCAGCGGTCCTCGAGGCCATCGTCACGGCCCCGCCAGGCGGATGAGACGGGCGCGTTTGCCGCCGCCGCTTTGATCGCTTTTTTTCTTCTTGCGGAGCGCTCTACTCGCCGGAGCGGAGCGACGGCGCGGCGCTTTCTCTCGGCCCCTCTCCTCTTCCTTTTCCTCTTCCGCCCGAACTTCGGGCGAGGCCGAGCCACTCATTGGTGGCGCCAAGAACCTCGCAGGCGGGGCGACTTGCGCGACCGCCGAGGGCTTTTTCTTGCTCCTCGGCGGCGGGGCTTCACCGCCGCCAGAGAATCCTGTCGCCTCGGGGTGAGCTGCCCTCGCGACGGCACTGGCGTAACCGGCTGCTCGGTCCCGCCGGCGGCTTCCAGAGCCGCTGTCTTGGCCTCGCTGTCTGTGGCGCCACAAGGCCGCTTCTCCGCTCTCCAGCCGCTCCACAACGCTTTTAAGCGCGTCGCCGAGCCGCCGCGGAGCCTAACGAGAGCAGCTCCATGCCGCCAAATTTGTCATTGAGGCACGCCACCCTCATTGCTCGCGATCGCCGCGGCAGATGTTTCGGCAAAGAACGACCGCCGAGCGTCTCCTCGACGCCATCTGTGGCGATCTCTCCTTGGGCAAACTGATGAAAAGAGATCATCTTTAAGTCCGATGCCGCCGGTAGGTGGGAGATCTGAAGATGGGTTTCTACATACCGCCGTGAGAGGCTTGATCCCGATCTTCTTCACTGAACTTTCCGCCTCTTCCTGGGGCTCCTTGGCGGCTTCTCCGCTTTGGCCCTTGGGTGTTCAGGGCGACGAGCTCAGCTCCCCAGTAAGCCGAAGGCCTCTCGCAGCAAGAAGAAGTTTTTCCTTGCGTCGACTTCCTCTTCGAGCCTCCTCCGCCAACGACGACTGTTGAGCCGCGCCAAATGGCCCGGGTGAGCTCGCGAGTAACGCCTAAGCCGAGGGTCATGTTCTTTATCTCTTCGCCGCTTTGCTCGGCGAGGAGGAAGGGGCTTGGTCTCTTCCCGCTGGGCTGACCGCGAGCCCGCTTGGTCTGTTCGGCGCCCTCCGTCGCCGTGGGTGGTCTCTTCGATGTCTGGCGGCCGCCGTGTCGCGGCGAGCTCCGCGTAGGCTCGGCCGCCACCTTGGGCTTTGTGGCCGCTTTGGCCTTGCCCTTCTTCGCCTTCTCCTTCTCAGGTTCAGAAAGTTCTTCCACGATCCCGCCGAGGATCAACTCATCTTCCTGTATGTTTGAGAAGCGAGGGTTAGTTTGATTGAGCGGTGCAAATCCTGCGACACAGAAGAGGGTTCGAGCAACTCACCTCGGCTGTGCGGACGAGCACGTTCCTCGGACAGGTATAGGCTACCTCGCCGGTGACCTCGCTGTCCTTCTTCGCGCTGCTCAAGATGGCGTCGACCCTTCGGTCACCCATGCGCTTGGTTGGTTTCTCCGCCTTGACAGATGGAATCGCTAATTCTGCTCGGAGGAAATAACCAATGAAGAGGTTGAGTCTTAAAGGCACTTACCCGTGCTCTCCTTGTGATGTCTTCCCATCCTCTATCTTGTAGAAGGATAGATTCTCCTCCGCATGGACAGATCCTGTCACGTGAAGTCCCGAATGATCTCCCCGCCCGTGAGCCCAAGGCTCACGAGGGAGGCGATCTTCCTCGTCGAAACCAGTCCTCGGCGGTCATCTCCGCCGAGGCGCTATGCCCCTTCGCCGGTGCCTTCCGTGAAGACAAGCTCTTGTCGCCGCTCCGCTTGTCAGAGAACCACCACCCACCACGCGCCCATCGAGTCGAAAGCAGCGGTGGGCGAGGGTACGGCGCGTCGTCGGCGGTGGCCCGAGCTTGAGGTAGTAGCACCTCAGCGCTGAAGCGCGAGCTGCTCCTCGTCATCAGATAATAGTGGAGGAACAATTTCCCACCGGTGGATCGATGCTCAGATAGCCCTCGCACAAAAAGCGAAGACGGCCATCCGGAGGATAGAGTTCGGATTGAGGTTCGCCACCTCCAATCCGGCGATGTTCAAGAAGGCCTCGACGGTCGCCTCGGAGACCTCAACCCAACAAGGCGAACTGCTCAAGTCGATTAACTCTCCTTCGAGTGGCTCCGGAGTATCCTCCTCTCCAGGCAGCCTCCAGCTACCAGCGTCTACGTGGCCCTCCTCCTCCCAGACCTTCAGGTCCTCCTCGGTCAGGCTGGTGCCAGTGAATTTGGCCATGGCGCTCCTCTGTACGGACGAACAGTTGGAGTGTGGAGTTCGCTCTTCGATGTCAAGCGAGGTTGGAATCAGGGCTTGGAAAGGAAAGGCGTGAGAGCAGAAGTGGCTGGCCGCGGGCGGCTTGGGTACTTTTATAGTCCCATATAAGCAGCTCTGCAACGGTTTAGTCCCAGAACGGCTAGTTTTTACCGCAACGGATAGGTAAAATGGTCGCCTGTTTTCACTGCGCAGCGATAGGAAGTTACCGTTGGAGTCTGCCAACGGCTAGTTTTTCCAAAGGTTCGCACCAAGGCCGAGTGCTCGCCGGATAGATGTTATTCCCTGTTCGACGCAACGGAGCTGGTCGGCACTGAACAGATTTGTCCGGACCTGAGCACGTCTTGTTCGGTTGAAACTTAACCTGTTCGGTCGATCGTTACATGCCTTTGTAGCAGCTAAATTTCCCTCTTCGTGGCTTGGAGTCTCAAGAGGAAGACCCCACTCTAGTGAATCCTTCCACCTGAGTCTCGGGGGCTAGCTGTCGGGGACTAAATTACGGCCCATTGACATGGCCCACTCCCTGACGGCCCAATCGAACAGCCTACCAGGGCCCAGCTCCCTGGAAGGTTCTATCTGGCCCATATGCGTCCTGCCGAACAAAGATCCCGGCCGCATGGTGCGTAATGACCAAGGAATCGTGTTTGAGTCCGTCTCGAACAGGAGTTCTGCACGGCTACGAGAAGACCCGGACGTGGTTTCCCGGATTGGATTATGAGTCGTGATCCCCAAGATTGGGAGCTTACCTTATCTACCGTAGGTTATATTTGGCATGTACTTGAGTTCGCATTTATCTCGTAGTTAGCCCTACCCGATATTCCTCGGTAGGTCGGTTTGTTCAGATTATATAAACAGGCCCCTACGGCGCTAGAGGACCCTTAGCGAGATAGATTTTCAGATACTACTCGCCGAGACTCGCTGATCTCGCCGAGTTCCACCTTGTAATCCTCTTTGATATAAAGAAAGGCCGGACGTAGGGCTATTATCTCTCCGAGAGGCCCGAACTGTGATAAAACCCCCGCCTCTGCTCGTTCTTTGTTAAGTGGTTGTTCGGCGTGTCTCCTATCTCCTCTTTGAAGAACCTTGGTTGACTTGGGTCGATATCCCAACCGTCGACAAATATAAAATTTTAATTTTTGAATTTATTTATTTATGAGACTTTCTTTTGAATTTTTATTTTCGTAATTGATTTTTTGCTATCTTGATTTTATAGAATTTATTTTTTAAAATGTTTCATCCCTCTTTTAAATTTTTCTATGCCATTCTCTTCTTAGTGCAGTCAACCAAAGAACATTTCTACGCAGTCTGTACAATCTCATACGTACGTCTAACCAAACAACAACCATTTCAGATCATCTCAAATTGCTAGCCAAATTTCTGGCCAAATTTCATACAAATTTGGCTCAACCGGTAGAAAGCAACCAAACAACCTATAAACTGCGGCCTAATCACATGCGTACGTATTCAACACAGGCATGCACAAACTGCAAAGGCCCAACCACGCGCGTGTGGGTGCGCGGCTTGAAAGGAACGGGATCCCGTTTGCTAGAATTCCACTTTAAATATATATAGAATATAGATAGATATGTTACTTGCAAATTGAGGCAATTCACATTCCTGTTAAGAGAAATTGAAAAAGACATGAGTACATGATTGAACTCTATTTAACTACTACTCCGTATTATTCGGACGATTCCAGATATAGCACGAAAAAGCAAACACAAAAGTGATTACAAATATTGAAAACATTCTTTTGTATATAAAGGGCGTCGACTCCTCTTCCGCCTCCACTATGAAGCAGCCAATGACAGTTCCGATTAACAAAAGGATGGCCATGCACTGCAAAAGAAGGAAATACGCTAAAAAGTTCATTCCCCAAACTGAAACTCTGCCCTGACTTTAAATTCCTAGAAATATCTAGCACCCAAAACAAGCATATCTCTGGTAAAAAATAATTTAGCATATCTGTGATTCAAACAAAATTGATCTGTGTCTGTAACTATGGCACATATATATCTATATATACATAAATTTGACGTCACTAGTTTAGGCAAATTGCAAACTACAGCATAGAATTTGGTCCTTTTATTTACACTACTATAGTTTAGGGCTCCCGCCTCCTTTCTTAAAAAATTAACTAGGCTTAATTTGCGGTATCTTTAAGGAGAGAGAGAGAGTAGCATAGCAATGGTAGCTAGGTACGTACCCTGAAATACATGATTCCCGGTTCATAATCATCATCGTCGTCCAAGTCTTCTCCCGCCATTATCCTAAAGGCGGGGCGCGCGCGGCACCGGCGGCAGTCCGGGCTCGTATCCATAGCCGACGACGTCGATGGCCGGCGAACGCAGTGGCGCAGCTGCGAGGAGGCGGCCGACGCCGTGCAGTTGCCGACAGTTGGCGGCGGCGGCAGGGCGGCGGGCCGTGGAATGCAGTGGCGCACCTGCGAGGAGGCGGCCGACGCCGTGCAGTTGCCGAGAGTCGGCGGCGACATCGTCGAGAGATCGATTGGTTCACGGAGCCGGAGAGATAGATACGGAAACTAGGGCAAGGTGGATGCGTACGCCCCTGATGTGTGTATATATATGTAGCGGCCGGCGTGGCGGGTGGGCTCTTTTCTTCTGATTGCTCTGCTCGGATTAGCACCGGAAGTTGGGTCGGATTCAGGGGTGCAAACAAATCGGATATAATCTTTATCGTATTTGTATTTATATTTTTTTAGCGAATACGAATATGGATTCGGATATATCCACATCTGAATACGGATAAGGATATTTCCGAATACAGATTCAAATATTCCCCAATACGGATAAAGGTTTGATATTGTTCTGTTTTGGTGTTCGCATCCCATTCCTGGTACAGATCAAAACCTAAACATCGGATACGGATACGGTAACATTTTTCTGAATATGGATAGCATCGGATACTTAATAGTATCTATATTCGATATGAACAATACAGTATATTTAATAGCGGTTTCTTCTATATTTACGGTGCGCTTATGGTACACCGGTGTAGCTACACCGCTGAAAATAACCATAAAATACATCATAAGTAACTATATTTTTACATAAAATAACTATCAATCGCTACAGCAGATAATGGTACCGAATGATAGTTACTTGCTGCAAAATTGTAGTTATTTATATTGTATTATATAGTTATTTTTATGGTGTAGCTACACCCCATATAGTTATATATTATATATTATAGTTATATATTATATAATTATATATTTTTGACCGTCTTGACTACACCCGGTAATATATTATATGTTATATATTTTGATGGTTATATATTATGTAGTTACCGAATGATAGTTACTTGTCAGAAATTGCTTGATATATTATATTATATCAATCATGGGCTTTTTATTGCCAAGATGCGTCTTCGCCACAAGATGCCGATCGATGCCGGCAAAATTCCCACGGCCCTGCAGGTTAATACCCCTTCGTTACCAACAAACCATCACCCTAGGTACAGATTAACCCAAGCTTTGACATGCTAATATCCTCCTATGTTGCCAGTGCCTGTATGTTTACATCATGTAATCATTTTTTTTTTGCATAAGGGGTTACCCCACATTCCATTAATCCAAAGGACAACCGAATACACCGTTAATGGTACCAAATAATAGTTACTTGTTGCAAAAATTATAGTTATTTATACAGGAATCTTAGAAAACGGATGTCCGTTCATATCCTTTGCGACGGAGGAGGCATTCCACCCAGCTCCACCCAACCCGTGCCCTCGCCCCACCTTCTCCTCCTTCCTCCGCCCTGACCCCGCCCGCCTCACCACCGGTTTCCTCGGCGGTGGCGACGACCACGACGGAGGTCACGGCGAGAGCGGGCTCGCCACGGCGCCGCCGACGATCCGCCGCAGGGGCCGGGCGAGTGAGATGGAGAGGCCAGCGGTGGCGATCATGGCTGGGCGCCACGCCTGTCTTGCCTCCCATCGCGAGCCCCTACGCTGCCTCTCCCGACCAAAATCATGTACACGCGGTGAGGACTAGAGAGACGGCGCTAGGCGGCGCGAGGAGAGGAGCAAGGGCGGCGGCGGGTGGAGAACCAGAGGGGGAGAGAGCGAAAGGTGAGGGACCGAGAGAGAGAGAGAGAGGGAGCGGCAACCAGCTACTGGGAGAGAGAGGAGAGGGAAAGGAGACCAGCAGCGGCGTAATGGAGAAGCGGCGGCGGCAGGGAGATGGCGCGGCGGCAGAAGACCGGCAGCGACGGGCTCGGAGCGGCAACTTAGCAAGACGGAGAGAGAGAGAGAGAGAGAGAGAGAGAGAGAGAGGGAGGGAGGGAGGGAGAAAGAGAGAGAGAGAGAGAGAGAGCGGGCTACCGGCGTGAGCGACAATGATGATGAGGCGCGGCGGCTCCCACAAGCGAGGAATGGCAGCTGACGGCCGATGGCGGCGCCACAGAGGCAATGAGGTTTCAGAAAAAAATATTCATTTAGTTTCGAAAAAAATCATGTAGTTTCAGGGAAAATTCATGTATTTTCAGAAAAAAAAAATCATGTAGTTTCAAGAAAACTTAATGTAGTTTCGTGAAAAAACATGTAGTTTTAGAAAATTCATGTAGTTTCATGTAGGTTCAGATTGTTTCATGTAGGGTAGTTTCATGTAGGTTCAGATTGTTTCATATTGGTTCAGTTGGTTCGTGGTGGTTCATGCAGATAGCTTCATGGAAAAATTCAGCTTGGTTCGGGTAGGTTCAACTTTGTTCAAAGTTGGTTCAACTTGGTTCAGGTAGGTTCAGCTTGGTTCATGTAGGTTCAGGTAGGTTCACTTGGTTCATGTAGGTTCGTGGTTGGTTCATATAGGTTCGGTTGGTTCATGATGACGCCATCTATTTTGTCCTTTTGCTCATCCGTTGATTTCAATGGAACGGTGGTCCGTCTTCAGATAGGCTCCCATATTTATATTATATAGTTATTTTTGATGGTGTAGCTACATCCCTGTAATATAGCTGCCCTATATATATAGAGGAAGCCTGTTCGAGGCTCCATTATGATCCACCGCTGATACATTATCATCTAGAGTATCATTTGATTAACGGTTTTGCACCGTTAAGCTCATCGGATATCATGCGGATACATTGAAATTGAACGTAGCAATTAATTGATTCCTTAATCTCCTATTAATTTATTTCTTAATTACGTCATGCTACTTGCTTAAATAAATCTCATTTACACGTTGGATTGAGATGACTACATACGGATGGATATATTTTTAATTTTGAATCCTTTTAGAGTATATATAACCAAATATTTTGAGCGTGTATAATTTCATGTATACGCTACCGATTAATCAGTATATATTTATTAGTCACGTGTATACGTGACATGTATATGAAATCAGTAACAAAACCTTTTATGCACAAATTTTCTGTTTCAATATACACTCTTGTATTGAAACGTGTATATAGATAAACTAACATAGGAGTATATACATCAGAGCACATTTAGTCTCTTTTTACTATGATAACAAATAGGTGGTATCTGTGATTGAACAAATAACAACCAGAAATTCAAGTGGCAATCCACTGCTCAGCGAATGGTTCATGACACATTGGAAGAAAGAAAGACGATGAACATGTGGGGGAGGCAAGAAAGCTGAGAATTGCAGCCGCACACGCACAAAGAGCTTGATCTCGTCCATGCAGGTCCCCTTGAGCGTCACCAGGCAGATCTGGTAGGACTTGCCAGCAGGGACGTTGAGGACGGTGTGGTTGTCGGTGGCGCATGCCACATTCCAAGCGTCCACGAGCGCCTGCAGAGAGAAAAAACCTCGGTTCTTGCATGAACTACAAGAACATGAGTTGGATTCCTAGAGCGCGCATCGAACTTGGGTGTCATTGGCAAAGTCGTCGCCGATGGCGCCGAAGTAGTCGAGCGACGCTCGTGTTGGTGAAGGGAGCCAAGGCGGAGGACGCCGTTGCTAATGTCACGTTGCCGGTGGTCGCCGCCGTGTTGGTGAAGCGCGCCAGAGCGGAGGACGGCGAGCGCGCCAGGGCGTAGGTCGGCGAGCTCGTCGGCGCGGAGGACGGCGAGCACGTTGGAGCGTAGCTGCGTAGGTCGGGAAGCTCATCGGCACGGAGGACGGCGAGGTTGCCGGGGCGGGGGTCAGGAAGCTCGCCGGCGCGGAGGATGGTGAGGTCGCCGGGGCGGAGGACGCGATGTTGCCGAGGCGGAGGTCGTGGAGCTTGCCGGCACGGAGGACGCGAGGTCGCCGGCGCGGAGGACAATGAGGTGTTCGGGGCGGAGGACGCGAGCTCACCGGCGTGGAGGACGGCGAGGTCGCCGGGGCGGAGGACGCGATCCCGCCGGCACGAAGGACGCGAGGTCACCGGCACGGAGGACGGCGAGGTGTTTAGGCGGAGGACGCGAGCTCACCGGCGTGGAGGACGGCTAGGTGTTTGGGACAGAGATCGCGAGGTCGCCACGGCGGAGGACGCGAGCTCACTGGCACGGAGGACCCGAGCTCGTCGGTGTGTATGAGCGCGTCGGGCGGATGATGTTACGAGAAAATTGTAGTTATTTATATTATATTATATAGTTATTTTTGACGGTATAGCTACACCACGGTAATATAGTTATATATTATATATTATAGTTGTATATTATGTAATTATATATTTTTAACAGTGTAGCTACACCCCGGTAATATATTATATATTTTTGATGGTTAATACCCTTCCTTACCAACAAACCATCGCCCCAGTACAGATTAACCCAAGCTTTGACATGTTAATGTCCTCCCACGTAGCCAGCCTGTATGTTTACATCGTAATCATTTTTTTTTTGCATAAGGGGTTACCCCCACATTCCATTAATCCAAAGGACAACGAAATACACCGTCCTAGCCTACAAGTTAAAATTATGCAAATTTTTATATGTCCGTGATTACTTGTCAACGGTATACCGTCCGGTCGTATAGCCATAAGACAAAAAACCATGAGCGGGAAGAAGAAAGAAGAGGAGCGGGGGGAGGAAGGAGGAAGGGGGAGAGCTTAATCATTGTGCTTGCCAATCTCGGCTCTGCCATTGGAGCCGCCGGGTTATGGTTAGGTTTGGGGGTTTGGGGTGGGATTTCCTGTGGCCCTCGGGATTAGAGGGAAGCCAGGGAACCGACGACCTGGCGGTGGGTTGGGTTGATGGGGGAAGCGGCAGCGCAGACGCCGGAGTCGCGGGCTCGGTTGAAAGTGGTCGGGCTGGTGACGATGGGCGGATCAACGAAACAGTCCTGAGATTAGGCTAGGTGAGGTCGGTGGCGGTGGAGGATTGGAGGATGTATGGATAAGGATATTTCCGAATATGTATTAAAATATTCCCAAATACGGATAAATGTTTGGATATTGTTCTTTTTTGGTGTTTTCATCTCATTCCAGGTACAAATCAAAACCTAAACATCGGATACGGATACGAATAATGCGGATACGGCAAGCATTTTTCAGAATATGGATAGCATCGGATACGAGTAGTATCTATATTCAAATACGAATAAAATAGATACGAATAGCGGTTTTTTCTATATATATACGAGTGCTCTATGGTACACCAGGGTGTAGCTACACCGCTGAAAATAACCATAAAATACATCATAAGTAACCATATTTTTTCAATCAACACTTCTGATTTCCCTTTTATATTATAATGTTTCAATGGTACACCTTAATAATACAAGGTATTAAGATCCATCAAATCCTTAATACATGCATTGTTTTCTGTTAAATTTGAGTTAGAAACATGCTTTCATCAAGGAGTAAAATATAAAGACTCCAAAACCTTGGCCCAGAAAGGTTCTATATAGGTTTACAGAGGGAAATGAGAAGGGTGTCGGGTTGTATTCCAGTTCTTGTATTTCATATCAATGCAATATGCAATAAGCAAAAATGGTCTGACCCGATGGATCCATTGTTCCGACATCGGATCCAAAATATGTTTTAGGGTCGGCGCATGGATCTGCTAGTTGTGTTTGGGCCATGTGGTCCGGATCCTGTCCACGTCGGGCCGGGCCGGACCATTCTCATCCCTAGGAGCCGGTGGACGGACACCAAGTGCAGCAGGTCCAAATTTTGTCACCGTCGACCCTTCTGCGGTGATCTGTCCGTCGCCTAGGGTATGGCTCCGACTACCTCTCACACCCCCTCTCTTCCTACAATGCCTTGAAACACTGATGAGTTCTTGTATTTTGCCAATTTCAAACTTTACACATCTACATCTACGAATATGTCCCCTTAATTAACAAGTTTAGCATTTTGTTCCATTACTATAAAAGGAATGATCACATCTCCTCTAAATAAAATCAAATATGGTTTTCTTCCATTAGGAAAAACAGCTTGTCTTGCGTTTGTTGCATAAATAAACAACTTGTACACCATTCTAGCACCTTTTTTCTCTCTCTAAAACAGTGATGTAGAACATCTGTTTTAATTGTCCTGCATTTTAACTGTCCTACATATTTGGTTCATTTGTAGAGCTCTGATATATTTATTTTGGTAGATTTAATTTTTTCTATTGCCTGGATATGTATGATAAAAATCTAAATAGCTGACAAAAATGCATTAATGTTGTGCTGCATAAATCTCAAGCTTATTCTAAGATTTCATGTGCGATAAATAATGGTTGCTTCGCTTGACGATTTGTTATAAACTGTTGCTTAGATGGTACTTGTGCTTCTTCCTGTGTACTTGCTTAGGATTCTTGATTAGTTTCAAGAAAGTGCCTTTGAGTTGAATATCTAGTACTGCATATAAAGTAAATGCACCAACTTATGTGCAGATCTTCAAGTGGCATGTATATGCAATTTACAGTAGTGGCAGTTTTTTTTTATTTGGGGAGATCATTTCCTGTTTTTACTGCACTAGAGATTTTGGATGCTCTTCTTTCTTTGGAAATACAAGGACCAAATATTAGATTGTTGAATTCTCCATTCTCCAAATATTTGTGCAGTTTTTAATGCATCTACTCAATTTTTTTTTTTTTGCTAAAATTGTAGAAGTTTGTTTTTTTGTCGCTCTACATATTTGTTTATACCAGGGATAAACAGCTTTACCACCTTTGATGTTTGAAAAGCATGCTCTTTACATCCTTCTTCGTGGTGCAGGGTTTTAAGCTCTCGTGCAATATCAATTACGACAAGAAGCTATGGAACCATTTGGTGTTTTTAATGTAGTATTTATTTATGGACCTCTCATTAGTGTCCTGACAAGTGTGGTGGCTTTTTATGTACTATTTTGGTGAATGAATATTGTACTGTCACTATAGCTTATTGGAGAAGTAGTATTGATCGGCACATTGTATTTTTTTTTAGATTTTTTAGATGTTAAGATCCATTAGCTTTCAAATTTTTTGGTGAATTTTTTGGGTGATATATCGCCTTCTCGAACTACTGAGCAGTGCGCAAATGTTCTTAGTAGCTTATTAGCAACGCGCGTAGGCCTCTGGCTGCTTAATCCCCGTTGGGTGGAGAGCGCACGTCCCTTTGGCTATCCCAAGGAGTATTTGCCACAGCCCCTAAATGAGCCCTTCGTATGGTTAATCGCCCCTGGTTGCCAAACATAATTGATTCGTGTGTGATGGTGTGGTCCATTTTCCCTCAAGGCCAAACATAAATGAAAAGAATAGGATTGGCAGAACAACGTTTCAAGCTATTATAGCTTCGATGAAAGAAGGCTATTGTCAGTTGATGCCAACAGATCATACTAGTACTATCTCCGTCCAAAACTTTTAAATTTTGACCAATAATTTGTCAACATTATACAGATTTTGTAATGCACAAATAACATCATTGAATTTCTATTTAAAAGTATCTTCTAATGGTCATAGTTTTGTTATTACAAACGATATATGTTAAAGAAATTAAGACCCAAAGCATAATTTTGATGACTGTGCATCAAACCATGTCTTTTATTTCTGAACAGAGGGGTTATTAATGTTACCGCCTAAAAAATAAATAGGTATGCAATGCCGATCAATGCATGAAACCAACAAATATTTATGCACGGAACACCCGGGAGCTAAATAGGTGTCATGTCATCATTAGTGTTGCTCGCTCGCTCGCTTTCTTTTACTTTGGTCATAAAGTGGTAACCTCCGATGCATGTTAAGATAAAAATGAGGATCCATGCAAATCAATCATATAATTTAAAGTCAGCATCATCAGCATGTTGCTGCATATCAATCGCACACAAACTCTGTATCCAAGTCTTTTGCAAGCAACACCTTCACACCATGGGGTTATGTCCTATGCTTGAGAGCTACACCCACCACAAGCATAGCTGACGCTTATTTCAAGCTAGCACACAGGCAACCACAAACCAAACCAAATAGATGGTACAGTACGTAGTTTCACAAGGGAAATACACATATTCGGCATAATATCACGCACACCAGATTGATGGATGCTCGCAGCATCACACCAATTTATTTGCAAGAAAAATCAACACTTGATCCACTGTAGCAACGGAACCAATAGAAGAAGCATCTTGCTGTCCTTGTCATACCGCCATCGGATCTACACAGGATGCAAATGCAAATGAAAATGTCACAGAGTATTGGTAGCTGGATGGATCGCTGAAGACAAAACGAGAAAATCAGCAGAAGATCGAGAGGAGTTGGGTCAGTACATAAGGAGATTAATTGTCTTGAAATTCATAAAGCATGCATATATTTATACCTGAACAGCTAGGTCGGTTCACCGGAGAACCGAGACTCTAGGAAGGGGCTTCTTGTAGTACCGGGAGGTGGGGTACACGTCGTAGAGGGATGGGTCCTGCCCGTCCCACTCTAGGTTCGCCCACCAGTCTTTCTCACAGTGCACAACGGCATGGCGGCGGTTGCCAATGCCGATAGCCGGTAGGCGCCTGAGGCCCCAGCATCCCCTGACCTTGATCATCTCAAGCTCGGGTGTATACATCTTGGCCTCACAAATCTGATGCAGGCTTGTGAGATCATGCAGATAGATGTGCTTCAGCTTTGGGAATTCTAGTGTGCCTCTTCGATGGTCGGTGGCTATTTCGTTTAGAAGCTTTGGCTCCACGGGGAAGACATGCTTGAGATCACGACAATGGACGATGTGGAGGGTCTCCAGTTGGGGCAAATATGATCCTTGGTTAGCCCATGATAGCGGGAGGATAAATTGGAGCCTCGGGCAGAGTGCAGTGTATCCTCCGCAGATTATGAAGGATCTATCATCCTCACCGTTCCACATCTCTCCTTTGCTCCAGATGCAACGGGCCATTAGGAGATCAGCTGCCCAAAAGGTTTCGAGTTTTTCAAAGCAGTCCTTTAAGTAGTTAGTGGGGAATACTGTGTGCATCTCGTGGCATCTATCTATGCGACACTGCTTCAAATGCTCCCACCAAACATATTTATCTTTCATGGACAATATGCGCTCAGGGATAACGGTGGTGATAAAAGAATTGTCATGCACATGCAACGACTTGACTTGGTTCATCATAAAGATGGTAGTTTCTATCACACTCTCCATGTTCTCAGGGTAGATCGTTCCACCACCAATCTCTAGATGTTTTTTCGATGCCTGAAAATGGACAATATGCGCTCAGGGATAACGGTGGTGATAAAAGAATTGTCATGCACATGCAACGACTTGGTTTGGTCCATCATAAAGATGATAGTTTCTATCACACTCTCCACATTCTCAGGGTAGATCGTTCCACCACCAATCTCTAGATGGTATTTCGATGCCTGAAAATCATAGGCACTGCTATCATCATGATAACAGGTCATCTTGTCAATAGGGAGATCAGCGTAGCTTGGGTATAAAGAAGGATTGGACATTGATGGCTTCCATTGAGGCAGCCCAATTATTTGTCCAGTGTTATAAGGGTTAGCCTTATCCTTGTTGCACGCCTTTGTAGTACCATCACCGATATGAGAGATGCATATATTTAAATTATAAATATCACTTTTCCAGCAAAATGTCGTGCCACTTCTGACAATCAATGATTGAACAAATCTTATATCCATCGTAGAAACATATGCTTGACAGTATCCCTTGTGGGCATGCTGGACCAAACAATCTAATGGTTTTTCTCTGGCCCCTACTACTCCTCGAGTGTCGATGCATAGCACCCTTAGTTGGGGCATTCCCTCTTTTGGCCATAGTATCGAACGGAGCTGCTTACACCCTAACAAAATGATTTTTTGGAGACTTGGGACCAAAACCACCTCATCTGTAAGGTCAAGTGTTTTGATTGATGTACCTGAGAGGTCCAGCTCCTCAAGGTTCGGTAGCGATCCACACAATCTCAAGGTTACTAGTTTTGCACACCCAACCAAGGAGATACGGGAGATTATAGGCTCCTTGTCGAGGTCCTCTCCTGATCTTGCATCAAAATCGGGTGATCCCTCCAAGCAAACATAATTTAAATCAGTACAACCATCAAGAACTATGGTCTTAGAACTACTTTTCCCGGATATGTTTGGAAAAACTTGCATTGTGCCATTCCAAGATATGTCAAGGAGCTCTAACCTCTTACTAATATTTGTGACTGCATCCATATCGGTTATCTCCATAGGGCATGTCGGTTCAGTTAACCGAAGCTTCCGAAGGTTCTGTAATCGTCGCCACGTAAGATTACTGGCCCAAACACTTCCATGTTTTATATGTATTTCTCTAATGTTTGTAGCCATTTTCTCTATTATGCCTTGACATAAAGTCAGCTCCCAATCCATGTAGCATATGTGTAGAACCCATAGGCTCCCGAGGAATTCCATCAGCGGTTTCTCTTGGTTATTTTTTTCTTCACATTGTTGATCAATGCAGTGGTCTAATCCAAGAAACCTTAGGTTGCGGCAAGAATTGAAGGGAGGTGAATTGAAATTGAAGGTACAGTGGTGTAATTTGAGCACACGAAGCTTGTCCGATTGATGAAACATGCCATCAGGTAGTGAAGTTACTGGAGTATCTGGTTCAATTTTGGTTGCAAGAAACAAGGATGTTGACTCTGGAGACACGGTAGTTAAGTTGGTGGCGAAAACCCATCTGGTTGAATTGGCTGCTAGTTCCCTATCAAAAGGGGGCAGCGTATTAGAAGAGTAGTCCTCCAATCGCAGCTGTTGATGGAGAGCAGTGGCAGCATCCCATGCTTCATCTTCCTCGTTGCTATCCTGCCCTGCTTGTATTATCCCATCGCAAACCCAATAGTTGGAAGCATGGATGTCCTAGCTATAGTCCACGATGGATGTTACCTCCCTTGTGGTTCAATGCCAACAAATACAAGCAGCACTGCTTAACTATTTCAGGAGTGGCGGCCGTCTTTCCTGTGTACCAAGCAATTTCCTTAGCTTCCCGTAGCAAGATATCATCGTCATATGGTATCCATTCGCTATAGAGATGAAGGTGCGAATCATCCACTTTTGCTTGTATTTCTGTGTTGAGCCGAAGCCTCCCTCTGAAGGTCCAAAGTAGTATACTTCCTGTACCAGACCATTTGTCAAACTCAGTGATCCCAATATCATATAAGTCGATCATGTCGTTGCTTCCATTATGAAGAATCACCAAGCAAATTTTGTCAAGTAGCGTTCTCAAGATCACTTTAGCAACAGGCTTCATCGCCGCTCTGGAGCCCTGGGGCACCCCGCAGAAATCATCCTCCTCGTCCTGCCCATCGAGAATGTTCGTAACCCATCGAGGAAGGCGCAGTTTCTCGACGATGGCCCTCTGGAGAGCCCTCCGGCTTTTCCAGCTGGAGCAATCGATGTGGATGATCTCGTCGAATCTCTTCCTCACTGACGCAGGGGGTTCTTCGGCTATGGCTCGAAGCACCGCGGAAGCACCTAGTCCGTACCATCCGTTAAAGTAGATGGATCGATGCGCACTATCGCTCGTATCCTCCAAGTAAGAGGTTATGGTTCTCACAGCCTCCGCAACGTTGTCAGGATAGATGTACTCCAAGAGCATGTAGAATGGTTCAAGTTAGTTATCTATAAGTCGATGTTTTAACACGTATGACACATAACAATACGAAGAACAGAAAGCACGTATAGATATTTGAACCGCTCGACTCTACATAAAATTTAAAACTTTTTTAGCTAAAAAATTAAGAAACTTTTTTAGCTAAAAAAATTAAGAAACTTTTATGTATAAGAAATCTGTCTATAAAAAACATGCAGCCATCTTTAACATTATATATTCTTTCTCTAACGCTGTCAATAGGTGACATGGCAATAGTTAGATACAGTTGATGTCTCAACTATATTTTGTATACTCTTAGTTGAATGTAGTCGCTTAATTAATTAATGCGCGTACGTGGCATCTAGTATTTATTTATGTTAAAAATATCGCTGGGCCGTCCTGCTAGCTACGAACTCCGTTGCATGCTGAAGCAAATTTTTTTTTGCTAATACTAGTGATTAGATTCGGAAATGAAATGCTTCGCAGCCGTGACACGCACAGATGAGATCACCCGTGACAACGCAACTCGTGCCTTGTTTCTTACTAGCAATGTTATAAGCGCGTCATAGCCGCATCGATACATATTTCAATATTTGGACTTAATAAATACATGCATTATCATTCCATTGCATGAGTAGTAGCATTAGTATATAATCGAGGCACCGAAGTAGATATGAACGCACCTAAAGATGATGAAAGAAATATATTCAGTAATTAAAAATAGTATAAGAAAAGAAGGATAAACTTATATATATGATGCTTATGTCTATCCTTAGTTCAAAATCGGCATTTGGAAAACTTTTAATTTACAAATTTTAATTTTGGATATTCATTGTGCAGACATGGTTCGGAAATTTTTTATTTTTTATAATTTTTGTGCGACCTACAATAAATAAAACTAAAAAGTAAAAAATCAAAAAGAGATATGCCCTTAATAAAAAAAGAGCAAACTATCTGTATATTTTAACTTCAAATTTTTTTGAATAACATCAAACTTTTTATTGATGTTCTTTGTATAGGCATGGTTTAATTTTTTGAAAAATTTAAATTTTTATTTTTTTTGCAGCCTATCAAAAAAACTTTAGTTCCAAACCTACATTATGAAAACTTTAAATTTTGAAAACTTTTAATTTTGGACGTCCAATGTACAGACATGGTTTGAAAACTTTCAATTTTTATGATTTTTTATGACATACCATAAATAAAACAAAAAAAGTAAAAAAATCGAGAAAAAATATGCATGCCCTTAATAAGAAAGAGCTAACTAACGTCAAACTTTTTATTGATGTTTTCTTTGTACAACCATGGTTTAATGCTTGGAAACTTTTAAATTTTATGAATGTTTTACGACCTACAAAAAAAAAATTCTTAGTTCCAAGCCTACATTAGGAAAACTTTTTTTTCTTCAAAAAGAATGTTCTTTGTGCAAATATGGTTCGGAAACTTTTAATTTTATAATTTTTTGTAACCTACAATAAATAATTTAAAAATTATAAAATCGAGAAGAAATATGACCTTAACAAGAAACTTTTTAAAATTTGGACTTCAAATTTTTTTTAATAAAATCAAACTTTTTTTTGATGTTCTTTGTGAAGGCATGGTTTAATTTTTAGATAATTGTATTTTTATGTTTTTTGCAACCCACCAAATATGAGATAGTAAAGGCAAAAATGCGCAATGAGCTTAACGCCGGAGATTTGAACCCTAGCCTGCAAAGTTAGAGCTAGTGCAACTACCCAGAAAGCAAGGCATCCGAGTTTTCCTCTAGCAGCCAGAAAATTTCTTATGGTTAATTAGAAGGAGCTGAACAAATACGTGAGAAATACAAAAGAAATCATTTTATATATAAAGTATAAATGGACGTACGGACTTAGCCCTCGTTCGTGATCGGACAACCGTGGTTGTAGGGGTGACGTGGCTTCCCTAGGCACCATTAGGGATGAAAATGGTACGGATAATTTCCGACCGTCCGACCGACCGAGGCATAATAATATCCGAAAATATTGAGCCGAATAATTTTATGGATATCCGAATCCGACAAGGTGGATACGGTACGGATACAAATAATATCCGATGGATATTATCCGAGCTTTTCTTGGATAATATCCGATGGATATTATCCGATTAGATAAATCCATCTATAAACTATCTCTATTATATTTCTATAGGATGAATGACTAACACATATAACAACTAGATGCATGTGATTTTACATTTTTTTGCTTTATCGGGTATGATACTTACACACCATCATTTTCTTAACTATGGACCATAAAGTTGAGTCACAAAGAGATAACTATATGTATTTGGATATACTTATTTCTTTAGTATATGTTTTCACGTATTATCCGAGAGAGTATCCGCGTCTGATCCGTATTTGTATCCGATATTATTCGTATCCGTATTTGTATCCGGTACTATCCGTATCCGAATCCGTATCCGATCAAACTAAATGGATCAAATACAATATGAGTGGTTTCCGATCCGTATCCGATCCGTTTCATCCCTAGGCACCATATGGTGCAGGATGTGCCACGTGGCGCCACCCCGGAGCCGGACTGTTAGGGCCTTATAGTATTAGTAGATTTTTGAGTATTGAGAAGGCGCAATGACTTCTCTGCATCAATGGAAATGGTATGATTGAAGGATTCAAAGAAGAAAATGTACGTGCATACAACTAACTAATTATAAGTTGTTTGAGTGGTTGGTTTTCAAGTCTTCAACTAACTAAGCATTCTCCCCACCGTTTTGGCATGCATTGCGTTGTTACACAATCACACGTCGTCGTTTAGGATGTGTTTGATTGGTTGTATGAAGTTGTATGGAACAAAACGAAACATGATAAGATGAAACTAGATGGAACAAAAGTTGTACAGGATCGTATGACCAAAACGGCCGAACCACACCATACAGCATAAACAGAGAATATTCCCTAAATCTAAACCATGTTGTATCATCCCATACAATCTCATCCTACCAATCAAACACATGGATGAGGAACCCTATCCCACCAACACAACGTTTGAACCGTACACCGTACCACCTTGTTGAACAAACCAAACACACCCTTAATAGCGTCTAACGGTCATTCAACAACAAGAATCACAACAAAAACCGATTAACCCATAATAATACTGCTTGTGTTGAATATATGCGCATGTAGGTAGAGAAATACCACTTTAGGCATGCTGGTGAGTTTGTCAAGAAGGCCCAGCTAGCAAACACAAGAAGCTCCAGGAATCTAACCCATATCCAGCTGGTCCACTTTGTGGCAACGCCGTAGCACGTAATTAACTTCTGTCAGCCCATACATACGTACATACTTAATTGCTGTTTCAAAACCAATTAACAGCATGAAAAAAAGAATTACATGAACAAGGACAATCATCTTTGTATGTATATACGTACCTAATTAATGGGCAGCTGCATGCTTACGTATGTAGCGCCAATAAGATGAGTAGATCGATGTTGCAGAGGAGGAAATTAAGGTCGACGTTTGTACCTAAAACGGTTTGTTCAAGGTGAAGTGCAGGATGGGGAGATCAAATTTGGAAATGCTAGCAAGCCATCACGCATGGTCTCTCTGTCACTGATGAGCCTTTGGCTTTGTGTTTCAATTTGCCTCTGGCTTTGTGTTTTGGGCTTTGGCCGGGGCACGTAGTGCTTGTAAGGAATGATTCTTTGCTTGGGGTTGGAGCTACCTAAAGATGAAAGATGTGGAATTGCCGACCGGCTCAAAAGAGATTCCCCTCCAAGGCAGCACGCAAGTGGGTAAAGGACGCATGCAAGGCCATCGTGCCTTACCGTGTGCGGTGTGCCCAAATCAATTGTATGTAGCGATCGACTTTAACAATTGAGCTATTCTTAGCATAGAATGCTACTAGACGTTTAAAACAACAAAAGTTTGACGGCACGTCCAAATAGCATATGCATAAAAATAATCAAGCATGCCGAAGTAAGTAGAACACATGCTATATATTTATTTTTTAGCACGAAAGACATATATTTATTCAAAGTTAACATGAAAATGGTTGGATATAGTTTATTAAGATTAATCCCAAAATCCTAGAAATTCCCACGTTAATTCAAAAATAGTAGAAATTCTCACGTTAATCATAGAAAAAATAAAAAAATCTACATCGTTGAATATAGATATTATTATGTAAATCTAACGGTCAATATTAACCTTTATAAAAATACTGAAGCTGATCTATATATTAGAGATAAACTCTAAATCTAATCTGATATATTATCTATATCTTAACACAAATCTAGCCGCGCAAACGCGTGGGTCACCTTGCTCGTTAAGGATTATGCGAATCTTCCAATCGACCACACTACCCTCTCGGCGATTCGGACGCGGATCACACAATTTTTATGTCCGAAGCCATTAACTCCAAAGGCGAGTTCCACGTCGATGGTTGAATTTGTAATGTGTGATTGCGACATGCCTCATAACTTGCTTTACATTCATTTATTGATGATTGCAACATGTATTTATAATTTGTGAATGTGTACCGTGTGATTTGTCTATGCAAGTATATATTTTTTTACTTTTGTTGACGGTTGAGATATCGATCTCAAGTCAACTAAGGTTCTTGAGAAAGGGAGATAGGAGACACGCCGAACAATACGAACAGCAATCAACGAACAACAGGGAGACAAGGATTTTTATTCTGGTTCAGGCCTCTCGGGAGAGATAATAGCCCTACGTCCAGCCTTTCTTTATGTCATAGAGAATCACAAGATGGAAGCCCGGCGAGACAAATCTCGGCGAGATTATGTGTGTACAAGGAAGCAATATGCGATCTTTCAGCCCCTCTACACGCCGTAGGGGTCCTGTTTATATAGTGTCGATGAACTGACCTACCGAGGAATAATCGGGCCAGGCTAACTACGAGACCGTAACGAACTCGTATACATGCCAAATATATCCCGAGGTAGATAAGATATACTCCAATTTGGGTTCTCGAGGAACCGGGATGTTACAGCATATCTATTTATTTTTTAGGCAGTAACGTTAATAATCCCTCTGTCTAGAAATAAAAGACATGGTTTGATGCACAGTCATCAAAATTATGCTTTGATTCTTAATTTCTTCACCGTATATCGTTTGTAATAACAAAATTATGACCATGAGAAGATACTTTCAAATAGAAATTCAATGATGTTATTTGTGCATTACAAAATCTGTATAATGTTGACAAATTATTGGTCAAAATTTAAAGGTTTTGGACGGAGATAGTACTAGTATGATCTGTTGGCATCAACTGACAATAATCTTCCTGCCTGTAGAGGACCCTCCAATAGCCTTCTTTCATCGAAGCTATAATAGCTTGAAACGTTGTTCTGCTAATCCTTTTCTTTTCATTTATGTTTGGCCTCGAGGGAAAATGGACCACACCATCACACACGAATCAATTATGTTTGGCAACCAGGGGCGATTAACCGGACGAAGGGCTCATTTGGGAGCTGCGGCAGATACTCCTTGGGATAAATATCCCTGAAGAGGAATTTATGATCCACATGGAACCCTGGGGATATATCACCCAAAAAATTCACCAAAAAACTTGAAAGCTAACGGATCTTAACATCTAAAAAATCTAAAAAAAATACAATGTGCCGATCAATACTACTACTCTAATAAGCTATAGTGACAGTACAATATTCATTCACCAAAATAGTACATAAAAAGCCACCACACTTGTTAGGACACTAATGAGAGGTCCGTAAATAAATACTACATTAAAAGCACCAAATGGTTCCATAGCTTCTTGTCGTAATTGATATTGCGCGAGAGCTTAAAACCCTGCACGACGAAGAAGGATGTAAAGAGCATGCTTTTCAAACATCAAAGGTGGTAAAGCTGTTTATCCCTGGTATAAACAAATATGTAGAGCGACAAAAAAACAAACTTCTACAATTTTAGCAAAAAAAAAAAAAAGCAAACCAAAGTATTGAGCAGATGCATTAAAAACTGCACAAATATTTGGAGAATGGAGAATTCAACAATCTAATATTTGGTCCTTGTATTTCCAAACGAAGAAGAGCGTCCAAAATCTCTAGTGCAGTAAAAACGGGAAATGATCTCCCCAAATAAAAAAAAACTACCACTACTAGAAATTGCATATACAAGCCACTTGAAGATCTGCACATAAGTTGGTGCATTTACTTTATGGGAGATTGACTTGTATGACACTCAATTCGACGGGCTCGTTGCAAATGACATTAAGTTCGCTCGCCTTGACGTGTATGACACCAGGCAACGAATTTGTGATCACAGTGACATTTTCTCCTATTTCCTCTAGTGCAATGACCATTTTGCCCCTTCTCCTCCCTTCACCTCCCACTCCGGTGGCCGTGGGCACGCCGCCGTGCTCCTCGCCGCCACTGCCGCCGCCGCCTTGAGCTCGTTGCAGTCGTGCTCGTTGCCGCCTCCGACATCAGCGCCGTCGCCTCCTCTACCGAAGCTCGCTGCCGCCTCCCCCAACCTAGCTCATCGCCATTGCCGTGCTAAATAAATGCCTTGTCGAGCTCGCCGGCGCTAGTGAAAGGCGGCGACGAGCTCGGGCGGCTGAGGCGGCGGCGCGCGTGAGGAGGTGGCAACGAGCCTCGAAGCGGTTGGGGAGGCGGCGCGAGCTCAAGGCGGCGGCGGCAAGGGCGGCGAGAGCACGGCGGCGTGCCCACGGCCACCGGAGTGGGAGGAGAAGGGAGGAGAAGGGGCAAAATGATCATTGCACTAGAGGAAATAGGAGAAAATGTCACTGAGATCACAAATTCGTTGCCCGGTGTCATACACGTCAAGGCGAGCGAACTTAATATCATTTGCAACGAGGCCGTCGAATTGAGTGTCATACAGGTCAATCTCCCCTTTACTTTATATACAGTACTAGATATCCAACTCAAAGGCATTTTCTTGAAACTAATCAAGAATCCTAAGCATGTACACAGGAAGAAGCACAAAGTACCATCTAATTAAGCAACAGTTTATAACAAATGCGTCAAGCAGAAGCAGCCATTATTTGCAGCACATGAAATCTTAGAATAAGCTTGAGATTTATGCAGCACAACATTAATGCATTTTTTGTCAGCTATTTATATTTTTATCATATATATCCAGGCAATAGAGAAAATTAAATCTGCCAAAATAAATATATCAGAGCTCTACAAATGAACCAAATATGTAGGAAAGGTAAAATGCAGGACAGTTAAAATAGATGTTCTACATCACTGTTTTAGAAAAAAGGTGCTAGAATGGTGTACAAGTTGTTTATTTATGCAACAAACGCAAGACAAGATGTTTTTCCTAATGGAAGAAAACCATATTTGATTTTATTTAGATGGAGATGTGATCATTCCTTTTATAGTAATGGAACAAAATGCTAAACTTGTTAATTAAGGGGACATATTCGTAGATGTAGATGTGTAAAGTTTGAAATTGGCAAAATACAAGAACTCATCTGTGTTTCAAGGCATTGTAGGAAGAGAGGGGGTGTGAGAGGTGGTCGGAGCCATACCCTAGGCGATGCACAGATCACCGCACCTGCTGATTGAATAGCCACGTCCGAGCAGCACCCTCAAGAACAGTCGGGAGGTAATTAGCCATGACTAGCTCGTCACCCCTGGCTGCCATGATAGCGGTAGCATAGATAGAAAAGAACTCCTCTGAGTTTTGGGTTCCATTGTACCTCTCCATGTGGCCAGGTTTGAACTTGGAAGGCCACCTGACAGCGTGGAGCTCGTCAGAGAAAGCCTTGCAGCCCAAGCCGTACGCCTGACCACCTTCTCCTGTTGAACCTAGTCTTGAAAAGACATTAGTCCTGTTGCCCGGAGGGATCCTAATTGAACGGGAAGATTCTGCCTGGTAGTATTCTCTCCGATACAGTCCTCCGCGCTCCTTCCTCGTGGTTGTGACAATGTGTTCGTCCCGAGGGGATCGTCCGTGATCGCTGCGCCCCCGCTTGCCCTTGTGGTCGCGGCGACCACGCAGACTTGGTGAGCGTTGTCGACCACAGGAATTTTGCTCGTAGTGAGTCGCCCTTTGATGGTGGCGAGGGCCACGCGATCGATCGGAGCGCTCGCTGACCAAGTCCGTCCGGGCAGGCTGACTGCATTGTCCGGAGGAGGTGTTAACCTTCGCCTATGAGCTTAAGGCCTTCAGCCAATCGCTCTAGATAAAAAGCAACAGCGTCGCCCATGAGGGCGAGGTTTGCCTGGTTGGTGGATCTGATCACCGTTGCCATGGCCTGAAGTCGTTCCCGATTTTGATCAAGGGCTCCTGGGATCTCTGAGGCGTCCGTGTTTTGCCCGACTGGGGTCTGGTTACACGGGAGTTCATCCCGAGCAGGTAGAACGTCTGCCGAGGGACTTGGCGGAGGTGCGCGAGACGGGTCGCGTCGTTGTCGCTTGCGCCATCACGAATATGTGCCAAGGTTTGATTAATTGAGGCGTTCAGACTGCGCGAGCAACTTCTTGTTCACGAGCAGCCAGCGCGGCCCCCATCTTGCTGCCGAACAGAATTGAATTGCTCGATCTCGTCGGCTACCGCGGCCCGCGCACGATCCTCTGAGGTCTTTGCATCGGCCATATTGACGCTGCGACGGCCGCATGGTGGCACACCAGACGGTGACATCACTGTGTCGCCACAGGAGGAAACGACCGACATGGTCTTGGAATCCGAGAGATCTAAACCAGCGTAAAGATCGTCGGTTCCGTAATCATCGTCAATGACGGGAGTGTGATCTAAGACTATCTCCGGAACGTAGCCGGAGACTTACGTCCCAGATCTGGAAGGCGATCGAGATCGAAGGGATCGATCCGATCTGACAGAGGATGTAACCTCCTATCCTTCTGAGTCATAGCCCTCAGGAAGAGTTTCCTGGTCGCTGAATGAGTTCGACATGCTCGAACAGGATTGATCTACTAAATCCCCATGGACGGCGCCAACTGTCGACGGTTGGGATATCGGTCCCAAGTCAACTAAGGTTCTTGAGAAGGGGAGATAGAAGACACTGCCGAGCAAGACAAACAGCAATCAATGAGCAACGAACAGACACGGCGTTTTTAGCCTGGTTCAGGCCTCTCCGGGTAGATAATAACTCTACGTCCAGTGCTTTTGTATATGAAAAAGGATTACAAGAGGGAACTCGACGAGACGAACAGGTCTCGGCGAGATTGTCGGTGTACAAGAAGTAGTATGCGAGAGCTTGGCCCCTCTACACGCCGTAGGGGCCTGGTTTATATAGTGTGGAACAACCGACCTACCGGGGGATAATCGAGCCGGGCTGGCCGCGAGTACGTAACAGACTCGTATACCTGCCAAATATCCCGAGTTAGTTAAGGTATACTCCAATTCTTGGGGATCACGACGTCTACTCCAATCCGGGAAACCTTCGTCCGGGTCTTCACGTAGCCGTGCAGAACTCTGTTCGAGTTGGACTCAAACAGGAAGCCTAGGCCGCCACGCACCGTACCAACCAGGAGGCTGTTCGGCAGGATGCACATGGGCGTGATAGAGCCCTCTAGGGAGCCAGGCCATAGGAGGCTGTTCGATTAGGCCGTCAGGGAGTGGGCCATGGCAATGGGCCGTGATTTTATCCCCGACACAACCTAAAGAGCATATCCATGACGTGGCCATTATGAAAATGTTTTGAATTCACATCTTTAGAGGCTAACAATAACACATAGATATCTGAATTTTACTAATTTTATGGTGTCCATGATTTCAGAAGTCTAAATATGTAAATACTAAGCTCTAGAAGCAAGCTGGCTCTCATTCATAAATAAACTTAGCCTATTATTTGCAGGTACCATGCCTACGTGATGTGTTTAGTGACAAAAATATACAAAAACAGATAAATTGTAGGCAACAATTTGACAGAGTATTTATGCACAGCTTCCATGAAAAAAACCTATTTTACCCATTACCCTGCATGTACACAGACCATTAGAGCAGCATAATTCTTTGATTTGTCAATGCAATGACCTTGTTTCATGGATACGGTGTCGATCTAATCGGTAAGGCCTAATAATTCTTTAAGTTGCTAATCAACCAATTTTAGCCATTACTCCCTGTTGGGAATTTGACTCCCGAATCACTATCTTTTCGGTGCCCGAAAACCTTTAATCGGTAAATAAAAAACCAAGAGATTCTCTCGATTCGCTCATGTGCAAAACACAGAATTCTCCTGAATTCAGCTAAACCATTCTTTTTAAGACAACCTACTGGAACTCGTAATAGAGAAAATAAGGGACACTTTGCCTGGAATAATCATTCTACAGTTAAGCTTTCACCTGGATCCGTTCTTACTTACTTGATAATCCTTAAAAGTTATCTTGGTTGTCACTGGCCTATTCAATTAGCACACTCAATTAGCAGAGAGTTACAGAAAAGAACATAGAGGATCCGACCTGGAGGTTGCAGATCTGGCTTCCGTCTTCATCGGAGAGGAAGAGGCCGTAGGGTTCGGAGTGGCGGCGGGCACGGCAAGCGACATCAGAGGAGGGGCGGCGATCCGGCATGGAGAGGGAAACGGGAGCCGGTTCCGGCGGCCACACAGCAGGGACGGGCCACGCCCCGACGAGAGGAGGACGCGGAGCGGTGCCGACTGGCCGGAGGTCAGGGGCGGCGTCGGGAGAAAGGCCAGCGACGCCGCCCTTTGCCCACGGTGATCAGATCCAGCGCCCAAACAGCAGGACGGCCCACGCACCGGCGGGCGCAAGACGCGGAGCGGGGCCGAGCGGGTGGAGATGAGAGGCTGCGCCGGGAGGAAGACCGGAGGCGCGTGCGAGGGCTGGGCCCCGGGCACGGGAGAAGGTCCCGGCGGCGGCGCGGGGGAAAAAGGAGGGCGGGCCCTGCGCGAGGGGGAGGACGGCTGAGGAGGAGGCGAGGCGGTGGGCGCAGCATCGGTGGCAAAGGCGGTTAATTACCCCCGCAACTCCAGCTGCACTTACGAAGGCGAAAAGGGTGGTTTGGAAGTGGCGGAAAACACGGGGGACATGGAAGTAACTTTGCATGGACAAATTTACACTGCGGAAGGACCAACACGCGAATCCTGGGGACCTCAAAGGAAAATCCAAAACTTGCGGGGTTTTTTTGCTAATCCGTATGGCTGGGAGGAGGCCTTAGGTGGCAGAACGTATTGAGGACACGCGCCCCTTTAGGGGGACGGAAGCGCGGCTGGGAAGCTGGCACGTGTCCCGCTCGGTGGAACGGGGTGACGTGGTCCGATCTGAGCCATCCACGGCGCCGATCGGATGGCCGAAAAAATTTCAACGACGTGGCCACAGCGGATGGGCAGTTTACGCACGTCCTACGCGGTATAGAGTATTTTAAAATCCCCCCCACTTTAATGCTTGGGTGGATTCCCCACCTTTCCTCATCTTGCTTTTGTTAGAAGCGGTTGGTGTATAAAATTTAACAGTCCTTTGAATTATAACTGATGTTCATGGATTACAGGATCTTCTAGGTATGGGGATCACCTCTCTTGGACCAAGAAATAAAATTATTCACGCTCTAGGTGAGTTACGGAAGAAAAATGATGACACCAATGATACGAAAGCTTATGTGTTAATTTCTGAAACTACTAAGAAGACGAAGCTTCCTATGAATGGTAATAAATTAATTACCGAATATTTTCGGTGTTCTTCGTTTAGTGAAAAACAAACAAAAGCCAGCTACGATATATCACATTACTGCTACAATATATGTTTTCCCTTCTCTTTAAAGCACTGCAGCAAAGCAAGGGCATTGTACTAGTTAAAAATATATAGATACCTCCAAAAATCCCACAAAAATTAGGGTAAATATTAGAGGCTCATCTAAACCATATAAAAATATAAAAACATCTATTTCCACTATTTTAATCACTGTATTAATTCGGGAGGTGCAATTCTCTTAATTTAGAAAATCCCAATAAAGGGATAAATGAAATCTGTATTAATAAAATAGGGGATCTGACTTTATAAAATCTTGATAAATTACCACAAGGTATATAAGTACCCTAACAACTAGAGAAAAATTATAAAAAGGTAATTCTTCCCCAAATAAGTTATTAAATGAATAATTAGTCAAAACACCATAAAAGGATTAATGATTTCTTTATTAATAAAATAGGTGTTGACCCTAAAAATTATAATAAATAACCATAGGGCCTAGACAATACCGTGTAATTAGAGGATGTTAGAAAGGCCATCACCAGTTCAATCTATTTTGTAGGAGAGCAATCCGACGAAGTGTCGTTATCGTATGTCGTCTGTATAACCCTAAGTACACCAATACTACAGGTGGTTACTACCTAGGAGAAAATATCATGATAAATAGTGTACATGAAAAATTGGGAATAATAAAATCGAATTAATGGCCAATGACAACTCTTTCTTATCATGATAACCATAGGGCCTAGACAATACCGTGTAATTAGAGGATGTTAGAAAGGCCATCACCAGTTCAATCTATTTTGTAGGAGAGCAATCCGACGAAGTGTCGTTATCGTATGTCGCCTCAGATAACCCTAAGTACACCAATACTACAGGTGGTTACTACCTAGGAGAAAATATCATGATAAATAGTGTACATGAAAAATTGGGAATAATAAAATCGAATTAATGGCCAATGACAACTCTTTCTTATTTTACAATAGGGTTTCATAGTTGATTAATGGGGTTTCATAATTGATTAAGAATCTTTAGACACCTTCTAAACTCCTAGAAAATTTAATATTTAATACTAAAGAATATTAGAGACATCATAATATCATTAACCTAAGCACCATTCATAGGTTCCTCTGAATAAGTAATTAGTGAACCTACGCAGTACCTTTCTATAAAGAAAATAAATCAAAATGAATTGCTGGTAAATAAAAGCTAGGACCTAAGTTGGAAAAATGATGGGAGAATTATATAAAATATAATATGCTCTTTTATACTCAAAGAGAATGTTAGAAACCCCAGAAAGGTTAAATAGGGTCGATTATGCTAGAAACTATTCTCCATCGATAAAAGCGTAGCTAAGGTACGATATACCCTGTCCGGTAAGAAATACATGACAATTAATAAGATTGGTGATAACGAGCGTATGTAATATAATCCGAGCAAGGTTTTCTATGTATATAAAGAAGAAATCTATCAATACACTAAATACTAGAAAAGGGGGGTCGTATATGAGAGGAAGAGTAGAGAGACTGTCGTTGACCTAAAAAGTACAAATTTGATACTACGTCGTTTACAAGCCGACTTAGTTATATAAATGCACGCACATTACTTACCAACCAACCTATCGTACGGTGATCAAGCTATATCTAGTATAGTTCAACGAAGCCTCCCTAATTATCTAAGTTGGTTATCTTAAATAATGATCAAGAATAACCCAGGTACATTGGATTATCATAGCACTCACTTGATTCCAAAATATAACGCGTACGCCTATCTTTCAAACGTAAGATTTAATCTCGGTACGGGAACTTAAATCGGAAATGTGACACATTTTAGTCCAAAGCATTTCATGCATTATTATCTTTAGTCGCACGATCTTGATGACGTCCTACCGTACCCGTAAGCCCTCTATAAAGTCTATCTTCTTATAGATACTCATGGAATTCTCTTACTTAGTAGGAATACCGAAGAGACGCTAAGGTAGCCTACATAGGCTCGTTACCAGTGCATAGAAGCAATTGCATTTCATGCATGGCATGCCCTTCATCAAACTCTCGATAAAGATCCCCCTTAGGGTAAAATAGAATCACCAAACAAAGGCCTTATTGCATATCATGTATCATGTTTTCCCCATGTCTTGATGTTTATCTGTGACATTTGGTTCTTGGCAGTAGACCCCAAGGGTTAAGGAGGATTTCGAGGCAAATCAAGATCCACGGTTGGGGTACAAGTGGTCCAGGTGAGTTAACACTTACTCTTATAGATGTTTACCCGTATTAGGGAAAGATTGCGACTTTCTCTAGTGCGGATTAACATTGCTATAATCATGTTCATTACACAGTTTTCCCAATCTATGTTGTTTATTATAAAAGTGCATGCTTATTAACCTGCCCAATTGTTAATCATGTTATAATTATACATGCCTGTCCTTGTATTATCTAGTCTTTATGACTGCCTTGATTGTCATATCCTTGTTTAGCCTAATTGTAGTTTGGTAACAACTTTAACCCTAGCTAATGGGTAAAACCTGTTTAGACTTGCTTAGGTCCAATTAATTATTCCAGCGACTAGCCACGGAATGGTAAACCGATATTCACAGTTCATTTATTCATTCATTCATTCAAAAGATATGACATGTGACAGTTAGGGCAAATAGATGAGTGATGAGCTGGGTGTTGTTTGTGGTTATAGTTGGGTGATCTGTCGGTCCAATTTGAGTCGGTTGGTCGGGATAGCTCATGTATGGTAATGCCATGAATTGTTGAAGTAGAGACAAGTTGGTTGGAGAGTTTCCCCATGGATGACATCCGGATGGATGATTAAGGCACGAGATGTCTTGTGCTAGGTTTAGCCAAGGCTCACCCAGGAGAAGTGTGGAAAAACACAGCGGGAGAATTACTGCCATCTAGATGCTGGTTCCAACGTAACGCGTGGCCATCGCGCGGAGTTCGGGTTTAGGATCACTAGCTGCGAGCGCTCTGCGGAGGCCCTTTGGGACCACACCCGAAAGTGATCGGCATCGGTCGTCACCTGATGGTGATGAAGACCACACTTCCCTAGGATGACGCTAGGCTAGAGTGGTCTAGCAACCCTACTAGGCCGAGACAGGCGATCTATGGCAAGTGTAGTCCACAACAGGATTGCCAATCCCGGAAGGATGGTGGGTTTAGGAAATGTTGGGGCAACATGAAGTTTGGTTTGGTTAAAGTTAAGGTCAAGTATGTTTGTCGAGTTTGAGCTGATCATCTTGGGGTTAGTTGATAGGGTCTTTCATTGGTGCTTTGGTTGTGATTGTTCTTATGTTGAACTCCTTGCTGATTTAAAGAAACATTAGTACTTGATGCTAGATAGGGTAATTTAAACTCATCTTAAAAACAGGCTTTATGTAAATAAAATAACCTTCCCCCAATCAAAAGCCTCATATAATTAAGTGTATTAAGGGGAGTGTTAACTAGCCAGCGTTTGGATGATGCTGACCTCGCATATCTCCACTCTTTTAAATGAAAGCTAAGAAGCATTTGTTCGAGTGTCACGATGGAGCTGATCGGGCTACGATGGTCATGTTGCGGTTTAGGATTTGCTCAAATCGTCTGCCAAAATGCATAGCCGTTAGAGGATCTTTCGGTTAATCTTATATATGTTCTGCAGACTCTGATGGTTTACCTATAACAATTGTATGGTCTCTTGGCTTATTTAATATTAAACCTGCATCACGCAACCAGGTATGTAAGCTTCCGATTATTGAAACGTATGTCCGTATGATACTTGGTTATGTATCGCTCGCACTATAATACTGATTCAGGATCTAGTGCATGTGAACAGCGGCTCTCTGGTATGTATTAAATTGAGGGCCGACAATATTGATAATAGATTGGAATCAATAAAATCAGTAAACCAGATTACATGGCTAATGAATTAGTGATAAAAGTCAAATCCTAATGCACCACTTCTGCCAGTCGGTTCATTCATTGGAACTTGCTGATTCCCACACGATTAATAAACGTTGTATAGAATAAAAAAACTAAGTATGATATAATTCACTCATCATTCTAAAGGTATAAAAACTAAATGAATTATATAGTCAACAATGTTTGACTTGTACAGCTCACATAAATCAGGGCACATGAAAAATCTCATCTGCACTAACATAATCCATGTAAGTGCATACGATAAGCACACCCTAGCAAGTGATGAAAGATTATTATGAATGTTACCATCAAAATGGGATGGTTAGTCTAGCATTTAACAGATTTAAAGTGAAATCAAGACTACAAACAAGTTCCTGTCAACAGTGGCGGAGCCAGGATTTTAGAGGAGCCTGGACATAGCTACATTGCACGAAAGAACAAATAGCAAACAATTGCACGATACATAACATAAAAATTATATTTCCATTAGAGTATTGAAAAAACAACACTTAGCAAATTTGCTAATCATGTCTAATACAAGGCTAAAGAACAGTTTCATATCAATAGTTAGCAGACTGTTTTTCTACCCAAAGACTACAAAATTTTTAATTCCTTCCTCCGAATAATCCAAGCAATTAATCTTGAAAGTCTCAATCAGGACTCAAAGGTTATCAAAAACTATGTTGAAACTGAATAAGTTAATTGTTCGATGTTAATTAGAGGCGGAGGAGTGGTGATTCATACGTAGATCGGACGCCACAAGACGGATGAACAGATTTTCCTTGCTGTTAGCAAAACTGGCGCCTCAACGGTGCTCGGTGTGATAGCGGCGATACGATGATTAGGTTATGGACTAAATGTTGTTTACTGATTCCTTTTTAGCACTAGTAGGCCACTACCAGCCCAGCAGCAACCTCAGCCCATCGGTGCCATCCCAGCAGCTGCAGCCGCGCAGCGCTGCCCAGCGCCCAGCGCTCTCCGCGCGCTGCCTTGCTCCACTCGCCGGCGGGAAGCCTGGACAGTTGCCCACCCTGCCCGGGCCTTAGATCCGCCCCTGCCTGTCAACATGGTGAATCTACAAAGAACATCTGCAGCAGTAGTTTCAGAAGACTAACATCTACATATTATGTTCTTTCTGCTCCACTGCTCCTAGAGAAATACAACATATAGGAGCGTGCTGATGCTACTGACAATTATACCTACCGGATAAGGCATAAATTAGTTTACAGAAGGAAAAAACTAAGAAAAGAAAGAAGGTATATATAATACCTTCAAGGAAACATTTATATAAATTCCTCTACGCCAGTCCATTTTTCAAAATCTGGGCATAAATCCATGTGAGTGCTCACATATCAGCCTCACCTACTCACCTGGCTTCTCCATCAAAATTTGCATATCAACTTCGATTACTGATCATACTTCAATATATCTGCTGCAGCGCTAAGCAATTTGTTCCAACGCTTGGATT
Organism: Raddia guianensis; assembly: GCA_036346415.1. Taxonomy (NCBI): domain Eukaryota; kingdom Viridiplantae; phylum Streptophyta; class Magnoliopsida; order Poales; family Poaceae; genus Raddia; species Raddia guianensis. Next base: position 6,077,174 of record CM070537.1, read on the forward strand.
GCAGCAACTCATGTGCATTCTCATCAGCATAACCAACTGAATGACTCAAAAAGAATTAATTAACAGAGTCCCTCGACAAGGAGAAAGATGAACTACCAAACTTCAATCGGCTTCTTAAAATCTTATCAGCAACCACTAATCCAGATCCATGCAGTGTGTACTCTGAACACAAATGTTGTGCTTGGTACTGTGGTACTTGGTTGCAGTGTGACCAAGACGACTACCCAAGAAACCAAATTCTGCCTCATCCTCATCATCACTATCTATGTTGTTTGGAGTAATCCTATTTTGGTAACATCTCCGTCTGAGTAGAAAACAATTAAAATAATAGCTCACAAGTTCTTTCCTTCCCTTCAAGTGAAAAAGTAACAGGAGACGGTTCCAAAAATTCCTGCATGATGGAGATGCATTGAGTCGCACTACAGCCTTGAAATTTGCCTCCTCTTCATCTGTCCATGAAAGTGCAATTTCCTCACCCATACGATCGAAACCCCAATCAAAGAAAGCTGAACCAAGTTCATGTCTCAGAAGAAGTCTCCTTTCAGCAACATGAAACCTAACACAATCTACAGATCCTGGAACTTTGCAGCCACAAACATCATCTCTGCCTTTGCCAATAGGGTCACTGCAAAATGGTGCATTCTTGTTTCCATTTTCTGGTGGCCAGACCCGTGTGCCAAGCCATTTTAAGGTTTCAGGATTGTCATAGGTTGCACTCAGATCACCAGTCCATTGTGGCACCTTTGCTTGATAGTCGGAGCCTACAGGTACTTCATTCCTCTGCTGACTTGAAAAAAGCCAGCCATCAAAAGAGTTATGATGCTTGCTACTGTCATGTTTTCCGCGTCCAGTCAAGTTGTTCTCTTGCTCTATGATCATTAAAGGCCCATTATTATTTTCTACAACACTTGTAAATTCATGTAGATATGAAACACGGTGCTCAATCAGAAGTTGAAGTTCTTTACTGCATTTGGCTTGTCCATCTGTCCTGACATAAGTGGAACTCATACAGCGCTTGCAATCCGTTGGAAACATTTCCTGCACCAATAGAAAATAAAAGTTAAATTCAGCAGTATTACTAAGCAATATATAAGGTTTGTAGCAAAATTGTGTGTTGGCAATCAAATAGATAAAATCCATAAAATGACAATTTCAGAACTTGTAATTGCATTTGCAACCAAACACGATTTTTAGTTGTCTCATAACTCCATTTCCTAACTCTATTTCTTTGGCACAAAAAGAATCACAGTCAAGTCCCAATTCTACATGAATTAAAATTGTGACTCAAATTACAGAAGCTAAATTCAGTTTAGGGATCTAGACAGGTCCTTAGGGGAATCACAAAATACAGAATTTACATGAGCAAGAGGAGTTCGTTTAGCCATGTTGTTCAATGGAGATCAAGCATCAGTGCATTTTGTCAGCATTAACTCGATAGCCTACAAATTTCTTCCTCATTCACCTTCTGTGTTCTTGATCATTTGATCCAGTGTTGTAACTTGTATCGACAATATTCTTTTGGAACAGAACCCGATGTAGACAGGGTCCCAAACTAAGTAGATGTTCTAAACAGAGCAAGATCCCTAAAATGTAATGGTGAACCAATAATGCTAGTTGTGAGGATCTGTTGTCTCCACAAAAATTAGACCAGATGTTGTAAAATTTATGGAAGAAATAGCTTGTCAGAAGCATGAAAACCACAAGAGCAAAGCACCAGAGGTATTTGAACCTACATATTTCTCAAGTCCTACCTGCCACTGGCCACAATTCAGAAGATCATACATAAAGGAATTATAATACAAGAGGAAAATCTGAAAGTTAAAAGCAAAATTTGCCCTTATAAGATCCAGTCTTAATTGGACTTGAAAACATAATACATGTTCCTAGTCCTAGAAGAGAATCCTGATATAATTACGTCAAGAAAACTTACTGCCCAAGCATCCTCATGCTAGTATTAGTCTTAATAGGGCTAGTACATATCTGCAGAACGTACTGAAGTACTGCCATGCTCTATGTGAGTGACATCAATCAATATGAATTTGGAATGCTTTCTAAAACCATCATCGGTATAGACCTTGAGAGGTAATAAGCAAATGACTCAAGATCTTAGTCCATGACCAAAGTGTGATACTGAACATATCAAAAGCCCTTATAAGATATTGCAATCTCAATGGGAGGCATTAACCTCCTAACCCCTTATAAGAGTTTGCAATCTCAATGGGATACATTAACCTCCTAAGATATAACATGTGCAGTGGATGTTGTTCCATAAAAAGGAACTCACCATAGCACATGGGATTTGAGGATTGGTGTTGGGCAGGTGAATTGATAAGGTGAGGAATAGTGAATATACTGAGTTAGTAGTGAACATAGAGAGTGGGATTTGAGTAGTGAAAAATAGGGTTGTTGGCCAGGTGAACAGTGATAGGGATGGGAGTGATTCGTCGAAAGCGTAGTAGTGAAAATGGTTCGTGAAAATGGGCATGGTATTGGGCATGCCCTAAAAGAGCCACTTTTATAGACTTACAGTAAAGATTTCATAGATAGAACTGAAATCATTTGCTGGTTTTCACAATCAATGTTGTATCAGTTTACAGCTACATATCTTTGCTCCTCCTGTGAAATGTTTTTTCTTTGGACATGCATGCTTAGATTGCCAGAGATACAGTATTTTGATAACCTCATTCAATTATATGAATTAACCACAGTCAAGAGAAACCTTTCAGTCCCTCTAACATTTCATATTGCGAAGACCTTTTCATCATTTTGTATCAACATATATTAAGCAATAGTCATAGAAGAAAACATTAATAGCAAAATGGTGTGGACGGTCTATAAATATAGAAACAATCAACTCTAGTACAATAATGATTAAAACAAGCATTGAAGATTGCAATGAGAATGATCATCTGAACATGGAACAACACTAAAATATAACCAACCTCCTACAGCAACTTATGAGAATCACTCTTTAAAATGGAAGAATGGGACACTGTTAGAATCACTCCAGATTAGAGGTAAGGTGTTTTGGGCTGCAAAGCGGCAGCTTTTCCTTGTGTCTTTATTAGCATATATAGACTAATACAAAGACCCACTTAGCCATGACTTTCGTAACTCCAGATCGTGGCCATTACACCCATTACTTGCACTTATTAATCAGCAACATGCAACTCACCAAACACAAATACTAAAACAGAAATTGACTGAAACTGAAAGCTAATTGAACACTGGAATCAGAAACTGACTCTGAATAAAACTAAAAAACATACAGGACTTATCTCACAGACACCAAAGGATTTTACTAATTAAAGTAGAGTATAATGCAGCAATTCAGTTCTAAGTGGCTATTTGTTATTTTAACAGTGAGATTTTTTATGGTCATTATAACTAACCATAATAAATGTCTGAATGACAAGATTAAAACAATATCATGTAGATGCATTAACATTTTTCAGAAGACACGCTATCATATAGATGTATTCACATACCTTTTTTCCCAAAGAACCATTACCAATTACATTTGGATTTTGGAGTAAACATTTGAGTAAAGTTGGTGATTGTGAGTTAAGCATCCAATATTCAATTCATCTCATATATCGAATTCAACCAAACAACATCAAGGCACTCAAGCATTTGAAATAATTCATTGAAAGTGTTGAATCACCTGCAAAAGTGAACCATTGGTCATGCTCGTCCGGCGAACCCTCTTCACAGATACCACCTCCCTCACCACCAAAGCTGCTGAGAAGTACCCATCCACTGACTGAGAATTCACTGCAGCTCCATCCCAGGCATTCTCGGCAAGCTCCCTCACCCAACCCAGCATCCCAGCCATGTCTGCGCGCTTCCTCTTCAAAATCGCATGCTGCTCCTCCTCATTGCAGTCCAAGAATGGTTTTTCCTTTTCCCTTGCATTGGCACCACCACTAAACAGCTCTGGATTATTCGTCCCGTTGCCATCCAAGCCAGGTCCTTGCGCTTCCGACAGCCTCTGCATCCAGCGGTCTAGGGCGCCGAGGTACTTGGCGTAGAGTAGCTTCACGGGCGCCGCAAGGAAGCCGTCGAGGCCGGCGGATTCGGCGGCGGCGGCCCAGGCGATGGGGAACGACGATATGGCGGCGTACCCGCCGGCGGCGCGGACGGCGGTGAAGAGGCGCAGGAGATCAACGCGGCGCCCATCGACGAGGGCCGCCGGAAGCGGGCGCGCCTCGCGCCCTCCCGGGTAGGCCTGGCGTAGGAACGCGGCGAGGACGGCGTCGAACAGCTCGGAGGGGTCGGTGCCTGCGGCTTCGGAGATATTAAGATCCCCGCAAAAGCCCAAGAACTGCAGCTTGCTGAGGATGTCATGGACGTCGGCGGCAGAGTCCATGGACAGGGGAGGCCTCGCCGGCGGCGAGGTCACGACGGTACGCCACGATGGCACAACTTCTTTATCATTTGGCTATTTTGTTTCTCTTTTAGGGCTCGTTTGGGAGAGAGGGGGAAAAATCCCAGGGACAAATTTCCCATCCTTGGATTTCCCTTGTCCGATTAGAGCCCGGGAAAAAAAAAAAAGAGAAATTCTACATAACGGGATCCCGTCCGGGGCGGGATCCGGACGGGATCCGACCCCGTGCGACACGTGTCCCCGCTGTGCAGAGGAGGAGGGAGAGGGAGGAAGGAGGAAGAAGAGCCTACCTCGGCCGCTGCCGACCTGCCGCCGTCGCCCTCGCCATCGCCGCCGCCGAGCTCGCCGCCGCCGTTTGGTTAGGGTTAGGGAACATTTGGGTTCCCTCCGGGTCTAGAGGAGGTCGGGGGCGGCGGTTCGGTGTGGGTGGGGTTCGTCGGGCGGCGGCGGAGGCGGGAGGCGGCGGGTGGGCGGCATCGGTGGGGACCACGCCGTCCCGTCTGATAGGGTGGGCGGGTGGCACGGCGACAGGCGGGAGGCGGCGAGGACGCCCGGCCGGGTGGTAGTGGAGGCGGCGGAGGTGGCGGGAGGCGCTGAGGCGGGCAGACGCGCGATCATGCGAGGTGAGGCGGCGGCGGACGCCAGGCGGGAGTGGAGGCCGAGTGGGGGCTCGGGGGACACGTGGCGGCGGGGGAGTGATCCCATCGGGGGGCGGGGCCAACAGGATCCCGTCCCCTGGTAGCCCCTAAAAAAAAAACCCGCGCGTGGCATCCCAGGGAAATGGCACCCAAACAGGGAGCTGACGGGCGCCGTGGTTGGACACAGAGTTTAGTTTCATTAAACTCTGATTTTGTGCAGGAGAGCTTGCTAACTTGTTTTTTAACTTTTAAATAATATGGTGTGGTCTTCTTCTCATACACAGACAGATAGGCAGGCAAATTAAAATGACAATGACGTGTAAAATTGTCGACGGTTGAGATATCGATCTCAAGTCGCTAAGGTTCTTTAAGATTGAGATAGGAGACACGCCGAACAACCACGAACAACGTGAACAGGAGATGAGTTTTACCTGGTTCGGGCCTCTCGGAGAGATAATAGCCCTACGTCCAGCCTTTCTTATATATCAGAGATGAATACAAGAGGTGGCTCGGCGAGACGAACAAGTCTCGGCGAGATTATGGTGTACAGGAAGCAACAATGCGAAGAGTATGCGACAAAGTAATCTTAGATGCCAGATGCGTCTAAGTCGTCCCCTCTATACGCCGTAGGGGCTTGTTTATATAGTGTTGATGAACCGACCTACCAAGGGATAATCGGTAGGGCTAACTACGAGATCGTAACGAACTCATACATGCCAAATACATCCCGAGGTAGATAAGGTATACTCCAAGTCTTGGGGATCACGACTCCTAATCCAATCCGGGAAACCAACGTCCGGGTCTTCACGTAGCCGTGCAGAACTTTTGTTCGAGTAGGACTCAAACACGAATCCTAGGCCGTTCGCGACCGTGCGGCCGGGAGGTTGTTGGCGGGATGCACATGGGCTCGATAGAACCTTCCAGGAGCCGGGCCCCGTAGGTTGCTCGATTGGGCCGTCGAGGAGTGGGCCATGGCAATGAGCCGTAATTTAATCCCGACAGCTAGCCCCGAGACTCAAGTGGAAGGACTCACTAGAGTGGGGTCTTCCTCTTGAGACTCTAAGTCCTGAAGAGGTATTTTTCCTGCTACAAAGGCGTCGACGAGCGATCGAGCAGGTTATGGTTCAACCGAACAAGACTTGTTCGAATCCGAACAAACCCGCCAAATCTTAGAGCAACTCTGTTGCGTCGAGCGAGGAACGACATCTGTCCGAAAGCGAGTACTCGACCCTCGTCTGAAATCGGAAAAAGTGAGGTGAATCATCTCCTTGAGGTGGGCGTCATCAAGGAGGATTGGATTCTTAGTAGTGAAGAGCGTACCACCGCATCCGTAAGATCGATCTTCCGGAGAATGAACATAACAAGTCGCGAGACGGACTCATCTTCTTGCATCCGGGCATTCAGATGCCTAGGAAAGATAAGCGAAAATAGAGGAATCATCTCTGGGCTAGAGCTTGCAGGAAATATAGATTGCGCTCTCGGCGAACGTTATGCTCGGGAGCGAAGGTGATGTGCCTCGGGCGTAGATCGTGTGCTTGGGCGAGACAATACATACGAATGGGAAAGGTGACCCACCCCGAGCGTAGAGCTCGCCAAAGGAACCAAGTAAGGAGATCTAGTCCCCGAGCACGGAGCTCGTTAAAGGAACCAGAAAGTGCGACCAGGCGAAGATGTACCCGGTCAAAGGCCATCTAGTCCCCGAGCACGGAGCTCGTCGCGGAACGAGGCGTGCGCCCAGCGAAGAGCTGCCGCGAGGTGATCCAAATTTCGAAACACGAAGCTCGTCGCGGGGACGAATGCCGCCGGCGAAAAGCTGCCGGTGCGAGGTGAATCACAACCCGATGCGATCGAGCCGCAAGAGAAGGCGTGTGAGATCAACGCTTTACCCATGACGTATTCCTTGCGGCGGTGTTAGCGTTGTCTTGGTAAGTCGCGAACCGGCGCTTGGAGTGCCCGTTGCGATAAGAATCGACTACGATGGGCTTGCCCGTTCGCGATGAGAATCGACTTACGTGGGCGAGGACTCCGTTGGTGGCGCACTACCTTGACTTAGCCGAACTGTGAAGGTCGATCGGGCAAAGGCAAGAAATCATCTGTGGTGAAGTGAATCGGTTCCGGGCATGCGGGCGTGCAGAAGAGAGGATCGCGACATTGGTTTTGGTGGGAAGCCTGGAACCTTGCCACGACCATCACCGGAGTCTGACGTTCCCCGTTCCTGTATTTCCTGCAAAAGACAAATAAGAAACAAGCCAGCAAGGGGAAAAAGAGAGCAAGAAAAGGCTCTAAGAAGAGCAAAGCGAGTTTTGAAAAACACGCAAAAGACGACCTACCCACACAAGACATAATTTTTTCCGCACGTCCCCGATAGCGTTAGTGTCACCTCGGCGAATCGGGAACCGCGCAAGGAGTGCCCGTTGCGATGAGAATCGGCTTACGGTGGGCAGGACTCCGTTGGTGGTGCATTGCTCCGGATCACCGTGCAAGGAAGGACGTAGCATGGATAAAAAAGGCGTGTGCGGGCAAGTGCAGCCCCGCTGTGGCTAAGACCGCTAACCAGGGAAGGCGATTGGGACCTTAGCCGCAGGCAAAACGTGCGAGGCAAAATCTTATCCGGGCTTGGACCCGTATAGCGTTGGTGTCGCCTCGGCGAGTGCGGAACCAGCGCCAGGAGTGCCCGTTGCGATGAGAATCGGCTTACGGTGGGCATGCCCGTTGCGATGAGAATCGACTACGGTGGGCGAAACTCCTCGGTGGTGCACCGCCGGTTAACCGGAGCCATATAGGTCGTCGTCAGATAAAAAGACATGCTCGTACGCGGGGAGCGCTATGGGAGCGAAAGACCAACGAGGTTTTGGAAAACCAACGCTAAGGAAAGGAACTGGAAAACGAAAACGTCTGGGGTTGGCGAAATTCAGTTCAAGTCCCAATCGATCGAGGAGAGGCAGCCTCAGGAGGCTGGCCGAGCGACTCAAGACCGCCGAGTAGCGCTGAATCGAGCGAGAGTCGACCGAGCGACTTTTCTGCAAAAAGAGCACAAAAGACAAGGACGAACAGAAACCAAGAGTAAGGCGAACAGCGCTAGAAAGTTTTAAGAAAACCGGTGAACGCTTAGCCTAACTCCGGCCCGTTGTCACAGTTGCTCGAGGACTGAGTTTGCGAACTCGAGCAGTGCACAAGAGAAAGAGCGACGCCCTAGCCCGATGCAGACGATGCATGAAGACCTGAACTTGCGACTTCAAGCACGTCGTAGAGAGTTAGAGCGACACCGTACCACTGATCGACTCGTTCGAGGCGCTCGTTAACGTAAGTTAGGCGATTCGAAGGTAACCGAACAAGGAAAGTGCCTCGCGCGGAGGGCTTACGAGGCGATCTTTGCCAAGTGGTTGTCTGTGTGCGGTAAGTGCCTCTGCCATGAGGGCTTACGAGAGCGAGCTTAGCCGCGAGGTGGATGCCGTGTTACGCAACTCGAGTTTTGGAACTTGTTGAAACCAGATCTGGTAGGGAAAACCCTTAAGATTGCGGAGCCAAGAGTTCGCAAGACCGGGCGACCATCAAGTGTTACGAGAGACAAAGGTAGTCCGAGAAGGCGAGTGGTGAGAAGAAGACGGGGTCGCGAACATTCACCGTTCAATGGATTGAACTTTAAATGGCGGCCGAGAGACTTGGGCGAACTAAAGCGCGAAATTTGAGAAAAGCGAAGCTAGGAAGCGAAAGACCTACGAGGAACTTACGGTCGGGTCGATGTTCCAAGCGCTGGTCGACTCTCTCCGTCATCCTTTGCCAGCGAAAAGCCCCGGATCCGGAAGGAGTTTTGATCCGATCCCGAGCACGAGCTCGCCCGGGGGGACAGACGCGCCGGACGAAGAGCTGCCCGGCGCTGAGTTGATCGATCCCGAGCACGGAGCTCGTCGCGGGACGAGACCTTGCCGCCGGCGAAGAGCTGCCCGCGAAGAGATCCAAATTTCGAGCACGGAGCTCGTCGCGGAGACGACAGCGCCGGGCGAAAAGCTGCCCGCGAAGAGATTCGGCGCCGGGCAAAGAGCGCCCGGCGAAGAGATCCAAATGAGCAAGGAGCTCGTCGCGGGGACGACAACGCACCGGGCGAAGAGCTGCCGGCGAAGAGATCCGATCCCGAGCACGGAGCTCGTCGCGGAGACGAGACAGCGCCGGGCGAAGAGCTGCCCGAAGAAGATTGGCGCCGGGCAAAGAGTGCCGCCGGCGAAGAGATCGATCCCGAGCACGGAGCTCGTCGCGGAGACGAGACGCGCCCCGGCGAAGAGCTACCAGCGAGAGATCCGATCCCGAGCACGCAGCTGGGAACCAGATCTGGAAGGCGATAAAGATCGAAGGATCGATCCGATCTGGCAGGAAGAGACATCCCGCCGCCGAGTCGTAGTCCTCGGGAGAATCTCTGATCGCCGATAGAGTTCGACATGTTCGATCTGCGTATCCCCACGGACGGCGCCGGTTGCCGACGGTTGAATATCGATCTCAAGTCGCTAAGGTTCTTTAAGATTGAGATAGGAGACACGCCGAACAACCACGAACAACAAATGTGACAGGGAGACAGAGTTTTACCTGGTTCAGGCCTCTCGGGAGATAATAGCCCTCGTCCACCCTTTCTTATATATCGAGATGAATACAAGAGGTGGCTCGGCGAGGCGAACAAGTCTCGGCGAGATTATGGTGTCTGAGGAAGCAACAATGCGAAGAGTATGCGACAAAGTAATCTTAGATGCGGATCGTCTAAGTCGTCCCTCTATCTGCCGTAGGGCTTGTTTATATAGTGTTGATGAACCGACCTACCAAGGGATAATCGGTAGGGCTAACTACGAGATCGTGACGAACTCATACATGCCAAATACATCCCGAGGTAGATAAGGTATACTCCAAGTCTTGGGGATCACGACTCCTAATCCAATCCGGGAAACCAACGTCCGGGTCTTCACGTAGCCGTGCAGAACTTTTGTTCGAGTAGGACTCAAACACGAATCCTAGGCCGTTCGCACCGTGCGGCCGGAGGTCGTTTCGGCAGATGCACATGGGCCTGATAGAACCTTCCAGGGAGCTGGGCCCTGGTAGGCTGTTCGATTGGGCCGTCAGGGAGTGGGCCATGGCAATGAGCCGTAATTTAATCCCCGACAAAAATAGGTACACAATATTGATTATGTATACTACGCGCAGGGAAGGGATACTTGGGGCTAGTAATTGGTGCATAAGCCTTGGTGGCTCTCATACCTGTTGGAATAATTAGCACTTTCAGGTTTATTTTAATCAGGAGATATAACATGCACAACTACTGAGTGATAGAAAAAACAGGTTGAAACCATAGAAGCACAACCTAGATACACGTGCAGAAGAAATACACGTATATCTCTCTGGTGAACTTGCGAAGGAGATGACTTACTGGACTTGGTGCGTCGCCGCACGTGCAGTCTGAGTTGCGGCGAGTGCGGTTACGATTCTCGAATCGGCGCGTGTTGGAGAAGGTGGTGCCGACGCAGATCGCGACGGCGTAGTGGAAGAAGTCCTCGCGAAGCGAAAGAAGGAAGCAGCGAGCAGTCGCGCCGAGCGCTTCCCAAAAACCTGATTCGCCCTACCCAAAGTCAGAGCTCGAGGCGTCGGTTCCGAGACTTGCTCTCCCGAGCGGCGGTGCCACGGCGCATGGGATGGGGAAGCCGAAGCGGCGGCACAGCAGAGGGAGGTGGCAAACCCTAGGTCGATCTGATCTTCTCACTCTGGACGGCGCGGCGGCAGATTTATATAGCAAAATACGTGAGGCGAAACGGGCCGCGACCGAGTCCACCACGATTTGTATATTCCATATCCATCCCAAAAATCGGAGAGCAAAAGAAATAAAAGCGCAAAAGGAGGCTGCGTCTGCGCAAGCACGAGTCCGATTCGGCGGACCATTCACGCAGTGCGTCTTGCAAGCGCTGCCGCCTCGGCCCGAGCCCGAGCCCGAGCCCGAGCCCGAGCCGAGCCCGGCGAGGCGAGGCGAGGCAGCAGCTGCAGGATTCTCTATTTCTCTCCCATCACATTCTCTAGTGGGAGGGAGCAAGCTCCACTATTTAAGCATGTCCTCCACTCCTCCCACTAGCAATATGGTACTAAAGAAATTTCACATGCCTCATGCATACATGGGCCTTTGAGATTTTCGAGGAATTATTTAGATATTAAATGGGCCAGGCCCAATAATTCTAACAATCCCCCACCATGTCTCAAAGTCCCATCAAATTTGCCTGATCCCAAAACTGTTTATATACCAGTGTTTCGATGACAATGGACTATGCCTTGAATTGCACCTAGACATTTAAGCTACATTCATTCACAACTTGGACACTGGACTACGCCTTGAATTGCAAGTTTTGTGTGAACAAGTTTCACTCAAAGCCAAGCGATACTTGGTCGCCAATAGGCTACCCATGGGTGGAGCATATAAGTCGTACTCCATGGTCTCTTCATGAGCTTACTAGAGATTACCCAAGTCTCATAGACTGCGACTTCCAACAGTCGAGCTCATATAGGTGTGTTCTTTCAAGATGCTCTGTAGGATGACATCTTCGCTAATTAAAGCCAATGAACAACATTAAGACAAATGCCAACTCGCCATACTGATTTGAGAGTATTGCATCTCACATGGAATGAGTTAGGTTATACTCTCATCCAGCTAACCATTAGCTTGTTTTCCCCAGGACCTAATTCACGGGATCTTGATCACATAGGTTTGAGTTACCGCTATAGTGTAACTCACGTGGGTCTCATACCCGTTCCTCGATGCATTGTCTATCACACACCGTGATAAACCCTTTGTAAAAGGATCGCGGGTTTTTAGCCGTTTGGATATAATCCAACGCTATCACTCCGGAGTTTCTCAATTTCCTGACAGACTTCAGTACTCTTTTCACATGTCTTGAGGACTTCATGTTGTTCTTAGAACTGTTCACCTTAACAATCCTTTGCTTGATTATCACAGTTCATAAAGATAGCGGAATCGGCTTTTCAACCACCGAAGATCCATCAAGAGTTCACGCAACCACTCTGCTTCAACAGTGGCCGTGTCCAAAGCAGTCAATTCTGCTTCCATTGTTGAGCGTGTCAAGATAGTCTGCTTACAAGACCTCCACGAGATCGCTTTCGCCACCATGAGTGAACACATATCCACTTGTGGCCTTTATCTCATCGTCGATATCCAATTGGAATCACTATACCCTTCCAACATTTGTTGGGTAACCAAGATAAGCATAAGCCAAAGTTTGTAGTACCTCTCAAGTAGCGCATTACCCTTTCGTGTGCTCGCCAATGATCATCTCCCGGATTAGAAGTAAACCGGCTCAACTTGCTAACAGCAAACGAGATGTCTGGCCTTGTAGCGCTAGCTAGGTACATAAGTGACCCGATGATTTGAGAGTAAGTCAACTAATCTCTAGCAATTCTCTTGTTCTTTCGAAGCACAATGCTAGGATCATAGGGTGTTGAAGAAGTTTTGCAATCAGCAAAGTCAAAGCGATTCAAAACCTTTTCCACATAATGGGATTGTGACAAAGTGATCCCATCCTCACCCTTCAGTAGCTTGATGTTCAAGATTACATCAGCCTCTCCTAGATCTTTCATATCAAAATTTTGAGACAAGAAAGACTTGACCTCGTGAACCACATCAAGACTTGTCCCAAAAATTAATATGTCATCTGTAAGGATCCTAGGCCGAGAGGGGGGGGTGAATCGGCCCTTTTCAAATTTTACTTCTCTCGATTCGCTTGATTTACTTAGTCAAATTAAGAGCCCAAGCTATCGATTGACCTAGAGTCTAGTTTCGGAAGTGATCACAATAATGTACAAGCGACTACTAGGAGGCTCGATGGCACTCACATGCAAGCGATCAAGACAATATGCGTAATTAAACAAGTGAGATGAGGAGACGCAAACCGAGGTGTTTACCGAAGTTCGGTGCTCAACACATGAGCACCTACGTCTCCGTTGAGGAAACTTCTCACACAGAGAAGTCGGGACTCTCTCGTCCCTAGCCCTCAATCCACTCGCGGTAGCTCTTCACCAACACATGGTAGGCGAGCTCCAAACCTTCACACAGAGGCGAGTTCTCTCTGGCGAGAGCACTCACACCCACCGCACCGACACACAGCACCGACCACCGACACACGGTGGGTTTAGCCTCAACACATGAGACACCCCCAACACATGAAGGATTTGGCTCCGACACACGGAAACCGTGGCACCCCGACACGGAGATGGCCGCCGACACACGGCGGACTTGTGCCTCAACGGATGGAGCGAATGTAGTCGTGCGGTTGACGAAGCCCGTGGCGTGGACGATCTCTTGGCGGCCAAGTCCCAAGAGCACAAGATCAAGATCGTCTCTCACCACTACCCCTTCTCTCTCCCATGAAAACTAGGGCAAAAACACCATGGGAGATGGGGAAACCTTGGAGATGATGGGAGGAGGTAGGGATCACCTTCTTCTTCTCCTTCCTCTCTTCTTCTCCCTCTCAATCTCTCAAGCACATGGAACCCTAGGTGGAGGTGGGTGCCATGGGAGGAGCTCTCATGGGTGGCTAAGGCAAGGGGTGGCTGCTAATGATGGCTCTCTCATTTTTCTCCCGTACACCAAGCCCTATTTATAGCCCCAAGGCGAAACCCTAGAAATGGACGGTCCAGATTAAATCGCGAGGTTCAGATCGCCCGATCGGACGCCGTCCGGTCGCCGTCGGACGCCGTCCGACAGAAGGTCAGGGCCATTTTTGTGCTTCGTCGGACGCCGTCCGGTGGCTGATCGGACGCGTCAAGCGAAGCTTACCGCCAGCGTGAAACGAGCGCCCGCCAAGTGTTGATTCTTGGGTTTAGCCGTCATCGGACGCGTCCGGTGCTGGTCGGACGCCGTCCGACAGTGTAAATGGCGGCCGTCGGGCCTTCGCCGACGCCGTCCGATGCTCCTCGCCGTCGATTTTCTACTTCACCGGACGCCGTCCGTCTCGATTGACGCCGTCCGAGCGAGGGCGGTTCGTTTGAGACTTAGCCATTTCGAGCTCGCTCTTTAGGAATCCCTCGCTGTCGGACGCCGTCCGGTGGCGGTCGGACGCCGTCCGGCAGAGGCGGTGTTTCCGGGACTTAGCCAAATTTTGGCTTGGGCTCACCGGACGCCGTCCGATGGCGATCGGACGCCGTCCGACAGAGGCTAAATTTACCGACTTCGCCTCGCTTCGCCCTCTCGTCCTGCACGCTTGGTCAAGGGACAATTTGTCGATTTGTGGACACAATGCGGGAGGTTCAAATCATTTAGGCGGGAGGTTTCGCGCCTAAGCAGATTATTTGGCTTGGGAACTTGGCGACTCTGAAACCACGAGCATTGTCACTCCCCGAACTCTCCCGAACTCTCTCGAACCTAGGCAGTTGGACTCGCTCTAGATGATTAGCTAAAGGCTAATACACGCACTCTAGAAACCCCTATGACCAGTGCTCGGTGGGACCACGCAACCAGAGAGATGTAGTTGAGCTAAAGACGCACACAAGGAAAATAGAAGAACTATTAAACAAAGATCCTTATCCTTGGCGTTCGGTATGCGGCCTAGTTGCCATCAATTACCAAAATCAATTAGCCCATGGGAGGCTTGATCTTACAATCTCCCTTTTTGGTAATTGATGACAACACCGCAAATCAACATGACCAGCAAACAAAATACAATCTCGGTGCAATTGGTTGGTTCAGAAACATTGCACGCCATTCAACACATACAAGATACTAGGCCAATTAATAGAGTGTATGTGAGACTAGAGCTCCCCCTAAATTAATGCATACCACTTGAAAATTCATCACATTTCATGGAGCAAAGCATCTCCATCCAAATCTCTATCCTAGGAGCAAAGCATCTCCTAAACCTACCACTTGTAACCAAAATCAGTTCAATTCTCCCCAAGCATCGCAAAAAACATGTACATGGATTTGCTATTATTTCTCCCCCTTTGTCATTAATTACCAGAAAGTAGCAAAACAAGGGAGTGAGAACTAATTAAGCGCTTTGGAAGTTATACTAGTGCAAACACGCCGATAAGTTCATCACACTCAAAATCTAGCCATCTCAAGGTCACAATGTCACAAGATCAATTAGAGCCAAATTGGTATATGTGTAATTCAAGTTATTATGACCTAGAGCAAATATAAGATGAACAATAGCTAGAAGTATCATGAGTTGCTCCAAAATTCAAAGGAAGACACATGATGCACCATAGCACTAGAAGATGCACTCCAAGCTACACATCTATCACAAAGCGTGTTTGAGACTAAAACATTTTGGTTGAGCTCATTATTGAAAAGTTTCACATTTTTCATCTTGAATTTTCTCAAATTTACTATGTCTCGAACCATAGGCGACGCCACCCAAAGATGACACCGAAAATGGCGTCTCGGTCATCCAAAGCTCCCCCTAAGTTCATGTCTAGTGCAATGGCAAGCTATCTCATCGAGGAGTCATTGGTGAGACATGCTTAATCATATTTTCGCACATTTTGCAAATATGGCTTAACATTTTCTCAAAATTGCTCAATTCAGCGAAGTATAGACATGTGCAAAATGGAAGAACACAATCTAGGCTTAGAAGCACATGATCAACCAAAGAGTTTAGAGCATTCAAATGAGACTAGAAGCTATAGTTCTCCTAACACAAGCTCATGGTTTTTTCAATTACATGATATGTTGAGTTAAGCACCAGTTGAGCTAGTGACAAGGTAAACACATGCTATAGCTATCAATTTCATGTGATGAACATATAGGCAATAAACAACATCCAGTATAACAAGCAAAGCACCTAAATGTTCACATATGCTTCAAAAGATTTGCAACGAATAACAAAAACACACGACCAACTCAGGCAATGTTTGACTTATCTAAGACGTTCAATTCATTTCTCAATTTGCAGAATCGTGCCTCATCAAGTGGCTTGGTGAATATGTCGGCAAGCTGATCCTCTGTTCGCACGTGCTCAAGCACAATGTCGCCCTTCGCCACATGATCCCGAAGGAAATGGTGACGGACGTCAATATGCTTGGTCCGTGAGTGTTGGACCGGGTTGCACGCTATCTTCACCGCGCTCTCGTTGTCGCATAGGAGAGGCACGTGATCAAGTTTAAGCCCAAAGTCAAACAAAGATTGTGTCAAGTAAAGAAGTTGTGCCAACAACTCCCTGCCGCTATATACTCGGCCTCGGCGGTAGATAGCGCCACGGAGTCTGTTTCTTTAGCGCCTATGACACAAGACACCTACCCGAAAGTGACACGCCCGGAAGTGCTTTTGCGACGATCTTGCACCCGCATAATCTGAGTCGAGAATAGCCTAGGAGCTCAAACCGCGCGACCTTCGGGAACCAAATTCCTATGCTAGGTGTGTGTTTCAGATATCGAAGGATTCGTTTCTGCAAGATCATATGTATTTCTCTGGGGCTTGAAATCTAGCGCACATACACACACTAAACATGATGTCCGGCCTAGATGCGGTCAAGTATAACAAAGCACCAATCATGGAGCGATAAAGCTTTTGGTCGACATGTTTACCTTCTTGATTGAGGTCGAGGTGGCGCTTCGTTCCCATTGGTGTTGAATTGGCTTGCAATCCTCCATGTTGAAGCGCTTGAGCGGTCGTGGATGTACTTCTCTTGACACATGAATGTCCCGGTCTTGAGTTGCTTGATTTGAAATCCCAAGAAGAAGTTCAATTCTCCCATCATTGACATCTCGAACTCCTTTCTCATCATGTTCTTGAACTCGTTGACCAAGGACTCATTTGTCTTTGCCAAGATGATATCATCCACGTAGACTGCACAAGAACGAGATCTCCATCCACCACCTTAGTGAATAGAGTCGTGTCAACCCTTCCGATTGTGAATCCCTTGCCGATCGAAAGTCCCTTAGCCTCTCGTACCATGCCACAGGAGCTTGCTTGAGACCATATAAAGCCTTGACGCTTTGAACACATGGTCGAGGTAATGAGGATCTTCAAACCCGGAGGTCGCTCCACATACACTAGCTCTCCAATGTACCCGTTGAGGAAGGCACTCTTCACATCCATTTGTTTGAGGATGATGTTGTGACATGTAGAGAATGCCACAAGCAATCGATAGCCTCCAGACGAGCCACGGGGAGCATAGGTGTCACCACACCAACTCCCTCAATCTGTGTGAAACCACAGGCGACCAATCTAGCCTTGTTGCGCACCACCACTCCAAGTTCATCTTGCTTATTCTTGAAAACCCACTTGGTGCCAATCACGTTGCAATCGCTTGGTCTTTCCACTAAGATCCGGACTTTGTTCCTCTCAAAGTTGTTCGACTCCTCGTGCATAGCATTGATCCAACGAGGTCACTAAGAGCCTCTTCCACTTTCTTTGGCTCAAGCTCAGACACAAACGCCGTGTGCTCACAGAAGCTTGCCAAAGCACTGACCTCACTGACGCTAGCTGTCCTTGACCTTGTTTGCACACCTTGAGTCAATTCCCCAATCACTTGATCACCGGATGATCACGAGCTATGGTGTGATGGGTCTTGATCAACTGAGGTGGTAGCTCGGTGACTCAAGCATCGGCTCACAAGTATGTCCGCCTCTGAACTGCTCCACACTTGAGTGTCTTGAGGCAATGCTCCCCCTGAGTCTGGCATTGGTTCAGGGGTGAGAGGTGATGGAACTGTCTCGGTCTCCCTCTGAACCTCTACTGGCCTCACATCACCAGCAGGCATCTCCTCCACCGCTCTTGCCAACTGCTCACCGTCCACATCATCCAAGTTCTCATGCTCTCCTTGGCTCCCATTGGATTCGTCGAACTTCACATCGCAGGTCTCCTCAATCTGACCACTGCTCTCGTTGTACACCCTGAAGGAAGACCCTCTGGCTGAGTACCCCAAGAAGACTCCCGTGTCCACTCTGCTCTGGAACTTGCCCAAGTGCTCCCGCTTCTTCTTGATGTAGACCTTGCAGCCAAAAACCCTGAAGTAGGAGACATTGGGTCGTCTTCCTACTAGCAACTCGTGGGGCGTCTTCTTGAGAGCTTGTGAAGGTCTGACTTGTTGATGCAAAGGACAGTGTGTTGATCGCTTGACCCGAGCAGATGTGAAGTCTTGTACTCATCCAACATTGTCCTCGCCATCTCGATGAGCGTCCCGTTCTTCCTCTCAACCACCCCATTTCTTTGAGGGTGTAGGTAGTGAGAACCGATGATCAATCCCTAACTCATCACAGAAGATCTCAACGAAGTGTTAGTGAACTCCGTCCCATTGTCACTTCTCACCTTCTTGAGGTACAATCAAGCGCATTTTGGGCTTTCTTTATAAACTTTTTGAAAACATCTCCGCTTGGAGTTTTGTCGGAGTAGAAAGAAGACCTGTGTATCGGGAGAAGTCATCAACAATGACCAAGCAATAGAGATTTCCCGATACTCACATAGGTAGTTGGCCCAAAAGATCCATGTGTAAAAGCTCAAGAGGTCGAGATGTAGACATGACATTCTTGGCGGGATGTGAGCTTGCCACTTGCTTGCCTGACCGAACCTTTGCATAGCTTGTCTTTCTCGAATGTCACATCTTGCACACCAAGAATCAACTCGTTTTGAAAAGTTTCTTCAAATTTGCCATGCCGACATGCCCAAGGCGTCTATGCCAAAGCCAACCAAGAGAGACTTTGGCGACAAGACAAGTCGAGACGGATCTGGCGAGCTCATTAAAGTTCACAAGAAACAAGTTTTCAAAACGAAAGCCTTTGAACACAAGTTTTTCATTTTGTCCAAAACCAACAAACCCTCGGTGAGAAATTGCAATGGAACCCCAAATCACATATTTGGGCAGAGAGAGGAGGTTATAGCTCAAAGTTTTCACAAGTAGCACATTATCAATTGAAAGATCTCAAGAAATTGCTACCTTCCCACTCCAAGAACCTTGCTCTTGCTTCCATCTCCAAAAGTGACCTTGGGGAATCTTGCCTTCCTCCCTAATGAGGTGAACAACCGGGGTTGCGGTCATGTGTTGGGTGCACCCACCGTCAATGATCAATGGTACCTCCACTCCGTTAGTTCACCCGTCATGAAGAAGATCACTTATGTGACTCGGGGGCCCACACAGAGGTCCCCGAGGTTAGCCTTCATACCGTAAGCAACACGAGCAAAGCGATCAATCAATGACTTAGGCACCCAAACATGTGCCTTGTGCTCATTCTCGACTTGAGCCCAACAAATCTAGCAATCATCCTACCACGATCATTTTTCTTGAGCAAGTATTGATCATACAACTTCAGATGTGCTCTAGGGAATCTTGGTTGTGTGTGAATGAGAGTGTTGCGATTTTGGTTCCTAGGTGGATGTGTCCTACCAATGTTGTGCCTAGGAGGTCCATTCCAAAGTTTTGCCTAGGTGATTGCCAAGTGTTGTGATACCTAGGACCTTGCCGGTTGTTATAAGATCTAGGACCATATTGCCAAGCACTATTGTTTCTTTGCTGCCATGTGAAGTTATAGTGCCTAGGAGGTCCTTGCCAAGTGTTGTGCCCATTGTGCATTCTAGAAACATTGTTGCTAGTGTGCAAGTTGTTACCATGCCTCTTCTTGGGATGAGCCTGATAGTAACCTTGCCTATGGGTAGATGCTCGAGTAACACTTGATTTCTTCCTCCCCTTTGGCTTCTCAGGGGTAAAACCCAAGCCACCCTTTTGGGAAGGTTTTCTTTGTTCCTTGAGCATCTTATCCAAGGCTAGGCTACCCTCATAGCACTTCCCAAGCCCCTTATCAAATTTCTCAAGTTTAGACTTCAACTCAGCATTTTCAATAGCAAGCTCACTAGCAGCTAGTGCAAATTTACAATTATCAGGTGTACACACTAGTGCATTGCTAGAAGAACCGCTAGAAGTGGAAGCCAATACAGTGCAATCATGGACAACCTCAGGGCAAGCAAGAGTCAAATCAATAACAGTGCAATAGCAATGTAAGTAGCGAGCATGGCACAAGCGACATCAAAGCATCAACAGTGTATCAACTAATTGAGCAAGAGGCAAAGCAACCAACTCATCATTCTTAGCCGAAGTGTCTCATGGTTCTTCCTAAGTGCATGATAAGTAGTCATGAGATCATCTAGGGATTCATTCAAAGCATCGCGCTCTTGTTCTAGCACATTGCACTTGGACGATGATTTTTGTTAGAGCCTAGCAGTGTCATGCTCGATTCTAAGCTATCACATCTAGTGGCAAGACTTTTACACTTAGTTTGCAAAGCAATCAAAGTTTTACCAAGCTCTAGGTTCTTTAGTGTCTCATGCTTATAAGCGCCACAAGCTTCCCTAAGACAATCACGCATGCCTTCAACATCCTCATCGAGTCGAACCGTAGTCGCCACCTTGCCACTAGGTCGAGCCATCGGGCACTTGGAGGTGCGGAAGGAATCGGTGAAGCCTTTGCCGATGTAGAGGAAGTAGTGGAAGAAGATCCATCATCATCGAATACCACTCTCGAGGCTCGGCAACCACCGTGAGGCATCTCGAGACAAAAGCAGGATGAGGCGGCACGGACTCGGCTATCGCCATGGTGACCAACTCTGATCGGTGATTCCTCATCTCCTGAAGGCGATGTATCATTTGGGTGTCATCGATCACCCATTCTCCCACAAAAGCTAGCCTCTTGCCTTGCGAAGAGCGACCCTTGAACCCTGACTTCTGGGGATTCTTCTTCTTGTTGTCATTGTGCCTCGGCCTCTCGCCATCACCCTTCTCCTTTCCTTTGTCCTTGTACTTGGTGTTTCCCTTCAGGGACACATTGAAGCGATGTGCCCTTCTCCCGACACTCATAGCATCGATATGGCGCATGAGTGTTTGGCTCATCCTCTTCTTGCCTCCATAGCCATTTCGCTCATGAACTGGCCACTTGCTTCATGAGCAGGGCGAAGTGTTGAAAGCCCTCCTCGAGCTCATTCCAAGTCATCTCTCCACCATCCTCGGCTTGACTTGACTTGAGCCACTCGATTGGATCCATCGGCCTTGAGGCGATCGCTTGATTCTTTGCGGGAGCGGGGAGAGTCCTCACGATCATTGAGGAGCATCATCTCGTCGCGCGTGATCTTCTTGAGCAAAGTCAGGTGCCACTTCTCCACATCACATTGTTGGTGAGATAAGTGATGATGTCCCTAGTCCTTCTTTGGGAGGATCCGCAACATCTTTCTCGCACACTTCATCATTCGCAATAGCAGTGGCCGAGCCCTTAAGCTCGTTAAGGATGGGGTTAAGCCGAGTAAACATAGCATTGACATTTTCATTTGGAAGCATTCAGGCGATCATAACGCCCTTGACAACCACTAGTCCGCCTCCTTAACAAAGTGCCCTCGTGAATCTCAATAAGTGTGATCCATATGTCGTGTGCACTAGTGAGATTGCTAACCCTATCAAAGATCTCCATGCTTAAACCACAAAACAAAGCGTTCATGGCCTTAGCATCGGTCTCTAGGAGTTTGTTTTGGCGGGTGTGGCAGTATATTGTTGGTGAGTGTGACCCCATGAGGAGACTCTACAACCCTCCAAACATCCATTCCCATTGCACGGAGAAATACTTTCATTCAGAACTCCAAAAGCTGAAATTAGTGCCACTAAGCAGAGGAATCCTATTGGCGGCTACACTACCCCGTCGGCCATCTCTATGCGGTTAAGCAACTAGAGACCCGTGCTCGATACCACTTGTAAGGATCCTAGGCCGAGAGGGGGTGAATCGGCCCTTTCAAATTTTACTTCTCTCGATTAAGCTTGATTTACTTAGTCAAATTAAGAGCCCAAGCTATCGATTGACCTAGAGTCTAGTTTGGAAGTGATCACAATAATGTACAAGCGACTACTAGGAGGCTCGATGGCACTCACATGCAAGCGATCAAGACAATATGCGTAATTAAACAAGTGAGATGAGGAGGCGCAAACCGAGGTGTTTATCAAGTTCGGTGCTCAACACATGAGCACCTCGTCTCCGTTGAGGAAACTTCTCACACAGAGAAGTCGGGACTCTCTCGTCCCTAGCCCTCAATCCACTCATGGTAGCTCTTCACCAACACATGGTAGGCGAGCTCCAAACCTTCACATGAGGCGAGTTCTCTCTGGCGAGAGCACTCACACCCACCGGCACCGACACACGGCACCGACCACCGACACACGGTGGGTTTCGTCTCAACACATGAGACACCCCCAACACATGGAGGATTTGGCTCAGACACACGGAAACCGTGGCACCCCGACACGGAGATGGCCGCCACACACGGCGGACTTGTGCCTCCAACGGATGGAGCGAATGTAGTCGTGCGGTTGACGAAGCCCGTGGCGTGTGACGATCTCTTCACCGCGAAGTCCCAAGAGCACAAGATCAAGATCGTCTCTCACCACTACCCCTTCTCTCCCCATGAAAACTAGGGCAAAAACACCATGGGAGATGGGGAAACCTTGGAGATGATGGGAGGAGGTAGGGATCACCTTCTTCTTCTCCTTCCTCTCTTCTTCTCCTCTCAATCTCTCAAGCACATGGAACCCTAGGTGGAGGTGGGTGCCATGGGAGGAGCTCTCATGGGTGGCTAAGGCAAGGGGTGGTCGCTAATGATGGCTCTCTCATTTTCTCCCGTACACCAAGCCCCTATTTATAGCCCCAAGGCGAAACCCTAGAAATGGACGGTCAGATTAAATCGCGAGGTTCAGATCGCCCGATCGGACGCCGTCCGATCGCCGTCGGACGCCGTCAAGCTGTAAGGTCGAAACCATTTTGTGCTTCGGGACGCCGTCCGGTAGCGATCGGACGCGTCCGGCTGTATTTACCGCAGCGTGAAACGAGGCGCCCGCCAAGTGTTGATTCATGGTTTAGCCGTCATCGGACGCGTCCGTGCTGGTCGGACGCCGTCCGGCAAGTGTAAATGGCGGCCGTCGGGCCTTCGCCGACGCCGTCCGATGCTCCTCGCCGTCGATTTTCTACTTCACCGGACGCCGTCCGTCTCGATTGACGCCGTCCGAGCGAGGACGGTTCGTTTGAGACTTAGCCATTTTCGAGCTCGCTCTTTAGGAATCCCTCGTTGCCGGACGCCGTCCGGCGGTCGACGCCGTCCGGCAGAGGCGGTATTTAAGACTTAGCCAAATTTTGGCTTAGGCTCACCGGACGCCGTCCGATGGCGATCGAACGTTGTCCGACAGAGGCTAAATTTACCGACTTCGCCTCGCTTCGCCTCTCTCGTCCCACGCTTGGTCAAGGGACAATTTGTCGATTTGTGGACACAATGGGAGGTTCAAATCATTTAGGCGGGAGGTTTCGCGCCTAAACAGATTATTTGGCTTGGGAACTTGGCGGCTCTGAAACCACGAACAAACCGCCACTCCCCGAACTCTCCCGAACTCTCTCGAACCTAGACAGTGGACTCGCTCTAGATGATTCGCTAAAGGCTAATACACGCACTCTAGAAACCCCTATGACTGTGCTCGGTGGGACCTCAAACTGAGAGAGATGTAGTTGAGCTAAAGACGCACACAAGGAAAATAGAAGAACTATTAAACAAAGATCCTTATCCTTGACGTTCCAGCTGTACGGCCTAGTTGCCATCAATTACCAAAATCAATTAGCCCATGGGAGGCTTGATCTTACAATATCCACATAGAGACACAAAATAACGCCCTGGCCCCCACCATACCGATAATATACACATTTATCGGCCTCATTCACGACAAAGCCCGCAGAAGTTAAAGTTCTGTCGAACTTCTCATGCCATTGCTTAGGAGCTTGTTTCAGGCCATACAAAGATTTCAATAACCTACACACCTTGCCTTCTTGACCTTCTACTACAAATCCATCAGGCTGATCCATATAGATCTCCTCGTCCAACTCTCCATTTAGGAAAGTCATCTTAACGTCCATTTGATGAACAATAAGACTATGTGAGGTAGCCAAGGAAAGCGAAGACACTAATTGTAGTCAATCTAGCCACGGGTGAATATGTATCAAAGAAATCTTAGCCTTCTTTTGGGTATAACCCTTGGCCACAAGCCGAGCCTTATACTTTTCAATAGTACCATCGGGCCTAAGCTTCTTCTTAAATATCCATTTACACCCAACAGGTTTGCAACCATAAGGTAGTTCTGTGAGTTTCCAAGTCTGATTCGCAAGAATGGAATCCATCTCACTACTGAACCGCCTCTTTCGATGAGTCTGCATCGGGGATGCAAACGCTTCAAATCGGCGTGGGAGTGTCATCCACGAGGTACACAAGAAGTCATCACCAAAGGATTTTGCAATCCTTTGTCTCTTGCTCCTCCTCGGAGCCTCACCGTCATCCTTCTCAGGATTTTCCTCATGTGTTGGTTCAGAATATTCAATTTGAGTAGAAGATTCGGGAATTATCTCACTAGTTTTACCAGAACTGCTATGCTCAATTTTCATAGGAAAGATGTTCTCAAAGAAAGTAGCATCATTAGACTCCATGATCGAGCCAACAGACATGTCAGACACCTCGATCTTATCACCAAAATCTCACGCTAACGCTTCGAGGAGCATAACCCGGATGGACACAATCATCGTCTTAGGCCCAAGCTTGCGCTTCTTTGTGATTGGCACATTGACTTTCGCCAAACAACCCCAAGTGCGCAGATAAGAAAGTGATGGCTTTCTCCCCTTCCATATTTCATATGGGGTTTTCTCCTTATTCTTTGCAGGGACTTTATTCAGGACATGACATGCGGTCAACACGGCCTCTCCCCACCATGCCTTAGATAAACCCACAGTGTCTAACATGGCATTCACCAAATCAGTTAGAGTGCGGTTCTTTCTTTCAGCCACCCCATTTGATTGGGGCGAATAGGGAGGCGTCCTCTCATGAATAATTCCATTTTCCGCACAGAATAAGTCGAACTCACTAGAGAAATACTCTCCACCATGATCCGACCTAAGTCTCTTAATTTTCCTGTCTAACTGGTTTTCAACCTCAGCCTTATAGATTTTAAAGAAGTCTAGAGCCTCGTCTTTAGTTTTCAACAGATACACATAGCAATATTTAGAAGCATCATCAATCAGAGTCATGAAATATCTCTTTCCACCCTTTGTCAACACACCATTCATCTCACAAATATCTGAATGTATAAGCTCTAGAGGTGCCAAATTTCTCTCCTCGACGGCCTTATGAGGCTTACGAGGTTGCTTTGATTGCACACAAGTCTGGCACTTAGAACCTTTGACGATGGGAAATTTAGGATTAAACCCATACTGCAAGTTTGAGACATAGAACCAAAATTAACATGACATAAACGTGAGTGTCAAACATCAGCCTCACTCTCAATAGCATGATCACAAATATGGTTCACAACTTTATGACAATCATCAGAAAGGGAAAAGCGGAACAAGCCTCCGCACTCATAGCCTTTGCCAATAAACAAATCATGTTTCGACAAGACTACCTTATTGGACTCAAACACCACTTTAAACCCATCTCCGCAGAGAAGGGACCCGTGACTGTGTTCTTATTGATTGAGGAGACATCTTTGACGTTCTTGGTTGCACGATCTTCCCAAGTAAACTTGGATCTATCGTGCCAACACCAAGAACAAAGCATTGGACCCGTTCCCATCAAAACGGCCGAACCGTAGGCCTTTGATAAGAAGTGAACATTGAAACGTCGTAACACACATGCACATTAGCCCCATCAATCCACCAATCGGTGGACCGATTCACCGAAAGAACGATGGGTAAAACATACCCATCGGTTCCCTCACCAAAGGTCGCCAATGGTCACATTGATGACTTTGAAGTCCGCCAGATTACCCTTTTTGTCTTTGCGGTTTGGACACTTCTTGGCCCAAAGCCCAACCTCACGCAAATCCAACAAGGCATCTCATCCTTGTTCAACTTCTTCTTCTTGAATGCAGTGGTTTGCTTGATTTTATTCTTCCCTTTGTTCTTGCCATGCTGCTTTGGACAACATTGGCGCTGGACTGTCCCTCGACTCCTTTCTCAGGTGCATCTTTAGCCCGAGCTTTCTCTTCAACATCTAGAGACGCGATCAACCCCTCAACGGAGATCTCTTGTCTCTTATGTTTTAGAGATGTGGCAAAATTTCTCCACGAAGGAGGTAACTTGGCAATAATGCCCCCAGCCACAAACTTATCGGGTAACTTGCACTTAACGAGTTCGAGTTCCCTCACAATGACCAGTATCACATGAGCACATTCGACAATGAGCGGTTATCAACCATCTTGAAGTCGTAATCTTGCTCTATGACATCTGATTCATCGCCAAATACGATGCACCAAATTTATTACTCGGCGCATCCCGGATCTCTTTCGATCTGTGATGTTCATATACACATCACACGACGGTGAGAGCACACTAAGAATCGCACCGGAAAAAGAGTGGTGGCTTCACGGAACTCTTTCTCCTTTTCAGAGTTAGGGTTCCTCCGGTTTGCCATCCTTTACCCAAGATACGTTCATAGTCATACCACAAATTGCACCTTTACTTGCCATCTCTTGAAATTTACTCCACCAATTTCTCGGTTTGAGCATCAAGAAAAGCGAGCCATCGATAAACCAAAGTGCCTAAATGAATCGGGTTTTTGGATTGTTGGAATAATTAGCACTTTCGAGTTTATTTTAATCGGAGATATAACACGCACAACTCTTGGTGATAGAAAAACAGTTGAAACCACGAAGCACAACCTAGATACACGCAAAAAGAAATACACGTATATCTCTCGGTGAACTTGCGAAGGAGATGACTTCTCGGACTTGGTCGCCGACGCCAGACGCAGTGCGAGTTCGGCGAGTGCAGGTTCGATTCTCCGAATCGGCGCCGTGTTGGAGAAGGTGGTGCCGACGCAGATCGCGACGGCGTAGTGAAAGAAGTCCTCGCTGAAGAAGAAGAGGAAGCGAGCAACATGGCCGAGAGCTTCCTAAAACTGATTCGCCTACCGGTCTGCGAGAGCTCGAGGCGATCGGTTCCGAGACTCGCTCTCCCGAACGGCGGTGCTGCACGCCGCCGAGGATGGGGAAGCCGAAGCGGCGGCAAGAGAGAGGAGGTGGCAAACCCTAGGTCGATCGATCTTCTCACTGGGCGGCCAGCGGCAGATTTATATAACAAAATCGTGGTAAACGGGCCGCGACAAGGTCAACACGATTTGTATATTCCATATCATCATAAAATCCGGAGAGCAAAAGAAATAAAAGCGCAAAAGGAGGTGCGTCTGCGCAAGAGGTCCGGTTTCGGCGGACCATTCACGCAGTGCGTCGCACGCGCCGCCTGCCCGAGCCCGACCGGCGAGGCGAGCGCGCGCAGTGATTCTCTATTTCTCTCTCCATCACATTCTCTAGTGGGAGGAAGCAAGCTCCACTATTTAAGCATGTCCTCCACTCCTCCCACTAGCGATATGGTCTTAAAGAATTTCACACGCCTAAATGCATACATGGGCCTTTGAGATTTTCCAGGAATTATTTAGATATTAAATGGGCCAGGCCCAATAATTCTAACAATACCAAGTACAGACAATACCACCTCTGTTACAGACAATACCAAGTACAAGTACTACAAGAAGTTAGCTACAACAAGTTAATTAAGAAAGACATGCATCTCCATGTTAGGCCATTGAGCAGCCTAATAAAAGGATGATAGAACAAAGAAAAATCACTACAACCATGCAGCACAATCAATCCAATCCTGACAACATGCAACAACAAATAAACTACAACCATGTTTGTACATAATTTCCTCTTCCATTGATATGAAGTATGCATAGCAAAAATCACTACAAGCACTTAACATATGCTCTGGTTTGAACTGCCAAGAGGATCATCCAGCACCTCTTTTCTCCTGCATATATGATAACCAAATAAAATCATGATGGTTTGCAAAATGCCTATGTTAATTGTAGAATGCCAAAACTGAAAGTAAGCAAAGCGTTCAGGAATCAGGACAACAAAGCATCAGTTTTGTTATCTGCCAAACACCATGAAGTAAAATCTAACAACCAAGCGAAGACATTTACTAGTGAACAAACAATGGTAAGCTACCTGCTCAAACAATGGATGCTGAGCTAGATATGTCAAGTTTGAAGGGCAGCCAGTTGACCACATCCTCTCAATGAACTGAGAAAATGTGATTAGCTCCTGCTTCCAGTCACTACACACATAGTTCTTTCCAACCTGAGAGAGTAAATTGTATCAGTCACCAATATCGGGAAATGTTCCTTCTGAAATGTATTCAGCTAAGCAAAGGTGCTAATTACTAGAAAACACAAACATAGAAAAGCAAAGCTAGCTATATGTGCTGAAAGGTCACAAGAACATGTTAGCTAGACCTTTCAGTTAAATAAGTTCCAAATAGCTAAAGCTTTAAGCATGACACATGGATATGTAAAATAATAAACATGTGTTGAAACTGAAATGAACACATATCAAAAACTTTTCTCCCAAGGCTAGGTGGAGGTAACCCTAGCTCTCTCCCAAGACTTTTCTCTCAACATAATGTTTATATGGAAGAGATGGCAAATAATCAGAGGACATACCTAATGCATAATGAATCAAGAATAGCATGATCAATCAAGTATTTTCCAAAATATGAAGAATAACACTTGCCAACCTGGATCGTCTTAGTTTTGTATGAATCAAGAACAGCATGATCAATCAATTTAGTTTTATATGTGAAACTTTTTTCATAAACTAGTACATATTCAGTTTCCACACACAAAAAAGAACATTTTTGCTATTGAGTTAAGGAAGCATATGTGTAATACAGTCGAAGATAAAGCTTCAAAAAAATTCAAATAAGGAATAGAAGTCCTTGCGAGCATATGTATAACACTATCTATTGAGCCATCACACTATTTTGTAGAGAAAAAACACAATGAACCAACTGATTGTCTGACTCAGGATTGTAAATTCTTTGATAAACCTGCTTTTGGGTCCTTTGATTTTTAATTATCTTTTGGAGTTTCTTGAGTGAGACATTCACATTGTGCAGAATGCACATTTAATTTTGTTAAATAGAAGCATGTATGAACAGTTCAATCTGCACATGGTAAGACATAAAACCCACCTCTTTTCTGCAGGGAGTTCATCTTCAAATAAGAAATTGTATCTTTTCCGGAATCTGCATGCAACAAAATCGATTACAAATAAGAAATGAAATTGTATCTTCAGAAGGATATGTACCAGACAGAAGGCAATGGCGACCGAGGCGGATGGGAGGAGAGGCGGCGTCCGAGGCGGAGGGGAGGAGAGGCGGCGGTCGAGGCGGTGGCTGAGGAGGAGGGCAGGCGAGGCGGTGGCCGAGGAGGCGGATCACCTAGACACGCGCTCGTGTAGATCTGAGATCGGGAGAGGGAGGTGCACAACCTCCTTGCTGATGATCTCGGACTTGTAGGGGCTGAGGACGCCAGGGTTGAGGCGGCGCTAGGGTTGAGGAGGCTGTGCCCGTTGAGGTGGAGGGGACGAGAGACTGCGTTGGAGGCGAAGGCAGAAACGATGGGGAGGCGACGCCGGAGGCGGAGGCGACGAGGCGGCGGAGACGATTTGCCCGGGGAGAAAAACCATGAGTCGTCTCGCGAGGGAGGTTTCCCCGATGTTGGGACGGGGGACGGGCCGCGCCACCCTAGGCTGATTGACTTCCAAACGGTCCTGTGTTTTCCCCGTGGATATCTTCCACGCGGGCCGCGCCCCGGGGAACAGGCCGGGATCCCCGCGGGGAAATGGGTTTCCAAATGGGCCCTTAAGGTTTTTTATTCTTTTGACTTTTGAGGCGTTGCGTGGAAGAAAATACTATGCATGACACTCAATTCATATGCCTGATATGAAAAGACATTAAATTAGGATACCTGATACCACATGACACTCAATTCATAATTTTCTCCCACCAATGACATTTTGCCCTTTTCACCTATTTTTCTGGACTTTTCCTGTTTTTCACAAATAGTATGAGATGAACTGACGAAAGTGTCCTTGTTGAGGCAAGCTTGAGATGAACCGGTTTGACCTAACCAGCTCACGGGCGGGCTCACTCGGTGGCACACTGGCACGGGATGGGAGAGGAACGGCGCGAGCGAGAGGTGACCCGGGGCGCCGCCTGCCATCGATCGCCGACGAGGGGGGAGCTGCCGCCACCGACGCGCCACCTCTAGTGAAGCGAGCGAGCCTACGGTCGACCATTGCCAAGACTGGATCTGCCGCCTCCACCAACGCTACCACCACCACCACCGACGCACCGCCTCCCATCGCTCGTGGTGTACATCGCCGGCGCGCCGCCTCCAATGGACAATCCCGAGAGGTGAGCTTTCGCATTTCCCCCTTGGTCGGCTCGAATTTAGGGTTAGGTTCAATGCTAGGGTTTACTAGTATTTAGGGATAGGGATTTTTGCGATTTCTTTCGAACTGGTTGATGCATTTAAGTGGAATGGACGATTCATGATGCCATATATGTGTTCTGTTGAGCGAAAACCGAACAGCTCGAATATGTAGGATTGATTATGTTGTTGATAAAGAATGAGATGCTGCCTCCGCATTGCTTTTTGATTGGGATAAACTTTGCATTGTTGACACCGTCGAGGACAATGTTGGTGCCGTAATCCTAGTTGTTGGTGAAGATGCCATATATGAGTTACTTGGGTACAATGTGCCAGGACCCCTCCAAGGGCCAATAAGAGGCAAAGGACCGGCGGCACCATCTCAACTCCTCCTAGGATAACCAGAGCCAGAAGCAAAAAACTTACTCCAAAAAAGCCTTGCAAAGAATTCTAACTTGATGTGGTGTTATCTGTTTTGTTTCATGATGTCAAACTGTTGGTTTGAAGGCAAACCATGTCTTTTGTTGCTTGATTAAACTTGTGTCAGTTTGTGTGTATAATGCTAAGCTGTGTCAGTTTGCTAGGCAAACTACTGCATGTAGTGACAAACTATGCATTTTGCTGGTTGTGCAAGTTTGATGGCAAAACCGCGTCAGCTTGATGTCAGATTATGATCCTTATGTCCTGCTGAAATGATGCTTATGTGCTGCTGAAATGATGCTTATGGCCTTATTTGTTTGAGATTAATGTTGAGTTGCGTTTTACTGTAGCAAATTTATGACCCACTCGAAAGACGTTTTAAAAAATTCAAAAAATTATGAAAAAATTATTTTGTGAACTTTAAGAAGAACTATTTAAAATCCCACAAAAATACAAAATATTACAACATTTGGCCTATACAAAAATAACAAATTTTTATTTAATTTAATTTAATTTAATTTAATCTAAAACAAACAAGGCCTATGTGCTGGAAATGATGCGTCCAGATTATGAGTCCATATTGCTGAAATTTCAAATCGATTTTCAAATTATATTCAAAAACACATGCGTTCAAAACTGTGGTTAGGCATTCTAAAATGTAGCTAGGCTAAGGCAACAAATTGGTCAAATAAAATGGACCATATGCCACGTCTATTCAGGGGTTTAAATGTGGCTTTATTCGCCATTTGCCCTAGGGGCATTTCGGTCACTTCACATGGCAAAACAGGAAAAACCAGGGAAAAGGGGTGAAAAATGGGCAAAATGTCACTGGTGAGACAAAATTATGAATTGAGTGTCATCTGGTATCAGGCGTCCCAATTTAATGTTGTTTCGTATTAGGCGAACGAATTGAGTGTCATACATCATATTTTCCCGTTGCGTTGGGGCAGGACCACAAGGGTGGCAATGGGGACCCCTTCCTGATCCCTGCGGGGAATTCCTCTATTAGGGGAAGGGTATAGGGAGAGATTTACCCCACGAAGATGTAAACGGGGAATTTTTCCCATGGGGATCCGGTTGGGGACCCAAAATTATTTTTGTATATTAGAATTGTTAGTGTGCAAAAATGTCATCTAGCCCATTGTATCCATAGTTTTTGATATTAGCAACCGGACCTTCAATGTATTCACTCATCCAATTTTTTGCCACTTAACATGATTTTAGGGTAAAAATTGTGACGATAGCTTTTCTTTTGTCTGGAATTGTTGTGGGGATGGGTCCCCGACGGGCCCCGTTACCCAAATGGGGATGAGGACGAGTAATTTTATCCCCGAGACAGGAAAAATGGATGTGGACGAGGAAAATTTTTTATCGTGGGGATTGGGCTGGGGAGGCACCCCCCAGCGGGGAATGTCCCCATTGCCACACCTACGTTGGGGTGCTCATCATGTGTAACTATTAGAGCCTCTCTTTCTCACCCAAATACATTATTCATACACAAATAAATAGTGTTTTAATTGGTGGAATAGGGGTTCATTGGGAATGCTCTTAGTTTAGATTTAAATTTGAAAAAAGTATGGTATTGTTTTCCTAGCCTCTGAAACTTGTAACTTATTTTTTTATCCCTAAGTTAATTCCGTTTGCACTACGAGTCCTGCACCGTGATGTAATCCATTAAGTGCTAAACCAAATGCTATGAATATTTTTTGAGAAAAGTCTACTATTGACTCCTAAAATTGTATGAAAGTCTCACTTGGTGTCACCCCTCAAATTTTAACTTACCTTGAGGGTTGACAATCCCATGCACTAGCCCCTGGATCGATACACTGGTGTGGAAGATCACATAGCCGATAAAAACATACATCCATTTAACAGAATCCCTGAATATTACATAACTTGTTACGCCCATAGGCGGCTTTAGTAAGGCGGACATCACACGCCTTGATATACAAAATAATGTTCAGAGTGGCAGTAATCATCAAAATATGTACCCAAAAGAATCCCTATCGGCTAGTGTCCTGCCAATGACCGGAGCGACCCCTAAGACTCTTCAGGTCCACGTAGTCCTGTCCATCGTCTTCATGACACTCGTACGGATCCTCCTCGAGTCCCTCATCTAGAGAAAGTAAGTAGGTGAGGTCTGCGTCATCCAAACACTGGCTAGTTAACACATCCCTTAATACACATAGTGTTTAGAAGACTTTATTTGGAGGAAAGGATTATTTTATTTGCGTAAAGCCAGGTTTATAAGATTTTGAAATCATCCTATCTAGCATCTATTAGAATTGGTGTTGTCATATAAATCAGAGGTTTACCATCTTACTATGCACCCAAACCCAACTGATTGACCAACCATACCGACCAACCCACATTCGACCAACTCTCGACCAAGTACACAAACCGGCTTAACCGATCACCTTGACTTTCCTCCGGTTGCCCCCAACATTTCCTAGTTCCGCCATCCTTCCAGGATTTGGCAATCCTGTTGTGGACCCGACTTGCCGTGGCATGCTAGCCTCGGCCTAAGGGGTTGCCAGCCCACACTAGTCGACCGTCACCTAGGGAAGTGTGGCCTTTATCACTCTGGGTGATAACCCATGCCGGTCTCTATCGAGAATGGTCTCAGAGGGTCTCCACAGAGCGCTCACAGCTGGCGATCCAAGACCCGTACTCCGCGCGATGGCCACACGTTGTGTTGGAATCATCCCTCAGATGGCAGCGTTCTCCCCGCTACGCGTGTTATTCCGCGCTCCTCCTGGGTAAGCCAACCCAGCACCAGGCACCCTGTGCATCAATCATCCATCAGGATGTCCTCTAGGGGCAACCCACCAATCAATCTCTACTTCCACGATCATCGACCATACCATACTTGGACAATTCCAACCAATCCGACCAAACCAGACCGACCTCCCACATAACCTTCCCCTCAAACACAATAAACCCAACATGCAACTAATAGCCCTAACTGTCATATGTCATATCATATTTGAATGAAGGGAATAAATGACCGGTGAATATCGAATCACCTTTCTGTGGTGATTTGCCGAAAGATTTGTTTAAGTCTAAGCCAGTCTAAGCAAGTTTTACCCATTAGGTAGGGTTAAAGTGATTACCAGACTAATCATAGACTAACAAGAGTAATGACAATCAAGACAGTCATTAAGGCTAAACAGATCAGGGGTAGGCATGTATAAGTATTACATGATTAACAATTAGGCAGATTACTAAGCATGCATTTTAAATAATAAACAAAATAGTTAGCTGAAAACTGGGCAATGAACATGATATTAGCGATGATAATCCGCACTAGGGAAAGTCGCAATCTCTCCCTAATACGGACAACATCTAAAGAGTAAGTGTTAACTCGCCTGGCTCCAGTGGGTGGTCCTCCTCGGCATCACCAAACCTCCCTTCGGGATCGCCTACGTCTAATCATACAATCAAACCAATAATTACTTACTAATGCAGACAGAAATCATGATGCATGCACGACCTAGGCTTAACTCTCGACATTAATGCTTGAGATCGATTAGCGAATCTAATTCTCGTATGATATGCTATGCATGCTCTAATGCTCTATTAGGTAATAATATTATTATATATTAATATGGTTACCCCCAAAATATGACATCGTACGATAGGGTCATAATAGAGCGATTAGGATTTATGGAATGACATACGATGATGGTACATAATAAGACGACACGTGTACAAAGTAAGGTTTATCGGTGTTGATCTTTACTAGGTGCTCTTGATTATATAGGGAAATTCTACGTTACATCTTTTAATAGTACACTTTCTAGAGTCAGCACTTTATTTAAATTTTTAAGGAATGTATTAGTTATTTACTGGTGTGTAGTAAATAATTATTCCTATGAATATGTTTAAGCAGAAATGGCATTCTTTTAAATTGCGCTAAGTTCATTATGGCATTTACCTATCTATTTTATTATTGCAATTTTCTACCCAATATGTATTTTCTAATAAATTTTAATTACTTAATATAACCTAAATCATCCTAGAATTAGTTTAGCCATTTTCTATATAGGCAAATTCACTTTCTCAACTAGACAGTGCCATTCTCCAACTAAAGGTGTTGTTTTCATATTTTTATAAAATCAGAAGTGGTCTCCACTATTTATCTAAATTTTTCTGGAATTTTTGGGAGCCCTTAACTATTTTAAATAAATCTAAAACGGTTTTTTGGTATTAAATAATTGGTAATTTCACTGGGAAATTATTAATCCACACCAGGCCGAACCATCTAGCGAAACGGTCCAACGGCAGAAGCGGCCCATGGCCCATGCACGCGCGCACCCGCGCTGGCCGAGGCGGCAACGTTGAAAGCGGATTTTCGCGGGGCGGCACCGCTCGAAGCTGGCGCATCCACCCGCCGTGCTTCCACTTAACCGGACAGGTGGGTCCAGGGCCCACAAGGCAGAGACACTGGGTCACGGGTTTTAACCGGCGCATGCAGGATTCAACTGGCAGGTGGGGCCTGCCTGTTAATGACTACGCATATTCGATTCGGCACAAATCTTGGCGCATTATGGACGGCCCACTGTCGTCGTCTTACTCCAGACAAGGCAATGTGGCCGACGGCTACGGCTCATGCCGCGGCTGTGCTACAGGCCATGGGCAGCCAAGAGCGTTCACGCTTCGGCACCTAAAGGCCCTAAGGGTCCTAACGAAGCACACGCCGAGGCCAGAGGTGGCCGGACACGGCGGCGCGATAGTGGCGGCGAAAACCGAGGCTTCGCCGAAAAATCCGAGCCGTGCTACAAATCTACAGTCTACGGGCATGGACAGCGAGCTAGAGGGGGTCAATGGGGTGCTCACCACGGGCTCCGACCGGGATGAGCCGGCTCGGGGACGGCTGGCGGCGGAAGACCCGACGGTGAACTGAACAGGGGCATCGTTGGCATGGCTGCTCCGGGCTCCTCTTCTGAAATTAAGGGAGGGGGAAGTTTAGGAGGGGTTGCAAGAAGCTCCAGGCGAGAGGAATTGGGGAATGGCTTACGAGTTCGCCGGGATTTCTTTGGCGTCGACGAGGATGGATTTGGGGGAAATGGAGAAAAGATGGCCGGTGGGACAGCGTCCGATTTTATAGGCGCCGGGTGATGCTCTAGCCCGAAGTCGTGCTTGGCGAGGTGTAGGGACCCAATTTCCAATATTGATTAGAAATTGTTTCTCCGAAAATAAGAAATTTAAAGAATTGCTTGCACAAACATACCATACTTTATTTCACAGAGCTTTACAGAGAAAATTACAGTACCAAAAGTGGTATATTTTACAATCCTAATTCCTAGTTTAGAGTGTAGGGAAGACTTAGAAGTCCTAGCCGAAAATATCCATTTCTTCTTCTGTTATATCAAAATCTGCAACCGAAAATGGATCTGTCCATTTAAAATGAACAGTTCCCGATTATACGGTAAGTATAAACTTGCAGGTTCCAATAGGAATTCAAATAGTAACTACAAGAAAAAGATTATCAAATGAGAGTGTTGGTTTTACTTATAATATTATATGCAATTATTTATAGATTTAAAATTCTATATAATTTCACCAAAATTTCTCTTTTGTAAAGGATTTAAAACATTAGCAAATACTATCTCCAAATACTCCATTCCTTAACACATCTTCCTCCAGATGTCAATTCTTTTAAAAAAAATCATGAGTATTATGAATAAAATAGGCATCACCCAATTGACACAACTTCATATTCCCGAAGTAAGGACCATCGATGTTTTTGTTAATCAACTCTGCAGAACCTATCCAACTTTACCCATACAACAACTTCTTATATGGTTGGATGATAAATGTGTCATTTTTATTCAATAAAACCCAAGGTTTTGCAATATCTTGCACGCCGCATAGATATTGAGAAAATAACCTCAATAATGCTAAGCTCTGCACAATCACTACGATAACCTTGCTAGTGATTCACTTGCTTAAAGCATTGCGGAAAACTGCGCAGGCATTAAGAAAATAATAAAATAATGCCTTGCGTTTTTAAGCCATAACGGTAACCTTGCTAATGACTTAAATGTAACGTCCTCATTTTTATAAAAATGAAATCATGCATGGAATTTGCATAATTAAAAATTTGTGCATAAATTTTAAATTATGAAAACAAATATGTTACTCTAAAAATAAAAG
Source organism: Raddia guianensis (assembly GCA_036346415.1). Taxonomy (NCBI): domain Eukaryota; kingdom Viridiplantae; phylum Streptophyta; class Magnoliopsida; order Poales; family Poaceae; genus Raddia; species Raddia guianensis. The sequence goes on from CM070537.1 coordinate 6,114,077, forward strand.
GTAATTTGATTTTTATTTATGAACAAAGGCTATTGTATTTGTGAAAATAAAATTTAAAATTTTGGGTGACTTCTTGAAAACAATATCTAAATAATTTATTTTTGATATTTATTTTCCTACAATTGTGTAACCCTTGGTTACATATGTTCGAAAATGTTAATTATAAAATAATATTTAGAGTTTATTCAAATATTTTATTTCATAAATAATTACTAGAATGGAAGATAATTATGCTGGTCCTATTATTTAATTACTTTCTCATCTATTTCTCTTTATCTTCTTTTGGGACCCACTTGTCATTCATTTGCCATCTCGTTTTCTTTCTCTCTCTCCTCCTCTTTCTTCCTCCATTGCGCATGCCCTCTATTCCTCTTCCAGCACGCATGCAAATGGAGGAGTTTATCCTCAATTGTTTCATCTTCTTTAGTGGCCATCAAGAAAGAAATAATGCCATCGGTTTCTACGCAATTAGTGGTCATCATGAGGCAAGTAAACAGCCATTAATCCCTCTCTCTCTCTCTCTTCTTTTCTTTCTCTTTCTTCACTTCCTGCGCAGCAGCTCCCTGGAACTTCATCTTCTTGTCTCTACTTCCTGCGCGTTGAAAAACCTTCATCTATCCTATACTCCTTAGTGGCTATTGATGAATATTTACACTATCAGTTCTTATCAAAACAAGGCAGCAGTTTCTAGTCTTTATTTAGCCACTAATCCAACCCTTGAGTTTCCTGTTCGTGACTGCAAAGGCTGAGGCCGAGCTGATCCTTTTCCATTTGTTCTCTCTTCCGATTGGAGCATCATGTTAGATTTCTTGCTGCGTTATTGCAAGAATGTCCTACCTTGATCTCCCTTGAATCCATTTTGCCCTTGAACCGCAGGAGAAGACGACCGGAGCCACGGGAATTTGTCACCGGAGATCTCGCCGGAGTTTGCCGTTTTCTCCAAATTCGTCGATGCCAAGAGGTAATAATCCTCCTTCAATCTCCCGTAGAGCATCCCTAAGCATTGTAGGCAAGTTATTTATGCAAATTTGACCGGAGCAACTGTCGATGGAGCTCGCCGCCATGCCCCCATGGCCGCCGCCGCCGCCCCTTAGTCACGCCGCTGCCTCGGGCCTTCCCTGCCTGAGTCGTCGCCATCAACGCCTACCGTGTGACCATGCGCACCACCGCCGCCCCCTTGCCTCGCCTCCCGTGCCGCCGGCAAGCCCGCCGTCGGAGCGCATCCGCCCTCCGCCGTTCGCCGCCAGCGTGGCCGCCTCAAGCTGCCTCGCGCCGCGCCTCCACCACCGGTGAGTTATCCGCGCCGCCGCTTGCTGTGCCGCCACTGTCGCCGAACGCCGCACGCCGAAGCGCCGCCGCCGCCACCATCCCGAGACGCCGCCATGCTGCCTAGCCTCTGGGTCACCGACAGGTGGGCCCCACCTATCGGGAAGTACCCCAACCAGACCCGTGCGGCTGTGCCCCTCTCTCCCCCTCAGCCCAAGTTTGAATTTGGTGTCACGCCTATTCACCTCCCTCTATGCGTCATCTCGGTCCTTTCAAAGGTGTTCCTCAGGCATGGGAGAAACCAATACAGGGGGTAGTAAGGTATTTAGATCCTCGAAGGCTTGTTGCGCCTCAGGAGTCCATTGGAACTTGTCTTGCTTCTTTAAAAGTTTGTAAAACAGCATCCCGCGCTCCCCTAGTTTGGAGACAAATCTGTCGAGTGCCACCATACATCCCGTAAGTTTTCGGCCATCTCGATGATTGTACTAGGCCCAGTTCTCTTCAGCTTAACAGCTTAATGGCTCAACAGCTTAACGACTTATTTACGTTTTGAAAACACATATGCTTTGAGTTTTTTGAGTCTGTTTTTTCGCTGTTTTGAAGGTGGGTCCTAACACTTTAAAAAGCAAGTCAAACGAAATGTATCCGAATCTTGATACTACCTCAAGAAGCTCTCGAAATTCAGTCATTTCAGCCGTCCAGCCGTTCAGATCCAGGTTAGCCTCGATACCGCGATGAGATACGATAAAGCCGAGTAGCTTTCCCGAAGGAATCCCAAAAGCGCATTTCTCGGGGTTCAACTTCATTCTATAGCCTTGAGACTTTGGAATGTTTTAGATAATTCAGTGACAAGGTCCTTTTTCACATGAGATTTTACAACGATGTCATTGACGTATGCTTCCATGTTGCGTCCAAGCTGAGTGTGAAAACACCACCGTATGGCGCACTGATAGGTGGCACCAGCTTTTTCAGCCCGTATGGCATTGTGACGTATCAAAAAGCTCCAAATGGTGTGACGAACGAGGTCTTGATGCAATTATCCTCTTTTAGGCTGATCTAGTGATACCCCAAGTATGCGTATAGGAAACACAAAAGCTCACATCCGGCGGTTGAGTCCACCACCTGGTCAATCCGAGGCAACCCAAATGAATCTTTAGGGCAAGCTTTGGTAAGGTCGGTATAGTCGACACACATACGCCACCTTTTGTTCTTCTTTTGCACCAGGATCGGGTTTGCCAACCCGTCGGGATGATAAACTTCTTTTATGAAACCAGCAGCCAATAGTTTGGTGATCTCTTCCCTGATTGCGTCGCGGTGATAACCTCTGAAGCCACTGCTTGAACAGTTTTTATTTCTCGTCGACATTCAGAGTGCTCGATCACCTCCCTCGAGACTCCTAGAATATCATATGGTTTCCAAGCAAAGATGTCCCTATTTGCTTGGAGGAAGGTGACGAACGCGTCTTCCTATTTGCGGTCGAACCCAGTCTTGATCAAGGCCGTTTTGGACGAGTCGGATGGGTCCAGGGATATTTTCTTAGTTCCCTCATCTGGCTTGGTGGATGTCTTAGATTGCTTCTTGGCTACAGCATCGTCTTCATCTTCTAGGACTGTAGCCACCAATCGGATCTTGTCCAACTCCACAAATGCCTCTAAAGTTTGAGCTAATTCACAGCTCTCCTTGTCACATACAAAGGATTGCTTGACATCATCACATACGATGATGATGCCATTTGGTCCTAGAATCTTGAGCACTAGATACGTGTAGTGGGGACTACCCTGAACCTGGCTAACCCCAGCCTTCCCAAGATGGCCTGATATACCATCTCAAAATTTGCAACTTCAAAGTTTATGAGCTCGGTCCGGTAATTCTCTCCTTTGTTCTGCATGTATAGGGTAGAGTAACCTGTCCGAGCGGTATTGCAAAGGTCCTGAGGATTACCCCAAGGAACAACGATGAGCCCTGATGTAATTCGGAGCGAGGAATTTTCATGTCATCGAAGGCCTTGGATAAGAGGATATTAGTTTGATGTGGCGGATGACAGGGTCTAGTACCAAAGGGTACCTCCTCAAATATGGTACATGATCAGGATGATCCGAATGGTTGAACGTGATTGGAACCTTAGACCATCTTAGGTATCGGGGAGTCACAGGCATGACTGCATTGATCTACCGAGTGGTAAGCTTTTGCTTCCTCTTAGACTCATGTGCTACCGATCCTCCAAATATGTAATTGACCTCACACTCTGTTCTTGGTAGTTATCATCATGAGGGTCACGTTTCTTATTAGCCTCATCGGTGTCGGGATCTGATTGCTTGTTATGCTCCTGAGTGAACTTTTTCAAGGTGAAGCAATCTTTGGCCGCGTGCTTCCCTTTGGGATGGAAAGGGCAGGGAGCGTCCATTACCCTATTATAGTCTTTCATGCACGGCGGTTGGGGTCAGCCGCGATCCGCTGTCGCGATCATCTCTTCACCATTCCTTTTCTTTTGTTTGGAGGACTCGGCCTGGTCCTTTTTGTTCTTATTACTTGGATGATCATCCTGATGCTCGACTAGAGGGTCCGAAGCGGTGGCATAACGGTCTGCCATAGCGAACATCTCTTTTATCGTGGTCGGCGGTTTCCTAGACATCTTCTTAATCAAATCAGGATCACTGACCCCTTTCTGAAAGGCTGCGATAACAATCGCGTCCGAGACGTCCCGTATCGTATTCTTCTTATGCGTGAAGCACCGGATGAACTCCCAGAGGGACTTATTTTTCTTCTGATTAAGCTGGTATAGATCCCACGGCGTCCTAGACCTCTCATAAGTGCACTGGAAGTTTGCGATGAACTTCTCACAGAGGTCTCTCTAGGAATCAAAAGAATTCTCGGGGAGCCCGGTAAGCCACGCCTAAGCCGATAGGGTGAGTGTGACTGGTAAGTAATTCGCCATCACCGTTTGGTCACCACTTGCCGCCTTAACAACTAGAGCGTAGACCTGTAGCCATGCCTTTGTATCTCTTTCTCCATCAAACTTGGTGATGCCCTTAGGATTAAATCCTTCAGGTCAAACCACTCGAAGAAGCTGGGCAGTGAACGCGTGGATCCTATCAATGGACCCGTCACCGTAGCATGGAGGAGATCGTCGTGACGATCTAACTCAGTGATAATAAAAAAATCTCACCAATCATCCTAATGGTATGTGCGCCGATCGTCAAAGTGGATGCCGAAACGTTCACAACCGTCGTCCCGGCGGCATCGCTCGTCATATTCTCGCTCTCGCCGCTTGGCGTTGAGGTCCTCGCGGAGATCGCGATTGAGGCCACCACGAGCATCCCCATGGTGATGGGACTCATACCGAGTATGCTCAACCCAACTGGTCGCGGTTCAGTTATTGGTCCGAGTGCACGAGTGTGCCTCTACGCTAGGATCTGGTTGGTTGTGTTGAATTGTGACCGCTGTCACCATGGCCTCAATTTGGGCCATGATCGGCGTAGCGGGGTTGTGACCGGGATCATCAGACTCAAGCTGTCGAGGGGTGTTTTGGAGGCGACGATGTTTTTTTTGGTGATGTATGGAAGATTGGAAGGTGGCTTGGTCCCCCATCTTGGTCTGCAAGATGTCTTCATTGACATTGCGGGCCCTGGCTAGGAGAGACCCGACGCGGACATAATGGCAAAGACGATCTGCGTCCGCCACTTCTTCCTTCTGATGGCACTAGGACTCCGTCCTTTGGTCTTCGATCACAAAGACTGCGGAAATCAGGACACCTTCCCGTGCTACTCTCCAACTCGGTTTATGAGTAGGAGAAACAGAGGGTTGGAGCATCTTGGATGTCGAATCCATGTGGATCACCGGTGATGATGCCTACCATCCAGGATTCACCTTCGGTTGGGTGCTCTTCGTATCTGTCGGGGATTAAATTACGGCCCATTGCCATGGCCCACTCCCTGACGGCCCAATCGAACAGCCTACCAGGGCCCAGTTCTCTGGAAGGTTTCATCTGGCTCATATGCATCCTGCCGAACAACCTCCTGGTTGGCACGGTGCGTAACGGCCAATGAATCGTGTTTGAGTCCGTCTCGAACAGGAGTTGTGCACGACTACGTGAAGACCCGGACGTTGGTTTACCGGATTGGATTAGGAGTCGTGATCCCCAAGATTAGGAGATTACCTTATCTACCGTAGGTTATATTTGGCATGTCTTGAGTTAGCATTTATCTCGTAGTTAGCCCGCCCGATATTCCTCAGTAGGTCGTTTTGTTCTGCACTATATAAGCAGGGCCCTTACGGCGTTTAGGGGACCCCGGCCAATAGATTTTCCGCATACTACTCACCGAGACCTGCTGATCTCGCCGAGTTCCACCTTGTAATTCTCTTTGATATAAAGAAAGGTTTGGGCGTAGGGCTATTATCTCTCCGAGAGGCTGAACCGTGATAAAACCCCTGTCTCTGTTCGTTCTTTCGTTCGTGGTTGTTCGACGTGTCTCCTATCTCCTCCTTGAAGAACCTTGGTTGACTTGGGTCAATATCCCAACCGTCGACAGCTGGCGCCGTCCGTGGGGACACGCAGATCGAGCATGTCGAACTCGATCGGTGATCTGAGAGATACTTCACGAGGGCTACGACTCGGAAGACGGGATGTTTCATCCTGTCGATTCGACGATCTGTTCGGTCTCGAACACTTTCCGTATCTGGGGCGGAGATCTCGCCTATATGGCGTAGATAGCCGCAATCGCACTCCGTCATTGACGATGACTACGGAACCGATGATCTTTACGATGGTTTAGATCCGCCGGATTCCAAGGCTATGTCGGTAGATTCTACCCGTGGAGACACAATGATGACACCGTCTAGCATACCTTCGCATGGCCCCGCAGCATTAACATGGCCGATGTAGGAACCTCTGAGAATCCTGCACGGGCTATGGCGGCTGGCGAGACCGGACAAGTTAACTCGCGGCATCAAGGCGAGGTCATACCGCTGCTTTCGCGAGCAAGAAGTCCTTCGCCGCAACCTCGGCGATTCCATCAATCGGACCGTGGCACGGTTCGCGATCGGTGCAAGCGACGCGTCGCGACCCACCTCGCGTGCCCTCGCCAAGTCTCCGGCGAAGTTTCTCTGTCGGGTCGGTTCCTCACGAATCGGACTCGGTCGGGCGAAACGCGGATGCCTCGGGGTCCCGTAACCCCTAGAGCGGTAGTCGGAACGACTTACGGCCATGGCTTCGGTGATTAGATCTGCCAACCAGGCCGACCTCGCCCGTATGGGCGATGCTGTTGCCTCTAACCTAGAGCAATTGGCTGAAGGCCTAAAGTCTCTAGGAGAAGTCAACAACTCCTCCAGGCAGCGCAGCCAAACTGCCCGGAATGATTCGGACAGTTCTGATCGATCGCGTGACCCTCGTCACCATCGAAGGATCACTGTCCATGAGCAGGCTACCCGTGGTCGCCGTCGCTCGCCAAGTCCTCGTAGTCATCGCGACAACAGGGGCAAGCAAGCGCGCGCGATGACCACGGACGGTCCCTCGTGAGGAGCGCTGTCGTCGCGACCACGAGGAAGGAGCGTGGTGGGTTGTCTCGAGAGAGTTTCTCCAGCGAATCATCCCGCTCGGCGGGAGTTCCTCCGCGCCGCGGACCAACGTCTTCTCGAGACTAGGTTACTGCGGGAAGGTGGCGGTCGTATGCTTTGGGCTGCGGGCTTTCTCGACGAGCTTGGGCTGTCCGGTGGCCCTCAAAATTCAAGCCCGGTCACATGGAGAGGTACAATGGGACTCGTAACCCGAGGAATTCCTTTCCATCTCACGCCACGGCCATCATGGCGGCGGGTGACGAGCTCGTTATGGCTAATTACTTCCCGATCGTCCTTGAGGGCGCCGCTCGGACGTGGTCGTTCAATCGGCGGAGGGTTCCATCGCCTAATGGAACCAGCTTTGTGGCGCTCGATCGCTAATTTCCGGAGGCATTACGTGCGTCTGGGCAAGGAGGATGATCTGCACTGATGATCCGGATGAGCGGGAGACCCTCCGTAACTTTGTGAAGCGTTTCATTAAGATCCGCAACACAATCCCGAACATCTCGGATGAATCTGTTGTCTGCGCCTTCAAAAACGGAGTCCGCGACGAGCGGCTCACCCAGGATCTCGAGATCAATGAGACCTGGACCGCCAACGACCTGTACAAGGCGGCTGATCGCTATGCCAATGAGGCAGAGCGCGTTCAGTACAAAAAGGCGTTTGACAAGGGCGAGCTGCCCGCCCAACCTGGTGTCGATGAAAAGAAGAAGAGCAGCAGCAACCCTGGTGACAAGAAGTCCCAGAAGAAGAAAAATAAAGGTGATGCGAACAATACCGTCGCTGGTATAGATCGCGCACCTCCTCCCAAGGATGGGCAGAAGAAGCCCAACAATAACTATAAGGGCAAAAAGCCTGCTCAGGGAGGCGTACAAGGCAAGAAAGGTCCAAGCGACCGATTTTGCAAGTTCCACCAGCACTACGGGCACGACATACGCCATTGCAGAACTTGGGCCGCAAAGCTCGAAGATTTCTACAACGGCAAGGGCCCAATGCCCACCTTGCCCGAACAAGGTGATGCCGGTAAGGCCAAGCGCCAAACCGACGATGGTGATCGGGAAGATGATGATGAATATCAAGAACCCGTGAACCATATCGCCGTCATCTTCGGCGGCTCCTCGGCTTACACCTCTCGACGTAGCCTCAAGGAAACTGCTCGGGAGGTCCACAACGTTGAAAAGGCAAAACCTCAGCCTGAGTCGATGAAGTGGACCGAGGTCCCCATCTCCTTCTCTCAGGAGGATTGCCCCACTGGGATGACCAAGCCTCAGCGGCTCCCACTGGTGGTCGCCCCGACCATCAGCAACGCAAGAGTTGGCCGTGTTTTAGTAGACGGCGGGAGCGCTTTGGATTTGCTTTCTGCTAAGGTCCTGGACGAGATGCAGATTCCTCGTTCTAAGCTGAAGGAAGTCGCAATGCCCTTCTACGGGATTGTTCCGGAGAAGTCATCAAGCCGTTAGGCGGGTTGTCTGCCGATTACCTTCGGCAACCCAAGCAACTTCCGGACAGAGTTGATCACTTTCGACGTGGTCGACTTCCCATCCGCGTACAACGCGATCTTGGGCAGGCCATCTCTTGGTAAGTTTATGGCCGTGTCCCACCACGCTTACCAATGCGTGAAGATATCGGGTCCTAACGGTGTGATCACGGTCAAGGGCAACTACAAAGCTGCTCTGGATTGCGACGAGCGATCCCTCGCCTGTCGACCAGCTTCCGCCATGTCTCAAGTTCCGCAGACCAAGTCTCAGACGCCTAGGGTCTCCCTTCAGCCAGGGGGAGAAACCAAGGTAGTTCCGCTGTCCCTTGATGATACTTCCAAGACAGTCCACTTGGGAGCCAATCTGGACCCCAAATAGGAAAGCGAGCTCATTGCCTTCCTCCGAGCTAATGCAGATGTGTTTGCCTAGGAGCCATCTGACATGTCCGGAGTCCCAAGGGAGGTCATCGAGCACAAACTGGCTGTCCAACCGGACAAAAAGCCTGCTCGCGAAGCTTCGCCGCTTTTGAATTCAAGCGAGGATCATCAATGATCGACAGCAAACCGCTTTCATTGCCGGGTTCATCCGCGAGGTTGATCACACCGAGTGCTAAGCCAACCCTGTCATTGTAAAGAAGAAAGGCGGCAAGTGGAGCATGTGTGTCGATCACACAGATCTGAACGCTGCTTGTCCTAAGGACAATTTCCCGTTGCCTCGTATTGACCGGTGGTCGATGCATCATGGATCTTGACTCTGAGTTTTTAGATGCTTACTCGGTTACCACCAAATAAGCATCTCCTCCGAGGATGAAGAGAAGACTGCCTTCATCACCCCCTTCGGCACTTTCTGCTATATGACCATGTCTTTCGGTCTGCGCAATGCTGGTGCCACGTTCCAACGCTTAATGGAGAAGACCTTCCCAGAACAGCGTGGAAAAAACCTGGAGGTCTATGTCGACGACATAGTTTTAAAGAGCAAGTTTGCTCCAGATCATGTAAAAGACCTGGCCGAGACTTTTCGTAATCTCACGGGCATCAAATAAAATTAAATCCAGAGAAGTGTACCTTTGGTGTTCGATCCGGAATGTTGCTCGTTATGTTATTGGTTACAAGGTATTTCTGCCAACCCTGAAAAAATCGAGGCCATTGAAAATATGCAGGCTCCAACTACCGTAAAGGAAGTACAGAGCCTCACCGGGCGGATGGCTGCTCTGAGCAGATTTATTTCCCGTCAAGACGAACGCGGGCTGCCCTTCTTTAAGGCCCTACGCTAGCACAATGGTTTCGAGTGGACAGAAGAAGCCGATAGATCCTTCTAAGATATGAAGCGATACCTGTCCAATCCTCCCGTCTTGACTACCCCGCGGCATGGCGGCGGCTCTGCTTGTACCTAGGTTGCACGCCACAAGCGGTGGCGGGTCTTGACGGTCGAAAGAGAAGGCATACAATGACCAATCTATTACGTGGCGAGGTACTTCACGGATCAAAAGAGCGTTACCACGAGGTCCGTGGCTACTCTACGCCTTACTCATGTCCTCCAGGAAGCTTCGCCACTATTTCCAGGCACATCAAATCTGGTCCCGACCACGTTCCCTCTGGGAGAAATCCTACTGAACAAGGAATCCAAATGGACGTATAGCTAAGTGGGCAATGGAGCTAGCAGAGTTCGATCATCTTTCACGCTCGAATCGCTATTAAGTCACAAGTCTTAGCTGACTTTGTCACTTTGAATGGACTTGCCGCCCAAATCGAGAAGCTCCGAGCAACCCGATGAGCCTCCTTGGACCCTGTTTTTTGATGGCTCGCGCACTGGACACTCAGGGGCTGGTTTTGTTCTCATCTCCCCTAATGGAGAGCAACTCCAGTATTCTATCTAACTACACTTCGGCGACTAACAACGCCTGCGAGTACGAACCCTCCTCGCGGGACTAAGAGCGTGCAAATCGCTCGGTGTCCAACGACTGACTGTGAAGGGAGATTCACAGCTGGTCATCAACCAGGTGAACAAGGAGTATCAGTGCTGCGATGACTCAATGGCGCGATACCTAGTTGAAGTGAGGAAGTTGGAGCGGCACTTTCGATTTTTCGAGGTGCTCTTCGTGCCGTGAAGGACAACTTCTGGCCGACCAGCTATCAAGTATGGATCCTCACGAGAATCTGCTCCGGCAGGGGTCTCGTCGAGCACCTTCACAAGCCCTCAATCACGTCTCCGGACGAGGCAACAGAGACAGGCGGTGCTGTCTCCGTTATCGAGCAGGCTGCGGACCGGACAACGCCATTTGTCCGGTACCTCGCAGATGGGACCACCCCGACGACGGCCGAAGCGGCGTTCCGCTTATAAGGCGTCTTTGCTCCATACAAGCTTGTGGGCGGCATCCTTTACCGTCGAGGTGCTCGGGAGTTCTCTCCAAGTGCATCTCGCAACAGAGGGTGTGTTCCTTCTTAGGGACATACACGAGGGTGCCGTGGCAACCACGCCTCCTTGAAACTACGGTCGGCAAAGCGTTTCGCATGGGCTATTATTGGCCCATCGTTACAAGATGCCCGGATATCGTGACTAAGTGCAAGGCTTGCCAATTTCACGCCGGAAGGCACACAAGCCCGCCCAAGAGCTCCAAACAATCCCCATCTTGGCCTTTTTCCACATGGGGTGCGGACCGCTCGGCCCAATTCCTAAGGGGTACAAAGGCTATACACACCGCTTGTCGCCATAGACACTTTTACAAAGTGGATTGAGGCGAGCACGTGTCGCCTCTTCACGCCAAAACGGTATTCGCTTTTCAAAAGCAACGTGGTCACGCAGCTTTGGGATTCCCCACAAGTTGATCATGGATAACGGTACCCGCTTGAGCGAGCTATTCCGGAATATCTGCGAGCACCGGGCACCAAGGTCTGTTCGCCTCGTGGCACATCCACGAGCAATGGAGCGATCGGCGAGCTAACGGACAAATAGTCCAGGTATTAAGCGGCGGGTATTTGCTGCTCTCGGCGAGCACAACAAGGCTCGGGTTGACGAAGTTCCTTCCGTCCTCTGGCGATTCGACTTCTGACGGTAGGCGGGAAACTCCTTTCCAATTGGTCTATGGCGCGAAGCCATCCCGCCCGAAGGTTGTACTCGGTTCGCCTCGCACGAGCTCGGTCAACCTAGTTGACGATGAGTAAGAGCGCCTCCTCGATCTCGATCTCCTCGAAGGCACACGCGACCGGGCACAAGTCAGAATGGCGCGCTACCAGCAAGATCTTCGCGCAACGCAGCGCCAAGTCGATTCGACCAAGGGTTTTGAAGGCGGGCGACCTCGTTCTGCGCCTTGTCCAGAACTTGTCCAATGCCAACAAGTTAACTCCTCGTTGGGAGGGCCCGTTCACGGTCGTTTCTACTACTCGCCCGGGGGCTATTCGCCTGGCTATGGAGGACGGGAGAGAGCTGACCAGCACTTGGAACATCGACCAGCTTCGTAAGTTCTTTGTGTAGGTCTTCGTTTATTCGCTTAGCCTCGCGCTTTTTGTCAAAATTCGCGCCTTAGTTCGTCCAAGTCTCTCGGGCACCATGTAAAGTTCAATTCAATTCTCAGTGAATCTTCGTGGCCTCTGTGGCCCTTTTCACTACTTGTCTTCTCAGACTACTTTCTCTCTGGTAACACTTGCTGGCTGCCCGGTCTTGCGAACTATTGGCTCCGCAATCTTAAGGTTTTTTCCCTACCCGTGTCTAGTTTCGATAAGTTCCTAAACTCAGGGTTGCGTAACACGGCCTTTCCACCTTGCGGCTAAGTCTGCTCTTGTAAGCCCTCCGCGGCAGAGGCACTTACTGCTTGGCGCGACCACTTGGCAAAGCCTGCTCTCGTAAGCCCCCCGCGGCAGAGGCACTTTCCTTGTTCGGTTACTCTCGGAACTGCCTAACTTACGCCACCGAGCAGACTATGGTATACATCGAGCAAGATACGGGTGTCGCTCTTTCTCTCTACGCACGTGCTCGAGTTCGCAAGCTTAGGTTCTCGAGCATCGTCCGTACCGGGGGCTAGGGTGTCGCTCTTTCTCTTGTGCACTGCTCGGGTTCGCAAACTTAGGTTCTCGGCGGTACTGCACAACGGGCCGGAGTTAGGCAAAGCGCTCTACCGGTTTTCTTAAACTTCCTAGCGCTGTTCGCTTTTCTCTTAGTTTCTGTTCGTTCTTGTCTTTTTGCTGCTCTTTTTGCAGAAAAAAAGGTGAGTACTTTATTGCGCTAATCATAAGTTTCAGGTACAAGGCCCTTCCGGGTTACAGCCGCGGTACTACTTAGGAGCAAGCTGCTCCTTTAACTCCTCAACTTCTAACTTGAGACGCACGACTTCACCCTGAGCCTTGATTCCTTCCCGAGCCTCAGCTCGGAGGCGTTCGATCTCCTCCTTGCTCTGCTTGGCTTGTGCCGCAGCCTCTGCCCGGACGGCCTCGACCTCTTCGGTCTTGGCACGCAGCTGGTCGGTCAGAGCCTCGCTCTGGCCAACTCGCTGCTCGGTGGTCTTGAGCTGTTCTTCCAGCTCCTTGACTCTTCTCTCAAGGGCGATCGCTCAAGAGCCATCATCCCACGATCTCCTCGATCTCTTCCTGTGAAGCCCACAAGGTCGAGATTTTTGCTTGGAGATCCGCGGAAGTTTGCTCTTCCTTGGCGAGCTGGGCCTTAAGCTTCTTGGCTTCCGCCATGCCCTGCTCCCCGCCAAATGGGACACGTCGGAAGCCGCTCTTCAAGCCACGTCGTCGGCCGGCTTCTCCTCCGCGGTGCTTTCGCCTTCTCGGCTGTGGCTCCTCCTCGGCTTCTTTTAAAAGAACCTCGGAGGAACGCCTCTCTTTGGTCAGCTCGGCCTTGAGTTTCTTCGCTTTCGCCTTGGTAGGCTCGGCTTTGGGCAGCAGCGCTCGCCCGGATCCTCGTCTGAGATGCTCCGGAGGATGCTTATCGGCGGCCCGTTCGATGGTGACACCATCCTCGAGTTCCGCCATGGTATCCCTGAAGACCTGAGGGAGAAGATCAAGTCAAAACACCTTGCGATAATACGGTTAAACTGAACAAGGTTTGGTCTTGGAGCTTACCTTGCCAAGCCGATGCTTCAACCCGCAGCGCAGGCGGTCCTCGAGGCCATGCGTCACGAAGTCCCGCTCGTGCGGGATGAGACGGGTGCATTGTTCCCGTCGCTGCTTTGATCGCTCCTTCTTCTTGCGGGAGCGCGTCTTCCCGGGAGTAGGGGCAACGGGCGAAGCGCTTTCGTCCCCGCGCTCCCTCTCCTCTTCCTCTTTCTCTTCCGCCCGAACTTCTTCGGGCGAGGCCGGAGCCACTCCGCTGGGTGGCGCCGTCGTTTCCACGGGCAGGACGACTTGCTCGACCTGCTCGGGGGGTTCTTCTTGCTCCACGGCGGCTGGGATTTCACCCTGCTCGCCAGAGAATCCCGTCGCCTCAGGGGTGAGCAGCCCCTGCGACGAAATGCCTGGTAGGACCGGCTGCTCGGTCCGTCTGGCGCTTCGAGCCATCATCTTGGCCTCATTGTCCGTGGCGCCACTGCTGCCTCTTCTGCCTCCAGCCGCTCCACTGCGCTTTTGAGCGCGTCGAGCTGCTCGCCGGAGCCTGGCGAGAGCAGGCTCCATGCCGCCAGCTTGTCCTTGAGGCTTGCCAGCCTCACTGCCCGCGATGCACCGTGTAGGTGCTCTGGCAGCAGCGACCGCTCGAGCGCCTCCTCGACGTCGTCTGTGGCGATCACCTTTTGAGCGGCTGACGAAAAAGAGATGATTGTTAAGTCTAACGCGGTCAAAAGGTTGAAAGATCAAAAGATCGATTCTTACATACCTGCCGTGGAAAGCTTTATCTTGATCTTCTTCGCCGGAATTTTCCGCCTCTTCCTCGGGGGCTCCTTGGCGGCTTCTCCGCTTTGGCCCTTGGGTGTTCTCGGCGATGCGCTCAGCTCCCTAGTAAGCTGAGCACTCCTCTCGCGCAGCGCAAGAAGTTTCTCCTTGCGCGTGACCTCCTCTTCGAGCCTCCTTTGCTCGGCGACCTGTTGTAGCCGCGCCAAATGGCCCGGGTGAGCCTGCGAGTAACGCCTAAGCCAGAGGGTCATGTTCTTTACCTCTTCGTCGCTTTGCTCGGCGAGGAGGGAGGAGCTTGGTCTCTTCTCGCTGGGCTGACCGCAAGCCCGCTTGGTTTGTACGGCGCCCTCCGTCGCCGTGGGCGGTCTCTTTGATGTCTAGCGGCCGCCGTGTCGCGGGGAGCTCCGCGTAGGCTCGGCCGCCACCTTGGGCTTTGTGGCCGCCTTGGCCTTGCCCTTCTTCACCTTCTCCTTCTCAGACCCGGAGAGCTCCTCTACGATCCCTCCGAGGATCAGCTGGTCCTCCTGCGTGTTTTGGGAAGTGAGCATTAGCACTAAACAACATTGCAAGTCTAGCAACACAGGCTGGGAGTAAATGATTTACCTCGTCTGTGCGGACAAGCACGCTATGCGGCAGTGTCGCCACCTCGCGGTGACCTCCCGTCCTTCTTTGCCGCCTTCAGCATGGCGTCGACCCTCTCGGTCACCCATGCGTCGGTTGGCTTCTCTGCCCGAGCAGAAGGGATTGTTAGTTCCTGTTCGGAGGAAATAATCGATGCAAAGGTTGAGTCTTAAAGGCACTTACCTATGCTCTCCCTGGAAATGTCTTCCCATCCCTCTATCTTGTAGAAGGGATACGGCCTTCTCCGCAGCGGACAGATCCTGTTCGCTGTGAAGTCCCGAATGATCTCCCTGCCCGTGAGCCCGAGGCTCACGAGGGAGGCGATCTTCCTTGTCAAGTACCAATCCTCGGCGGACATCTCCGGCCGAGGCATTGGGGTTCCTTTGCCTCGCCGGCGCCTTCCCGGTGAAGACGAGTTCATTGTCGCCGCTCCGCTTGTCAGAGAACCACCTCACCCACCACGCGCCCATCGAGTCGAAAGCAATGATGGCGAGGGTACGACGCGTCGTCGGCGGTGGCCCGGAGCTTGAGGTAGTAGCACCCCAGCGCCGAAGCGGCGGAGCTGCTCCTCGTCACTGTGTAGTAGTGGAGGAACAGCCCCACCGGTGGATCGATGCCTAGATAGCCCTCGCACAGATGTGCGAAGACGGCCATCTGGAGGATGGAGTTCGGATTGAGGTTCGCCACCTCCAATCCGCTGTTGTTCAAGAAGGCCTCGACGAAGTCGCTCTCGGGAGACCTCAACCCGAACAACGCGAACTGTTCGAACTGACGAACTCTCCCTCGAGCGGCTCCGGAGTATCCTCCTCTCCGGGCAGCCTCCAGCTACCGGTGTCGATGTGGCCCTCTTCCTCCCAGACCTTCAGGTCCTCCTCGGTCAGGCTAGTGCCAGTGAACTTGGCCATAGCGGTTCCCAGGGTTGGACAGGCAGGGTTGGGGGTGGAGTTTGGGTGCTTGATACTGAGTGCGGTTGGAACTAGGGCTTGGAGAGGAAAGGCGTGAGAGCATAAGTGGCTGGCCGCGGGCAGCTTGGGTACTTTTATAGTCCCGTGTGAGTGGCTCTGCAACGGTTTTGTCACAAACGGCTAGTTTTTACCACAACGGCTAGGTAATACGGTCGCCTGTTTTCACTGAGCGGCGATAGGAAGTTACCGTTGGAGTCTGCCAACGGCTAGTTTTTCCAGTGTCCGCACTGAGGGCTGAGTGCTCTGCTCGGATAGATGTCATTCCCTGTTCGACGCAACAGAGTTGCTCGATACTAGTCGGGTCTGTTCGGTCCTGAACAAGTCTTGTTCGGTTGAACCATGACCTGTTCGGTCGCTTGTTACACGTCTTTGTAACAGCAAAATTTCCCTCTTCGTGACTTGGAGTCTCAAGAGGAAGACCCCACTCTAGTGAGTCCTTCCACTTGAGTCTCGGGGGCTAGCTGTCGGGGATTAAATTACGGCCCATTGCCATGGCCCACTCCACGACGCCCAATCGAATGACCTACCAGGCCCATTCTCGGAAGGTTTCATCTGGCTCATGTGCATCCTGCCGAACAGCCTCCTGGTTGGCACGGTGCGTAACGGCCAATGAATCGTGTTTGAGTCCGTCTCGAACAGGAGTTGTGCACGACTACGTGAAGACCCGGACGTTGGTTTCCCGGATTGGATTAGGAGTCGTGATCCCCAAGATTAGGTGATTACCTTATCTACCGTAGGTTATATTTGGCATGTACTGAGTTCGTTACGATCTCGTAGTTAGCCCGGCCCGATATTCCTCGGTAGGTCGGTTTGTTCTGCACTATATAAGCAGGGCCCTTACGGCGTTTAGGGGGACCCTGGTCAATAGATTTTCGCATACTACTCACCGAGACCTGCTGATCTCGCCGAGTTCCACCTTGTAATTCTCTTTGATATAAAGAAAGGCTGGACGTAGGGCTATTATCTCTCCCGAGAGGCCTGAACCAGGATAAAAACCCATGTCTCCTGTTCGTTGCTGTTCGTGGTTGTTCGGCGTGTCTCCTATCTCCTCCTTGAAGAACCTTGGTTGACTTGGGTCAATATCCCAACCGTCGACAGTATCCAAATTCAGAATTGAGCCTACGGCACATCACCTGCTGGTATGTGGCGGCGGAGTTCCTCAATCCAAACGGGAGCATAAGTGAAAGGACGTTGAAGTTCACTACTATACCAAAGGAGGCTTTGGGCTGGTCATTGTCTAAGCCCTCGCCGGTTCGGATCTGGTCCGATTTGGTGGAAGAAAACTTGTCGGAGTAGTTGATGGAGTCGGTCCCAGATCGGATCTGGCGTGGATCTAAGAGAGAGGTCATTGAAGTCGTCGATGATCAAACCCAGGCCCTCGAAACGGAAATCCTGGCCGGCGGCGAAGGTGGCACCAATTCCATTGATCGTTGCCATCGAGCTTGACGAGATTGATCTTGACGCTACCCCTACGTGGCACGCCAACTGCCGACGTTTGTTTCACCGGGGGTGTCGTCTGCAATGATTTATATGGCGTTATGCATTGTATCCAAACTCGATGGTAACACAGGACGAGTGATTATATAGATTCAGACCCTCGCGGAGGAGTTAATACCCTAGTGAAGGATCGGGATGTCGCCTAGAGGGAGGTGAATATGCGTTACAAATTTTGAACCTTTTAAATCACAGCGGAAAATAATATCGGATGTTCCGATGCTGATATCGGATAGTCCGATATGGATACCTGCACCAAAATCAAATCCACAACACAAAGAGAGAGTAATAGCACGCGACGATGCTAGCCAACCGCAAGTATAAGCACAAATCAAAGTAAATCAAGTTAAAGGGAGAGGAGAAACCAAGAGTGAAGTGGAGACTCGAAGATTTGTTCCCGAAGTTCGGATCCTTGAGGGGATCCTACGTCTCCGTTGAGATAGGTTCGGTCACACATGAACCCGGGTCTCTTTCAACCCTTTCCCTCACCAAGACCCCCCGGTTTTACTCCTTGATTCCTTTCCTTCCAGAGACGGAATCGGCCTTCACAAACTAGCACGGCTCACCACACAAAGCACCGGTGGCTCGTGGTTGATTCCTAGCCTTCTAGAAGTCCTCAACCTCCAAGAGTAACAAATGCACACAAAGAACGAACTTGGAGATGAACTCAAGTGCTCAAAGATCGACTCCTTCTCACTTAGCACTCACACCCTCTCCCAACTCTTCTCACAAAGAGGATCACTTAGATCTAGAGTAGAGAGGGCAAGAAGCCCTAGGTTGGTTCAAAGTTCTGTTAAAAAATGGTGTCAAAGGCAACCCTAGCCCATGGGGGAAAGGGAGGCCCTCAATAGCCTCACACAAAAAACTAGCCGTTTGATGGTTGACAAATATCGGATAGTCCGATGTTAACATCGGAATGTTCTGATATTTTCGCAACGAGACAGAGAGGGGTCAATCGGAGCAAGTATCGGATTTTTCCGGTCCATATCGGAATGTTCCGGACCAACATCGGAATGTTCCGATATTTTTGTGACTGGAGACAGAGAGGGGTCAATCGGAACATTCTGATCCATATCGGAACATTCCGATCCAACATCGGAACATTCTGATACACAGCACATAGCCAAGACAAAAACGGATGTAACTTTTGACTCTACGGGCGGATCTTGAGCTCTACGAAAAGCTAAGAACAAGGGCTACACAACCCACAAGGTCTCACTGCCTAAAACCTAAAGGGTAGGAGCAGTAACCACAAAGGAAGCCACGAAAGACCTAATACTCTCACATTCCAACACCGCCAACACTCCTCTCCCTCGATCTCTCTCAAAGATTGATTACTTGAGCACCTAAGACATATCTAAGCCATTCAAGTTGCATCCCTCTTAATAGTATGTCAATCCTTAGACTCAACTTATAAATAAAACCATATAAGCTTTAGGATAAATCACTTGCTATCTTCTTTCTTCATTTTGAGGTTCAACGATGTTGTTAGTCTTGAGTACCCTTGATGTATTGCGCATAATGACCTTTACTAAATATTGATAACGTCTTCGTCTTGTCAACCTTGACTTGATTTACCTCATGAGACTCTCGTCCTATTCGAATTTGTCTCGATCATCCTCCTCGACGATCATCCCGCCAAATCGACCTTGACTTAGTACTCAACTCTTGGTGACATCGTCGTCTTGTTGACCTTGACTTAACCGTCATCCTTCGACGTCCTTGGTCATCACACAAACTCATAGGACCTAATTCTTTTCAATTCACTCATGAAATACATTAGTCTAAAAGCCAATAAATATGGATCAATTTGATATTCGTGAGCGATTAAGTGTCCAAATGTTTCACATAGAAAAGCACAACATAAGTGAAAACATTTGGCACAAGAAACGCCTCTACTAAGTGCATCATGATAAATATATGTTTGATCTATATGCACTAGAGAGATAATTTAATAATCACAACTTCACTTAATGATGCACATGGGAATATATTCATGACTTACACATATGCAAATTCATATTCAAATCAAGACAGAAGTTGCGAACCAATCTAAATTAAACTTCATTAAATTAAGTGCATGTGAAAACATTCATGGAAAGTCTACATGCACAAAGCCATTTAAACACGGTGAAGTTTATCCAGTGCACTGCTTAAGATGATCACTAATACATGGCATATAATAGATCTTATAGAGCAAGCAACATGTTTATAATATATTTATGCTCAAATAAATACAACAAGATATGGCGAGCATAAATCTAATAATCCAACAATATGTGCTTACACAAAGTAGTTGCATATCTCAATTAGCAATCCATTTCATTTGTATAAATGAGACTACGGAAGATAAACAATCAAGTGCGTTAGTCTCATTAAAATGATTAGCATAGGACGTACCTTTTAGAATGAATAGCTTGTCCACTCGACATATATGATTTTTCTCTAAATAGGATGAGACTAAAGCAATCTTGACAATAAACATATTAGTCTCATAGCAATAAGCATATTTGAGGTGTGACATTAAATAAGCATTAAACCAAGTATTGTCATTAAATGTGTTTATCATTAATCATCAAAATCACACAAGGTCACTTGCACTTAGACCTAGTCTTGTTTTCTGGGATTATGATCTCACATATTGCGCTGTATGTTGGGATGTGTGATGTAGAGGTACCAAACCAGGGTCCCCTGCCCGCCTTATATAGTGGGGGGCAGGTTTATAAGTTAGTGTCCTAATCGGTTTCGAGGTAGAATTCCTATTTCTATTCTTCCTTCCCAGACACGTAGTTATCCGGGATTACAATCACGTCTTCCCTATTCGGGATAGGCTTCTATATTTGTCCTGCCATGTCGTGCAAGGCAAGGCATGATCTGAGTTATGCACATGAAACGGATGGCATCTCGGCCCACACCCTGTTGGGTAGTCCTTACAGCCCGCCATGCCGATACCCGGGGTCCATGTATCCCACAGCTAGTGACTCCTAGGCCTAAACCGTAGATAGCTAAGGCCAGGATAGATTAAGCCCAACTACCCTCAAAGTGGTAATCTGGGCTCTGCTTCAGACCTAGGCCTTAAGCGTCACTTTAGGCCCACAAGGTGAGGTTGAATGATATCAGCATGTGTAATCCAATCCCCAACAGCTAGTCCTCGAGACTTAAGTGAGATAAATAATCTCATTGAGGCTAAAAATCTCTAAAGAGGATTGGGATTTTAAGCAATGCAATGTATCTGAGCTCGCGGTCAAAGATCGTTTAACCATTAGTCAAGAGTCCAACTTGTGTCCGTCACCAAGAAGCTGGAAGGTCGAGACAAAGCAATCATTTTAAACGGGAAGAAACTTAACCAGTCAGACCGATTGCGCTTCCTCACGTTTTTTTGAGCAATGTGTGCTCGGCCTATGCGTGAGTATGGTCCATGTGAATCTAGAATGTCTTCCTCCTCCAATTCCTTTCACGCCTCATACTATGATAACGACAATGCCATTGATGCAGCTATAAAGAGGGATCAGCGTCAGAAGCATGAGATGCTCCAGCAGATTGCCAACGATGCTGCTACTGCTCTTTTTTGGGCAAAGAAGGTCAACGCCGGCTGTGGAGCAGGTGGCCAACGACGCGGCCATTGCCGCCATCTTGGACAAGGAGCCCGGTGCAGAGAATGACGAAGCCGTGGCGAGTGCGTCCGTGGCCAGGGGAGCCGTAAACATTGCGACAGAAGTGGAGGAGGCCGCGGTGGATGAAGATGGTGACGGGGAGGCCGACAACGAGGCCGAGCCCGGGGAGCCAAGGCCAAGGAAAATTACTCCACCATAGGTTACCGGACGACATGAACTGCGAGAAAAACCACCACCGAGCTCGAAGAAAGACCATAAGATGAACAAACGTGAATGCCGCTCCACATGATCCATCGGACTGAGGAAGAAATGATGCCAAGCTCCAAAAAGGTCCACTCCAGTTGTCTGACTCTTAGATCGGTGAAGATTGTGCAAGAGCTAAAATCTTGCTCTCATACCAGGTAAGACCAAAATCAGCGATTAGAGGGAGTGAATAGGAGCCTAACTCTTTTTCTGACCAACATCACCCCTGATGGACTTCCTTGGCACCACATCAAACATATGGCACTTTTGAACCTTGGTGCCCTCTTGGAACTTTTGTCAAACACCTACTATGTGCACGCACAAGAAGATGGAGCAACGCGCCGCTCTATTGCTGTGCAAAACCGCGTTGAGCTCACCTATCCTTGTACAGAACCGCAACCTTACCATGTTTTAACCATAAGCTCACCCGTAATCCAAGCACACACACACCTAGGGTTTTTGACACAGAGGCTAACTCGGAACCTCACCAGGGTATTTGACTCAGGTTTACCCAGAACCTGAACAGGGTTTTAATATCGGTTGATCTAGAGCCTAAGCAGTCGTTTGCCATAGACTACCTAGAACCTGACCAGCACTAGCCTCGAACCTTCCTGCACCATCTTCACGCGTTTGGATCCCCACCAAATCGTCTTGACTCTTGGCAAAAGCTTCGACAGCCAGCTGGCATCCCGAAATCCTTCTTGATACTTCCAACCAGCAGTCCATTGTGGGAAAATCCGTTCCTAATGGCTCGCGCGACCTTCTGACCCTGACCATGAACCTCTAGTCCTACTCACTAGTCCTCGTCGTCGATTCTGTTCCAACCTAGTCACTTGTACACCAATAGACAAAAAAAAAGATCTTTGGGTACGAGAACCACAATAAACCGACCAACATAATTCCACTTAAACATGCACATCACCACCTGGTCGCAGAAGCTATCACAATCAAACCTATGCAAAAGTTCTGTTTCGGTACCCTGTTTATACCATCACATCTACTCCTCGGCCTCAACCATCTTCGGCACCACCTCACCATAGTATATAGCCAATATTGGCCTCACCTATCTCCATCACTGAAGGGAAACGCGGGCACTACGCTAGCACAGAATCAAAATTCTACCGCCGAGACCCGGGATCCCCGCAAGTAATTGACCACAGATCGAGTTACCTTACGACGCGCAGTGCAGCAGAAGATGAGTCGACGAAGCCGGTTCAATCGATCTACGCGTAGTTGTATGGAAGTAGTCGTTCACGGCGATCCCATCGCCTCCTCCTCACTGGTCAGCAACAAGCCACGGGGTGTGCCGTGGCCGATCCCCATGCCGTGGAGGTCGTCGACGAGCTCCGCGTGCTCACCGAGATTCGCGACCTCCTCGCGCAGCCTGTCTTCAAACGGACGCCCGGACCTCATCCGGAGTCTATTTTCGATGATCTCGGACACTACGGACAAGCCCATGACAAGAGCTTTCCAACGCATCCAGTCCCATCACCAAATTCCCTCTGGATCAACGGGAATTCGCGAAACAAGGTCACGGCCAGAGACTGGACGCGAACAGATCACGTCATCTTCTTCGGTTTGTCTTGCGGTTGATCAAGCCAGCATCCCAAGTGTTGCGCCTCTACAGGAATACACACATCCGGTGATCGGAATCTACCCACGGCGACGTGCTAGCGCCTGTCGCAGGCGAGGGAGAGAGGTGACAACTAGGGTTTGGTGGAGAGGAAAAACCTAATTTCCTCAGGTGTATTCTCGCGCCTCTCCACCGCCTCCTTTATATAGTCCCACCGTGGGTCCTCTACATTAGAGGCCCTAACCTGGTCCATGGCTCATGTCTCACAATGGTCCATGTAGCCCACGTCATATGTGGTCCCACATATCGTTGAGCTCACATCCGATGTGGCATATGATTGTCAATTGGGCATATAATTCCTTCAATCACCACCTCACCATAGTATGTAGCCTCCTCGGCATCACTCATCTTCGGCATGCCTCACCACGGTATCTATTCAGACCTGGCCTCACCATAGCTTAGCTTGAAATCCTACAACAATACAGACAAGAAAGCCGTCACGTAGAACCGCACTATCCATTTGTAACATAAGTAAATATGCAATACATGCAATGCAATGGAAAACCCAAAAGGCTTCTTGACAGTTAACACTCAGGGCATTAGAAGATCGACACTCTGCGGACATAAAACCCTAAGCACAAACCAAATTGTACCAAAATAACAAGGAAAACAAACTCTCAACCAAATAGCACAAGCCTCAATGTCAATTATACTTGTCACAACCATAGGAGAACCTCCACACGGTCACCAACCCTTCCATGGTTTCACATGAACCCTACCTAGTTCTTTCTCTCACAACCTTGTACTATGATTTCCTGATTATAGTAAAGCACTGGTTTGAAGCCAACATAGTACAAAGTTTAAAAAATTTAATATTTTTTGAATAAATTATAATACTTATCTATATCTAGATGTGTATTTATTACTATGACCGTGTTAATATTCAAAATGGTATTATTACCGACCTAAACAACTCCACGGAAAACTGCATGCATCGACACAAACCCTGAGATTTTCCGATACAAAAATTGTCGCATGGTTCCCACAAAGAGCATAATTATTCTAGCACTGTCAGATTAATTTAATCACTCAGCATTTAGTAAGACTTCTGAGAAATCTCCGGAACCAGTAAATGTTAGAAAACATTGAGAAATAGTGACAAGTTGCAATCCAAACACTATGCTCCGTATAATAATAATAACTAATAAGAGCAACTCCAGCAGCTTCTGAAAACCAATGTAGCAGATATAGAGAGGCTGCTGGAGGCAGGGGCAAATCCAGCACCCAAAATGGCTGCCTGGGCTAGTCCGGCCCATGCCCAAGGCCAGCCTGCTAAATTCAAGACCCAAAGACCAAAAATAGTGAGGGCTTGATGGACTGTCTGGGCTGCTTAGGTGGGCTGGATCCGCCACTGGCTGGAGAAAAGAAATTTTTTATAGTGTAGCGTAAGTTATGGAGGATTTTAAAAGGATGGATAAAGAGGATGCCAATGGTGTTGTATATGAGTCTATAGGAGATAAAAATTAGAGATTATGGCCTTATTCTTTTCAACGTATCGTTGCGTTTGCGTAACACTATAGCAAATTTGAGAGCTTTCGAAAAGTGGTCTAAAGATTATAAAAAATAATTTAAAAATAGTTTTAGGATCTTTAAAAGAACTACTAAAAGTTACGAAAAATCGTTACAAATTCTCACAACATATAAAATTTGTCTAAAAATAACAAAATTTCTATATAGAATCTGTGAACGGCGTGATATCTTTGGAAAGAACAAGGCGATGGGAGATGGGCTATTGGAGTTGCTCTAGGGAGAATAAAAAGGAGTGGATGGGGTTGATTGTAGTGTAGGGACATCGTTGGACAGAAGATGCTCCTTTCCCGCGCCCGCCCGCCTACCACACTGCACACTGCCCGAGGCACGACTCACGCATACGAACGCCAAAGCCCCCCATTCATGCTCCCCATCCACAGTGAACTAAGAAATTAGAGTAAATACCAAACCATATAGTTTTCCGTGTGATCTAATGCGCCGGGTCTACCATCTAAGACCACTCCTTGTTCCCTGCCCTGTCTGCTTCACGCGCAGGTCAATGCAAATGGGGCCATAAGCACTAAGCAGCCATGGACCGGAGCGGGGCATCCTGTGGTCCATGATGGACTAGGCTCATTTAACTGCACGGAAATCTAGGCCAGAGTCTTCATTGCTCGTGCTACCTTTCGAGGGAAAAAGATAGGGACAGAGAGATCCGAGGAAAAGATATGCATTAATCCCATTTTTTCTACTACTTGATCACCACAGCCAGATCTTCAGGCATCAATGGCAGGATGATGTGTGCACGGTACAGCAATGTCACTGCACTGTTGCTCCCTGACATTTTTACTTGTTGTAATGTTAGTGGATGTGGATCCCTTCACACTGTACTATCTCATCCAATAAGGTCAGTTGATCAAGGATTACACAATTCATTACAGGTAAGAGAAAGAATCACTGATCAAATGCACCTCTGGTTCTCTCTTTCCACCTCCCAAGAATCAAGATTAGATTAACTAAGCATATATATCTACGCATGGATCTGGGGAAGATGCATGCTGCTAGTTGTACAAGGTCTTCAGCCTCTTTGCAGCGTGAATAAACCCCAGGATGACCTGCAACTCATCCAATTGCTGCTGTTTTTAGCAATTTGGAGGATGGCAGAGACAAAGATTAGATTTTTTTTCTATTATTTGAAGGGATCTGTACAGAGCGCATACAGATCGTCAAAATGGTAGCTAGCACTAATGAGTAATGATTCTCCGGCTACCTGAGACTGGAAATGCTGCTGGACCCCATACAGGAGTTGTTCCTTCGATGGGTGGGGATTCATGGTTACCTGCAATGTATTTCAGCATTAGTGGAAATTAGAAGATGAGAAAAGGAAACAAGGTATGGTAGTTAAGATCAATAGGGTGGATTAGACAGGCCCCTTACAAGATCAAATCGCTTCCAATATCTCCACAGTGTAGGTGTCCCAAGCTTTGTCAGATTTACTTTCTGCAAACAAAATGCAGAATACACATGGATCAGTGCAATGCGATGACATGTGAAATACATAGATTAGTATCTTAGCAGACTACACAGGAAACTGAACCGATTGGTCACTGAGATTTTAACCCTCTCTTCTCAATAATTAGGTATTTAGTATGCATAAAATAGACCAGCAGAAGCAAGGGTGTATCGCATCAACAGATCCTACCGAACCATGGCCCATGCCACGTGATACCATAGATAGTGGATGGCCCAATCTAATAGTGATTATTTGTGCAGCTTATTGTGATAGTGATTACCGTTTGCAGCTTGGAACTGTTGTGAAAATTGCCTTGGTTGCTAGATTTCGTACAGGAAGACCATGGTCTTGTCTGCCGAACCCTTGGCCTGGTTGGTTTATGATATTCTATACTTGCTACTAGCAAAACGGAAGAAAATAGTTAGTTCATTGCTCTGCGGATGGTTTAAAACAACTTGCTGCATTGCAATTGTGATGACATGTGTGGTCTTACAATAATCCATGTCTTTCTCCCCCATGTCGGAGCTGCTACAGAACGAATTGTTGCCGTTGGCATCGTCTTCCTTACCAGTTGGAGCTTCCAAGACACTCAAGGCATTCCTCTGCAACTTTACCTCCACACCATTCTTTAGAACCTGCTTTTGCGAGAATATCTCAGGAATTGGAACAGGCTACCATCTTTCTATGTTGTTTACACCGTATGTGCTAATATCTTCTAGTTTTTTGAAAGGTCTATATCTTCATTTTTAAGCTGGTAGTAACTGGCTCAAACGTTGCGTAAGAATAGAATGGTACAATTAACAAGCTTAAAGCCATATAAAACTGATTCGCTGGCTACTTCTGAAAAGTAAGTCTATTATTCTTTGCACTTGTTAAATAAACATTTCCGTTTATGAGAAATTTCGGTGGGAATGTGGGATAATTAAAAGAAATGCTCACCAGCCAGTGCCAGCCTCCAAGACCAACAGCCTTCTTGACAACACCTTGTAGGCCGACCAAGACAGACTTTGTTCGGTTGTTCCCGGTGACGACGACCTTCGTGTGCTGGGGAAGCACTGAAAGCTCCTCATCACCATTCTCATACCGTGGTGGAGACAGAACCCGGGAAGAACATAGCTCAGTCTCCATCATCATGCTGCTACTCTCTCCCTGTCCCTGATGAAAGGAGTGGCTCCAAATTCAATCCATACACAACCAACCCAATACATAAAGGGTATTACGATCGGCTCTCAATAATAAACAATAAACCAGCCAGGTGCTAGAGAAATTTCCGAAAATTAGCACATTGTCCAAGATTAAGTGCAGAGGGTAAGAATCAAGCATCTGAAATCTGCACGACTGGTGAACGTCACTGAGCTCTACCAACTTGAAGGAAACAGGATTTCTGAAACTAGCTCAACAACTAAATATTGATCATGCAAAAGGGGATTCCGTAATTCAAAATCGATTCTTGATACCTAACACGGAATTTCCATTAGAGATTAAGATATTTTGCTCAAGTAATCTACGAGGGCCATGCGGTCCTCCAGCCTGAAAACGACCAAGATGATGTGATGCCTCCATGCAGCTCGATTCAGATCGGACTAAAATCTGTCGCATGTGAGAATTGCTGACTAACCACGACGGTGAGGAATTGGTGACTATCCAAATTTGTTTATAATAATTTCACAATTAAGAGTATTTGGCAACAATTATGGATCCTGGCTATAAAGTTATCTGGAGCAGCTTCAGCAATGTATAGCCGAGGTAATTTCTTGTAAGGTTCAGATTTTCAGTAAATTCGCATTTAAAGTGAGTGATGGAGACAGCAGGCTACAGTGATGATCAGTACCGTGCATTTTCCCCAAACTTATATCACAAATTTTGAAAAGAGAATAAACCGTGGTCTTCCGAATGTAATTTCGACTGGAAAATTCGAAATCACATCGATGATCTAATTTAGCCGACTAGGGTTTTCAAATTATTGCAAAACGCACTATATGCTTCGCATTGGATCAAAAGGAGAATGAAAAAAAAAACTCTCAGATCAACTAGATCCAAGATCTTACTGATTAATGTATGGAATTGAAACTTTACGGCGTGTTTTAGATGAAAATCTGCATAAAAAAAGAATTGTGGATTGGAATGCAATCTTGAACTTATTTGGAATGGAGGTCACTGCTAGTGCACTGTATTTGCGTTAAAAAATTGAAATTTGTTTCAACTACAATTTGAAATAAGAAAAAATTCAGAATTTGAAATGCAGATGGCATAATTTTAACTCTCACATAAAATAAGTGCAAGTGATTAAATTAAGGGAGATGAGCGCAAGAGAGATTCAATCCAGAAATCACACTTACAGATTTTATTTTTTAAAAAATGCCATTTTAATCTGAAATTCCAAACTTAATTTATGCAATCTTTTAGCTCGATCAAAACCAATCCCAATCAAATTGAGCAACACGCATCCGAATTAAGCTACAAAACCCTGCAATTGAGCCAGGGGAAAAAAAAAGACACTGCATACTTCAAGCTTTCTTCGGTGCTCCCAAACCCCAATTCATCGCTAGAGAAGCAATCGAGCAAAAAGCAACGATTCCACAATCCAGGAGAAAGAAACGCGAAAAAATGCGGATCAAAAAGAAATTCAAGAAGGTGCCTCGTCTCACCTGCTCGGGAGCCGGATCCAACCGCAATGGCTACCGGACCAATCCGCGAAGCGATCCAGAGGGGCGCAGCTGCGGACGAAGAGCGCGATTCTGGACTCCAATTGTGCCCAACGCGAACGGATCGATCTGTGCGCAATGCAGAGAGAGAAGAAGATCCAAGAGGGGGGTGTGTGAGAGAGGGGGGAGAGAGAGAGCACTGAATGCTTTCCAACTGCGTACCGGGACTGTGAGAGGAAACGGGAAGAGACGGCTTTAACGCGAGCGGTCGGCTCGGCTCCTTCCTTCCCTCGTGACGGCTCGGCTCGATCGACGGGATAAATATATGGCTGTGATCTGTGACGTGGTGCTTGGACCGGATATAAATTGCTAGGCCTACAAGCAAGGCGACCTTGTGCGCTGGAAAGTGGGACCCATTAGTTTGCAAACAGAAGCTGGGCCATGCTGTCAGTCATTCCAACAACCTCGAGTGTCCGGGTCATAGGAATTGTCAGGATTAAATGGTTTGCCCTCTCTACGACGGCATCAATTGTGGATAGTCCCTTCCTAAAAAAAATGTGGATATCAGGTCAATTCAAGTTACGACGGCATCAGGTCAATTCAAGTTTCATCAAGTTTCAACATGTTTCATCCCAGTTTCATCAGGTTACATCGAAGTTTCATCTATGTTTCATCAGATTTTATCAACACACGGCCAAATTTCATCAGCACACGGTCAAGTTTCACTAGTATAGATGTAAGTTTCATAAGTACCTTCTCCTAGTTTCACATAAAAAAATAAAAAAGTGAAAAAATTCAAAAATTCAAAAAGTATTTAAAATGGGTTGCTTTCGATTTTAGAAGAATTATGAAATTTATTCCACGCATTTTGAACACTATTTGAATTTTATACAAAAATCGGAAGTTTAATCGGAAGTTTAATCAATCAATCGACTAACAACGTCGCGTGCGTAATGCAAGCGTCGCATGCATCTTATTGCGTCGGATCGCTTTTTGTAGCAGGTGATCCGACGGCCGCGAGTGGTCCGGCTCGCGGGCGTCCGGACGGATGTCTGGACGCTGGCGCTCGCCATTGAAAAAACATACTACCTCCGATCATAAAAACAAGTCGTCGTTGACTTTTGAACACGGCTTTGACCATTCGTCCTATTCAAAAAATTTAGTGCAAATATGCCTAAATATAAATCATGCTTAATGTATCTTTAATGATAAAACAAATCACAAGAAAAAAATAACTTACGTAGTTTTTTAAATAAGACGAATGATCAAAGATGTGTCCAAAAGTCAACAGAGGGATTAATAAATATGGACAGTGCTAGCTTGAATTTTGTTGAAAACAAAACCACATGAATGGTTCAAAAGATACGTTTGAATCCCTTCCGGAAAAAATTTAGGGGTTTTAGATTAATGCTAATTGGTTACATAGAGAAGAGATGGTGGGAGGATAAAGGAAGTTTTATATTCCAAACATGAAAGCATGGACATCAGGCCGCGTATCAAGGCCCTGCATTAGCACGTTGATGCCCACGCATGCCAGCCCCCGTGCTGCCGCAGTCCGCTGGATTTGAATTTTTTGCCGCAGTTTGCGTGTATTGTAGCTACAGTACAATGCCGAGCCTGATGTCCATGCTCTGATGTTAGATGTCACAGTAGAAATCATTCAAAACTTCAAGAAAATCTCTTGTACAAGCCCTTTGAAGAAAGAGGTACTAACGAACACTGTTAAGAAAATCTTGCTACTGAGTATAGTACAAGGTGTAAATTACACGAACATTCGCTAAGAGAACAAGAACACAGAGATATAGGGTGGAGCTTCTCTTTATTAATTTTTAGATCAATGTGTACAATTAGGGGTTCCACCTCTTCTTATATAGTACTGCAATGGGTTTTGGCTAGGTCCAATGTGGGACCCACCATGGGCAAGAGCATGCTTCTTCAATTTATTTATTTGTCCCCATGATATTCAGATCATCTATATACACAGAGATTACACAGAATCCATTTGGGGATGGCCATATAAAAACACAGGGACAATCTTCATTGTAGCCTTTCTTACAGAGAAAGTCACTTAAGTGATTATACCAGATTAAAGAGATAAACAAGCAAGTCCACAACATCCAACAAAAACTAAAGACGGCTCAATGCAGACATAAGAGCTACGTTGATAACCGATGTCGAGACCTCTCATTCGAAGAAGGTGATTTTGTGTATTTGAAAGTACCGCCTCTGAAGGGCGTGCATCATTTCCAAGTTGGCGGAAAACTTGCACCTCGTTATATTGGTCTATTTAAGGTCCTATCTAGAATAGGTGAAGTTGTAGTAACAATTGGAATTGCAAGAGGATTTGTCATATTAAAAGTACCTGATTTAGATTATGGATGAAGCTGTTCATCAAACCAGGAATAAAATTCATAAGCTTTGCAAAGTGTAGTGAAGCAACCACACTGAGAAGGAAGCCACATGGGAGCATGAGGAAGATCTGAGATCAGAATTCCCCCACCTTTTTCTTAGTTCTTCGAAATCTCAAGGTCGAGTTTCCCTTTAAGGAGGGGAGGTTTGTAACATCCTTATTTTCAAAAATCCAAATCATATGCATCATGGCATTGCATTGCATGAAAATTGTTTCAAAGTATTTTAAAACTTTGAAAATGATTATGCTACCTCTAAAATCATCTTTACCCCTAAAACAAAATTGATTTAAATAAAAAAGTTGCAAAGCAAACAAAAGACTCGCATAATTATTTAATTTACAAAAGTAAATAAAATATTAACTATGTAATTTAAGTTTGGCTGATTTGATTTTAAATTATTTATTTGTGTGAAGTTATTTGTGGCTCTCTAATTTTAAATTATTTATTTAGCTATTCTTTCACTTGCGGGTGGACCCCACCAACTTACGTTTTCTCTCCCCCTCGCTCTCCCTCCCTGGCCGACACCCTTTGGCTGACCACCTATCACCCACCAAGCCCCCTTTCCTTTCCCACGACTTAACTTGCAAGAAAACCGAGAAGCTTCCTCCCTCCTTCCTTATCTTGGAATCTTTCACCAATATGGAACCCGACGATCTCCTACCAATCTCGTATTCCCTTCCTGATTCTCCCTCCATCTCCCACTATAAAATCCCCAATGAACCCCCCTCTCTCCCCCCTCTCCCTTTGATGTCCATTGCAATCTTCGCGGGTGAGCCTCCTCGACCCCTCCGTCTATCCCGTTGTTCATCGTTGATCCCGCATAACTCTGTTTTATTGTTTTTCCATAGGAGAAAGTCATCGTACCATCGGGAATCTCTCGCTAATGACCTTGCTGATGTCCTCCCTGTGATTGCCATTCTTTGTCGATTTGTCGTTGACGAACGGTATCCTTTCTTCCTTGTTCCAATAGTGCTGCTAGATGCCTAGGAGTTGTTCTGCTACTTGTCGTTGTCGTTCATGAGGAGGAGTTATATACCAGAGTTCATGATGAAGACTTTGCAGATATCAAGGAGTTCACCCTATAGTTTTCCTGTGGGGTACATTTTGTTGTTGCCTTATTTGGAGTTGAACCTGATATTTGAAGTTTTTGTTGTTCTAGGCTAGCGTGCATTGCTATTTGTAATAAGTGTCACATTGGCATGCACACTCTGATGCAATAAATTACTTTGATGATGGTATTTGATCCACTAATTTGGGATCTATGTGTACTAGCTTAGTTTATCCAAGGACTAGTATAGGTAACACAGAAGGGAGCCGACTCATTTTTAGGTCCCGATAATCAGTCTTACTTCCTCGAGTGTGATAACATTAGCGTGACCTGGCACGCGCACAGGTCACAAAATGTCTACTGCTCCTCGTGGTGGGCGTCGAAGCGACTCCTATGGTGTAGTTGCTGAATATACCATGACGGCTCGCCTTCCCGGAGCATAAATAGCACAGTGCGTTGCTCAATCTTCACACCATCGGTATCCGCCACCAAGTCCCCCGCATTGGCTGCCCTCGCTAAGCAAATCAACGGGATGATGGTCCAGAACTAGCTCGCTGAGCCCCCCTGTTAGGATTAGATCATGGCCGACGCTGCCCTTGCTTGGGCACTACTGCACTAGCATAAGATCTCATCGCCACTAAGGAGGCAGAAGAGAAGCAGCTAAACAAGCTATCCATCGCCACCCTTCAAGTTTAAGAGGGCAGTGCCGTCCTAGACATTAGCGCAATGGGCCAGGTCTGGCCACCACGGAGGCAGCGACGATGCAAGTAACCACACCCGCAGCCATCCGTGGTGGGCGTCGGAGCGACTCCTATGGTGTAGTTGCTGAATATACCATGACGGCTCGCCTTCCCGGAGCATAAATAGCACAGTGTGTTGCTGAATCTTCACACCACTGGTATCCGCCACCAAGTCCCCCATATTGGCTTCCCTCGCTAAGCAAATCAACGGGATGATGGTCCAGAACTAGCTCGCTGAGCCCCCCTGTTAGGAGTAGATCATGGCCGACGCTGCGCTTGCTTAGGCATTACTGCACTAGCATAAGAGCTCATCGCCACTAAGGAGGTAGAAGAGACGCAGCTAAACAAGCTATCCATCGCCACCCTTCAAGTTTAAGAGGGCAATGTCGTCCTGGACATTAGCGCAACGGGCCAGGTCTGGCCACCACGGAGGCAGCAACGATGCAGGTGGCCACACTCACAACCATCAAATGGCCGGTGCCGACTCGATAGAGCAGAGCCCTAGCGACGACGCCGTTGGGCCAGAGGCGGCCTGCGCCTCGGGCCGCCTACTAGCCATAGCTACGTTAGGGGCTTCGCAGCACCGGCACCCGACTGTCCAGTGAGTAGCGCAGTAAGTAACACCGTGTTACTAACGCGGGACCCTCAGTCAGTGAGGCCCGCATATAGTCGTGTCGCCGTTTTTACTAACGGTGCAGACGCTCGATAGGAGCGACCTCCATCTTCTCTTTCTCTCCTTTATTTCCTAAGCTCCCTGTTGCCCAGCGCTGCTGTGGACTTAGCGCCCACGAAGCTCGCTCAAGAGCGGTTTCTCCTTAGGAGAAACGCACATGCTAGACATACCAGGCTAAGCCTCTGCCACGAACACGTCACCAAGAGGACTTCCACCATGAAGGAATAGACGGATCCCCATAGACAGCGCCAAATGTCAGCAATTAGGAGGTGGAGCTCCTAAGTATTGAGCTTACTTGTTGAACTGGAGATCAACAAACCCCTTTCCAAGATGTACTAGTACATTCTTAGTTTAGGAAACCCGTAGTGGATCAAAACGAGCAACACAGAAGAACAACACGACATTTCTTGCATTGGTTCAGGCCTCTCGCAATAGGGATAACAGCCATACGTCCAACCTCTCATTGCTATGTGGGAAGGATACAAAGGAAGGATTACCCCATTGAGCTAGGGCTAGTCCAAGCCACTATTGTCCTCCTCAATAGTGTGCTTCTAGGCCTACTTATACTACTAGCGAGAAGAAGGGGAGCAATGTTCCTTCTTATGGAAGACATAGCTTGTAGACAGCTGGCCAATGCAAGCCCTGACAACACAACCCTATTCCCTTGGCAACTGTGTCCCTTGGTTAAAGGGACAACACACGGGTGGGGCCTTGCTCTGGATGTGCTGTGTGGTTATCAAGCTTCCATCAACTAGTGGATGTGGTACTGTGCAAGTAAGAGTGGGCTTGGCCTGCTAGTGGCTTGTGTGGTAGATTTCTGCCACGCCACACCATCCAATGCTCGACACAAGGCATTAAGCATATCACATGGTAATGAGAGAGACCTAACGCACACAAAAGGAAGGGTCACTAGGTATCTCACCTTACTTACCATGACAGTAGGATGATTCACGAGAGGTTCTTGTTGATTATCTTTGAATACCACTCCACATGTTACATCGAGTACCACTCCTCCATGGGTTCTTTGTCTTGACATCTTCCATAGCTCAAGAATGAATAGGAGAGGCTCAAAAGATTGGTGAAGATCGAGAGAAGAGCGCAACCATGCTCTGATATCACTACAAAACCGAGCTATTGTGACAGAGGGGGTGAATGGGAGCCACACAATTTTCTTGGCTTCTTTCACAACACAACCCCTTAGGGGTGATCCATCGAACATATGGTGGATTTGTCTTGGATGCACAAGGTCAATCTCCAACCACTTCAATTTTGTTATCGGAAATCATGTTATGATCATGTACATCCATGTGTAGTAGAAGGATTTGAAAGGTCCAATATTGAAGTCCAATGGAAAACATGAAGCCTGACTACAACAATCACAAACATATGCCTTACGGGTAAGAGAATGAACACTTGATGGGCAAATAGAGAAGAACACGGTCTATGGTCATGCTTATGGGAGAAAGGTGATCAAATTGATCTGTGATGGTATCCCATGTCCTAGCATTAAAATCGGCTCTCCAAAACCTCCAAAACAAGCCCAAACAAGGTAGGGAAAATCCGACTAAAAATCCTTGCGAAAAAATCACAAAAATGATAACTCATATATAAAAGAAGATCATCACGGGGCCAAATAAAGGAGCCATTTTTCTTGCACAGGGCACCAAGATGAA
Source organism: Raddia guianensis (assembly GCA_036346415.1). Taxonomy (NCBI): domain Eukaryota; kingdom Viridiplantae; phylum Streptophyta; class Magnoliopsida; order Poales; family Poaceae; genus Raddia; species Raddia guianensis. The sequence goes on from CM070537.1 coordinate 6,148,942, forward strand.
AGCAAAGGGAGCAAAAATATCGAAACTTGCGAAGCAACCAAAACAAAATCAAGAATCAAACACAATCATCATGAACGTAATACAAGAACATGAAATACTTTTGGTGCATTTTATTGCTTTCTTTAGGATATTACAAAACCACACCAAGGGGGCAAAGCACTTGCTAGGGCAACCTCAACCCTTCACAAATGACAAGTGAAAGGAAGAAACCTCCTCCCCTTCTAATATAGGCCAGTGGCTCTAGGGTATCGTGATTTCTCGCAAGAAATTATCGATACCCTCAAATCACTCCTGGACGGATGGGATTGATCACGCACTCCACCCACATACAACTACAACTCGATACACGTAGCCACACTAGTCCACACACTCCAAACGCAGCCGGTTTCAACTTAGCCACTAAGTTTTTGATACCCTTGACCGCCTACTGCGCCTCAGATCCGCATTCCAGCATAAGTCCGTCATCCACGCCATCCTTGTGATCCCCAAAATTCTGATTCTGATCATACCGCGTGACCTCCTTGTTGTTCTGGACCCCTGAACCACCTGTTCGTATCCCGACATATTACCGACCACAACCCACTCGAAGCTGTATCACCCGGATTATTCCATCCGAAAACCAATACATACCTTGTTCTCCTCCATGTTAGATTCTATACATCATGGATTACTCACTAAATGCACGCCAAATCAAAATATTCGTAAAACCAAAAAAATGCCATTTTCATGCGCTTTCCAACATAGCAATTTTTTCAAAATTTTTATAAATCTCGGATGAAACAATTGTCAACACAAAAGGATGTGTCTCAAATTCTCTACAATTTTTGTGTACAACACTTAATTTGTTGAGCACGTGAAGGCCTTTGAAAACACAAAAAACTGGAAACGAGCACCCCTAAGCAGGCTGATTGAACGTTGTCCAGTGAACCTCTAAATAGCGTTCGGAGAGCACCCAAAAACTTGTAAAATGGGTCCTAAACACGTAATCCCTTTGAACCCTATCTCATGGCCTCTAGGCAGCGTCCGGACTACAGAGGGGCCTAAAAATTTGCTCCAATATTGGGAACCCTTCAGACAATGTCCCGTGACCTCTAGAAAGCGTCAAGTGCGCCATAAAGAAGCCCAAAAGAAAACCAGCTTCACCATCAGGACGCCTCCGAACATCGCCCGTCACCGTCCGAAGAACTCATTTTTCGCTCTTAAACATTCAAAACCTCATTGGAATCATTTTTTTCATAAAAAAGAATTAAAGATTTGGCCTCCATGTGGTCTCACAGTTCAAAGTTCAAACAATATCTTAAGTCAATAGGAAGCATGTGTGTTTAAGCGTTTCTGCATGATCGATCACGACTCTATGATGCTAGAAGGACCCAACTACAAGAATTGAAGGTTTCTCGGAACTCAGCAAAGTGGCCCAGTTGCCAGCTTATTCACTGCGGGTTAACTTACATGGGCCACAAAAATGTATAAACATTTTGCAGGTTTAATTTTATGTTTCTTGTTTTCTGCTCTTTTGCCTTTTTGGTTTTATACCATCGGTTTTGGTTTATAAGACTTCGGTTCAATAAAAAAATTCACCATTAACATTTTTTTGCCACGCGTCCAATCCTCCACGTCCATCCTCCTCCGCTGCATACTGCTCCTCGAATCAATCTCTCTCTACAAGAATCAGATTTTTAATGTGAAAGGGAGTATGAAAAAGCTAAACAAATTAATTTTAAAAGGTTGTGTTTCCTTACAAGAAGCCTGGGGGAGTCTAAAAAAAATTTAAAAAAAATATTTTTAAACCATGGGATGGGGGCGCAGGACGGAGACGGCGGGAGGCGCGGCTCCGTCTTCACCGGACCCGGCGAGGTAGAGGGAGGCTGCGCTCGTGCAGGAAGAGGCCGAGGGAGGGGATGCGCCGGTTGTTTGTCGTGGGCAGGACGGGTCGTGGGCATCGGCGTCTGGTGGGATCCGTAGGAGTGGGCTGAATGGGACTACTAATGGGACGGCGGAGATAGAGGGTGTGTGAGATGGAGGGTGGAGATTGCAAGTTGGCACCGGCACCACCACCACCACGATCAATCCGTGCTTTAAAGTAGTAGAGTAGAGATAAACAAATTGTCTTTCTTTTCATATCGTTCCAATTGTTTTTTGCGTAGGCTATTCTATAGGTGCTAGCTTTGGGCTGATTCATGCACAATTCTTCGTACCCATTTTCCAAGTCCATATTCAACGGTGTTCCACCTTTTTTTAAAAAAATATTGCTACGTTTGAAAAAAATAATGTATATTACTAGGTTTATATAACTTTGGTGAGGCAGGTGGCCGTGCTTCGGGCGGTGATGGCGACTCGTTATTATCGGAATATTTTCATACTCTTTTTTTGTCCATTTCAATTGTTTTTCACCTTTTGTTTTTGAAAAAATGTATTGCTATGCTGGAAATTTTTGTTGAATGGCTACGCTCTAGGATGTTGACGTCGGACATCAGCCTCCACGCCGTGGCAACGACAACAACTTGTTATTGCTGGACGTCGTCGTTTCGCCGTGACGATGGCTTGTCGCCATGCTCTAAAAGTTGACTGTATGTTGCCTTTTAATGCAAACTAGAAGAAAATGCGCGCCCATGGCGCGCCCGTTAGCGTTTTGCCACAATGAACTGAAATAGCATGTTTAGATGTGACCGAGCATATCTTAGAGGCTGGATATCGTTCCAGCATGATGACCACATAGAAAAAAATTCAATAAGAACTCTAGATTTGGCTGTGCTCTACTGGACTTTGAGGAGACATATACTTAGTGTTTTAAGTACATTGCTACACATATAATAGTCATGAAACCGATCTCAGATATAATAAGCTCATCCATTCATATTGTAATTCCAATATGTACAGAAGTCAAAAATATGAATCAAACAGAAGTCAAAAATATGAATCAAAGTTCATAGGGAGTGAGAGGTGCAGGACTTTACCTGTGTCAACATGCTGCACAAAAACTGGCAATACGAATTATAATAGAAAAATAATTGTGGTGTGTACATAAATAGGATTCAGAGTACATTCCGCTTAAGGCAACCTTTAGAGCCTGAAAACCCTGTAAGAAAAATACGAATCGTAAGATGAGCAAAGATGTTACTCGGAATGGCCAGTTTATGGTGCGTGATATTATATGTAGTTGTTGATTAAGGCACACCTAATGTACGCAGATAAACCATGCACGCAAAAAAAGTTTCTTATGCAATAATTTTCACCCTTTTTTGTGGAAATAAATTAGTCTATAACTCTGGTCTCCACTGTTAGCCTAATGTATAAAAAGCATCTCCATTTCTGACTTGACATGGAAGTACAAACAACAAATCAACACAATGAGCAAGGTTAGTTCTGTTGGATCATGACACATGGCTAAAGCTAGATTGTGAGCCTATCCAAACGGATTACATTCTAAATTGAATGGAAATGCCGTATGCTTCTCTCTGCTATATAGATTCCAAAATTACATGCTTTGAATTGAAACCTGGACCATAAGCATGCTCTGAATTATTTTACTGACAAATTGCAAATATGCATATACAAATGAGCAGGGATCCCTTACATAATTCGTTGCATATTTACATGGTGTATTTAGATTGCATAGTGATTATTGAAGCAAAAAAAAATAGTATTTAGATTGCATGATGATTATTAAATATCATGCAGTCAGAGTTGAATCTGGCTCACATAGCTATTTTAACCAAGGTGGGCTAGAAATAGATTAAATTTCATAGGAAATCATTATGTGAATACTGTTTGCAGCATATGCACATATAGGAGGAACAAAGCATGTAGGAAGGAGAAAATTGCCGCAAGACGATCTTATGTGTAAATTCGAATTAATAAAGGGCACGTCATTTTGTCAACTAAATCACAATGCAATTCCATTTAATGTATGTATTCACTGGTTTAATATGCCAAACATTGGGCTGTGCAAAAAACTAACATAATTTTGCCTTTCTTCAAATGATTTGTTTCAGATCATTTAAAAATACTCTAATGCAGCCCAGTGACATGAAACTCTGTGCAACTACCAAGCGTGTTGCTGACATGAGAATCTATGACCTACTAACCCATGTCCAGGCGGCATGCATATGTGAAAGCTGTAGTATTGGTACAACATACAAATATGAGTTTTGTTAAATAATTACTTTCAAAGCACAGCTGCAAATAGAAAGGTGAAGCTGAAAGACAGTGCATAACAGTAGCATATACGATGTAATAGCAGGGACCTCCCATAGCTGCAACATACTTGAGGTTGAACATCTATATTAGTATTGTTTGCTTTGAGAGCATATAATCAGGACTGGTAGAAAAACAAACCTCAGACCCTCATGGCATTTGCATGAGCACTATATGTCCTCCATCTCCATCGTGTATATTATTCAAAGCATAAAGTATTGAGATAACCACCCCTCCTATTCTGCATCGTAAGAAGCAAGCTATTATGTGAAAACCTTCATAAGAATTTCTCTAGTTTATTAGGTGTTGTTATAATTCCAAATTTTCATCCAGAAATTGCTATTAGAATTAACTCTCAAGCTTCCCTCTTGCTAGCCGAATTACCTCTTGAGCAAATATTAACCAATTTTCAGCAACATGTGTTCTGCCATCATTTGTGTCTGCTCCTTTGTCCTCTGATGTGTTGCTTTACATAATTTCTGTTTAATTTATTTCAAATGACAGAGAAAACTATGACTAAAAATCAAATAATCATGTAACTTTTGTAAATAAGAAAAATATTCATATGCATTACTCATTTACTCCAACTGAAAAGCAAACTTGTCGACGGTTGAGATATCGATCTCAAGTCGCTAAGGTTCTTTAAGATTGAGATAGGAGACACGCCAAACAATGCGAACAGCAACGAACAGGAGACAAGGGTTTTTATCCTGGTTCAGGCCTCTCGGGAGAGATAATAGCCCTACGTCCAGCCTTTCTTATATATCAAAGATGATTACAAGAGGTGGCTCGACGAGACGAACAAGTCTCGGCGAGATTATGTGTGTACAAGTGCGTAAAACTCTAAGTCGGATCAAGTCCTCTTAGATGCCAGATGCGTCTAAGTCGTCCCCTCTATACGCCGTAGGGGCCTTGTTTATATAGTGCAGAGCAAACCGACCTACCGAGGGAATATCGGACCGGGCTAACTATGAGATCGCAACGAACTCATGCATGCCAAATACATCCCGAGGTAGATAAGGCATACTCCTAGTCTTGAGGATCACGACTCCTAATCCAATCCGGGAAACCAACGTCCGGGTCTTCACGTAGCCGCGCAGAACTCTTGTTCGAGTAAGACTCAAACACGAATCCTAGGCCGTTACGCACCGTGCCGACCAAGAGGCTGTTGGCGGGATGCACATGGGCTGATAGAACCTTCCAGGAGCCGGGCCCTAGTAGGGTGCATTCGATTGGGCCGTCGGGGAGTGGGCCATGGCTATGGGCCGTGATCTAATCCCCGACAGCTAGCCCCCGAGACTCAAGTGGAAGAACTCACTAGAGTGGGGTCATCCCCTTGAGACTCAAAGTCACGAAGAGGGTATTTTTCCCTGTTACAAAGGCATGTAACAAACGACCGAATAGGTTATGGTTCAACCGAACAAGACTTTGTTCGGGACCGAACAAACCCGACCAGTGCCGAGCAACTCCGTTGCGTCGAACAGGGAACGACATCTGTCCGAGCAGAACACTCAGCCTTCAATGCAAACACCGGAAAAAGTAGCCGTTGGCTGACTCCAACGGTAACTTTCCGTCATTGCTTGATGAAAAGCAGCACCGTTTTACCTAGCCGTTGTAGTAAAAACTAGCCGCTTACGGGACAAAACCGTTGCGAGCTGCTTATACGGGACTATAAAAGTACCCAAGCCGCCATGCCACCACTCTGCTCTCGCCTTTCCTCTCTAAGCCCTAATTCCAACAGCGCTCGACATCAAGCACCCAAGCTCCACCGCCAACCTTGCTCGTCGGTCCTAGGAAGCGCTATGGCCAAGTTCACCTAAGCACTAGCGACCGAGGAGGACCTTAGGATCTGGGAGGAAGAGGGCCACATCGACACCGTAGGCGGAGGCTGCCGAAGAGGAGGATACTCGGGAGCCGCTCGAGGAGAGTTCGCTCGACTTGAGCAGATTCGCATTGTTCGGGTTACGATCTCCGGCGACTTCGTCGAGGCCTTCTTAAACATTAGCGGATTGGAGGTGGCGAACCTCAATCGACGACATCCTCCAGATGGCGTCTTCGCACACCTGTGCGAAGGCTATCTGAGAATCGATCCACCGGTGGGCTGTTCCTCCACTATTACGATGACGAGGAGCGGCTCCGCCGCTTCGGCGCCGGGTGTTACTACCTCAAGCTCGGGCCACCGACGACGACGCCAGTATCCTCGCCCACCGCTTTCGACTCGATGGGCGCGTGGTGGGTGAGTGGTTCTACAACAAGCGGGCGGCGACAACAAACTTCGTCTTCACCGGAAGGCGCCAAGCAAAGGAACCTCAATGCCTCGGCGGAGATGTCCGCCGAGGATTGGTACGACAAGGAAGATCGCCTCCTCGTGAGCCTCGGGCTCCTGAGCGAGAGATCATCCGGGACTTCACAATGACGAATCTGTCTGCGGAGAAGGTCCTATCCCTTCTACAAGATAGAGGATGGAAAGACATCACAAGGGAGAGCACGGGTAAGTGCCTTTAAGACTCAACCTCTTCATTGATCGTTTTCTCCGAGCAGAATTTAACGATTCCATCTGCTCGGCGGAGAAGCCAACCGACGCATGGGTGACCGAAAGCGGGTCGATGCCATCTTGAAGGCGGCGAAGAAGGACAGCGAGTCACCGGCGAGGTGGCCTACACTTGTCCGAGGAACGTGCTTTCGTCCGCACGCGAGGGTAAATCACTTATACCCACCCGTGTTGCTAGATTTACACTATTAGTTTTAATCTTGGCGTTAAACTTCTCGAACGCGCGGGACGACCACCGATCCTCGGAGGGATCGTCGAGGGTCTCTCTGGGTCTGAGAAGGAAAAGCCGAAGAAGGGCAAGGCCAAGTCGGCCACAAAACCCAAGGTGGCGGCTGAGCCAACGTGGAGCTCGCCGCGCCATGGCGGCCGCCAGCCGTCGAAGAGACCAAAAGCGGCGACGAGCACACCGAAAGCGCACCAAGCGGTAGCGTGGTCGCCCCCAATGAGAAGAGACCAAGCCCTCCCTCCTCGCCGAAAGCGAGCGACGAAGAGTAAAGACCATGGCCCTCGACTTAGGCGTTACCGCAAGCTCACCCGGCCATATGGCGCGACTCTGACGGTCGCCGAGCAAAGGAGACTCGAGGAGGAGGTCGCGCGCAGGAGAAACTCCTTGCGTTGCGAGAGGAGTGCTCACCTCACCGGGAGCCGAGCTCATCGCCGCATGACGCCCATGGGCCAAAGCGAGAAGCCGCCAAGGAGCCCCAGGAAAAGCGGAAAGTTCGGCGAGGAAGATCGAGATCAAGCCCTCCACGGCGGTATGTAGAAATCGATCTTTTGATCTTTCCACCTTCGACCGCATTAGACTTAACGATCAACTCTCGTTCATCACCGCCCAAGAAGAGACCGCCACGACGACGCCGTCGAGGCGCTCGGCGGTCGGCTGCCGCCGCCTGAGCATCTGCAGCGCGTCACGGCAAAGCGATGGTGGCGAGCCTCAAGGACAAAATTGGCTGCGTGGAGCTCTTGCCGCCGAACTCCAGAGCGGTCGGCGAGCTCAAAGATGCGGTGGAAGCGGCTGGAGGCAAAAATAGCGGCGGGTGGCGCCACGGACTTCGGGGCCCAGCGATGGCTCGGAAGCGCCAGGCGGGACCGAGCAGCCGGTCTGCCGAACGCCGCTTCGCCGCAGGGCAGCTCACCCCGAGGCGACGGATTCTCCGTGGCGGTGAAATCCCGCCGCCAGGAGCAGAAAAAGCCCGAGCGGTCGAGCAAGTCGTCTGCCGGTGGGAACAACAGTGCCACCGGAGGAGTAGCTCGATCTCGCCAAGGCGTTCGGCAGCAGAGAAGAGGAAGAGGAGAAGGAGCGCGAGAGCAGCGGCCGCCACCGCACTGCTGCTCTGGACGACGCGCCCCAGAAGAAGAAGGAGCGGACAAAGCGCCGACGGAGGAACGCGCCGCCTCATCCCGCATGGCGGGGCTTCGTGGACGCATGGCCTCGAGGACCGCTGCGCGCCATGGATTGAAGCATCGGCTTGGCGAGGTAAACTCAAGACCAAACCTTGCTCGGTTTGAATGTGTTATCGCAAAGTGTTACGAATAGATCTTCTCCTCGGTCTTTAGGGATACCATGGCGGAACTCGAGGATGGGGTCACCATCGAGCAGGCGCCAGTCTTGGCGTCCTCCGGAGCATCTCGAGACGGGGATCCCGGGCGAGCGCTTCTTGGCCCAAAGCCGGAGCCGGCCAAGGCGAAAGCGAAGAATCTCAAGGCCAAGTGACCAAGGAGAGGCATTCTCCGAGGCTCTTCTAAAGGAAGCCGAGGAGCTTGCCACAGCCGTGAAAGGCGAGCACCATGGAGGAGAAGCCGGGCCGCACGAAGTGGCTTGAAGAGCAGCTTGTCGACGCGTCCCATCGGTGGAACCAGCTCATGGAGAAGCCAAGCTCAAAGCCCACTCGCCAAGGAGGAGCGGACATCCGCGGGACTCGTGCTAAGATCTCAACCACATGGGCTTCACAGGGAGGAGATTGAGGAGATCTGTGGGATGGCGGTGAGGCGATCACCGCGGAGAAGAAGGTCAAGGAGCCTGGACGAGCAGCTCAAGACCGTCGGCAGGCCCGAAGTTAGCAGAGCGAGGCTCGACCACCACCAGTGCGGCCAAGACCGAAGAAGTCGAGGCTCTCCGTCTGAAAGCGGAGGCGCAGCCAGAGCAGCAAGGAGGAAGCCGATCGTCTCCGAGCCGAGGCGAGAGGGGTTCAAAGCCCAAGGGAAGTCCTGCGCCTTAAGGAAGTGATCGAGGAGCTCAAGGAGCAACTCGCTTCTAGGTAGTCAGAGGGTCAGAACCCGAGATGGACTTTTGTACCGCAAATTTTGTTAATAAAGACTTACCCTTTTCCCTGCAAAGAGAGAGCAACAAAAAGACAAGAACGAATGCGAAACTAAGAGAAAAGCGAGCAGCTAGGAAGTTTAAGAAAACCGGTGGGCGCTTAGCCTAACTCCCACCCGTTGAGCATCTGCTCGGAATCTCGAGTTTGCGAACCCGAGCAGTGAACAAGAGAAAGAGCGACACCTAGCCTCCGTGCAGACGATGCTCGAGAACCTAAGCTTGCGAACTCGAGCACGTCTTGTGAGAGAAAGAGCGACACCGAACCTTGTTCGATTTGTTCCATATCGCTCGTTGGCGTAAGTTAAGCGATTCGAGAGTAACCGAACAAGGAAAGTGCCTCTCGCGGGGGCTTACGAGAGAGCTTTGCCAAGTGGTTGCGCCAAGCGATAAGTGCCTCTGCCGCGGAGGGCTTACGAGAGCGCACTTAGCCGCAAGGTGGAAAGGCCGTGTTACGCAACCACGAGTTTGGGAACCTATCGAGACTAGACACGGTAGGGAAAATCCTTAAGATTGCGGAGCCAAGAGTTCGCAAGACCGGGCAACCATCAAGTGTTACCGTAAGAAAGTGGTGCGAGAAGACAAGCGGTGAAAAGGGCACAGAGGCGCGAGAATTCACCGAGAATTGGATTAAACTTTACATGGTGCCCGAGAGACTTGGACGAACTAAGGCGCGAAGTTTACAAAAAGCGCAAAGCTAAGCAAACACAGAAAAGACCTACACAAAGAACTTACGGTCGGGTCGATGTTCCAAGTCTGGTCAACTCTCTCTCGTCCTCCATAGCCAGCGAACGGCCCGGGCGGCGGAAGAAACGACCGTGAGCGGGCCCTCCCAACGAGGAGTTAACTTGTTGGCATTGGACAAGTTCTCGACACGGCGCGAGCGAGGTCGCCCGCCTTCAAAGCCCTAGGTCGAATCGACTTGGCGGCGTGCGTCTCGTGAAGAGCTTCTTTGGTAGCGTGCCATTCGACTTGTGCCCGGTCGCGTGTGCCTTGAGGAGATCGAGATCGAGGCGCTCTTGCTCGGCGTCAACTAGGTTGGCCGAGCTTGTCGAGGCGAACCGAGTACAACCGGTGGCGGGATGGCTTCGCACCATAGACCAATTGGAAAGGAGTTTCCCGGTCGCCGTCAGGTGGCGTAGTCTGCCCCGAGGACGGAAGGAACCGTCAACCCGAGCCTTGCTGTGCTCGTGAGAGCAGCAAATACCGCCGTTTGATACCTGGACTATCTGTCTGTTAGCTCGCTCATCGCTCCATTGCTCGTGGGTGTGCCACGAAGCGAAGCGAACCTTGGTGCCCAATTCACGATATTCTGAAATAGCTCGCTTCAACGGGTACCGTTATCGCGATCAACTTGTGGGGATCCCAAAGCGCGTGACCACGCCGCTTTTGAAAAGCGAACAACCGTTTTGGCGTGAAGAGATTTACACAGAGCTCGCCTCAATCCACTTTGTAAAAGTGTCTATGGCGACGCAAGCGGTGTGTATAGCCCTTGTACCCCTTAGGGAATGGTAAGAGCGATCCGCACCCCATGTGGAAAAAGGCCAAGATGGGGGGATCGTTTGGAGCTCTTGGGCGGGCTTGTGTGCCTTCCGGGCGTGAAATTGGCAAGCCTTGCACTTAGCCACGATGTCCCGGGCATCTTGTAACGCAGTGGGCCAATAATAGCCCATGCGAAACGCCTTGCCGACCAGAGTTCTGAAGGAGGCGTGGTTGCCACAGGCACCCTCGTGTATGTCCCTAAGAAGGAACACACCCTCCTGTTGCGAGATGCACTTGGAAAGAACTCCTAGAGCACCTTGACGGTAAAGGATGCCGTCCACAAGCTTGTATGGAGCAGCACGCCTTGTAAGCCGGGAACGCTCGGCTTCGTCGTCGGGCAGGGTCCCATCTGCAAGGTACCGGACAAATGGCGTTGTCGATCCGCGACTGCCGATAACGGAGACAGCACCACCTGTCTCTGTTGCCTCGTCCGGAGACGTGATTGAGGGCTTGTGAAGGTGCTTGACGAGCACCCCTGCCGGAGCAAGTTCGCGTGAGGATCCATACTTGGATAGCTGGTCGGCCAGGAAGTTGTCCTTCCTGGGCACGAAGAGCACTTCGAAAAATCGAAAATGCCGCCCAACTTCCTCACTTCAACCAGTATCGCGCCATTGAGTCATCGCAGACCGATACTCCTTGTTAACTCGATTGATGACCACCGTGAATCTCCTTCACGATCGGCCGTTGGACACCAAGCGACTTGCACGCTTAGTCCGGCGAGGAGGGGCCTCGTGATTCTGCGGCGTTGTTAGTCGCCGCAAAGTGTAGTTGGATAGAATCTGGAGTTGCTCTCCTTGAGGAGATGAGAACAAAACCAACCCCGAGTTTCGGTCTGCGAGCCATCGAAAAACATGGTCGGGAGGGTTCATCGGGTTGCTCGGGCGTCACGGGATTTGGGCGAGGCGAGTCCATTCAATGACAAAGTCAGGCTAGGACACGTGACTTAATAGCGGTTCGGGCGACAAATAACAGATCAAACTCGCTAGTTCCATTGCCCACTTAGCTATCGTCCGCTAGATTCCTTGTTCCGTAGGATTTCTCCCGAGGGAGCGTGGTCGGGACCCGATGTTGGTGCGCTGGAAGTAGTGGCGAAGCTTTCGGAGGACATGAGCAAGGCGTGAGTAGCCGGACCTCGTGGTAACGCTCCTTTGATTCGTGAAGTACCTCGCTCACGTAATAGATTGGTCGCTGTATGCTTTCCCTTTCAACCGTCAAGACCGCGCTCACCGCTTGTGGCGTGCACCCTAGGTACAGCAGGAGCTGCTCGCTATGTCGCGGGGTAGTCAAGACGGGAGGGTTGAATAGGTATCGCTTCAGATCCTGGAAGGATCTATCGGCTTCTTCCGTCCACTCGAAACCATTGTGCTTGCGGGGCCTTAAAGAAGGGCAGCGCGTTAGCCTTGACGGGAAATAAACACCTTAGAGCGACCATCCGCCCATGAGGCTTTGTACTTCTTTTATAGTAGTTGGAGCCTGCATATTTTCAATGGCCTCGATTTTTTCAGGGTTGGCAGAAATACCTTGCGAGCCAATGACATAACCGAGCAACATTCCAGATCGAACACCAAAGGTACACTTCTCTGGATTTAATTTTATTCGATGCCTGGTGAGATTACGAAAAGTCTCTGCCAGGTCTTTTACATGATCTGGAGCATACTTGCTCTTTACAACTATGTCGCCGACATAGACCTCCGTGTTTTTCAGCTACTGCTCGGGAAGGTCTTCTCCATTAAGCGTTGGAACGTGGCACCAGCATTGCGCAGACCGAAAGACATGGTCGTATAGCAGAAAGTGCCGAAAGGGGTGATGAAGGCAGTCTTCTCTTCATCCTCGGGGGAGATGCTTATTTGGTGGTAGCCGAGTAAGCATCTAAAAACTTCGGAAGTTGGGCGTCCGCATGATCGCATCGACCGGTGATCAATCTGAGGCGGCGGAAATTGTCCTTAGGACAAGCGGCGTTCAGATCGTGTGATCGACACATCCTCCACTTGCCGCCTTTCTTCTTTACAACGACGAGGTTGGCTAACCACTCGGTGTGATCAACCTCATGGATGAACCCGGAATGAAAGGTTTGCTGTCGATCTTTGATGATCCTGTTTGAATTCAGCGGCGAAGCTTCCGGCGAACGAGCTTTTGTCGGTCGGACGACCGGTTTGTGCTCGATCACCTCCTTGGGACTCGGGCATGTCGAGATGGCTCCCGGCGAATACATCTGCATTAGCTCGGAGGAAGGCAATGAGCTTGCTTTCCTATTTGGGGTCTAGATTGGCCCCAAGTGAACTATCTTGGAAGTATCGTCAGCGGCAATGGAACTTCCTTGGTTTCTCCCCTGGTGAAGGGAGACCCTAGGCGTCGGGACTTGGTCTGCGGAACTTGAGACAGCGGGCGGAAGTTGGTCGACGAGGCGAGGGATCGCCGTCGCAATCCAAAGTCTGACTTTGTAGTTGCCCTTGACCGTGATCACACCGTTAGGACCGGTATCTTCACGCAATGGTAGCGTGGTGGGACACGACCATAAACTTACCGAGATGGCTTTGCCCAAGATTGCGTTGTCTGCCGACGGAAGTCGACCACGTCGAAAGTGATCAATTTCGTCCGGAAGTTGCTTGGGTTGCGAAGGTGACGAGCGGACAACACGCCCCTAACGGCAGCGACTTCTCCGGAACAATTCCGTAGAAGGGCATTGCGACTTCCTTCAGCTTGGAACGAGGAATTTGCATTTCGTCCAAGACTTTAGCAGAAAGCAAGTCCAAAGCGCTCCCGCCGTCCACTAAGACACGGCCAACTCTCGCGTTGCTGATGGTCGGGGCGACCACCAGTGGGAGCCGCTGAGGCTTGGTCATCCCAGTGGGGCAATCTTCCTGAGAGAAGGAGATGGGGACCTCGGTCCACTTCATCGATTCAGCCGAGGTTTTGCCTTTTCGACGTTAATGGACCTCCCGCGGCTTCCTTGAGGCTGCGCCGAGAGGTGTAAGCCGAGGAGCCGCCGAAAATGACGGTGATATGGTTCACGGCTCTTGATATTCATCATCATCTTCCGATCACCATCGTCGGTTTGGCGCTAGCCTTCACCGCATCACCTTGTTCGGCGAGGTGGGCATTGGGCCCTTGCCGTTGTAGAAATCTTGAGCTTTGCAGCCCAAGTTCTCTGATGGCATATATCGTGCCGTAGTCTTTGGTGGAACTTGCAAAATCGGTCGCTCGGACCTTTCTTGCCTTGTCCGCCTCCTGGCGAGCTTTTGCCCTTTTAGTTATTGTTGGGCTTCTTCGCCCATCCTTGGGAGGAGGTGCGCGATCCATACCGCGACGGTATTGTTCGCATCACCTTTGTTCTTCTTCTTCAGGACTTCTTGTCACGGGAACATTCTTCTTGCTCTTCTTCTTCTCATCCACACCAGTCAAGGGCGGCTCGCCTTGTCGAACGCCTTTTTATCTTGAACGCTCTCTGCGCGTTAGCATATGATCGGCCGCCTTGAACAGTCGTTGGCGGTCCAGTCTCGTTGATTTCGAGATCTGGGTGAGCCGCTTCGTCGCGGACTCCGTTTTTGAAGGCGCGGACAATGATTCATCCGAGATGTTCGGGATCGTGTTGCGGATCTTAATGAAACGCTTCACGAAGTTGCGGAGGGTCTCCCGTTCATCTGGATCATCTGGTGCAGATCATCCTCCTTGCCTGCACGCACGTAATGCTCTGGAAATTAGCGATTAGGCGTCACAAAGCTGGTTCCATGAGTGATGGAACCCTCCTGCCGATTGAACGACCACGTCCGAGCGGCACCCTCAAGGACGATCGGAGGTAATTAGCCATAACGAGCTCGTCACCCCGCCGCCATGATGGCCGTAGCGTGATGGAAAGGAATTCCTCCGGGTTACGAGTCCCATTGTACCTCTCCATGTGACCGGGCTTGAATTTTGAGGGCCACCGGACAGCCGGCTTCGTCGGAGAAAACCCCGCAGCCCGAGCATATGACCGCCACCTTCCCGGCTGAACCTAGTCTTGAGAAGGCGTTGGTCTTGTTGCGCGGGGAACTCTGCTGAACAGGATGACTCGGCTGGAGAAACTCTCTCGGGACAATCCACCACGCTCCTTCCTCGTGGTGGCGACGACGCGCCTCACGAGGGGACCGTCCGTGATCATCGCGTCGCGCTTGCCCCTGTGGTCGCGATGACTACGAGGACTTAGCGGCGGCGGCGACCACGGTAGCCTGCTCATGGGCGATGATCGCCGATGGTGACGGGGTTCTGCGATCGATCGAGCTGTCCGAATCATTCCGGCAATTTGGGTCAAGCTGCCGCTGGAGGAGTTGTTGACTTCTCCTAGAGACTTTAGGCCTTGACCGGTCGCTCTAGGTTAGTCGCAACAAAGACGCCCATCTTGGCGAGATCGGCTTGATTGGTGGATCTAAGGACCGTTGCTATAGCTTCGAGCCGTTTCCGACTTTGATCTATGGGTCCCGGGATCCCTGAACCATCTGCGTTATGCTGCCCGACTGGAGTCCGGTCACGCGGGGAATTGACCCGACCAGGGGAAGCTTCAGCCGGGAGACTTAGCGCCGGCACGCGAGGTGGGTCGCGACGCTGTTGCTTACACCGGTCGCGAAACCGTGCTAAGGTCTGATTGATGGAATCGTCGAGGCTATGGCGAATGACGTCTTGCTCGCGGCGACTGCTGCGACCTCGTCTTGATGCGGCGAGTTAATCTGCCCGACCTCGGCGGCAGCCACGGCCGTACGGGATCCTCGAGGTTCCTACATCGGCCATGTTAATCTTTGCGGGGGCCATGCGAAGGTATGCTAGACGGTGTCATCGCTGTGTCTCCACAGTGGAATCTACCGACATAGCCTTGGAATCGACAAATCTAAACCGTCGTAAAGATCATCGCCTCCGTAGTCGCTGCCGATGACGGAGTGCGATCTGAGGCTATCTACGCCATGTGGCGGAGACATCGCCTCGGATGCGGAAGCGTTCGAGACCGAAAGCGGTCGATCTGAATCGGCGAGGATGAGACATCCCGTCGCCGAGTCGTAGCCCTCGGGAAGTATCTCAGATCGCCGACGGAGTTCGACATGCTCGACTGCGTGTCCCCACGGACGGCGCCGGTATGCATGTCGACGGTTGAGATATCGATCTCAAGTCGCTAAGGTTCTTTAAGATTGAGATAGAGACACGCCAAACAATGCGAATAACAACGAGCAGAGACAAGGGTTTTATCTGGTTCGGGCCTCTCGGGAGAGATAATAGCCCTCGTCCAAATTTCTTATATATCAAAGATGATTACAAGAGGTGGCTCGACGAGACGAACAAGTCTCGGCGAGATTATGTGTGTACAAGTGCGTAAAACTCTAAGTCGGATCAAGTCCTCTTAGATGCCAGATGCGTCTAAGTCGTCCCCTCTATACGCCGTAGGGGCCTTGTTTATATAGTGCAGAGCAAACCAACCTACCAAGGGAATATCGGGCCGGGCTAACTATGAGATCGCAACGAACTCATACATGCCAAATACATCCCGAGGCAGATAAGGCATACTCCTAGTCTTGAGGATCACGACTCCTAATCCAATCCGGGAAACCAACGTCCGGGTCTTCACGTAGTCATGTGAGAACTCTTGTTCGAGTAAGACTCAAACACGAATCCTAGGCCGTTACGTACCGTGCCGACCAAGAGGCTGTTCGGCAGGATGCATATGGGCCTGATAGAACCTTCCAGGGAGCTGGGCCCTAGTAGGCTGTTCGATTGGGCCGTCAGGGAGTGGGCCATGGCTATGGGCCGTGATCTAATCCCCGACAAAACTGCATGGCAAATATTTAGCATAATAAATAGGAACGCAAATGACATAATTAATTTGACACAAAACTGATGTCAACAAGGTATATGAAATAAAATTGGTTTCACCCAAAATTGGTGCATTGAATATTTTATTCTTTGCTGACTTGCACTCCTTGTATACTTCTCCCCTTCCTTCTTCTTGCGGCTAGCACTGTGCAGAGGATAACAGTGCAACGCTACACCCTCTCAGCTCCTCTGCTATCAACCCATTCCTTCTTGGATTCATACCATGTAGAACCCAGCAAAAAAGTTGAATAGAAAATTAAATTTTAAAGCCATAGGGAAATTCTGTAAACAGGTTAACTATTTAATATGTAGTGCTGAAAAACAAATATTATGTTCTCTACAGTTTCAGGAAAAAACGTTTCCAAATATTGACATAGAAAGAGCAAGGTAAATATGCCACTAATTAGACATGGCCTATCAGACAAAATCCAATCTCTCCCTATGATACAAATTGAAGGGAAACAATTGATCCGAAAAACTGTAAAAAAATGTGGAACCATACCAATAAAGACACCTAATATTGTATAATGTACACGTCATAAAAAAGGTATATTATGTCCGTTGAGCATAAATAACCGTGTCATTACATAAAAAAGAAGGTAAATGACAGCCATATAGGACTCTGATGAGGTCCAGTGACCAACAATTTGCGAATTCAGTGATCAACAATTTACTCTGTTTTTAATTGTTGGTCACTGACTTCTGTTTTTGAGATGACCTCTGTTTTCATTAGTGTTCATCAGTGACCAAAAAGTACTACCCAACTAATTACTACCCAATAAGCTACTCATAAATCCATGTGAATCCGCAAATTGTATGTCTGCTACACATACAATGAAAACACAAAAAGACGAATGAGGTGTATAAACATACTATAATGATGATGTTCAGAGAGGAGCATAGATTTTTTGCTATCAATTTACTCTAGACTCGCGACAATCAACAGGCTATTAATTCGTTCTGTTGAACCAGTGAGGCATCCAACGTGTTTAATCTGTACCTGGCGCAACCGAGGGGGGGTGGTGGACATGCCGCCATGGGGGCTCGCGTCGGCCGCGTCTGGTCGAACAATCCAACACGCGCACACGCTTGCATCCTCCGCGTGAATGAGCACACAAAAAAAATATGTATGAGTCCACAAAACTAACCTAAAATAGATGAATAACTACGCTGAATATGACCACCAACACATGGAGACGATGGAATGAACTGAAATTTGTATAGCAAAAGTGATAAATGCACACAATACCATAGATCCTTACAACTGGAAAAGCTAGGACGCCGCGTTCATGGCCAGCTGCGATGGCACCGAACCGGAGAAGGGGCGTAACAGCGTGATGGCACCCAACCGGAGAAGAGGCGGAACGGCGTGGCGCGGAGAGAAGGCAAGGGGCGCTGCCGACTGGGGGACGGAGGGGAGGAACAGCGCAGAACCGAGGGGCGGATCCGCCGACGGGGGCCATAGCACGCAGATCTGGAGAGAGCGCCGTTGGTCCAGGGGAGCAGAGAAGAAGAGGGAGAGCGAGGGTACACGCCCATGGAGACGACGGCGGCCGCGAACGGCGCTGGTCGGCGGATCGGCCAACTCCGACGGCGGGGACGACGTCGAACGCAAGGAGGGACCCCAAGGCCCGTCGGGGAAGAGGGCGAAGGCGGCGAGCCTGACCCGGGCGGAAAAAAGCACCGACGACGGCGAGGCGCGCGGTGGGGAAGGCGACGGGACCGAGGGGAGAGGAACCGAAGGAGGAGCGTGGGGAATGAGAGGCGGCGGGGAGGGAGGTGGGGCGGGGATCGGTAGGGTTACGCGGAGCGCGGGTTGATAAACGAAAAGCCCGGGGGGTTTTTTTTGCAAAAACGTATTGCTGGGTGAATCCTGGACGCTCGGGTGGGATCCGACGGCTGCGGGAAATCTGACGACGTGGCCAGCGCGGGGGCTGAGAAACGCCACGTGGCTACGAAAGAGAACCTAAACCCACGCTTGTACTATAGATGATGCCTGCCTGCTAGTTTGACCTCATAATGTTTGAGAAATGGGATTGGCTTAATATGATTCAACTCTCATTTTTTTTATGGGCCGCAGATCGGACACATCCATTAAGACATATAAAAAATCCAATGAAAGTATCGAGATACTTGAGAAAATTAACTGATTTTTTTAAAATCATTTGTTTGAGGGCGCGACTTGGAAACGGACGTCCGACCCTATGCACGTCCATCCGCTCGCATGGCCCGGTCAGCCTGCCAACGATGCGCACATTCGCTGAAACAACTCTGCGCCTCACCGGAACAAACTTCTCCCGCCATTGTTTCAAAGGCCGCCGCAGCATGCTTGCAAATCCCTTCCTGTTTTCATGCAATGACGTCAACGATAACGTAAGCGAAAAGATTCCTTTCAGTTTTCTTTTTCGACGGCTATAGATTTTGACTGGTTGCTCTAATGCACGAACCGTTTGCACCGCTGCGTTCCTCGCATTTTTTACAAACAAGCCAAGACCAATGTTGCTATATAAAAATTTACTGAAACAATTTTGTTATCATAATGCAACAATTAGTTTAGCTTATTAAAACAATATGACTAGCCTACTAAAACAATTACTTTTGCCTAGTGGATGTATAACTAAGTGAAACAGTTGGTTTAGCCTATTAGAACAATATATATAGCATGATAAAATAATTGGTCTAGCCCATTGGATCAATATATATAGCCTGCTGAAATAACTAGTTTAGCCTATTGAAACAATTTGTCTATCTTGATGACATAATTTGTATAGCCTATTGAAACAATATGTTTGACATATTGAAACAATTAGTTGAGCCTGTCGGAACAATCTGCCTAGTCTGTTGAAACAACTAGTTTAGCCTATTGGAACAATATTTTTGGCCTATTGGAACAATTAGTTTAGCCTACTGGAACGATATGTCTAGCCAAGTGCAACAATTAGTTTTTCCTATTGGAACAATATGTCTAACCTGCTGAAACAATTAATTTAGCCTAGAAAACAATCTGTATAGACTGTTGAAACAATTTGGCTAAAATTAGGAAAATAAAAAGTATTTAAAATGAGTTAATAAGGATTTTAGATTAATTATGAAATTTGTTTTATGTATTTTGGACTCCAGATGAAATAGAGACAAAAATTAGAAAAATTAAAGGCGAGCGCCAGGCATCGGGCGTCCGACGCCTGGCGCTCGCGCCGGACCAACCTGCGCCGTCCGATCAACGCCACCGCGCCAATCCTATGCGATGCCGTGCGCCCACGTCTCACCATTCCAGCGACTAGATAACTAGTAGTGCGTTAGATCAAATTTCCAATTAAACTTCTGATTTTTGTACAAAATTCAAATAGTGTTCAAAATGTGTGGAATAAATTTCATAATTCTTCTAAAATCGAGAGCAATCCATTTTAAATATTTTTTATTTTTTATTTTTTTTCACTTTTTCAATTTTTTTATGTGAAACTAGGAGAAGACACGTATGCAACTTACATATATACTAGCGAAACTTGTCCGTGTGCTGATGAAACTTGGCCGTGTGCTTTCATCTAATGAAACTTGGATGAAACTTCGATGTAACCTGATGAAACTTGGATGAAACCTGCTAAAAGTTGAATTGACCTGATGAAACTTGATGAAACCTGTTTAAAACTTGAAAAAACTTGGATAAAACCTGATGAAACTTGACAGTTCGGCAAGTTTAACGAATATGAAATCCAAGTTTCAGTAGGCGAAAACCCAAGTTCCAGAAGGCGAAACCCAAGTTTCACCAGCTGAGTTTGAAGATTTATATAGCAACATATATCTTGTTTTGTTCGTAAAAATACAATAAACACGTTGGTGCAAACGGTTTTTCGATTAAAGCACCTAGTCAAAATTTGTGGTCGCCGAAAGAAAAAAAGCTATGGGCCCACCTGCATGCCGCCTGCACAGTGCTACCCCTGCCGTTCGCGTGCAAGGCGCGGGAGTCCGGACTCCCGGCCACAAGCCTTTTCCAAAATTAAATAGGAAAAAATAAAACGCTCGTTTTTGCTATCGTATGATCCATCGATTCGCCGCGGTCTTGGCGATGCGGTCGGGTGGCGCGCGATCTTGAATATGCTTGTTTGGTCAGCGTGTATCCGACGCTGTCGTACGCCCGGTCGCAAGCATTTGCCTTTGTTTGATGATTAGCAAGGGCGTAAGAAATAGTTACATCCACGATATTTGTTGATGGCAAAATTGCATGAAGCGTCGTATCAGATGTACTCCTCAGATAAAGCCGCATGGTGAGAGCATCCCCAGCAGGGCCTTCAAATTTTCCTCTATCGCTACAGTAATTGCTACAGTAATTCCTATTGCATTTGCAAAATTTTGAAATAGAGGCCATTTTAGGGGGTGTGATGGGGATGCTCTGATATGGTAATGTGGTCAACAAATAAAAGAAAAGAGGAAGGAAATAAAATAAAAAATGGTTGCATCATCCACGTCCACTGCAAATCCGGCGTCGGTTTTGAACGGTGGCCCGGGAAGGAAACCTCAGAGATGGGATGGGAATGGGATGGCGCAAGCCAAGCCGGAGCAGCCCCGCTCCCGCGCCCAGATACACCTCCACGACCCCTTCGGCTGCAACCACTGACACATGGGACCCATTTCGTATAGGCCCAGCTAGCAGTGAGAAAAGCAGGAGCGTTCCGGGTGCCTCCGGACTTGTGACCCGGCGCCTCACGGACTTGAGCCCCAAACAATAAAACGCCCCTAAACGGAAAGCCCAGGCGCACCGGCGCCGCGCGCGACCCATCCACTGACAATGCGCATCCGGGGGCAGGCGTGGCCCACGCGTCATTGGTAAGGGAGTATATAAGACCCCGGTGGGTGGTGGGGACCAGCAGGTGGGGCCCACCCGTACGGGGCTTGGCGCTCCCTCCTTCCCTCTCCCATCGGCTCGGCTCGGGTCCCTCTGTGCAGTTGGAATTGGAAAGCATTCACTGCTCTCTCTCTCGCACACTCCTCTCTCTCTCTCTTGGATCTTCCTCTCTCTGCATTACGCACGGATCGATCCGCTCGCGCTCGGCGCAATTGGAGTCCAGGATCGTGCTCCTCATCCGCAGCTGCGCCCCGCTGGATCGAGCCGCGGATTGGCCCGGTGGCCATTGCGGCTGGATCCGGCTTCCGAGCAGGTGAGGCGGCTTCTTGAATTTCCTTTTGATCCGCCATTTTTTTCCCTTTTGTTGCTCAATGGTCGTGGAGTTGCTGCTTTAGCTCGATCGCTTTAGTCTCTATCAGTGAATTGGGGTTTAGGAGCTCGAAGAAAGCTTGAAGCACGCGTTTTTCTTTCTTGCTCAATTGCAGGGGTTTTTGTAGCTAGTTCGGATTCATGTTGCTCAATTTGAATGGGTTTGGTTTCGATTCAGCTAAGTGATTTCTTAAATTGAGTTCGGAATTTAGCACCAAAATAGCATTTTTTTGAATTTGCAATTGTTGATTTCTGCATTGAATCTCCCTTAATTTAATCACTTGCACTTATTTTCCTGAGAAAGTTAAGTTTTGCCATCTGCATTTCAAATTCTGCATCTTTTTCCTCATTTCGAATTGTAGTTGAGATCTGCAAGTATTTAATTTCATTTTTCTTAACGCAAATACAGTGTACTAGCAGTGATCTCCATTACAATTAAATTCAAGATTGCATACCAATCAATAGTTCTAGTTTTCAAGCCGATTTACATATAAAATAGGCATTAAAGTTTCAATTGCATACTTTAATCAGTAATATCTTGGATCTAGTTGATCTAAGTTTTTTTTTCAATCTTTTTTTGATCTAGTGCGAAACATACTGTACATTTTGCAACAAATTGAAATTCCTAGTCGGCTAAATTAGATCCTCTATGTGATTTCGAATTTTGCAGT
Organism: Raddia guianensis; assembly: GCA_036346415.1. Lineage (NCBI taxonomy): Eukaryota > Viridiplantae > Streptophyta > Magnoliopsida > Poales > Poaceae > Raddia > Raddia guianensis. Next base: position 6,171,258 of record CM070537.1, read on the forward strand.
GGAAATTGCTTTGGAAAGCTTATAGATATAGGAAACGCATGGTATTGCCTCTCTACTGTTCATCACTGTAGCCGGCAGCCTCCATGACTAGCTTTTAAATGCGAATTTACTGAAATTCTGGACCTCACAAATTCGTGAGTAGGGATGAAAAGGGTACCAATAATTCTTTGGATAATATTGTGGATATTCAAATGTTTTGGTACGGATTCAATATGAATATAAATAATATTCGACGGATATTATCTGATTTTTCTTGCATGATGTCCGAAACTATCCCAACAGTGAATGTCTCTCCAGTAGACATACACATATCTCGGCTCGTTTTTTGAAGCTTTTCATTCCTTAATTTATATGTATTGTTACTACACAACTATTCTCTATGTCAAGACTCATACCGGCAAGATGTATATAGTTTTATAAATCTCTTTTCTTTGTTGAGTACTCCTATTTAGATATTTACGTACCGCCATAACTACGCACCATGAAGTTGATGCGCAACAAAGTGATATTTTTTTTTACTTTCATATGCTAATCTATCTCGCATATGTTGTTGCATATTATCCGACAGAGAGTATTCATGTCTGATCTATATTCGTAACTGATATTATTCGTATCTGGTACTATCTGTATTCGAATCGGTATCCAATAAAAATATATGGATCAAATACAATATGACCGTATCCGATCCGTTTTATCCCTATTCTTAAGTCTGCACTAGATAACTTTATAAGCAGGATCCATAATTATTGTTAAATACTCTTCATTGCAGAATTAACAGAAGCCAATTTGGACAATCTGATGAAAGTTTACAATTTCACAGGATGTTTGCTCCATAGCTATTTGATGCATGCAAGGCTCTTAGTTTCTGTAGTGGTTTAGTACAAATACCCTTATACACATCTCACATTCAGCTACGCTAGCAAATAATTAGCAATTCTTGTTGCTAGCTAGCTGGTGGTGGGTCCTGATTAGTTTCTTTGCCGATCTCTCACTATCATGGTTAGTGGTTGGGGGTCACCAATTCTATCTCTCGTTTGTCTGCAATCCCATCAGGTGAGTGTTTTAGTCTGATCCAGTTCGAGTTGCATGGAAGCATCACATCATCTTGCTCGTTTTTAGGCTGGACCTCACACCCCTTGAAGATCACTTGAGCAAAAATCTGAATTCTCATGGAAATTCCATGCTGGGTTTCAAAATTTTATTTTGAATTATGGATTCTCTTTTTGCATGATTGATATCTAGTTGTTGAGCTAGTTTAGAAATCCTTCTGCCTTCTAGTTGGTAGAGCTCAGCAAAGTTCACGAGCTGTCCAGATTTCAAATGCTTCATTCTTGCCCTATGCAAATAATCTTGAACAATATGCTAATTTTGGAAATTTCTCTAGCCCTGGCTGATCTATTGTTTATTATTGAGAGTCAATCATAATACTCTCCATGTGTTGGGTTGGTTGTGTATCTGATTGAATTTGGTGCCGCTCCTTTCATCAGGAACAGGGAGAGATCAGGCCAGAGCAGCAGCATGATGATGGAGACTGAACTATGTTCTTCCCGGGTTCTGTGTCCACCTCGGTATGATAGTGGCGATGAGGAGCTTTCGGTGCTTCCCCGGCACACCAAGGTCATCGTCACCGGGAACAACCGGACAAAGTCTGTCTTGGTCGGCCTACAAGGTGTTGTCAAGAAGGCTGTTGGACTTGGAGGTTGGCACTGGCTGGTGAGTGTCCCTTTCAATTATCTAGGCATACCACTGAAATTTTGCTTTGTGATGTGTTCTGTCTTGAAACCGAAATGTTTATTTAACAAGTGAAAAGAATAATATTGACTTTGTTTTTCAAAAAGTAGCTAGCCAAGCAATTTCATACGGCTTTAAGCCTATTAATTGTACCATTCTATGCCAAACCAAAGTTCGACCCTGTTATTACCAGCTTAAAACTTGAAGATATATGCACATATGGTGTAAACAACACATAAAGATGGTAGTCTGTTTCAATTCCTGAGGTATTCTCGCAAAAGCAGGTTCTAAAGAATGGTGTGGAGGTAAAGTTGCAGAGGAATGCATTGAGTGTCTTGGAAGCACCAACTGGTAATGAAGATGATGACGATATCAACGGGAACAATTCGTTCTGCAGCAGCTCTGACATGGGGGAGAGAGACATGGATTTTTGTAAGACCACACATGTCGAGATAATTGCAATGCCACCAATTGTTTTAAACTAGCAGTACAGCAATGAACTAACTGTTTCCTTTGGGTTTGCAAGTAGCAAGCATAGAATATCATAAACCAACAAAGCCAAGGGTTCGGCACACAAGACCATGGTCTTCCTGTATGAAGGCCAGCAACCGAGGAAATTTTCAATCCAGTTCCAAGCTGCAAATGGTAATCACTATGATAATAAGTAAACGGCACTAGTAATTTTCTTGAATTTTGAGATATCAGATTGGGCCATCCACTATCTAAGCCAATGTGACCCTGGGATCACGTGGCATGGGCCATGGTTTATTGGTTTGGTACGATCTGTTTTTTGCGATAGACCCTTACTTCTTCTGCATGTCTAATTTTTGGCGATTAAAAGTTAACTTCAGTGATAATCAGTTCAGTAAAAGTTCAGTTTACTGGGTAGTCTGTTATGATGCTAATCGGTGTATTAATTACACATATCATCACATTGCACTGATCCAAGTATATGCTACATTTTGTTTGCAGAAAGTAAATCTGACAAACCTTGGAACATCTACACTCTGGAGATATTGGAAGCACTTCAATCTTGTAAGCAGCCTGCCTGGACTACACTATTGATCTTAACTATCATACCTTGTTTTTTTCATCTTCAAATTTCTACTTAATGCTGAAACATAATGCAGGCAAGCATGAATCCCCATCCATCAAAAGAACAGCTCTTCCATGGAGTCCAGCAGCATTTCCAGTCTCAGGTAGCTGCAGAATCATTAATACTAGCTAACATTAGACGATCTGTATGCGCTTTGTACAAATCCCTTGAAATAATAGAAAAAAAATAATCTTTGCCTATGCCCCTCCTCCAACTGCTAAAAACACCAGCAATTGGATGAGTTGCAGGTCATCCTGGACTTCATCCACGCTGCAAAGAGATTGAAGACCCTGTACAACTAGCAGCCTGCATCTTGACCAAATCCACGCTTGTCACGTGGCATAGATTTCGAGAAGTAGATGTATGTGCTTAATTAATCTAGTTTTGAAAAGTGAATACAGAGAAGCAGGGTGCATTTAATTAGTGATTCTTTCTCTTACCTGCAAGAATTGTGTAACTCGTGATCAACCGACCCGTCTCAATTATTGGATGAGATTAGCGCATCTCTTGATGATGCCGTACCAATTAACTGGGAATCTATTCTGTGCAATCAAGATTACGGTGCAACTATCGGGCAATCAAACTATAAATAGTTATAAAAAAAAATCTGAATTTTTTTTTGTACATGTACTTCGTTGTTTACAATACTTATGTATTGAAGTTTCAAAAAAAATTCCTTTAATATTAAGAGTTATATAAAAAAGAAAAACTATCGGCTTTGACGAGTTCAAAATTGATAGAATTTTATCTTTTTTTGTAACTTTCAATATATGATGAATTTCAATTTGAAATTTTATACAGAGGTAAAGTAAGTTGAAAAGTATATTTACAATTTTTTAGAATTTTTTTTATAACTTTTAATAGTTTGGTTGTACGGTGTTTGCACCATAATTTTGATTGAATATGATATATTCCTTAGTTAACTATTCCCTTCGTTATGAAATATTATGAAATAGCAGTTGTTTTAAACTTGTTTTAAGTTAAATTTTCAAAATTTTATCCGTAGAAAATTTTTAAACTATTTAGGTCGAGAACATCGTCTTGAAAAACTTTCATAATATTATAATTTTTAATGCACTACAAATATATTTTAAAAATTTTTAGTTAAAAAAATTTATAACAAATAATAAGTTGCATGAACATTATTATATATGAGATCAAATTAATTTTGAAAATAATATTATAGTTAGCATAATTGAAGAGGTGCATAAACACTATTATATATCAAATTAATTTTAAAAATAATATTATAGCTATCATCATTGAAAAGTTTGTTTATCCGCATGGTAGTAGTTTTTTTATAGCTAGCACATTTAAAAATACTTTTATAGTATGAAGCCAAGTATCGTCAAGATAGTTTCCATTCACATTATACATGACATCTTGTCCTCAATGCATTCTTCTCTTTCTCATTTTTTTTTGTCTCGAAACATGAGCAATGGAAACTCTAGCCTAGATTTCCGCGTGATTAAGGCTTTGTTCTTTTCACTGCCGTGTAAAGTTGAGTTTTACTGTAATAAAAGTTAAAAATCCTCGAAAAGGGGTGTAAAGAGACTAAAAAAAATAATTTAAAAATAGTTTTTAAGATCTTTGATATGAATACTAAAAGTTTTGAAAAAATAGTTAGAAATTATTACAACATATAGACTATATAAAAATTACATTTTGTTACAGTAAACTCAACTCAACTTTACACTGAAAAGAACAAGACCCGAATAAACCTAGTTCGTCAGAGCAGTTCCAATACAAGGTTTGTAACCATCATATTTATATGTGCCATGTCATATAGAAATTAAAAAGAAACGGTGGCTTCATTACACTGTATTTTAACATTGTTTTCATTATTAATACTTTTTTCTTTCTTTAAAACTATCTTCTCTCCGCATTAATTTTAAAGCTTTGAAATGAGCGTAGAAATGATGTTTAAGGAAGAAACATTTGGCTTCTCTCTTTATTAATTTTATATCATGTCATGTTTCTACCTTACATGGTATAGTAAAAAAACGAGTAAAGAAACGGAATTGCAAGTGCTCTCGATCGTATATAAAAAATGCCCCGCTCCGGTCCATGGCTGCTGATGGCCCCCTTTGCATCGACCTCTGTGCAAGAAGCATGCAGGGTAGTAGGAAAAAAGGAACGATCCAAGATCGTAGACCAGGTGCACTGGACCATTGTTCATCATTGTGCCATGCCAGTCACAGGGAGCTAAATGGGTTATTGATTTCTGAGTAGTTCACGGTGGAATGGGAGCATTGGCCGATAAGAGCTCGGGCGGCCGCATGCGTGAGGCATGTTTGATTCATTGTTTGCTTACCGAATGCTCTTGTAAGGCGTACTATATGCTTTGACCGACATGTCCAACATATTTCTAAAAACCCTATCGTTATCAATTTCAGCCACAATATGATATTCAACGGTCTATATATCGGTCTCTCCTTTCTTGTCTCTTTATTTCGCTATACAATCTCTATAATATTTTGGACAAAGATTCTGCTGAAAAAGATTAAAATATAGTGAACGAAGAGTGATTTGATGCGTCTTACGTTGTTTTAGTGTAAATGATGCCCTACAAAAAATGAGGAATTATTGATCATGTCTTTGCGATTTGATGTTTGTTTGGTAATATTTGGTGTTGTTGATTTCAAAGCTAACTTCAGCGTCGAGCAGCAGTTCAGATAATTCGGTGGAAGAAAATGAAGTTACTTCAAAACTGTCATAAGCGGATTCTAACGTAAAGCTTTTAGCATCGCTGTAAATTGGCTTTTATTATTAGGCAACAGGCTTGAGAGCCATCCTCCTTGTAACAAATTTTAAGACTAGAAAAATTCCAAACACGTACCATGTATCAGCTTTTAACGAAATTTCTGCTGGCCACGCTATAAAATTTTTTGGCGATGCGCTCAGCTAGCCAACTGAGCACGTATTCGATTGTGCCTAGATACATCAAGGCTTATTAATATACGTATATTGAATGAATAAAATTAAAAAAATATAATCGTCTTGCGTCTTGTCGCCATTTATCAGCTTGGCCTTCTACCAGCACAAAGACGCCACTTCGTCGGGTCGGCACGCCCGTGAAAGATCGTGGGGTCGTGTCGCGTGCCGGAATACCAAAATTACGGCTCGCGTGTTACCCATTAAGCCCAAACCATTATCCGCCATCTATAGGCCACGCTTTGTGATCCCAACCATATGGTAGTACCATGATGACACAATCAAACTGTCACATCATCCCACAAACTCCTAGGCTTCATACCCTATAAATAGTCGTGCGCTAGACACATCATGGGACCCCCCCTTTTATGGACAAACCCTTTGCACTCTTACTAAGGATTTGAGATAAAGCCGATAACGGATCAATAATAAAGTGATAAACTGAAATATGGCTTTCCTTAGACATATTTCAGTAAACGATATTGTAGTTGGTTGTAGCTTCCTCATCATACGTGGGCTGAGTCATCAGTTTAATTTATAGATGTATTGACATCCATCGGCCTGATGACCTGTCTAGTTTTTTAAAAACTAGCCATATTGTTCTGCCGATTATCTTAAAAAACTAGCCATATTATTCTGCCGATTCTCTTTGTTTTGTCTAACCAGTTCTATCTCCATTGCTTGTTTTTACTCATCCGATAATTGCTCAATAAGTGATAGGTTGAGCAGCTTCACTAACAAACTCGTTGCCTTCTTGTGCAGCACTCTTATTTTTTCCTCGCCTTCTCGGCAGCAGCAATAGATATAGACATGTTAATTATTTGTCTCACCAGAAGTGCTAAAATGTGTGTGGATGTGAAAAGTTGACCTAGATTGCAACACACATATGGTTTGAGGAGCTATAAATTAGGTTTTCTATGCATACTAGTCAATTTGACCTGAAAATTAATAAGAAAACGATGAAGTTCCTAATCGACCTATTGCCAGATTAGTTTGACTATCGACTTATATACCGATACATAGTACCAGTGTCCGCTGAAGTAAGTCACTGGTACCAGCTATATGGAAAAGCCGATAGAGCAAGATAACGATTCAAAACCTACTGAATAGTAAAACCTACTCAATAAACTTTAGATTAGTACATACAAGCAACAATCAAGCAAAAGCTCGAGTACTAACTTTGCAAGATAAATACAAGTATCTGATCAAATTAAATCAAGGTAGCGATACTTGCGAAGAGAGAAAATAAAAACTATAGATTGGATTGAATCACAACAATATAGCTTGTGGGATAAACACAAGTAGAGAATCGTCTTACGTCAAGACAGCTCCACTTGTAGTTTGATTCTTTTTGGCGAAACTGATTATATTCAAAATATTATGACTTAACTAGTAAAAGACAAAAACTAAATTATATTGTATGTGTTGTTGTTCAGTCCCTTTACACGTCCTAAAGGGTGTCTTTTAAAGTGCTAAGGTCCTAAAATGACATGAAATCGATCTACAACGTACTAAACTTAGAAAACTAGAATGAAATATTAATTAAACTCTTATTTGACATGCCTCTATCCATTTACGCAGACAGGCTACGGATCTGAATTTTCACCATCATCTTTCAGCATGTCAGCTGTTAGGAATTACGCCGATGCAAGATCATGAACGACACTAGGAGACACGATGTTTGGTAACGCAGTTCGGTTTTCGCCTACATCTGCGGGGCACTGATTATGGGCGCTCCTCCCCAATCCATAATACCGCAGCACACCGGCTAACCAGGTCACGGCACATGCCGGCCGCTGACCTCCTCTCTTGCCTATGCTACTATTATGAAGTCGTTGTCTTGGTTACACCAGGGCTGTCTCCCTTTATATAGTGGAGGCCTGGATAGAGTCCGACTCAAACACTAACCAATCCTACCTATTACAACACAGAGTCCTTGTAACCTACTCGTACACATATTCGACACATACCTAACAAACTCCACCTTGGAGAATATGGTCTCTCCACCTTGAAATCGTTCCAGCGTTTTGCGCAAACCCGTGCACCCGGACTCTGGTTGCTTCCTTCTTTTGAAGCCTACAGCGGGCCGCCCGACGAGTCATCATCAAACTCGCCGTCTCTTGAAAGAAACGACGCCGACCCTGCAACATGCTTAGCAACTCCACCTGCAACAGAAGTCCCTTCTAATACAAGAACCTCAGCACCGTCGCCTCCGGAGTCATACGAGCCTATTGCCACATTAGCATCTGCTCCCTTTGGTGGACTCGACGATCCTCTTCATATGCCCCCACTCATTGCATCCGAAGCACCGCATTTCTCATATATTTTCTTGTTCTTCTTCCGCCCCATGACCGCCTTTGATCACCGAGACTAGCAAAGCAACAGTAATGAGGTTCCCGTGACCGCATTTTTATTCTTCCTCAATTGGTGAGACATAAGCACCGCGAGAATATTCTCGCTTTGATGCTATCCTTGTCATATGTCAACGTTGTGACCAAATGTTCAAAGGACGGAGGCAATGAACAAAGAAGAATAATTGCCTTGTCTTCATCAGCGATTGTCACCTCTAGATGTGATAGATCCGTGACATACCTGTTGAAAACATCAATGTGTGCTTGCAGATCGACCCTCCCCGCATCTTCAAATTTATACAACTTCGCTTGAGATCTGACTTTGTCGGGTCGAGTCTTGGACATGAACCGACCGCCGACTTATCCCAAATTTCCTTCGGTGATGATAATTCCATGACATGATACATGACCTGATCTGAGAGACAAAGGCGTATGGTTGCCGCAGCCTGCAACCGCATCTTCTCCCAATCACCGGCCTCCACCTTCTCCGGTTTATTCGCCTTAAGAGTCACCACAATACCCTACTGTATCAGGATATCCCGGACCCTCGCCTGCTATAAACTGAAGTTTTCAGTACCGTCAAACTTCACCATACCGAAATTTGTATGTGTCGGCTTCATCCTGCCGACCTGCGATTCTACCAATGCTAATTGCTTGTCGATGGATGTATCGCCACCCGACCCGTTCGCCATCTTGAACAGATCGTCAACAGCCCTCCAAGAACGCCTCCCTCCTTCGGAATCTCACGCCTTAAAAACTCCTCCAAAATCCGCGCTAAAAAAACACTGTTGATTGCTTTGGATTGTTGGATTTGGCTCCCCTTAGATCCCCTTTTATAGTGGTAAGAGAACCCCCTTAAAGATAAATTCTAGTTTTTTTAGACTTCTAATCCACCTCAAATTCGAGTTCCACCTCCACCTCTTGAATTTTTCTTCCAATTCGGTCTGATCCGACACTGTTCGTCTTCAAATCGGCCTCGGCCAGCTACCACGCACCCACCGTCGGCCCGAACCGAATTCGACCAACCGCCGTGCGCTGCGCGCTCCTGTGTCTGGGCCGTCGCGCGCCCAGGCTCCCGCGCGTGAGCCAATCCGCCTGCAGCCTGCCGCACGGTGGGACCGACCCGTTTTCGGGTCGCATTTAGCCTGCACGCTGAATCAAACGCCACCGTCTTCCCCTATGGGCCCGCCTCTACATGCGTTGCACCCACCACTGCATGTCCACCGAACCAACAGGCAATAGCCAGACCAATATGCATGCATGTCCGTGGGACTCACGAACATATACAAAGCCATGATTTTTTTTTTTCCTCATGCATGTAGATGTTGAGCCGTTACCTGTCAACATGCATGCCTTCCGAGTCCCGTTTAGACTCCGCTTTGCCACCGCGGACTCTGCAGCCATAGGATAACGATGGGATCCACCGAAAACATCAACAGTCGTAGAAAATACCGCCCCAAAAAAAAAAAATCTCCGAGAAACTCTTCAACTCCAGATCCAATCTTCAAGCCCTCGAGCAGGCTTCCCAGCCCGCCACCGTACAGCACGTCCGTGCACGGTAAAACATGTCGCACCCTGACTATCCGCATCCACGCCACAGCTTCACCTCCAGTGTCGTGATGAAGCGCCTCCTGTGCAACATCCGGTCGCATCATCGCCCCGCCGTTCGATCTATCCAAGATCCATCCGCGCCGCCGGCTCGATCGCGAACGCCGAGGTCGTTGCCGTCGTCTGCCGACCTCGCCGGCTACTTTGTCAGCCCGATCGCCACGTCTGGTCAATCCCTGCCAACGATAGCCCATCGAACGGTTCGAGCCTCCAGCCCGAAGTGTCCGACACCACCTATCGAATCGTCGATCGCCGCCATGCTCCACCTTGCGCCGATGAGGTGTTTTCTGCGGCGCCCGTGTATGCATAAACCCCGTGTCTCCCCCTAGATCTTCCGCATGGCCAACCTCGCCAACCTCAGCTCTGATACCACTTGTTAGGAATTACGCCGATGCAAGATCACGAACGACACTAGGAGACACGATGTTTGGTAACGCAGTTCGGTTTTCGCCTACATCTGCGGGGCTCTGATTATGGGCGTTCCTCCCCAATCCATAATACCGCAGCACACCGGCTAACCAGGTCACGGCACATGCCGGCCGCTGACCTCCTCTCTTGCCTATGCTACTATTATGAAGTCGTTGTCTTGGTTACACCAGGGCTGTCTCCCTTTATATAGTGGAGGCTTGGATAGAGTCCGACTCAAACACTAACCAACCCTGCCTATTACAACACAGAGTCCTTGTAACCTACTCGTACACATATTCGACACAATACCTAACATCAGCTTCCTGACACACATTAGCTTTTGGACCACATCGACCTTTTGGTCTATATCGGTTTTTTAGGTTTTATTAACTTTCAGCTTCCGTCATCTTCTAGTTTCAACAAGTAACCTAATAGGTCGTTTCTGGTGTCAACAGATGTGTCCTAGAAAAAATTAAGACGGCTTAAGAATTTCAACATGGAGTATTGGCCATCTGATATTGCTGAAATTGACCACTCTATAAGGTGTATATCGTCCTAGGAAAAAGCACCCGGCCAATTGATCAGTTGCTGCAAATTGTTGCTAGCTCGTGCAGTTAATCATGTATTGCTCTTCTAATGTAAAAAAACTAGCGATGTTTACGCGCTTGTGGCGTGTGACATTAGTTTCGTAAGGCACAAGTGCATTTTAAATTTTTTTTTAGATTTTTTAGTTTTCTAGAATTATTTTGGAAATGTTTTGATATTTTATTATTTTTCGGAAAACTTTATATTATTTCTTAACTCATTTTATAGAACTCAACATTTCTAATGTTTAAATTTATTTATGAACCCTCACCATGAATCTTTTTTGTTGCACTTTCGATTTTTCTAAAAAAAATTTGGATTTTTTTGGAATTTTTCAGTTTTTTGGAATTTTTTCGTAGGGTGACGTGGCCTACCCTTGTTGTGCCACGTGGAGCAACCAGGGAACGCTATGTGGCGTAACATGGAGCTACCGCGTCTTGTATGCGTAGATTGATTAGCGATGTTTACACGCCCGTAGTGCATTGTCCGAATGTTGTCTGGACGTCATCGGATTGAGTCTGGAGGTCGTTGCGTCTTGGGCATCGGACTTTGTGCGGTGGAGTTTGTTTCTCCAGCGTTTGTTCTTTGGTCGCTATCCGAAGGCTCCGGACTGGTGTTGTGTTGCTTCACCAAACGTTGCCTGGTGGCCATCAGATAGTGTCCGACGGAGTCCCAGGTTGCAGTACGGGTTCCTGCAGATAGGGACCGGTCGGCCCCGGTCGTAGGGTTTGGTCCCCACCAGACATTGTCCGGTGGAGTTTGTTTTTCCGAGGTTTGTTCTTCGGTCGCTATCCGAAGGCTTCAGACTGTTGTTTTGTTGTTTCATCGGACATTGTCCAATGGCCACAGGACAAGATCCGACGGAGCCGACTGATTGTGTGGAAAATGATCTTAAAATGGCGTCGCAGACACTAGAGCAGGGTTTCGAACCCTGGCCTACGGGGTGAAACCTCGCTCAGCTAGGCAAGTGGCCAACGTACCCGCCTTGCTCTCTAGCCGACGCAGTTTTTGGTTTTAAAGGTTAATTTAGTATGGACAGGCAGATCTTGTTTGGTGAGATGATCGAATGGCTAAGATACTCCGGTGATGTGGTGACGCGGGGGTAGACGTCCGTGTAGCACCCATAGGCCAGCTATGCTCCGGTGACGTGGTAACGTATGCTGATGCAGCAGCAACTTGGCAGAATCAAAGTGGCTCGGACTCTTCTTCGGGGGAAAGATCGTAAGCCCGAGCCACATTATCCGTGAGCTCGTCCAATCTATCGACTTCCACTTCGTCGTAGCCCTCACCAAAATCCACGAGGCTACACACTGTCGTCAGACGCTTCCTCTCGCCATGAGCTACCCAGCTAAAAATAGTTTGGTGTGAAGCCATGTCTACAGAGGTGCTCGCTAATATCCCTCATAGTCCTCTTCTCGGTGTTAGAGCACGCAGCGCAGGGAGACCACATGACCACTGCGTTAGGGTTGGGGAATTTTCGGAAAGCATCTTCCACTAAAACTGAAGCCTTGTCGAACCACTCATTCGTGTGTCGCCTAGACTTCATCCATCTTTCGTACATCCACCGTTGATCCTCCATCGATTACTATGTATTGTTCGTGCATGCATTCAAAGTTTAGGTTTACACTCTTAAAGCCTAGCTAAATAGGAGGGATGACTCACCCACGAATGTGCGCTTAATTACAGTGGGTGTGGCACGAGGGTGCATGGCTCAGAATTCCGACAGCATGAAAGTGCATCTAGGCCCTCTGTGGGTTTTGGTGATAAATGACAGGCAATTAAAAACTAATGTGTTTAATGAGTTTATAAACAGATTTTAATCTCATGAAGAGAATATGGGACGCAAACGGAGTCTTTAAAGACAAAAGGAGAAGATGGTCTGTAGAGTTTAGACCTAGATCATTTTATTTTAATTTGAGACTAAGGACATATCATACTATTAAGAGGGATGCGACGGAAAACCAATTTTAGATGGTCTAAGTGCTCATGGTAGATGAATCTTGACATATTCTATCCACCAATCAAATTTGACGGTGTTTTGATTAAAAACATATCGGACTATCCAATGCTTGGTCTGATCAACCCTACCCTGCCTTGAATTTGCAAAAAATATCGGACTATCCGATGCTTAGTTCAATCGACCCCTCTTTGTCTCCAGATCTCAAAAATATCAGATTATCATATAATATTATCGGACCATCCGATATGTTTTGACTCCTTATTGATTGATTCTTAGACCATGGTCATGACCACCGTACACGTGGTTTCACTCAAACCCGTACACCCCCGTGGTCATGACCACCGTACTCAAATGCACATCCATGCGCTGTCCAAAACGTGGACTGCTCGGAAGCACAACACCTTTAATAATGGAACACAACGAATCACCGTCTGTCCGAGTTACGAAAATGTGGAGCACCCCCGAACGGGTTTCACTCTGGCTCAGTTTAGGTTACACATGCAATGAAATGACACAAATTACATCACCGCTAAGCCCCAAGGCTTACTCCATCTCACTAATTACATTACGATAATTAATTAGCTCTACTAAGTCGTCGGTTCACAGAATACCAACGACACAACTACCATATTACAAAAGCGCCCATACCTGCACGATGCGTAGATGTTGGGATCCACATGCCATGACACGGGGGTGGAGACGTCATAGATGTAAACACGGCCCAATGCGGGGTGGAGCAGACGTGGGAGTGGAGGAGTGTCGCGAGGGTGGAGCCGGTAGCAGGGTGGGAGGAGGCGGCGGCGTGGGATGGTGGCCGTGGCTCCGGGTGGCGGCGGGAAGGAGCAAGCGATGGCACGGGGTGGTGTCTAGGAGGGAGGACGACGCACAGGCGACGTGGTGAGGGAGGCGCGGGCAGCGGCTCATGGGGTCAGCGAGGGCGGCGGTGAGTGTGATGACGCGTGGGGGCAGCGGCGGCGGCGGCGGCGAGTGGAGGTGTTGGCACTATCGGTGGGTGTGGGGGCGGTGGCTCAGTTTGTGGAGAGGCGGAGAAGTGCAAACAATTAGGGCACGGGCTGTGCAAACCCTTTTTCAATTGGAGACCTATGTCGGTGGCCAAATAACGTCGACAAAGCTCCACTAACCGCGGACAAAAAGGGGACCAATGGTCGCCATAAATCATGTGACCCACCTGTCAATGGTTATTTCATTGTCGGCGGCCAAAATGAGACCTGTGTGGGTGGCCAACCTGTTGCCGTAGACACAATTCAATCAAAAATAAAAGACAGGGAGCACTGGCAGGGCTCGAATGCAAGACCTCGCAGGTGAATCCACGCAGTGCCGCGTGCTGCTAATTAAGTGGGACAAATATTTTTGTTCAACAAAGAGGGGCAAACAACTCTTTTATATGTTAACTGGAATCTGTGTCGGTGGCCAAAGTTTAGGCCGATGATAATGCCCAATCCATGTCGGCGGCCACAACTCAGGCTGACGACAGAGGCCAATATGTGTCGGCAGCGCTAAGCAAAACTGACGACACAGAGCCCCCAAGTGAACCGACTCTTCTTCCGGCCCAAGGACGGCTCGATCGACACATTGCTAGGGGCACTATGAGGTTTTACGGCATCTAAGGAGTACAACCCCTATAAGTGCAACTCTCGGCGTGATTTGTTCTCATATAGGTTAGGCACGTAGTCCGATCTTGATCTCGACTCTCGATCTTGATCTCGACCTCTCTTATGGCTCGAATCAAGATCTCTCACTTGTACTCATCTCCCATATAAGTAAAGGAAGACTGATTGTAAGGTTATTAATTCCTCTAGGAAGGGTCTGAACCAAGGGGGAAAAAACATCTCCTTGTCTCGTTTGTTCGTCATCGACCAAACATCAAGCTTGTGAAGGAAAGGGTGTGGTTCCTGCAATAAACTCATCAGATCTGAAAGGGCCTAGTTCCTTGCACCAACAGACACCGAAGGGACAATGTTGTGATTAGCCCTCCAAGAAGCTTTGTTATAATACTCTTCAACGGGAGGAAATTGTCTCTTATGGGTAAAGCGTACACCCTCTGTAGTGTGTAAACCCGTTCGAATGGCTACGCTCCTTGTTAAAGAGAGACTTGGTGGTTTGTCACCACGCAGCCGCACCCTAATTAATGACTTGGGTAAGGTTGTCCAAGTCTTGAGACACTTCCAGTTGTTCTTTGTGATTGAGTTTGAAAACATGGTTGTGCTTTAAAATTTGAGATCATGAGCAAGAGTTTAAGATAATGGTTCTATGATAGGAGAACAAAGGTTTGAGAATTGAGATTGAGATCTTGAGTTAAATTTTCAAGATTTTTGATTTATTTATGAGTCTATGCTATTTTTTTTTTGTAAATCCTTTTAAACTTTTAAGTAAAATGTCTTTATAAAAATCAAACCTTCAACTTTCCTAAGATGGGACCTCCACTTGAAGCTTCCTCGAAAAGACTTGTGTCGACGGTTGAGATATCGATCTCAAGTCGCTAAGGTTCTTTAAGATTGAGATAGGAGACACGCCGAACAACCACGAACAACAAATGACAGGAGACAGTAGTTTTTATCCCGGTTCAGCCTCTCGAAAGATAATAGCCCTCGCCCAAATTTTCTTATATATCGAGATGAATACAAGAGGTGGCTCGGCGAGACGAACAAGTCTCGGCGAGATTATGGTGTACCGAAGCAATAATGCGAAGATCATGCCCGGAGCCCTCTACACGCCGTAGGGGCCTTGTTTATATAGTGTTGAGCAAACCGACTCTACCAAGGAATATCGGGCGGGCTAACTACTGAGCACGTAATCTAACTCATACATGCCAAATATATCCCGAGGTAGATAAGGCATACTCCTAGTCTTGGGGATCACGACTCCTATTCCAATCCGGAAACCAACGTCCGGATCTTCACGTAGCCGCAGAACTCTTGTTCGAGTAGGACTCAAACACTAAT
This sequence comes from Raddia guianensis, assembly GCA_036346415.1. NCBI lineage: Eukaryota > Viridiplantae > Streptophyta > Magnoliopsida > Poales > Poaceae > Raddia > Raddia guianensis. Next base: position 6,186,894 of record CM070537.1, read on the forward strand.
CCTAGGTCGTTACGCACCGTGCCGCCCAAGAAGCTGTTCGGCGGGATGCACATGGGCTCGATAGAACCTTCCAGGAGCCAGCCCCGATAGGGTTGTTCGATTGGGCCGTCGGGAGTGGGCCATGGCAATGGGCGTGATCTAATCCCGACAGCTAGCCCCGAGACTCAAGTGGAAGAACTCACCAGAGGGGTCATCCCTTGAGACTCAAAGTCACGAAGAGGGTATTTTCCTCGCTACCAAGGCATGTAACAAGCGGCCGAACAGGTTATGGTTCAACCGAACAAGACTTGTTCGGGACCGAACAAACCCGATCAAGGCCGAAGCAACTCCGTTGCGTCGAACATGGAACGACATCTGTCCGAGCGAGCACTCACCTTCAAAGCAAATACCGAAAAATAGCCGCTATGGACTCCAACGGTAACTTCTTGTCATTGCATGCGGTGAAAACAAAGACTGCTTTTACCTAGCCGTTGTAGTAAAAACTAGCCGCTTACGGGACAAAACCGCTGCAGAGCTGCTTATACGGACTATAAAAGTACCTAAGCCGCCATGACCAGCCACTTCTGCTCTCGCGCCTTTCCTCTCTAAGCTCTAGCTCCAACCACGCTCAACATAAAGTACCCAAATTCCATCACCGACCTCGCCGTCCGCCTCAGGAATCGCTATGGCCAAATTCACGTGCACTAGCTTGACCGAGGAGGACCTTAGGATCTGGGAGGAAGAGGGCCACATCGACACCGGTAGCGGAGGTCGCCCGAGAGGAGGATACTCCGGAGCCGCCGAGGAGAGTTCGTTCGACTTCAACAGTTTGCACTGCTCGGGTTGAGGTCTCTGAGAGCGACTTCGCCGAGGCCTTCTTGAACATCGGTAGTTGGAGGTGGCGAACCTCAATCCGAACTCCATCCTCCAGATGGCGTGTTCGCACACCGTGCGAGGGCTATCTGGCATCGATCCGCCGGTGGGCTTTCCTCCATTACTACACATGAACGAGGAGCAGCTCCGCCGCTTCAACGCCTGGGTGCTACTACCTCAAGCTCCGGCCACCGCCGACGACGCACAGACTCGCCCCACCTCTGCTTTCGACTTAATGGGCGCGTGGTGGGTGAGGTGGTTCTACAACAAGCGGAGCGGCGACAACAAACTTCGTTTTCACCGAAGGCGCCAAGAAGGGGACGCCAATGCCTCGGCCGAAATGACCGCCGAGGACTGGTACATGACAAGGAAGATCGCCTCCTCGTGAGCCTTGGGCTCACGGGCAAGGAGATTATTCGACTTCACAAATAATGTGGTCCATCTCATTGCGGAGGAGGTCCTATCCTTCTACAAGATAGAGGATGGGAAGACATCACAAGGGAGAGCACGGGTAAGTGCCTTTAAGACTCAATCTCTAAATACATTCTTTCCTCCGAACAGAACTTACAATCCTTCGTTTCGGGCAGAGAAGCCAACCGACGCATGGGTGACCGAAGGGTCGACGCCATCTCAAGGCGGCGAAGAAGGACGGGAGGTCACCGGCGAGGTGGCGTACACTGCCCGCATAACGTGCTTGTCCGCATGCAGGCGGGTAAATTACTTACCCCGCCTATGTCGCTAGACTTGCAACGTTGTTTAAATGTTAACGCCCGCTTCTCAAAACGCTGCAGGAGGACCAATCGATCCTTGGAGGGATCGTTGAGGAACTCTCCGGTCCGAGAAGGAGAAGGCGCAGGCGGCAAGGCCAAAGCGCCACAAAGCCCAAGGTGGCGGCCGAGCCTCGCTGAGCTCGCCATGACACAATGCCGCCACCGCCGAAGAGACCAAGCTAGCGGCGACGGAGCGCATCGAAAGGTACCAAGCGGGCGCGCGGTCAGCCCAGTGGGAAGAGACCAAGCGCTTCCCTCCTCGCCGAGCAGAGCGACGAAGAGGTAAAGACCATGGCTATCTGGCTTAGGCGTTACACGCAAGCTCACCCTGGCCGCATGGATCGGTTGCAACAGGTCGCCGAGCAGAGGAGGCTCGAAGAAGAAGTCGCGCGCAAGGAAAAACTTCTTGTGCTGCGCGAGAGGAGCGCTCAGCTCACCAGGGAGCTGAGCTCGTCGCCACGAACACCCAAGGGCCAAGGCGGAGAAGCCGCCAAGGAGCCCCCGAGGAAGAGGCGGAAGGTTCCGGCGAAGAAGATCAGGACCAAGCCTTCCACGGCAGGTACGTAGGAATCGATCTTTAGATCTTCCAACCTTCTGACCGTGTTAGACTTAACGATCATCTCTTTTCATCACCGCCCAAGAAGAGACCGCCACGCACGACGCCGAGGAGGCGCTTCGGCGGTCGCCGCCGCCGAGCATCTGCACGGCGTCCGCGGCGATGGAGGTCGGGCGAGCCTCAAGGACAAGCCGGCGGCGTGGAGCTGCTGCCGCCGGCTCCAGCCGAAGCGAGATCAACGCGCCAAAGGCGCGGGGCGGCTGGAGGCAAAAGTAGCGGCAAGCGGCGCCACGGACTTCGTGCCAAGGCGATGGCTCGAAGCGCCGAAGCGAGACCGAAAGCGGTGGTCTGCCAGCACTTCGTCGCGAGGGCAGCTCACCTCCGGCGACGGATTCTCCGAAAGGCGGCGAAATCCCGCCGCCAGGAGTAAGAAGAAGCCTCGAGCAGGTCGAGCAAGTCATCTGCGCCAGGAAGCGACGGTGCCACCCGGAGGAGTGGCTCCGATCTCGCCCGAAGCTGTTCGGGCGGCAGAGGAAGAGGAAGAGGAGAAGGAGCGCGGAGACGAAAGCGCCGCCGCCGCACTCTCTTCCCGGACGACGCGCCCGCAAGAAGAAGGAGCGGACAAGGCGTCGACGGGAGGAACGAGCCCGCCTCATCCCGCATGAGCGGGGCTTCGTGACGCATGGCCTCGAGGACCGCCTGCGCCGCGGATTGAAGCATCGGCTCGGCGAGGTAAACTCCAAGTCCAAACCTTGCTCAGTTTGAATGTGTTGTCGCAAAGTGTTCTGAATAGATCCTCTCCCTCAGGTCTTTAGGGATACCATGGCGGAACTCGAGGATGGGGTCACCATCGAACAGGCGCCAGATCTTGGCGTCCTCCGGAGCATCTCCGACGGGATCCGGGCAGAGCTTCTCATGGCCCAAAGCCGGAGCCGGCTGAAGGCGAAAGCGAAGAAGCTCAAGGCCAAGCTGACCAAGGAGAGGCATTCCTCTGAGGCTCTTCTAAAGGAAGCCGAGGAGCTTCGCGCGCAAGCCGTGAAGGCGAGCACCGCGGAGGAGAAGCCGGGCCGCACGGAGTGGCTTGAAGAGCAGCTTGCTGACGCGTCCCATCGGTGGAACCAGCTCGCGGAGGAAGCCAAGAAGCTCAAAGCCCAGCTCGCCAAGGAGGAGCAGACATCCGCGGGACTCCAGGCTAAGATCTCAACCCTGTGGGCTTCACAGGAGGAGATTGAGGAGATGCGCGGGATGGCGGTGAGGGCGATCACCGCGGAGAAGAAGGTCAAGGAGCTGGACGAGCAGCTCAAGACCGTCGAGCAGCGAGTTAGCCAGAGCGAGGCTCTGACCGACCAGCTGCGGGCCAAGACCGAAGAAGTCGAGGCTCTCCGTGCGAAGGCGACGGAGCAGGCCAGGAGCAGCAAGGAGGAAGCCGATCGTCTCCGAGCTGAGGCCAGAGAGGGGTTCAAAGCCCAAGGGGAAGTCCTGCGCCTTAAGGAAGTGATCGAGGAGCTCAAGGAGCAACTCGCTTCTAGGTAGTCAGAGGGTCAGAACCCGAGATGGACTTTTGTACCTGCAAATTTTGTTAATAAAGACTTACCCTTTTCCCTGCAAAGAGAGAGCAGCAAAAAAGACAAGAACGAACAGAAACTAAGCGAACAGCGCTAGGAACTTTAAGAAAACCGGTAGAGCGCTTAGCCTAGCTCCCAGCCCCCGTTGTGCATCTGCTCGGAAACCTGAGTTTGCGAACCTGAACAGGTGCACAAGAGAAAGAGCGACACCCTAGCCCCCGGTACGGACGATGCTCGAGAACCTAAGCTTGCGAACTCGAGCACGTGCGTAGAGAGAAAGAGCGACACCCGAACCTTGCTTGATTTGTTCCACAGTCTGCTCGTTGACGTAAGTTAGGCAGTTCCGAGAGTAACCGAACAAGGAAAGTGCCTCTGCCATGGGGGCTTACGAGCGAGCTTTGCCAAGTGGTCGCGCCAAGCAAGAAGTGCCTCCGCCATGAGGGCTTACGAGAGAAGACTTAGCCGCAAGGTGGAAAGGCCGTGTTACGCAACCCTGAGTTTAGGAACCTATCGAGACTAGACACGGGTAGGGAAAAATCCTTAAGATTGCGGAGCCAAGAGTTCGCAAGACCGGGCAACCATCAAGTGTTACCAGAGAGAAAGTAGTCTGAGAAGACAAATAGTGAAAAGGGCACAGAGGCCGCGAGGATTCACTGAAGAATTGGATTGAACTTTACATGGTGCCCGAGAGACTTGGACTAATTAAAGCGCCGAAGTTTACAAAAAGCGCAAAGCTAAGCAAACACGTAAAAGACCTACACAAAGAACTTAAGGTCGGGTCGATGTTCCAAGTGCTGGTCAACTCTCTCCGCCCTCCATAGCCAGCGAACAGCCCTCGGCGCGGCGTAAGAAACGATCAGAATGGGCCCTCCAACGAGGAGTTAACTTGTTAGCATTGGACAAGTTACGGACACGGCGCGAACGAGGTCGCCCGCCTTCAAAACCCTTGGTCGAACTGATTTGGCGACTTGCGGCGAAGAGCTTGCCGGTAGCGTGCCATTCGACTTGTGCCCGGTCGCGTGTGCCTCGAGGAGATCGAGATCGAGGAGGCGCTTGCTCGCCGTCAACTAGGTTGATCGAGCTCGTCGAGGCTAACCGAGTACAACCGGCGGCGTGATGGCTTCGCACCATAGACCAATTGGAAAGGAGTTTCCCCGCCTACCGTCAGAAAAGCGAATCGCCCGAGGACGGAAGGAACTTCCGACCCGAGCCTTCTTGTGCTTTCGGCCGAGAGCAGCAAATACCCGCCGCTTGATACCCTGGACTATCTGTCCGTTAGCTCGCCGATCGCTTCCATTGCTCGTGGGTGTGCCACGAAGCGAAGCGAACCTTGGTGCCCACTGCTCGCAGATTCTGGAATAGCTCGCTTCAACCGGGTACCGCTATCGCGATCAACTTGTGGGGATCCCGCGCGTGACCACGTTGCTTTTGATAAAGCGAACAGCCGTTTTGGCGTGAAGAGATTTACACGAGCTCGCCTCAATCCACTTTGTAAAAGTGTCTATGGCGACGAGCGGTGTGTATAGCCCTTGTACCCCTTAGGAATGGGTCGAGCGCATCCGCACCCCATGTGGAAAAGGGCCGGATGGGGGATTGTTTGAAGCTCTTGGGCGGGCTTGTGTGCCTTCCGGGCGTGAAATTGGCATGCCGTGCACTTAGTCACGATGTCCCGGGCATCTTGTAACGCAGTGGGCCAATAATAGCCCATGCGAAACGCTTTGCCGACCAGAGTTCTGAAGGAGGCGTGGTTGCCACAGGCACCCTCGTGTATGTCCCTAAGAAGGAACACACCTCTCTGCTTGCGAGATGCACTTGGAGAGAACTCCCGAGCACCTTGACGGTAAAGGGTGCCATCCATAAGCTTGTATGGAGCGGCACGCCTTATAAGCCGAAACGCTTCGGCCGTCGTCGGGCGAGGGTCCTATTCGCAAGATACCGGACAAATGGCGTTGTCCAATCCGCACTGCCGATAACGGAGACAAGACCACTGCTCTGTCGCCTCGTCCGGGACGTGATTGAGGGCTTGTAAAGGTGCTCGACGAGCACCCTGCCGAAAGCGAGTTCGCGTGAGGATCCAAACTTGATAGCTGGTCGGCCAGAAGTTGTCCTTCCTTGGCACGAAGAGCACTTCAAAAATCGAAAATGCCGCCCAACTTCCTCACTTCAACCGTATCGCGCCATTGAGTTATCGCAGACCGATACTCCTTGTTAACTCGATTGATGACCACCGTGAATCTCCTTCACGCTAGCCGCTGGACACCAAGCGACTTGCACGCTTAGTCCCGCGAGGAGGGCTCGTACTCTGCAGCGTTGTTAGTCGCCGCAAAGTGTAGTTGGATAGAATATCGAGTTGCTCTCCTTGAGGAGATGAGAACAAAACCAGCCCCGAGTTTCCAAAGTCGCGAGCCATCGAAAAACATGGTCCAGAGGGTTCATCGGGTTGCTCGAGAGCTCCACAGGATTTGGGCGGCAGTCCATTCAATGACAAAGTCAGCTAGGACACGTGACTTAATAGCGATTCGGGCAACAAATAATGATCAAACTCGCTAGTTCCATTGCCCACTTAGCTATACGTCCGCTAGATTCCTTGTTCCGTAGGATTTCTCCCGGAGGAACGTGGTTGGGACCAGATTTGATGCTACCGAAGTAGTGGCGAAGCTTCACGGAGGACATGAGCAAGGCATAGAGGAGCTTCGACCTCGTGGTAACGCCTTTGATCCGTGAAGTACCTCGCCACGTAATAGATTGGTCGCCGATGCCTTCCTTTCGACCGCCAAGACCGCGCCACCGCTTGTGGCGTGCAACCTAGGTACAAGAGGAGCCGCCGCCATGCCGCGGGGTAGTCAAAAGCGGAGGATTGGACAGTATCGCTTGAGATCCCGGAAGGATCTATCGGCTTTTCGCCCACTCGAAACCATTGTGCTTGCGCAGGCCTTAAAGAAGGGCAGCCCGCGTTACGCCTTTGACGGAAATAAACACGCTTAGAGCAGCCATCCGCCCAAATGAGGCTTTGTACTTCCTTTATGGTAGTTGGAGCTGATATTTTCAATGGCCTCGATTTTTTCGTGGTTGGCGTAAATACCTTGCGAGCCGATGACATAATCGAGCAACATTCCGATCGAACACCAAAGGTACACTTCTCTGGATTTAATTTTATTCGATGCTGGTGAGATTACGAAAAGTCTCTGCCGGTCTTTTACATGATCCGGAGCATACTTGTTCTTTACAACTATGTCGCCGACATAGACCTCCGTGTTTTTCCAGCATTGCTCGGGAAGGTCTTCTCCATTAAGCGCTGGAACGTGGTACCAGCATTGCGCAGACCGAAAGACATGGTCGTATAGCAGAAAGTGCCGAAAGGGGTGATGAAGGTAGTCTTCTCTTCATCCTCGGGGGAGATGCTTATTTGGTGGTAACCGGAGTAAGCATCTAAAAAACTCAGAAGCTGGGCGTCCGTAGTCGCATCGACCAGCTGATCAATACGAGGCAGCGGGAAATTGTCCTTAGGACAAGCAGCGTTCAGATCTGTGTGATCGACACACATCCTCCACTTGCCGCCTTTCCTCTTTACAATGACAGGGTTGGCTAACCACTCGGTGTGATCAACCTCACGGATGAACCCAATGAAAGCGGTTTGCTGTCGATCTTTGATGATCCTGCTTGAATTCAGCGGCGAAGCTTCCGCGAACAGGCTTTTGTCCGGCGGACAGCCGGTTTGTGCTCGATCACCTCCCTTGGGACTCGGGCATGTCGATGGCTCCTGGCGAATACATCTGCAGATTAGCTCGGAGGAAGGCAATGAGCTTGCTTTCTATTTGGGGTCCAGATTGGCCCCAAGTGAACTCTTGGAAGTATCATCAGCGGCAATGAACTTCCTTGGTTTCTCCCCAGGTGAAGGAGACCCTAGGGCGTCGTACTTGGTCTGCGGAACTTGAGACATGGCGGAAGTTGGTCGACCAGGGCGGGGACCGCCGTCGCAATCCGAGCCGCTTTGTAGTTGCCCTTGACCGTGATCACACCGTTAGGACCGGTATCTTCACGCAATAGTAAGCGTGGTGGGACACGGCCATAAACTTACCGAGAGATGGCTCGCTTAAGATCGCGTTATGCGCCGATGGGAAGTCGACCACGTCGAAAGTGATCAACTCTGTCCGGAAGTTGCTTGGGTTGCGAAGGTGACAGCAGGACAACCTCGCCTCTAACGGCTTGACGGCTTCTCCCGGAACAATCCCGTAGAAGGGCATTGCGACTTCCTTCAGCTTAGAACGAGGAATCTGCATCTCGTCCAAGACCTTAGCAGAAAGCAAGTCCAAAACGCTCCCGCCGTCTACGAGTACACGACCAACTCTTGCGTTGCTGATGGTCGGGGCGACCACCAGAGGGAGCCGCTGAGGCTTGGTCATCCCAGTGGGGCAATCCTCCTGAGAGAAGGAGATGGGGACCTCAGTCCACTTCATCGATTCAGGCTGAGGTTTTGCCTTTTCGACGTTAATGGACCTCCCGCGAAGATCCTTGAGGCTGCGCCGAGAGGTGTAAGCCGAGGAGCCGCCGAAAATGACGGCGATATGGTTCACGGGCTCTTGATATTCATCATCATCTTCCCGATCACCATCGTCGGTTTGGCGCTTATCCTTGCCAAGATCACCTTGTTCGGGCGGGGTGGGCATTGGGTCCTTGCTGTTGTAGAAATCTTCGAGTTTTGCAGCCCAAGTTCTCTGATGGCGTATATCATGCCCGTAGTCTTTGGTGGAACTTGCAAAATCGGTCGCCGGACCTTTCTTGCCTTGTCCGCCTCCCGAAAGCGTGCTTTTTGCCCTTGTAATTATTGTTGGGCTTCTTCGCCCATCCTTGGGAGGAGGTGCGCGATCCATACCGCGACGGTATTGTTCGCATCACCTTTGTTCTTCTTCTTCGGGACTTCTTGTCACCGGGACATTGTCGCTTTGCTCTTCTTCTTCTCATCCACACCAGTCAAGGGCGGCGGCCGCCCTTGTCGAACGCCTTTTTAGATCAACGCGCTCGCTGCGTTAGCATATGATCACCGCCTTGAACAGTCGTTGGCGGTCCAGTCTCGTTGATCTCGAGATCTGGGTGAGCCGCTTCGTCGCGGACTCCGCTTTTAAAGGCGCGACAACAGATTCATCCGAGATGTTCGGGATCGTGTTGCGGATCTTAATGAAACGCTTCACGGTTGCGGAGGGTCTCCTGCTCATCCGGATCATCCGGTGCGATCATCCTCCTTGCCCGCACGCACGTAACGCTTCGGAAATTAGCGATCGAGCGTCACAAAGCTGGTTCCACGAGTGATGGAACCCTCTGCCGATTGAGCGACCACGTCCGAGCAAAGACCCTCAAGGACGGTCGGAGGTAATTAGCCATAACGAGCTCGTCACCCCGCCGCCATGATGGTCAGAAGCGTAGATGGAAAGGAATTCCTTTGAGTTACGAGTCCCATTGTACCTCTCCATGTGACCGGCTTGAACTTTGAGGGCCACCGGACAGCTCGGCTCGTCGAGAAAGCCCCGCAGCCCGAGCATATGATCGACCACCTTCCCGCAGAACCTAGTCTTGAGAAGACGTTGGTCTTGTTGCGCGGGGAACTCCTGCTGAACGGGATGACTCGGCTGAGAAACTCTCTCGGGACAATCCACCACGCCCTTCCTCGTGGTGGCGACGACGCCGCTCACGAGGGGACCATCCGTGATCATCGCGTCGCGCTTGCCCCCGTGGTCGCGATGACTACGAGGACTTAGCGAGCGACGGCGACCACGGGTAGCCCGCTCATGGACAAGGATCCTTTGATGGTGACGGGGTCACGCGATCGATCGAGCCGTCCGAATCGCTCGGCGGTTTGGTCAGGCCTTTGCTGGAGGAGTTGTTGACTTCTCCTAGAGACTTTAGGCCTTGACCGGATCGCTCTAGGTTAGACGCAATAAAGACGCCCACGCGGGCGAGATCAGCTCGATTGGTGGATCTAAGGACCGTTGCTATAGCTTCGAGCCGTTCCGACTTTGATCTATGGGTCCCGGATCCTCGAACCATCCGCTGTTACGCCGACCGAGTCCGGCCGCGCAGGAATTGACCCGAACAGGAAGCTTCGCCGGAGACTTAGCGCCGCAAGACGCGAGGTGGGTCGCGACGCTGCCGCTTACACCGTCGCGAAACCGTGCTAAGGTCTCGATTGATGGAATCGCCGAGGCTGCGGCGACGACGTCTTGCTCGCGAAAGCAGCCCGTGCGACCTCGTCTTGATGCCGAGCGAGTTAATCTGCCCGACCGCCCGGCGCCACGGCCGTGCAAGATCCTCGAGGTTCCTACATCGCCATGTTAATGCTGCGGGGCCATGCGAAGGTATGTTAGACGGTGTCATCGCTTGTGTCTCCACAGTGGAATCTACCGACATAGCCTTGAATCGACAAATCTAAACCGTCGTAAAGATCATCGCCGTGTAAGTCGCTGCCGATGACGGAGTGCGATCCGAGGCTATCTACGCCATGTAAGCGGAGACATCCGCCGGATGCGGAAAGCGCTCGAGACCGAACAGATCGATCTGAATCGACGAGGATGAGACATCCCGCCCTTCCGAGTCGTAGCCCTCGTGAAGTATCTACATGATCGCTGATGGAGTTCGACATGCTCGACCAAGCGTGTCCCCACGGACAGCCCATTGCCGACGGTTGAGATATCGATCTCAAGTCGCTAAGGTTCTTTAAGATTGAGATAGGAGACACGCCCGAACAACCACGAACAACAAATGAACAGGAGACAGAGTTTTTATCCCTGTTCAGCCTCTCGGGAGAGATAATAGCCCTCGTCCAAATTTCTTATATATCGAGATGAATACAAGAGGTGGCTCGGCGAGACGAACAAGTCTCGGCGAGATTATGGTGTACCGAAGCAATAATGCGAAGATCAAGTGCGGAGCCCTCTACACGTCGTAGGGGCCTTGTTTATATAGTGCTGAGCAAACCGACCTACCGAAGGAATATCGGGCCGGGCTAACTACGAGTACGTAACGAACTCATACATGCCAAATATATCCCGAGGTAGATAAGGCATACTCCTAGTCTTGGGGATCACGACTCCTATTCCAATCCGGGAAACCAACGTCCGGGTCTTCACGTAGCCGTGCAGAACTCTTGTTCGAGTAGGACTCAAACACGAATCCTAGGCCGTTACGCACCGTGCCAGCCAAGAAGCTGTTCGGCAGGATGCACATGGGCCTGATAGAACCTTCCAGGGAGCCAGGCCCTGATAGGCTGTTCGATTGGGCCGTCAGGGAGTGGGCCATGGCAATGGGCCGTGATCTAATCCCCGACAACTTGCTACCAGTCACTTGCTATCCTCATATTTTACGCGAGTTGTTCATTCCAACAAGTAGTTCAGGAATACAAGGACGTGCAAGATGGCGTTGAGTCTTCTCGAAGGACAATTCATACTTCTAGCTGTTTCCGACTAGCCGTGCCTTTGGATATAATTGGACTCTACTTTTGGTTTGTATTTTTTGTTCTAGTTCAAAACCTATAACCTCAACTCTTCTAATATATTGCTCTGCCATACTCTATAATATTTTATAGGTAAATGATGGGACTCAAAAATAAAGTCAAAACCCTATTATGCTTTATCTGTAGTAGTCCATGTATAAAGTAGCTAGTCCACATAGTTTTCAGAACAATGGAACATTACTATTATGAATAATAAATCTTTACATTAGAGTGCATATGCCAACATGGCGATTATTATAAAATCTCTGTCACTCAGGCCTTTAATAATAGCGGAAACATGAAATAAATATTGTTCAACTTCAAAAGTAGACCCAAGTCTCCACGGGCAAAGGCTTAAGAGATGTGCTCCTAGATATCGTCGAAATCTTCATCTTGATCCCACCAGCGAAGACTTTGTCTTGGTACATCTCCTCCTCAGGGTCAGAACCAGCTCTTGGAATGAACAACCTTGCATGAAAGGCGAGGGTGAGTCCGCAAATGCTCAACAAGCAAGCCTAAATATATGCAACTAGGGTTCTTTTAAATAAAGCTCCGAGAGGGTTTATGTGTGTACTGATTCTTGGGATACTTGCCGTTAACATAGAGGGGTTCAACTTAATAAAACTGAATTCAGTTCAGTAAAACCGGATACCGCACGTGGAGCCTTGATGCACATTTGGACTGTTAGCATGAGCTCAACAAACCACCACTCATCATCATCATAGCATCCTTTTTATTAGTAGAGAAGAAGCTTATCATTTATATACATGGTTATCGTTTTGGTACGAGGAGAGGAAGAGCAAGGTAGGATGGTGATGTGCTCAAGGTCCTGCCCGATCTTTCGGTGAGTGGGTATGCTCGATTTGGCGGTAAGGAGACTTTGACGAACCGGCTACCAGCCACACGAGGATAGGGCCCGACGATCACTAAACCACCAGTCCTACTTGTTATCGACCCCGCCAAGAACGCGATTGACCTGACCACGAAGGTCTATTCCTATTAGCAATCGAAGAAACAAGCAAGAATAAGTAAAAGGCAATCTGAAATGCAAATAAAATTAAGCTCATAGTAATAGAGTTGAGGTTCTATAGCTTGAATCGATTGGCTAAATAGCACAAGGGATTCAAGAGTGTTGGGATTCAAGAGTGTTTCTCTAAAGTGGAAGACAACAAAATTAATAAAACCTCCTCAAAGTGGTGAGTAACCAAACACATATAGTAGGGTGGCTGCTGGAACTCGTGGAGAGGGAAACCCTAGCAAGAGAAGGGGTGGGGAATACATGGGTCATGCCCAAAATGCAGTCCAAGGCCCAACTTGTTCTGTCCGCACATGTTTTTGACGATTCCAAGAGCTATAGAAGGAATTTGGAGGTGAGGCTGGATCCGTTGGAAAGCTTCTCTTTTGAGCATATCCAAACTATGGTCAAACGCTTCAAACAGACTCCGGATGACCGAGTTATGCTTGTTTTATTATAGACTACTCATGGATGAACGAGAATGGCTGCTCTCAGGCTTGCCTTGTGTTGCAGCATGTTTTGGTGTTCAAATGAGTTCTAACTGATTTTTTCCATGGTTCCTAAGTAAAATAACGTCATTAGGTAGCCATCTATTCTCCATGTTATGGAAAGAGAGTGTGAGTAATGAGTTCACCTGTCGATTTAATTGACGAGCTCGTGCCCTTGTAATTGATCCTTCCATAGGAGGTGGTGCTGCAGCAGAGTTTGTATCTGTACCGTTGATGTCTTCATCAGATGGTTGACTACACACACATCCTGTGAATGAGACCTTGTTTATTTACTTGTAACTAGGATTATTTACATGTTTATCCTCTACGTCCTTAGATATGAGCGGTAGGATAAGTCAACACCTGTAAGTTCAATTGATCACTAAAAAAAATTATGACAAATAAATACACAACATACTCATGCAACACAAGTATTATCTAGACATCTATGGAATAATAGCACACATATCTATCGGAAATATCATCACTAAGATACAAGACATGGTAGAAAATATAACATACCAGTCTTCCTCAGGAGCAAAATTGGGAAGAGACAAAGATGGCCCTGTTGTGACGACGTTGTAGCCAAAGTAGGTTGCAACTACGACATCGATGAAGCAAATCATGAGCAATCGCGCCAACACTTCACAAAAACATTATTTGTCATCTCCTGTTGCAGGATCTCAATAATAATGAGGTTCTAGAGACATTCTCTCCCGATCACTGGTGCACGCCAACGAAACGGGATAGAGCAACCAGCCTAGCAAAGAGAAAGAAGCAAAACCATTGCTATTGGGGCAAAGCCTTCTTTTTGTGTGTCTCTGTGGGGTGTGGTGACCTCGAGCTATATGTAGACGTTGAGATGAAGCCCCCCTCCCCTCCAAACTAGTAATATGGTACTAAAAGTTCCATAACAACCTCTAGTATAATATCGGATTTTCTAAATAGCAGTCACCTGCTTTTGTATTTTTGGAAGACAAGTGTTTTTTTAATTAGTATACACTATTTTTTCAATTAGTTTGATGTGAAAATTTAGTTAATTCGTATTAAGAAAAATAACCCACATATTGAAGTTGGCATAATGTCGGGGATAAGATGACCCATAGAGCAGTATCGTGATATGTGCAGACAGCAAATATTGCCCGAGGAATTGATTACGCAAGACTACGGGACCTAGAGCTACGAGTAACGATGCCCAAGGTTATGCCCGAGCAAGGAAGCTCGGAGAAGGTGCTCGGGGCAGAGCCCGAGCAAGCATGCTCGAAATTACTACCTGAGCATGCTTGCCCCTAAGAACACTGAGCCAGGGATGATCAAGCGAAGAGACTCACTAGAGCAACTTTATGGACGAGCGTCCATCCCAACACCCAAGGGCCAGGGGCGGATCCACAGGGTTGCTAGGGTGGTCTGCGGACCACCCTACGGCCCGGCCCAGCGTACACCCCCCACGGCCCAGGATGGCACCGCACCGCACAACAAGCCCAGACAAAAGACAGCAGACTACAGACGAGAGAAAGGACCGAGCGATTGAGAAAAGAGAGGAGGCGAGGAGCTCCTGCTCCAGATTCCAGTCTAGTCGGCGTCGGCCGGCGGTCGGCGACGAGGCGGCGAGCGACGTCGGCGCCGGAGAAGAAGACACATCGCCGGCTCGCCGTGCCAACCGCCAGTATAGAGTTGTAGCGCCCGCCTCGGTCCCCTATTCCCCAAAGTCCCTAACCCTAGGCTCTAGCGGCCATTGGTGCTTATGGCGGCGGCGGCGCACGGCGACGGGGGCGAGGCACTGTCAGGCGTGGGCGCCTTCAAGGCGCGTGGGCGGTGGCGAGGCTCTCTCGTCACTGGCAAAGGGCGAGGGGAAACAATGGCGGTGGCCGATGGTCGTGGTGTGGCATAGTACCATACTAATTGAGTGATTGTGATTTGTGAATTTAGCCAAACACAACTACACAAGTATGATGTTGAATTGTTGATTGCTTGATTTTATACTTGATAGTTGATCCTAATTGATGTAGTTATTTACTTTTGATAAATTTTATATTTATATTTGGTACGTTACATTTGCCGGATTACATCGGACCACCCTAGTACAAAATCCTGGATCCGCCACTGCCAAGGGCGAACTGTCTGTCTCGGGAGTAGCGAAACAGAGACAAGCAGGCAACAGAGTAAATACGGGCACTGTAACACAAAATTAGACGCAAGAAGGACCGATGAGATGTATATCTACCCTTCATTACGACTAAGCTCGAGCTGTACTCTATACCACCTATGAACTCAACCGAAAAGCGGGGCCCATGAGCAATATTATTAGGTGAAGAAGTAACTTCCGTACAAGTAGATATAAAAGGGCTAGCATCAGCCTTAGCAAGACGGACAGAGACTCAAAGAAAAACACAATCACAAACGTAAATACCAGCAGGAGGAAGGAGCATCAGCAAGCACATGACTTAGCCAGTTCTCATCAACCTCAACCTTGTAACAGTAGCCATAATCTAGAACGGAGGAGTATCGCTTACCCGAGCAATCTCCCTGTATGAACGCTTTGCCCCCGCAACATTAAGAAGAATACTAAGTAAGGTTATTACCTCAACCCGAGTGGCCTGATTTTGTAGCAGTTCTCGTCCGTAAGGACATATAATTTTTTAAAAAATTTGTTAATTGACTGGTTTGTGTCATTATTGTGTCAGCGTTTGATTTATATACAAATTTTTTGGGCTTAATGTTTTGTTTAACTTCTATAGATTTTTCAATGTGTTTTGTTTTATTTTCTAGAGGTAACTAGTACCGGATAAGTGGTCGTTGCCACAAAACTTGAAAGCAACCCGCTAGATATAACAAGATGAATACCTACCGTGACGTTGCATGGTGAGTAGGGTCTCAATCTGTCGATGACGTTGGATGAGAACATGTTCAATGGGTACTAAGAACCTTCCAGTGCTATACGTAGTAAATAAAATAGTACAGAAAAATACAGATGATAAGTAAAAAGAAAATGTGAGTGATGGATATAACGTTTTAAGTTAGGACACCGTCGACAATAGCCTAACGCGATTTTTATTCAGCAAGCATAAGCTTGAAATCTTTATTTTAACTGATCTGATTAAAACCATGATACATGCTGGCATCCTCGAGAGGGCGTGGGATAAATGACGAAATCCCAAAGAGGTAGACACGCAATTCATCATATCTCTCCGTCCCACAACTCGTGGAGAGATTTGTATGGCCCATCGGGCGAGACGAAGTGCTCCCCCTGGCACGCCCTCCTCTGCGGTATCGCGGCGATCATCTCCTTCTCCTCATCGCTCAGCTCCCACCCGAAGATCTCCATGTTCTGCCTCATCCTCTCCTTGTCGAAGCTCCGCGCCGCCAGGCACGCCCCCTGCTCGTACACCCACCTCAACGCCACCTACACACGCAGAAAATCAATCACCAAAACCATCTATTGTCTATCATGTACTATATACATATCTATAAAACAAACTAAGACAAGTTTAAAATTATAATATAGTACTTATACGGAGGCACAACATTAATCTTAAAATGATAAAATTTCTCACGTTAATTGGAAAGAAAAGAAAAGATCTACACAGTTAATTACGGTGAGATCAGATTATAGCGATTTAGATTAAAAAGAATAGTGGCATGAACTATAATAAAAAAGTTAAACATAAAAATAGTGGAAATAAGGGTGCATAACAACTACAAAACTATAGACTAAGCCCATATTAAAATCAATAAGAAAACATAAATTCGAAATATAAGCATAGTCAATATGACTACCCTCTCCGTTTTTTTTGTTTGACGTCTTTGACTTTTTGATGTGTCTTTAACCATTCATCTTATTTAAAAAATTATTACAAACATAAAAAAATATAAGTAATTCTTAAAATACCTTGAATGCTAAAACAAATCACAACAAAACAAATGATATTTACATAGTTTTTAAAATAAGACGAATTGTTAAAACCGTGTTTAAAAATCAAAAGCGTCAAATAAAAAAAGGAGGGAGGGCTATAAAAAACTAGGCTCACATATCCGCGGGACACTGTACTGGTATAATTGACGGTGTTGTTTGCAAATGTTAGCGGAAAGGATTTGATTTAGTTTGGTTTTAGTTTTACCTGAGCAACTGTTTTGCCTTTCTTGGCGGCGATGTCGCGCAGCACGCTGCTCTCCATGACGGCGTTGGAGCCCCACATGTCGCCGTATGCCCCGAGCGGCGAGAACGCGGCCACGACGACGCCGGCCTCGACGCACGCGCGGCGCACCTTCTCCTGCCGCCACCCGACGTTGAGCTCCACCTGGTTGACGGCCGGCGGGACGGCGGCGAGGGAGAGCAGCGCCGACATCTTGGCCGCCGAGAAGTTGCTGACGCCGATGGACCTCGCGAGGCCCAGGCGGTGGCACTCCTCCATGCCGCGCCAGACGCCCTCCATGTCAAACGCCACGAGATCCAACGAGCGGTGGCCGTCGCCGGCGGGGTCCTTCTTGACGGCGGCGACGGGCCAGTGGATGAGGAACAGGTCCACGTAGTCGAGGCCGAGGCGCGCCAGCGAGTCCCGGAGCGCGGGGACGACGCGGGCCGGGTGCGCGTCGGAGATCCAGAGCTTGGTGGTGACGAAGACGTCGGCGCGGGAGGCCACGACGCCGAGCCGGACGGCGTCGGCGACGGCGGCGCCGACGGCGGGCTCCGTGCTGTAGAGCGTCGCCGTGTCGAGGTGGCGGTAGCCGAGGCGGATGGCGTGGAGGATGGTGCTCGGCAGGTCATCCGGCTTGCGTGACGCGCCCGTGCCGAAGCCTAGCACCGGCATCTCGTGCCCCGTGTTGAGCCTCACGCGCGGGATGCTTGCGCCGCCGCTCGGCTCGCCGGCGACGGCCATCGGTTCGACGGCGTGTTGGAGTCGTCAAGAATCGGAACTCTGCAGAAGGCAGTCGTGGATCAGAAAGTCGTGGATCAGAATATCAGATCGTGACAAGTTTTTATAACTGAGTCCTATGTATGATTTGACGAGATCCAGACTAAAATACTGGTATTTTTATGCCAGAACAAAAAACCAAAACTTATCGGATCTGCTTGTCGGATTCCTTGATCGGGACTTGGGACTTGGGAGTTGGTGGCTTCATCCAACTTTGCTTGTGCCGTTTATTGCTAGGGGTTAAAACGGGTTCAATAATATCTATCTATACTTTTTGGATCTATATTCGATTTTTTTTATTGAAAATCCAATTGACGGAAACAGATACGGATAATTATCTGGATTTTTAAACCGACACGGATACATATATATGTTGGTGTTATCTGATGGATATTATCCATATCCGATGATTGTTATGCAGATATAATTCGTATATGAAAAGGGATTAGGTTTTGGCTTGCCCACTTCATGTTGATTCAAAATATGAGCTGATACTGATGTTTGGCTTGGTCTAGAGGCATGCTACTCTATACAAGTTCACCTAACTGCATTGTATGTCTTTCTACTCACATTGTAATTTTGTACTATGTGTTGTGCCTTACTGGTATTATCATAAAACCCAGTTTCATATTCATATTTGGTCCTTGTCTAATCCGATACCATGTCCCACTAAATCTGTATTCAAATCTGTATTGGACATTATCCGTCTCTGATCTGTATCTGGTAAAAAAATACGGATACATATATGGGTTGAGCTATGTCCGACCATATCCAACTCGTTTTCATCCCTATTTCTCATTGTTGTATATTCCTCAATCATTTAATTTAAGAAAAATACTTCATAATGTATCTCCACTACTATAGAATGGGCATTTAGTACCGATTCGTAAGGGCCTAAATGGGGACCGATGCCCCTCAGGCATCACTACCGGTTTCAAAACACGGTACTGAAGGCACATCTTGTTGCACCGCAGCGCACACGTGACGCGTCGCCCGGCCCCCCAACACATACCGGTTGGTGTCTCCAACTAGTACTAGTAAGCCCACATGTGGCGCCTCGCTTCTTTCACTAACATGTACCGGTAGGTGTCTCCAACCAAGATCTTGGTAGGGGTCCAGCGCCAGACTTGACAGTACGCTTTCCAATATACATAATTAATATATATTATTATTGTAATTATATGTGTGTTTTCTAGTATATATTATTGTCATATGTAATCAATCATGCACAATTAACAGCAAATAAATCATTGAAATTAATTAACAAATTTAATTGCAACTAATATATGTCACAATTGCTAGCTAGCTAGCTATGCAACAAATAGATAAGTACACATATGTGAACAATTCAAATAATAAGTAAATACACATGTTCGATCTGTTTATCGAGATTTTTTACATGCATCGCTCTTGGTTGCAGTAGATGTCTATGTCGACACTTGACAAGCCCGTATAGGAAGGCCAAACCTATTAACAGGGTCATGAAACTTGCCATGGGGATTATGATCTCATCGAGAATAAAACCGGTAAGTTGTTCTTGCACTGCTCTGACTCGCTCCGGCGAGAGTTCTGAAACTCGTTCATCCATATGGCTGCTAATGGCTCCTGTTTGGGTGTGCAAGAACTCGCATACATAGTAGCCACATAAATTTGTGTCGGGCAAGATCTGTGGATAAAAAAGATAACGGGGTGGGTGCATGGAAAGTTACAATCTACCTAACTAAAAACTAACATTACCTTAGAGGCACGTACAAAACCAAATTGTTGTCTAAATTCCCCCTCGATCTTCGCACGAAACCTTTCGAATGCACTACACACATGATTACGAACTTTTAATGATTAGAATTTATTTCAATTGAAAGTAAATATAATTGGTGCAGTATTGAAAGTAACAGGAATACCGATTGAGCAAGTCGATCATGCCTTGGTACCGGCTAACTGGATGCCTTAACGAGTCAAAAATTATGATCTGGCTACGATCTAGCTCGATAATCATAAGGATCCAGTGATAACTATACATAAAAATATATATCAATGTATGTAAGTGATTAGTTGTAACATCGTGTTATGAAATCACGTACACATAGTTCCATGGTAGATATATCTGTGAATGAAAATTTTGACCCATGAGAGCTTCGTAAAGCGTGTCCTCTGTGACTGTTGGCGAATATGCGGGCATCTTTTGGTTGACTTTTAATGGGTTGATGAATCCTCTGTCAAATATTATCTTCCATCTAAATCTTTATATCTTCATTCTGCATAAGATGGATATGTAGTTAATTGTGCTACCAAAATAATATAGCACGAGGGATTTCTGCAAAGGAGACTATTACAGAAACCAACAGCTCATCAGGCCCACGTTGAGGGCGTCGGTCTGGTAGAGTTCGTACATAACCTCCCATTCGATATAAAATGAACCTTCCCCATGGAAAAAATCTTCTTGCATGTACTTGACAGCGAACGACTCTAGACCATTGTTGTACGCTTCCAAATACCAATCATGAAATTGCCGCATATTTGTTGGTAGCTGGAAAAGGTAACCCCGCTTAACCAAATCCTCGCCCTTGGAGAATTTCCATCTTGTCACTTCCGCATACTCGATATCCTTTATGCCATTGCCTGCTCTTGGGCAAGTCCAGTTTCTTCGAATAATTTTTTCATCTCCTTGGCCTTCTGCTCAGCTGACTGCTCATCTGCCTTGTTCCTTTTCTTGGCCTTTGACAATGTCCGCTCGTAGTCTGATACAAGAGGCTTGTCTTTTGAATCCATCAGAATTTTTAATTGTCTCCATGGATCTGTACCATTCGGTAAAGGGCTGAATCTTCTTAGGTGATTTTTTCAAAAAATGTGTAGCAACATGAGCTCTTAGATCCGCATCGAGCTACTCTGTTTTCTTTTCGTACATCAACTTTGGAAGTGGTGCCAGCTTATTAGGAAGCGGAACCAGCTTATTAGGAAGCGGAACAGTCCTGCTTGGTTTGGCTATCACCTTCTTGTGAGTAGCTGGCCGAGGAGGTGATGGACTTGGAGTTGCATCGGGTTGTTCTGCAGGAGATGTTGGGGTGAACTGTGGATGTTTGCAGGTGTCAACGGGGTTGGGCTTCTTCTGCCATGCTCCTGGAGGTCTCTCGGTGGAGAGGACACGTCCACGTTATGTCCAAAGATGATTAACCTTTTGCGCCATAGGACGAAACTGTGTAGCACCTCTCCTAGCTTCGTAGTCCCGTCACCTCTGGGAATGTTGAGGAGAAGGTCCTCAAACCCTGGGCAGACCTCCTCCACCGAGACCTTGGAGTAGCCCAACGGTAACTGTTTGTCATGGAGGAGCTATCCTAGCTCCACTGGGTGAGCCATGCCATCAATAGCCTTAATTGTGAGGTTTTGCGCTTCAACGTGCAGCTCACAAGGTGTCCGCTGCCTGATGTCGTAGACAGGAAAGTGGCCCAATTCCCCTTCGAGCCCACCGGAAGCGTAGCTGCTCCGTCGTGCGGGGGGGGGGGGGGCTGATGATGTTCGGAGGAGCCTGGCCCGACTCTAGCTGCTGGATCAGGGCTAATTGGACCTGTTTATGAATCCCTTCTTGCATGTCCCTTTTTGCTTGCTCAAGCGCGCCGGCTCTCTGACAAGTCCTATAGGTCTCGGTATCCTTAGCGAATCCAACCCTCCATGAGACCACGCCTTTACCGCGTGTATGCCCAGGGTGCTCTGGGTTTTGTAGGGCCCTTGTTAGCTCATCGTTCTCCCTTGTGGCCACTTTCCTGAGCTCGGGGCTAAACACCGCCTTCCCTCATCATCAACGCGGACGCCGTGAGCATAAAACCAATCACTTGCTCTTTTCGTCGGCCACCGCAATGGTATGGGTACGACACCCTTCAACAACAGCTCATGTTCCCGCCTCTCCCATTTAGGTAAAGCACTACGGTAACCACCAGTGCCCAGGTGGTGGTGGTCAACCTTCTTGGCTGCATTTCTCTTGTTCTTCTCACTCCTACTTTGACCTTCTTGAAATTTTTTGTATTCCACGAACACGTCTCAGTGTTCTTCCAACTTTGGGTACAAGTCTGGCATCTCTTCCTTTAGAACATACGGCTGGTTCAATTTCTTTTTGAAGGCCTGAAATGCAATGGCCATCTTTCTGAATGCATAACGTTTGACCTTCTCTTTGATCCCCTCAGGGAGTATGAATTGCCCTTTCATATCAGCCCAGAGCAAGTTCTTCATGTCTATAGGAACATGCTCCCACTTCACTATACTAATGGGCACGTGGTCCCTAACATGGATGCCGCATACCGAATTGAACGGCGCAATTGCAGCGGTGGGTGCAATAGGTGCACTATCCTCGCCGACTTCGGTGACCACGTGCCATGCCCTTGACTTCTTGCTTGGACCTCGCAGACGTGATTGCCTGCTTGGTTGACCGGTTTGAAAGTATAGTATAAGCATGAAATGTTCAAAATATCGTCTATGCACGATAGTGGAACCGATGACATATGCATCCGTAATATTTATCTCTGTGGATTGAGAGGCCTCGTTGGGCTCTGCGGTCGGTTCTAGCTCTGCAGTCTAAACGGCCTCATCCAAGGGGGGATCACGCTCCCCCGAATAATACGAATCATATCCCGCAATAAAATATCGCAAGACCTCATCGGCATCATAACCATCGCCATCCATCGTTGTTTCTAACTCTAGAAGAAGGCATTAAAAATAATGAACAACGAACGGAGATAAAAATTTGACGTTGTGCTTGTTGTTAGCTAGTGTTGCATCGTCATGCTAATGCAGAAAAATAGATTCACTCAACAAAATAGTTCCACACAACAAAATACCATGATTCACACAACAATTTGACTAGTTCCTCATGTAAAAAATTCGATTAGTTGCTAATGTAGAAATATAAATAATAACTAAACAATTAATATCATGATTCACACAACAAAATAGTTCCACACAACAAAATATCAAGATTGACCCAACAATTCGACTAATTCTTAAAATAAATTCAATCATGATTCACACATCGGTAGCTAGCAGATCAGTAACGGTACTAAGTAGCAAATCAGTAATGGTAGCAAATCACTAAAATATATTCAATCTTTTACAATAAAACAACAATAATGAGCAAGTTATAGCAACTTGAGAATGTCGGGGGGTTGCCGCCGAGGAGGAGGAGCTCGGGGACGTTGCCAACTCACAGGGGGTCGTCGAGGACGAGGAGATCGGGGATGTCGCCGGCTCGCGGGGGTCGCCGCAGAGGAGGAGGAGCTCGGGGACGTCGCCAACGCGAGGAGGGTCGTCGACTGTGCTAAGTGACGGCGGCACGTGGGGGGTCATCAGGGCTAGGGTTGGAGCAATGTTAGGCGCAGAGTGAGATTTGAGAGTGAGAGGGGCGGCCTTGTGCGCTTCTCAATATAAGTGGGAGGGCTTCAGTCCTGGTTGGTAACATCAACCGGGATTATTTCTCGTAACAGTATCGGTTCATGTTACCAACCGGGACTAAATACCCCACGCACGCCAAAATTTAGAAGGAAACTGTAAGTTGCATGAAAAAAAGTTTGTGTGCAGGGGCGCAACCGGGACTCGAACCCACAACCTGCGGGTGAGCGCCCAACGCTCCTCGCGTCGCTAACCAGTGTGACTGAAAGTTCGTTGTCCACACATTTCGGCCAACATTGTATTTGACACACAGGCATAAATTGTTTCTAACTCCCTATGTGTCGCTGCCATGTGGGATCCGGAGGTGGCCACATGTTGTCTTCTTCCATCTAATCCCAACGGGCCTCCTCGTATAAACTTTCCATTATGCACCCTGCCCCTGCATTTAGATTTTGTATAAACTTCAGGCAAAACTTTCCCCAGCGCCTGCTTCAGTTCATCGCGATGTCTTCATATATAAACTTATTTGATTTCATGTTTTTTGATTTTGCATCAGTGTCTACACCTTCATCGATCTACACCGCTTTATCTTTTCATTTATTGAATTCTCATTCGAATTTTGCAGGTCATTGGATTTTGCAGTTCATCTGATTTTGTGTAGTTCACATTGGAATCAGGTGTGTGTGTGTGTTTAATGGCGCCCTTCTGCCTTCCCGAGCTACTCCGCTATATCTTCTCCCCCTTCACTGTTCCACACCCATTCTCATCGGATCTCCTCTCCCCAGTCTCGCCATCTCTCCTCCCCGTCTCCATCAACGCGCCTCCGCCAACGCGCGATGCTACGCCCCCACAAGACCTGCCGGATGGGGTCGAGGCCACCGCCGCCATCGCCGCGACCGGCGCCACCGGCGCCGCTACCGCTGTCAACGGAGCCGCTACGCCGCCATCGCTGTCGCTCCGCTGCCGCCGCGCGTCGGTCGGCCGGCCAGCTGGGAGGAGTTTGTGGAGCTGGTCCTGCTCGGTGGCCCCGTCCCCGTCTTCTCACCATCGCCGCCACGAGCGCCTCGCACCTGGGCGGAGATGGACGAGCTGCTGCCGCCGCGCCCGCCAGGGGAGGAAGGGCCCGCCTGGGTTAGCCGCCTCCGGGTGACAGTGGACCTGCCCGCCTCCGGATTCGACTCCGACGGCAAGGACTGGCGGTGCCCCTGCTGGGAGGAGCATCGGCAGGAAGACTACACCTCATACGAGAATTAGTCCGCCGGTGCCGCCGCCGCCGCCACCGCCGGCCTAATATAGTAGTTAATTATATTATGTAATGCAAATTAATGGAACTTTGCCCCAAATGTAGTTCCTTATATTATGTAATAGAAATTTAAGGAAATTTACCCCAAATGTAGTTCATTAATATCCATCTTTATAATTATGCAATGTGTGTCTTTTGGTCCAGGCTATGAAAATTATACTATGGTTATTAATATATACGTGCTTAAAATTTTGTTGTGCCCCGAAGCGTGCTATGTAAAAATTCTAAAATTATGTTGTGCGCCTGAGTTGAAGGGCTTCAGTCCCAGTTGGTAACATCAACCGGGATTACTATTGGAAACAATACCAGTTCATATTACCAACTGGTAATAAAACCCCATGCGCACAAAAATTTTGGGGAAAACCGTAAGTTGCGCGAAAAAAAAGTTCGCGTGCAAGGGACACAGTCGAGACTCGAACCCGCGACTTGCGGGAGAGCGCCTGCCGCGCCACGTGCTGCTAGCCAGTGTGATCAAAAGTTCGTTGTCAACAGGTAAGGGCGCAAAAATATTTATACATACCTAGCTTTATCAAAATTATACAAATACATGGTCCGTGTTTTTTTTTTATTTGACGCCTTTGAGTTTTTAACACACCTTTGAACATTCGTCTTATTCAAAAATTTAGTGCAAACATGAAAAAAATATAAGTCATGCTTAAAGTACATTTAACGATAAAATAAATAGTCAAAAAGTCAAAAGCGTCAAATAAAAATCAACGGAAGGAGTATAAAAAGGTAAAAATATCGCTATAACCTTAAAATCATATGGATTACAAAACTGTACAAGACAGATGGACTTATTTGCTAACATACTTTGTTTTTCCAAGTGATCCTTCATTATGATCATGGCGTACATAGGGTGATTTGTCAGCATCATCTAGGACACTGATGTCTACATCCGCCGTGAGAGGGGGCAACTCGTCAAATTAGTTATACTCTTCTTCGTCTGTCACGCCCTCAACTCCGACGATCCTTCTTTTACTTGGAATTACCATGTGGCGCTTTGGCTGATCGGTGCTGCTAGTCTTGTCCTTCTGTTTCTTTCTTCTTTTTGATTTGCTGGCCATGTCCATCACATAGAATACATGTGTGACATCATTGGCTAGCACGAACGGTTCATCCCTATAAGCCATTTGCGCGCTTGAGGTCCACGGTTGTCATACAGTATTCGTCGATCTCCACGGCTCACAATTTCACCCATTGGCACCGAAACAAGAGGGACTTTCAAAGCTCCATAGTCCGGCTCCCATATCTCTTCTATGAAACCATAATAGATGTCCATGTTTCCATTGCTATTCAAGGCATTTATACGAACGCTGTTGTTTTGATTGGTTCTCTTTCTATCCTGGGCAGTTGTGTAAAATGTGTAGCCATTTATTTCATACCCTTCGAATGATACGATTGTCGTGGATGGTCCCCGAGCCAAAAGTTTCAATACATCATCTTCTATTTGCTTGGCCATCACTTGATTTTGTAACCATCTGCCGAAACGATCCATTTGTTCAACTGCGATCCAATCATCTGACTTATCTGTGTATTGTTCTTATAGAACTATCTTGTGATCATGGATATAAGGAGCCACTACAGCTACTTGCTTCAATACGGTGAAATGTGCTTGTTTAAATGAACATAGATCATCGTAGAAGCATTCTTTTCTCCCTAGAGTCCCTTTTCCTCGTAACCTGCCCTCATGGCGTGATACCGGGACACCAATCGAATTCATATCGTTAAAGTAATCGACACGGAACTCGTTCACCTCCTCTATGCCAACACCTTGGGC
The DNA here is from genome assembly GCA_036346415.1 of Raddia guianensis. Taxonomy (NCBI): domain Eukaryota; kingdom Viridiplantae; phylum Streptophyta; class Magnoliopsida; order Poales; family Poaceae; genus Raddia; species Raddia guianensis. The sequence continues at coordinate 6,212,992 of CM070537.1, forward strand.
AATGCAACCTTCTGGACAAGACCGGTTATGTACATACTTTTTTAGTACGGCCATGTACCTCTCGAAGGGGTACATATTGTGCAGAAACACGGATCCGAGAATTTCTATCTCCTTGACAATGTGGACCAGGAGATGGACCATATTGTCAAAGAAAGATGGAGGGAAGATCATCTCAAGACTGACCAGACTATCCGGATAACCGTTTCATCATCACGTGACAATCATGTGATTTTAGGTGTACAATCTTATTCTCTTTTGTGTTAATCAGTCTTTTATTTTTGGAGGAGTACCCAGAAGGGACCTTCACGCTGCTTAAGAACTTTATAATGCTTTTTTCTCTTCCTTGCTCAGAGTGTAGCTCGCAGGGTGGAGGTAATGTTGTCCTTTTGCTCTTTTTCCGGATGTAGGTCGTTCCTGACTCCCAGTAGCTGCAGGTCCTTTTGTGCCTGAAGTGTATCTTTTGATTTGCCATGCATGATGTCCAGTGAGTGGCAGACATCTAAGTCTATCCAATAAGGTAAGTTCCAGAATATGGACTTCTTCTTCTAAGTGGCCTTCTCATGACCTTGTTTAGTCGGGACAGACTTACTACTAGGATCCTTTTCCGAATACTACTTTCAGATCCTTTACCATTGAAAATATAAGTGTCCCACTCCAATCCTTCGGCTTCTTGCATTTCTCTTCTATCCCATCGAAATTCTCACCCTTCCTCCGTAACAAGTGCCTCGGATGGAGAATCTACGGTGGTCCATGTACAAAACCTTCCGAGAGTTTTTCAGGTATCGGCTGTCCGTATCCTCTAAGCACTGGATGCAAGCTTTATATCCTTTAATAGATAGGCCTGACAGGTTACCTAGTGTAGGCCAGTCATTGATGGTCACAAACAGCAATGCATATAGGGTGAAGTTCTCTCTCTTGTACTCATCCCGGACACGTGCACCATCAGTCCAGAGCGTTAGCAGATCTTCAACCAAAGGTTTCAGGTATACGTTGATGTCGTTTCCAGGTTGCTTCAGCCCTTGGATAAGCAATGTCATCATAATATACTTCCGCTTCATACAGAGCCAAGGAGGAAGGTTGTACATACATAGAGTCACAGGCCAAGTGCTGTGATTGCTGCTCATCTCGTCGAACGGGTTCATCCCATCCGTACTCACCCCAAACCTTATGTTCCTCACATCTTGAGCAAAGTTCAGGTATTTCTTATTGATTTTCCTCCACTGGGAGCCATCAACCGGGTGCCTTAGCCTTCCATCGTCCATACGATTTTCTTTGTGCCAACACATCATCTGGGCATGCCTTCTGTATGCAAATACATGCTTCAGATGGGGGATTATAGGGAAATACCACACCACCTTAGCGAGGGGTCCGTTCTTCTTACGATCCCCCTCTACCTCTAGGTCATCACGTCTGGTCTTATACCGCGAAGGTTTGAATACTGAACAAGCTTCCAATTCCTTGTACTCATTCCGATAAAGGATACAATTGTTACAACATGCATGTATCTTTTGTACTTTCAACCCCAAAGGGCAAACGACTTGCTTGGCGTCATATGTACTTGAGGGAATTTATTACTGTACTAGCATTAATTTAAATCGAAATTAAAAAAAAAATTACCCGTTTAAAAAAATTAAAAAAATAGCATCCTGGCGCCTTTCGGACGGGCGATCGACTATAAACGCCGTTCAAAGAAAGCGCTATTTAAACAATGCGCCCGTCCAATGGGCGGTATTTAAATAGCGCCGCTCAATGGGCGTTTTATATAAAGCGCCCGTTCAATGAGGCGTTTTATGTAAAACGCAGCAACCACAGTAGTGTTTTTACATCGGATTCAAGACGCCATCAATTTGTGCTCGCCAAAGACCGTCATTTTCATGCGCCGCCATCGCCATCGGATTCGACAATAATAATTGCGTGCAAGTGCGGTCGGATTCTCGACCATAAAACTCTAATACGCTCATGCAACTGAAATTGCTAATTAGGGAAGCTAATTAGGTTTTGTTGATAATTTAATTAACGGACGCTTCGGCTATAAAAGGGGAGCAAAGAAAATTATTCGCACAAGCGAGTGGGAAGTTTAGGTTTAGTTATGATGCGCTAATATGTTAAATTGTTTTATCCATATAACGTGCGATGACTTGTATCACATTAATCAATTTATTTTAATATTTGAGCATCGGTTGTGAGAAACCATAAAATTTGACGGTGACAACCGAGAATGATAAGAGAAGGTAAAATGACACTTTATTTGTTCGACTTCGATCGGAATACAAGTACGCATCCGCTTAAGGCGCTTGATCCGAAAATGACATGGACAAATGCACCACCGAGTCTTGCATGAAAGGTTTTCTCTGATCCGGATCTTCGATGTGCCGTACTCTCTCGAAATTTATTTCGCTTAGCGCATAAATTCGCTCGGATTGTCGGGTAGTGACATCCACAAAGGCATTTATAATTGGTGCATGGGGGTTCGCCTCAAATTGTGGATCAAGAACTAATCGCATTCGCTCCCACTGTCCGCTTGCACACCAATAGACCATTTACTCGATGTCAGAATCGCTTCTTTGTATTCTTCCGTGCGATAGTCTATGTATGTAGATGCAGCCATGGGGTATGGATCATCCATCCATTTTGTAAAGCCACAATCCTGTGCTCGCAAAAAATCGAGTTTATTTCAATAACCTTTATTAACCTAATATGGTTAATTTTGATGGTATACGCACCTCAAACATGGGACATCGGTAAAACCTACGGCCCGTAAAACCATCTCGCAACACGATCATAAATCTGCACGACCGTGTCGATCCCGTGGAGGCACCGCGCCATCCTCTATAGAACTCGGATCTCTAAGCATCGTAGGATTTGTGTTGTAGTGAGCTCTCGATACGATCGGCAAATCTTCGAGGGTTCGTGTGCTTCATCTCCGGGCTATATGAAAGCCACCATCTAGGTGGCACAAATGGACGAGTAGTAGTATGCACGTTATCCATCTACTACACATAACAAGGACGATGAAACATATATAACACACATATAAGTAGGTTGAACAGAATAAAATAAAAAATATTGTCACAATTAAACGGAATGAAATAAGAGACCACCTCCGAAACGATTGAAGATACAGTTCTTGTGCAATTGACGAGTGTTCAAAAACTAGATATGTGCTATGGGTGTTAGTGTGGTGCGAGATTCGTGGGCACCGGGTGCTCCATTTAAAGGAAATTGACATCGGATTCGTACCAGCGCGTGGGCGAGAAGCTGCTTTTTAAACACTGTGTATAAGCTCTGTGTACGAACACTGTGTGATCAGTTTTTGTCTCTTTGTGCTGTCATGTCGCTTTGACACTTTGTATAAGCACTGTGTAGAATCCTGTTGCTATTTGTCTTTGTCACACGCCGCTTCCGGCCGCAAAGGTCCACCGACGGAGAGGGATAGGACACGCGGAAGGACATGTTTGCACCGACGGAGAGAGAAAGGGGTGGGATTAATAGTGTTGACAGTGACTGGTCAATTTCACGAACAGTATACGTGAATTATTGCTTAAAAAATACTTAACATTTATCTCTTCTCACCGTGATGATGTGGTACCCTTTCCATCTATAAATATCGTGTTCCATAAGCTTCAACCGCAGAAGCTCACATACACCATGGCAAGTTGGGGTCCTTCCACACGGCCGCTCATTCCTGATACATGGTGGGAGTCATTTGGTCCAGAGAGCATGCTCGCCCACCGCATCCGCATGCGTGTGTTGGACTACGACGATCGGAGAGATGGTCCAGCCCTCCCGAGAGATCGGGCTATGCTTCAATATGGCTATGGCCGAAATGCCGCAGTGGTAACCCCGCCACAGTAATGGTTCGACCACGCCCATGAAGGCTTCACCGGTCGAGATTCTACCGGTGCCTGCACTACAACGTAAGTATCGCCCTTATTTTCCGTCATACATCTCGTGCGCAGACTAAGTATATCAATTGAACTCACAGATTCCAGATGTTACATGTGGATGGACTATGTGGATGGATGAGCCTTACCCGAAGCCGCATATTTTTACATCGCAAGTCTCCACGCAAAGATAGATCGCTGAAGAGCAGTGCTCCGTGCACTACTGACCATCGCACAACAAACAACTCAGCGGCGTCCTCGGGCGTCGCCAACAAATGACGGCAAGCGCGAGCCGCTAAACCACATGGTTCTCGATCAACACTACATCCCAACTCGTTTTTGTAGTGACACCTCATGCCTCTGTGGATGCCATTACCCCAAAGACACCGAACGCAGGTTCTTCGCGAAGATCGGTCATGCAAGAACAATATCCGGGTATTTTCACTGGCGGGAAGCGACTTCTCAATGTTCAGCCACGTGGTGTTCGTGCGAATGCCACAACCCTTTTACACAGCCGTGGCCATGCACGTAAAATAGTAGATATTTCAGAGTGACGACCTTATGCTACAATGGTTGTATCATTGATATTCGTGCGACTTGTTATGTATTTAATTTATGAGTTTAATTGCGATATGTTTTGCATAATAGGAAAAAATCAAGACATTTTAGACGTTGTCTTTGCCTTTGCACTACCAGTAACGACGGACGCCACGTCGCTCAGCGTTAAACATTGCGTGTACAATGAAATGTTAAACATTGCGGTGTACAGTGGAGCGTGCATAAAATAACAGAAATAAATTAATAACAATAAGATATGGAAAGTGACATTGTAACGGTACTAACAACAAACAAAAGGTATGTACTAACATACGTTCTACGGACGCCCCCTCTTAGGCTTCACGCCCATAACAGAACCATCACCGAGACTTGCGCGCACGTCCGAGCCGTAGAGGGAAAAGTGAAGCGGTCCGGGGCCCGACGCCTCGCCGCGGTCGAGGTCAGGCTCGCGGCGTCGCATGCTCTGGCTGCGATCTAACGAGGTGACAGACGGTGCCTCGAGCAATCTGGACGCCCTATCTCCTGGCCGACTCACGAGAAGTACTCGAAGGAGTCCGCCGGGAGAGGATCGCCTCGCACATCGGTGGATCGACGAGATGGTCAGAACGCATCTCGGCGCCCGCCTGGCTGTCCCAAGCCGAGGGCAACGCAGATCTGCAATGTGTTTATTTGTAAGTATCATCACATATGCGACTATCGAAAATGAAAACAGGAGAACTAACCATCAAAAGTGGGCGCAGCAGTGGCTCGAACGACCAGAAAAGACGAGGCCGCTGAGTGGACGAGCCCGCACGCCGGCGGAAGGACGGATCGGGCCGCTAAACCCACCCGACGAGAGGCGCGTCGTCGGGCCGGAAGACGCTGAAATCTCCGGACGACGCGGCACGCCCCGAGGGGGAAAGACCCTGCAAGCCTCCGGACGACCCGCACGCCCCGAGTGGGCGAAAAAGACCCTGCAAGCCTCCAGACGTCCCTCGACACTCGGTCTTTGCCGAGCACGGGACGCCATTGGTGATCAGACGCGACGATATTAAATTATTATAATTCATATGTGCGACGATATTTAATTATTATAATTCATATGTACTATACCGGAGAAGGGGTGCTGGGGCCGCAGTACGGAAGCGAGGGCGCTGGATCAGCATAGCAGAGACGCCGACGTCACCGCGTGCACTTGTCGTAAATCCTCCCGGGACTCAAAGACCTCGCTTGTCGCCATCTGGATACCGTTCGATGCGCCCATTGCATGGCGCGCTTCTAAGCCGGACGACAGACGAGGTCAAGCTGTTCAACAATTATCAAAAACACGACATCCGACACAATTGTAAGTGTTATGATGCGAGCAAAGTAGTAATTATCTCATGCGAGATAGAAATGTTACCGCTGATATGCAGCACCGCCGGTGGTGCTCGAGTGCGATGTCGGAGACGCTAGGTACGTGCACGATCTCCGTGGGGCGTGTATCCGACACGAGTCGCGTGGCGAAATACGCACCACCGTAGGTACGCTGTCGAACGTCTTTGCCGTCGTACTCCGATCCTCGCCGACGATATCCTCCAAAGCATGTTCCCACTCTTCCACCCATCGGACCATCGCAGGGCCCAAAAGCGCCGCACTCGACCTCGTCTGGTGACCCTATAGCATTATGAAATGTTTAGACCATTACACTACGATAACAACAATTGTGAAGAAAGCACGAGTATCGAATATACCGTGAACGGACGGGAACGGTGTGCACGATCGGTAGGGAAACTCACGTCGAGTCCGAATCGCGCGATCACCTGTCATGCGGTGAGTACTCCTCGACAAAAATGTCGAAGATTATCGGCTTCCTCGTAAGCCAAGACGGAGTCACGCAGCATACAAGCGACGACAGAGCAAGAGGTGCACGAGCCTCGACGAGGTCGCCCCAGAAGATCGCCATCGGAAGTCGTGGTCCTCAACTGCTCCAAGATCCGGACGTAGTCCGTAGTCCTCAATGGGGTGTGGCGTGAGCCCACGCCGCTGCAAAAGAGGTGAAATTGTTAAATTACAGAATATCAATAAGATAGGAGGACAAATTGTTAAATCGAAAGTGTGGTTATTTCATTACCCGTCGGCGAAACCACAGAAAACCCATCGTAGGTCTATCCTCCTCGGTCTCGTGGTAGTACACAGCGCTGTACACACTGTGATCCATGAGAGGTCGACCGACGGCGATCCTCTCATTTACCACAACCGGAGTAGCAGTGGATACCAGGATCGGCGGCTCCGCCTCCTCCGTCTTGTACACGCAGTCGCACAGCCCCCTGTACGTAGCTGCAAGCACCGCGGAGGCCCAACTGTACGCGGGTACCTGATCTCCCTCGGAGTCGGCGATCCCCCGGGCGTACGAAAGAAGAAACTTGTCCACCGCATTGCCGGACGTGTTGCAAAACAACACGTACCCGAACAGCCAAAGCAGGTACGCCTCGAGGTGTCTGGACACCGTAGCCTCGTCTGCCTCCGGGTGGATGGTCTCCGCCTGTTAAAAAGTTTAACAAGGTATTATGCATGACGTCACCTGGTTAGAAAGAATATCATTTACAATTTGCCTCTTACCGTAAACCGCAGATTCACCTCTTCGCCGCCCATGCGTCTCGAATTTGGAATGGGCTCAGAGTCAGGGGAACCCGACGCCGCCGGATATTGGCGTGCATCGGGCCATCACCAAGACGCCAAAGTGGCGACACGTCCACAGCCACCACTGGGTCACCCGCACAGGGAAGTCCTAGTATATAGGACACATCCTGTAGGGTGGGGCGACTCACCACAGGCGGTGGAAGGTGTGGGTCTCGCCTCCACCGGTCGACGAGAGCTGCAAGCAAAGACTGTCGGCTTTAACCGGTCTGTTGAAGCCGACGCGGAAGGGCCTGCTGCCTCGAGGCGATCGCCTCCAAAGATCCGGCACACCGGGAGTAAGCCGCAAGGCGAACCTACATATAAATAATAAATAAGATATCGTAAAATTTCATTAAGCAATATACAATTTTTCCTCACCTATGAACCTAGCGTCGTCGATAGTCGAGGCTCCTTCGGTACTCATGACGAAAGGCCGGGAGTGGAAGGCCCTCAACGGCACTCTCAAGCGATCGATGCCTTTGGTCCACAGAGGATCCAAAAGACGATCGACTGCTGTCCGCCACCTCGTCCGCCATGTTTGAAGCACCTGCATGACATTAATTTAACGAATTAATAAAATCTTTTACAGCGACGTACGGATCAATGCAAAATGAAATTATGGATTACCACACTTTTAAATGCAGATAACACAAATTTTAATATGACAAACACTCCTCATTGTACATAGTAAATGTCTGCAACGAATATAGCATTATTATAATACATGGTGAGAAGCCCAAACTGAAATGTTATTTCGTTACAACATGACATACACGAATATAAATATTACAAATTTCACCGCATTATATTACATGTCCAGTCAATGGAAAGGACGTCGACCATCGTGTGCTGAACCTGAAGGTCCAGCCTCGAAATCGTACATTCCACTACTGGGTTTGTTACAATTTTGATACGTGTGGCCGACCTCATTGCATCTGCTGCATATCTTCACGGGACGCCCTGCCTCAGAGTGATCCATGTCATTTCGAATACGTCGATGCACTCGGCGTCCTAAGTTGCATTTCAGCTTGTTCCTATCCGGGACATGCCTACAGTTTGGCCCAACTGGGTCAGTGAATGACCCGTACATACCGTACCCGTATATCTCGGCATGCCAAGTGTGTAATATAGCTTCCTTCCTGTAATACAGAGAAACATAATTGTATGTTGATTGATTTGTCATTGACGCCGCTGCAAGTACATGAGAGCAAGGCTTGTGTAAAAGTTTCGGTTTACGACAGGAGCACTTGCATTGATCATCAGCAAGAATGCACTCGCATTTCCTCTAACGCTACGCCCAAGGCGAGCCCTATCCATGCAAAGGAACTTCATACCTCAACTCGTCTGCACCCATTGCGTGAGGTGAGTGTAGTCGCGCCTTCTTAACCTTTTCAATGATGTACTTTGTGACAACCCCGAAAAAGAACAACCGATTATCGACATGGCAATTGAGGTCGCCGATACCTATCCATGAAATACTTGCATGTTCGATGCGTAATCCCTCGACAATTGCTACAAGCGGCGGTTCTCGTCCTCTCATGACCCGCTTGTATACCTCTGCCAAGTTTGTGGTCATGATCCCGTATCACGACCTTCGAATCATATAGCAATGCCCACTTCTCTTCGGACGGTCTTCAATCCATTCTGAAAAATTTGTAATTCTTCCATTCCTCACGCTCCCAAATTTCCCTGGTATGCTTCGTCGTCACCATCCAAAGTCCGCCAAAGCCGATTGAACTTACGTTGTTGATTTTGCTTGCACAATCGCTTGAACAGATTCATTAAGTGTTTATTCTTGAACTGCAAAAGAAATTGGCACCCATATGTCTCATGCACCACCGGTATGTATGTCCGCCACCGAAAGCGACTCGATAGTCAAAGCCAAACTTAATTTCTTCGATCGCCGCCAACAATCCAAGATGTCTGGCATGAATTATACAAACATCGATCCGCCAACAACAATCGCATGCTTCACCCTCTCTAAAACCAAGACCGACTCTCCGTATTCTCACCTCGACAAAAGCAAATGCCACCGCGAAATCTGTTGTTTCACAACGGCGATTGCGATCGAGATCGCCTTTATACTTGCCGCTTAGGAATGTTCCACAACACATAGAACTCGGAGGACAATTTTGAAATCTCGATACATCGCCCCAAGGCAAAGAAAACCCACCGCAGAATCTAACTTTCCAATATCATCGCCTCTGCCTCCACCTCTTTGTAATCATAATATGTACCCAAATTTCTCTTAGCTATGGCATATCAGGATGACATATTCGCATAAGATGCTTCATATGTTCCAAATCTCATCTCTAATGCTTTTTGCTTTGCCCTCCAAGCAGTTGCATACGGAATAGTGTACTGAAATTGTTCCTCCATGGCTCGAATGATAGACCGAGGCTCGTAGTTAACGTTCTCTGCTATTTGAGCCTGCATTATATGTGCCACCATTGTTGATGTTAGATTTACGTGTTTACATCTCCACCTCAGTCACCGTACAATTATGCTCCCTCACTATTGAACATACCCAGTATTCCACCCACTTTCCTTTAAAGGCATGCACACGCCAAGGGCAACCGGGGACAACACACACCACATCGTACACACTTCGGCTAGACCTGACAACCCTGAATTCTCTCATAAGTGATAATGCCCAAATCTTCACGGCTGTCACCAATTCTTCCTTCGAGGGGTATGTCGCTCCTTGTGTCACCTCGTTCTATTGGTATTCCCAGGCTGTTTGAGTGTCTTCTCGGATAGATAGCTCTGCAAAGTTTGATGAGTTCCATTCGACCGGCACGATATTTTGAAAGCCACCGGGACTCTCATCGTCTGACACATCTTACTCAGGGACTTGTTCGTGCTCAGCATCCTCGGCCTCCATGGACGCAACTATAGCTTCAATATACTCCCCCTCATCTGCCGCACCTATGGGTTCCTGTGTTATTTGTTGCTCACTTGATCCATCCATTGTCTCCTCCAGCTCCTCCACCTCTTCCTGCACCACATGCTCAGTGTCGTCACCATCTTCCTACACCTCTTCCTGTACTACATTACTTCCTTCGACAGGTTGATGCAAAGCTTCTTCATTTTGTTCCCTGTATTTGGTCTGAACAAGAAGTGCTAGTGGTTGTCCTCGTTCAGTGGCAATCTCAACATAACGCCTCCATCCTCGGGTTGCCTTTATTGGTACCAACTCCCAATAAGGTCTTTCCGTAGTACGGCTAGCAACAATACCGATATCCGCACCATATTCTTCGGGTTAATTTTAAACGTCCTTATGTACCAATTTTCAAGCCCCGCTAACGTTCTCTCCGTGGGCCTAGATATCCCCAACATCATCGACCGGAACATAGACAGTGTCTACCCGTCTCGACCAAAATTGATATCCCTTGCCCATAATGAACATTAAAATATTTTACATCTCCCATTGACCTGTCATTTAAAACGAAATGAACTACTAATAAATTATAATTATTTTGTAATGACAAAAACATCTTAAAGATTTATCGCCGTTAATCCTTTGTAATATGCTTTAAACCAACGTGCATTATGCATCATATAAATCGAGTCTGCTACTACCGTAACGTCGCACCTACACATGTCCTCTAAATTTATAAGCCCTAACCAGAAAGCAGATAAAAATAAACATACGCATTAAATCAACGATAGCCCTCTTACAACCCTAGTTATAACCCTAAATATAGACTACAAATTACCGCATATATTATAAAACATTAAATCCTAAAACTCATTTACATATTCATACAAAAACATATCGGAATATTATTCTAATTTAAAACTCTAAATCAAATGTACATAAAATTACAGAAAATATACCTAATTTTTATTAAAACCTAATCGCTAAATCTAGGCTTTAAACGACATATTTAATTTATCATGTCCATATTGCTAACCTACCTTGTTTTTAAACATTACAAAATAAAAATATAACAGAGTTTTAAAATTACCTTTTTTTTCCCTTCTCTTCTCCCTCCTCACCCTCTTCTCTCTTCCTCCTCCTCTCCTCTTCTCCCTTCTCTCCCTCTTCTCTCTTCCTCCTCCTCTCCTCTCTTTTCTCTGCTTATGCTTGTTGCTGCAAGGCTTCAGGGTTGACAAATGACTCTTGTGTCGATCCGGCGCCGGCATGCTGGGGTTAAGCAATTAGCGCCCGTCAACAGGCGATCCATTCCAAGATCAGATAAAACGCCTCGTCAACGGGCGGTTTTTTTCGAATAGTGATAAAACGCCCGTCCAACGGGCGATTATTGACTACGACCGTTGCCGCCATTACACGCCCGTTGGTTCGGCTCTCTTTTACTGTAGGCCTTTAATAACGCCCGTCTATCGGGCGATTATTATATAGCGCCCGTTGAACGGGCGCTAGGATGCTATTTTTTTAATTTTTTTAAATGGGCAATTTTTTTTAATTTTGATTTAAATTAATGCTAGTACAGTAATAAATTCGTACTTTCAGACAGCGTGTTACCCTCCGGAAGCAACTTCTTTATTAGGCATAACAACTCATCGAATCCTTTGTCAGATAATCCAATGGTAGCCTTCCATTGCAATAGTTCGAGTAGAGTACTCAACTTTTTGTGTTAACAGCCTAAGTAGTACAATAGAGTACCACAGTCCTTCCACATGGGCTTAAACTTTTCGTACTGTCTTTCATTTTCGTATTCTATTTCTCCATCTAGCAGCATCAGTTCTAGGTCATCATCGATAAACTCCCCAATGTATCTTCGAAAGAATAGTGTAGGCCAACGTTCGGGATATTGTCCTCCTCCTCCTCCTCCTCCTCCTCCTCTTCTTCGTCGTCGTCGTCTTCCCTCATAATCTCTTCTTCACCGTGCTTAGTCCAACAGGTATAGTTTGGCATGAACCCTCTTGTAAGCAAATAGAAGTGAATATGGCCGGATCCTTGCCACTCCTTCTTATTCTTGCAGTCCATGCATGGACAACATATGTAGCCCGACGTCGTGCACGGAGTTTCCGCACGAAGGAAAGCGTCCAAACCCTGCAAAAACTTTATGCAGCGTCGATATTTCTTTTCAAAAGAAACTACTAGAATGAAATCAGCTCCGGGTAGAGATGGAGGGGGCTTCCTAGCTTTGCCCATTCACAAGGATTCGATTCTATGTCCAAACATCACATGCCTGTAGTAGCGGAAGGAGTGCCAAAGCCCATTTTAGTAGAAAGTTGCTGCCCTTTTATAGTAATGCGGAGTGACATAATCAATCGAATTCGACTGGTTGGTTCCCCTTATTAGTCAATTGCTTTTGACGTATCAGATGGGAATGGGAGAGTCTCTTTTCTTTCCGCAATGGAATCGGCTTAAGCTCGACCTTTTCTTTCATTTCCTATCATAGGGAGCGGGTAATCATTTCGCTTTACCAGGAAGTACCAAAAAATCAAAGAGCTCTTGGGAAAGCCATTTTAGTCAAATTGCTCTTTAGTTGATGGGCCCCGGGCGAGCTGACCGGTTACGCAGAAACCATAGACTTCCATGAGGAACCCACCTTAGCCACAACTCAAGGGAGCAGAAAAAGACCCAACTCGCTTCGGCTAGAACTACTGTCTTTGACTGTACAACCGGAGCTGGGGAGTTTGATTGCCCTGTTGAAACTAGTCCCGGAGCTTGGTAAAATAGGCCAACAGAGCTAGGGCTTTCACTCGCCGGAGCAGCATACTAGTCAACTTGAACAACAGAGCTATTTGAGTCAACTAGAACTAAAAAGTCCTACGTGCGTTGTAGTATGGGTGACTCTTAGGAAAACAAACAAGTGAAAGAAGCCCTCGTACCCACTCTTCTTTCCCCCCACCTACCCGGTAGGTAAGTAGGGGCCTCGTCATCTCGATTTTCCTTCCCAGGAAGACAGAGAAACTACATTTTCACTCATGACTTTACTTTTTATGCGACCGGAAGACGAATGGGATAAGAAAGGCCCTTTCCTGTCCATCCCGACCGGCAGCAGTTGGATCTCCCCATCTCTCCTCACCCCGGTCTTCGGCCCGAGCTGTATGAGGCAGAAACTCGTCCCACGTACGGTTCAGAGGCCGAGCCGCACCCCAGCAATAATGGTGTAGCTTAGGTCAACTAATACGAATAATTCCATGTTCCTTATTAAAGTCCTACAAACCATCGTGCTAACAAGCCATTCTCCTCCTAAAGTCCCTGAGCTTTTTCTGGTCCATATGCAGCCTGAACTGTGCCGCTCTCTGATTTGATTCACTTCGTTTCCATCTCCTCACCTCGCTTTAGTAGGTTAGGCGAGCGGCTTAATACTTCCCTGCTCAGAGTCAAAGAGGCAAAGTGCTAACCCATACGAACAACTGCCAGCAGAGCAACTGGAGAGACTCCGTTCTTTCTAGTTTATGGCACTCAGGCAATCCTGCCACCTGAAATCGCACTCGGTTCACAGCGTGTCAACAACTTCGACACCACGAACCAAGGGCTTCACAGGTGCCCTACCTGCTTCCTCCTATTCCTATTGATCAGATCATAGCCAAACCTATCTAGTCTTGCACGCTGTCACCCACCGCTCTTGCCAAAAACAAAGAAATTCTATCTTGGGAACTAAAAAAAGAATCAGAATGGGAAGTTTTTATTTCTTAATTCCCCGGCTATTTAGAAGCTCCCTGGCTTTTGATTAAAATATATTGTCCCTTTCTTTCGCTGTCTCTATTCTATTAGTGGACTTCCAAGACTAGCCGAAAACTAGCCGAAAAGAAATACTCTTCGTTTAGACTTTAGACGGGCATATGGAATAAACAGACGTAATTCCCCTTTTTCAACACAAAGAAAGAATCCGTTGCATTACTAAATGCCTACTTTCATCCCTTCCCGTTAAGGAGAGTTTCATCGGTTCCTAAACTCGCTATCGAATATGAGATTCCCTTGCCAGAACTCGTTCCAGTGGACTGAATTTGTTACCCCACTTTGCTTCAGCCTGTTTACATCCATCGCTGGTTCATCTACAGTATGTTACACAAAGATAATGAATAATCCAAATTAAATTTGTAAAACAACTATATTGCAATGTTTAATTTTTTCAAACATCTATCTACTTTTAATACAACTAAATTTGTAAAACAACTATATTACAATGCATTATTTTACATTGATTATAATATAATGATTATTTGCTCGACAAGTTATTCAAAATCTAGATTTAAAAGTTATGAAAATTACAATCATACACGACAAGTTCTTTCCACCTAATGATCCACACAAAAGATCAATTGCTCGATATATTCAAGCCTAGATTCAAAATTATAAACCAAAATTGACCTAAAATTGAGGTACACACACCTTCAATGTGAGCTACATCATAAATCAAACAAGATCTAAGCTTATGCTACAAAAGAACGAGCTATACATCGATCTACATTGATAATCTTTATGGATCATAAATGGGAAAAAAAATCAAACTTTATCCATGTTTCAAGCATTGAAAAACCATATAACACCAAATGTAGTGACCATCAAAGTTAACTTGCGCTTTGAGTAATTAGATCACAAATTAAAATTTTGGGTAGCAACTCCCCTGATCCCTTCAGCTCTCGGCTACCACTATGCTGCTCTGGTCAGGACTCTCTGGCGCCACTGTGCTGCTCTGGGGGGACTAGGGAAGAAGAATCTGTTCAAATGCTGCAGTCCAGTACCGGTTCAATCCATGAACCGGTACTGAATTTCGAAGGAGCCAGGTGGGCAAACATTACCGGCCAGTTAGTAACGGATGGAGACACGAACTGGTACTAATATGATCCCACGGCCCCTTAGTCGTTGAACCAGTACTGTTGCCACTGCCAGTCCCGGTTCGGGCCCAACCGGTATTGATGTGCCGGTAGGGAAGGCCCATTCTCTAGTAGTGCTCGTTGGCAATGGGATACACCCACCTTTTTCCTCTCGCTCCACCTCAGCGCAGGCGCTCTCCACTTCCACCTTCCTCCTCACACCTTCCACAACCTCGATGGTGCCACCCCTCCACCACCCCCACCTCGTCAACACCGCCCCCTCCCTCCATGGTTAGGGTTCAGGTGTGAGTGTTTCCCATGGGTGTTCTCTAGTATCATGGAGGCGATGAGAAGGTGTCAGCATAGCTAGAATAGTGTCGGTTGAAGGTTATCAGACCGATGGCAGCAAGCGAATCAACAAACACATTCCGATGTTAGGATGGACGGAGTCGTCATGTCGTCCGAAGGATGGACGACAGAACAGCGAGGAGTCGGTGACCTTGAATGTAGTGGGTGCTGGCGGAGATAGGCGATGGAAGTAAGGGCATGCAAAGCAGATCCAGAGGTAAAAAAGGAGGGGCGGTGAGCAACGAATCTCCAAATGCAACTGCGGGAAAGCAGCCGAAGATGAGTGGAAGGTGAGGCGGTGGTGGAGGCGAAGGGCATGGAAGGGAAGGAGGTGGATGACACGGAGGCGTGTCATGAAAAACACACACTGTGAGCATCGTTGAGCCCTAATTTTTATTAGTGGCATTGATGACAAAATAAATAAATATTAAGTGCTAGGGGGTTTTTGGACTTCTCGGAACCCTAGTGAAGACTCGGCGTCTTTGATAAACCCTAATTTGAAGCGTCGACAATTTTCTGAGCTGCTCCAAGATTTCAAGTGCGTGACTGGACGAGAGAAGAGGTCACGTATAGATTAGGAGTAGTTAGGTTTATTTCCTGTTTTTCGTCGGATTTCAAAAGGGGTTTGGATATCTCCGATCTTGCCGGATCTTTGCGAATTCTCGAAATCTCGGTTTCCGTAGTCCACCACTTCTATAAATACCCAAATATCCCTTTGTGAGATATCTAGAGAGAAAAGAAAAACCCTAAACTTCTCCCACATTTCCTAGCACGAAAATCCTCTCTGTCGGACGGCGTCCGGGCGCCGCCGGACAGCGTCCGACCAGCCATTTCAGCCTGCAATGCGCACTGTCGGACGGCGTCCGATGGCTACCGGACGGCGTCCGATGAAGTTCATTTTCTGGTTTTTTCGCCGTCGGACGGCGTCTGGGAGAGTGCTGAGAGCGTCCGATGGTTCTAGCGCTTCGGCATTCCTTGCTGTCGGACGGCGTCCGGTAGGGAACGGACGGCGTCCGACAAGCCGCTTTTTGTGAGCAGTTGCCGCTGTCGGACGGCGTCCGGTGCCCGTCGGACGGCGTCCGGTAGAGGCTAACAGCCAGTTTATAAAATCAGCGGCACTCGTACAGAACCTGACTACACCATAATAGTTCACAGAAGGCTAGTCATTTTCCTTAGATAAAGTAAAGTTATCTTGAGTAAAAAAAATCATGTCATGTTGTTTTAACAAGTTCGTTGTATATGCTTGTCACGTCCTCCGTAGTTACAAGGATAAGTAGGTCAACGAAAAAAATTCAACTCAAACCATATACTACAATTGGGGTGGAAAATACTCGAATACCTTTTCAAATACAAATGGAAAAAAGGAAAAGTGAAAAAAAAATGTGAGCAAAGATAGATAGCGCAAGAGACGGAAATGGGCTCCAGTATTTCATCTTAACAAAATACAATGTTTATCCCGTGTAGCCCCATAACACCATGTAGCCCGTAATGTAGCCCATAAGAAAGAATTGCGCAAACATTTTACTTCTTCAGTTCACAAAAAGACTGCAGAGGCGCATACAGTCAAACAAGGATACGTACGCATGAGCCGAATCAAGAAGAAGAAAAGAAAAAAAATCAACAACAAAATTTATGTAAGCGGCTGCCTTATAGGAGTGAATTTTACAAACTATGACTGACAGGCTGCAAATTTAAGAAAAAAAATTTTGTTATTTCACCAAAGTCAAATATGCTAACAAACAAGAGGAGCTCCTTAAAAATATGGTCTGACTTAAGGATTAGCTCTGCAGAGAATTATGACCATAACAAGCTAGTCTTGTGATATTATTGAAATCAAAAGCTTAAAAAAAGTTCATATACCTTTTACAGTCAGATATTGAATGAAAAGATGGAGTAAAAGTTTATTCAACATTTAAACAAACAGAGAGAGCAAGCTGCACAACCATTCCAAATTCATATCTAAGTTATCAAATTGAGTTTATCATGATCAGTGAATCTCAATTCACCTTTTGAGATCGATTTTACTCAAAGATGTAATAATTGAGATTTAAACATTTATTAAGCAAGTTTTAACCAGTATAAGGGTCTAACAAGTTTCGGCCAGACTTGAGAGTCTAAAAGTGATACTTTAAATAAAATACTTTGATAAAATGGATATCAATATGATCTATTATATATATGTTAACTCACATTTGTTGGTTGGGTCGAACTCTTGAATAGGCTCTTGCTCCTCGAAAGGTACCACCGAGCCTTCTAGCTCTAATCAAAGAATAATGACATGAATAACCAAATGCAGGAAAAGCATGATGCATGGGATGCAATTGTTCAAATGAACTCGTAGTTCACACCAATGATAGTTATACCTATCTAGGAAGTTCCATTTACTACTAGATTAGTAACTCATAATAGTCTAAGCGTGGGTGAATACGAAAAGTGATGTTAAGCATGAAATGATGCATATATATACGTAACTATATTTAATAGGTAATATATATAACTACCATTAACAAGATATACTATTGTAAGTATATAAATAACAACCCATAATTAGATAAAATAGTGTTTCATGTTGGATACATTGCGGTTTGAGCATATTTGACAAACAATTCACTTTGAATATTACAAAATATATCAAGCCAAGGAATAAAATGCAGAATGATGAATTCTCCAAAGATAAGAAATAATGCACATAAATTCATGATTAATATTGACTTAAAAAATATGGCAATCACTGAACGATTCAAACCAGCATAAAGCTCAGGTTAGAATGGTAATATTTTGCTCTCAGATTGCAATTAAAGAGTTGCTAAAATAGTTAGCAATCCAGAAGTTAATTAGGCTTAAAATCACAAGATATAAATCTAAAAATTAGGACTTTAATCCATAAAACAACATTGCTCAAGAATTATCTTAATGGATCATTAATCTAAACATATGACAATGAGCACTACAGCACAAAAGGGATTATCAGATCGAAACTTAATCGGCCAGGATGAAAGAATAGCCCAAAACAATACAAAAAATTACTACAGTGCTCTTTACACAAAACAATACCAAAAATTACTACAGTGCTCATTACACAAGCCGATATTACTTGCTAACTATCAAGAGTATAATAGCTGCGCGGTAAAGATCATTATATCAACACCGAGTGTTCATTCACACACACACACAAATGATCCACCAAAATCAAATAGTCTAAAAGCAGAACTATTCTTGATCTAGCAAGATCCTTAATAGAAAGATATAAGACTCGGTTCAATGCAATCATCATCAAGCAGATTATAGCCCACAAAGAACACAGTGCAGATACCCTAATTGGGATCGGTTCCTATTCAAATAATAGGCCTCCAGATAGTCCAATTGACCTGTTGCACAAAAGAGGAACAAGAATACTCACGTAGTGCTGGAACCGGACCAGCAAAGAAGAAGAAAAGCACGCACGAAGCACTGTCCCAGAAATCAGATTGTCATGCTATGGAAGCACCATCGGCGAAGAGACCCAAAGATACAATGTCGTCACCGTCACCACGGTTGAGCTGAGGAGAGGACCCGAGGAGCAAGTATGAGTAGCGACGAGGAACCGAGCACCCCCCCCCCCACCATGGCCGGCACTAGCGGCGAGCACGCCAACACCCGACAAACAGCGGTAGCGAAGCCACACAAAAGTCAGGAAGAGATGGAGAAAAACGGAGCATTCGAGACAAACTCATAGAGAGAAAGAGAGAGCTTCCCATATATATAGGCAGTGCCGGCGCAACGAACCCCGAGAAGAGCAGCCACCACAGCCACGTGTGCACATGCCTCCCTGCCAGGCGGAGCTCGCCGTTCCAGCCGCCTCAAGTCGCCACCGCTAGCCCCTCACCCGAGTAGAGAAAACCTACGTCGGTGTGGTGGCTGCCTCTCCCTCCGTATAGGCCGAGCAAATGGGCCCAAAGCCCAGTGGCAAAAACCCAACATTTCACACTATCAATAATATTCAACAAGTGCGTGAACATGCTAATTACATACTTTGGATGAATTATTTACTTCAACTAAGTTACATAATTAACATGCAAACATTGGGGTGTTGGTGAGTTGCATGTGTGAATGCTCGCATGAGCTAGGGGGATTTACTAGGTTTCACATAGATTTTTCCTACTAGATAATTTATCTAGGAAAGTTTTCATTAAATAAGGATGGGGAGTGTGCGTGAGTTGAGCAAGTACTTGTTAACCTAGCTAGATGGTTGACTAATAAATGACGGATAAAATATCAATTTAGTTAAACTAGATTATCATTCATTTGCATTATAACATTATTACCTAGTTATTAGCCAAGTTAATTAGTAGTACTACCTGTTTAAAAATAATTTTTCTAGGTTCAGAGAATTTATACCGATGTTATATAACTTTTCAAATTTCTATTAATTTATTTACTATTTTTAATTATCAGATACTCATTTGAGCATATTTCCAAATAGCATAATATGCCAAAAAGGCTCTAGATAATAAACCAGGCATATTTAATATTCAAAGTTTAGATTTAAAATTTTTACAAAGTTCATTACCGAGTGCAGTACTTGCCATAATTTTTTTAGAATTTCTAGCTAATTTAATTATTCAAATCGATTTACTTAATTAAATCAAGAAAACCTAGAAATTCGTTGTGAACTAGCCGGACCGCTAACTCTCGGCTAGGGGTGGAAACGAGCCGAGTTCGAGCGAGCTCACGCGGGCTCGTTCGTGGCTCGTGAAGCTTCCGAGCTCGTGAAGATGTTCAGCTCGTGTTCGCGAATTTGAACGAGCTGAAAGCTCAGCTCGACTCGGGCTCGGTAAAAGCTCGGGTCAGCTCGTGAGCACTCGCGAGCTTTTGCATATTGTTCAAAAGAAGGAAGGGGAGGAGGTGGAAGGGGAGGCCTTTGGCCTTGGTTGGTACCTCCTCCGTCCATGCCCAGCTTTTAGATCGGGATCGGCCACCCGGCCCCTCAGCGGTGGTGGTCTGGCTCCTGGCGGTGGCGGCCAAGGCATCGGGACGTCGGTGGCGGCTAGGGCTTGGGGCGGGTAGGGCTCAGGCGGCGGCGCAGGTAGGACTTAGGCGAGGGCATCGGGGCGACGGCGCTGGCGGCTAGGGCATCGGGGCGACGGCGCTGGCGGCTAGGGCATCGGGGCGACGGCACAGCGTTGGCGGGTAGGGCTCAGGCGGCGGCACAGGTAGGGCTCAGGCGAGGGCATCGGGGCGACGGCGCGGCGCTGGACGGCTGGGCCTGGATGGCATCGGGGCGACGCAGACGCTGGACTGGGGAGTGAGTGAGGAATAGGGGGCGTGGGCGTCGGTGGGTGATGGGCTGGCCGGCTGGGTTAGTCACCGGGTGTAAAATGGGCCGAATATGGCACCATGTGGACATGTAGTCATGTGGGATGCCCACTCTTTAGTCCAGCTCGCGAGCTACTCACAAACGAGCTCGCCTCAGGCTCGGCTCGGCTCGCAAGTTGTCACGAGCTGGAAAGTCTACTCAGCTCACGCTCGTTTTGTAACAAGCCGAGCCCGAGCTGAGCCTAGGACCGAGCCGAGCCCGAGTTGCTCGCGAGCCTCGAGCTAAAGTTCCAGCCCTACTCTCGGCTAAGCCCGCTATCACGCGAGGGAAGCACATCGAACGAACATAATTTTTAATTTTTTTATATTTATTTTTATTCGTTTATGCAAAATTATATGTTGGATTGAAATTTATGCACAGATAGGCGCCGGTCGCACTTTGAATTCGCGACAGGTACCTTGTCGCACTTTGGGCGCACGATAGGTTGGTGAGAAGAGGCGCGGGAGAGCTGTGCACCAAAGATCAGTAGCTACAAAGACACGCCAAGACTGCTCATTGAACTTCTTATATCTATTAACATTTCATACCATATCCAATTTATACGAAACAAATTTTAAAATTCATGTAAAATCCTAAAGAACCCATTTTTGAAACTTTTAATTTTTTTAAATTTTTATGAATTTTGAATTTCGAATTTAGACTTGAATTTGTATTTTAAATTTTGAATTTTTGAATTTTGAATTTCAAAAATTCTAAGTTTCAAAAATGGGTTCTTTAGGATTTTACATGAATTTTAAAATTTGTTTCGTGTAAATTGGATATGGTATGAAATATTAAACTTCAAATTTGCGTGTAAATTCGAAATTCAAAATTCAAAAATTGGAAGTTTAATATTTCATACTGTCGACGGTTGGGATATCGACCCAAGTCAACCAAGGTTCTTCAAAGAGGAGATAGGAGATACGCCGAACAACCACGAACAAAGAACGAACAGAGATGTGAGTTTTATCCTCGTTCAGCCTCTCTAAAGAGATAATAGCCCTCGTCCCAATTTTCTTTATATCAAAGAGGATTACAAGGTGGAACCCGGCGAGATCAGCAGATCTCGGCGAGTAGTATGCGAAAATCTATCTGCTAAGGGTGTAAAACTCAATGCCAGGGCCCCCCCAAACGCCGTAGGGGCCCTGTTTATATAGTGCGGAGCAAACCGACCTACCGAGGAATATCGGGCCGGGCTAACTACGAGATCGTAACGAACTCAGTACATGCCCAATATAACCTATGGCAGATAAGGTAATCTCCTAATCTTGGGGATCACGACTCCTAATCCAATCCGGGAAACCACGTCCGGGTCTTCTCGTAGCCGTGCAGAACTCTGTTCGAGCCGGACTCAAACAGGAAGCCTTGGCCGTTACGCATCTCGCCAGCCAGGAAGCTGTTCGGTAAGATGCATATGGTCCAAATAGAACCTTTCAGGGAGCTGGGCCCTGATAGGCTGTTCGACAGGGCCGTCAGGGAGTGGGCCATGGCAATGGGCCGTAATCTAATCCCCGACAGTTAGCCCCCGAGACTCAAGTGGAAGGACTCACTAGAGTGGGGTCATCCTCTTGAGACTCTAAGTCACGAAGAGGGTATTTTTCCTGCTACAAAGACATGTAACGATCGATCAACAGGTTAAGTTTCAACCAACAAGACACGCTCGGGTCCGAACAAACACCCAAGATCGAGCAACTCATTGGCCGAACAGGAACGACATCTGTCCGAGCAGAGCACTCACCTTCAAGTCGGACATCGAAAAAAATAG
Source organism: Raddia guianensis (assembly GCA_036346415.1). Lineage (NCBI taxonomy): Eukaryota > Viridiplantae > Streptophyta > Magnoliopsida > Poales > Poaceae > Raddia > Raddia guianensis. The sequence continues at coordinate 6,235,262 of CM070537.1, forward strand.
CCGCTAGCGCAACTCCAACAGTAACTTCACGTCATTTGCACACGAAAACAGCGATCGTTTTACCTAGCCGTTGTAGTAAAAACTAGCCGCTTTGGGACTAAACCATTGCATAGTCGCTTATACGGACTATAAAAGCACCCAAGCCGCTCCATGCCAGCCACTGTTCTCACGCCTTTCCTCTCTAAGCCCTAATTCCAACCAAGGCCAAAGATCAAGCACCCAAGCTCCACCACCAACCTTGCTCGCCCATCCTGGGAAACGCTATGGCCAAGTTCACCGGCACTAGCTCGACAGAGGATGACTGAAGGTCAGGAGGAAGAGGGCCACATTGGCACCGTAGTCGGAGGTCGCCGAGAGAGGAGGATACTCCGGAGTCACCGGAGAGAGAGTTCGTTAACATCGAGCAGCTTCGCCTGCTCGGGTTGCGATCTCCAAAGCGACCGTTGAGGCCTTCTTAAACATTAGCGGATTGGAGGCGAACCTCAATCCGAATAAAGATCCTCCAGATGGCGTGCCTCGCACACCGCGAAGGCTATCTGAAATCGATCCATCGGTGGGCTGTTCCTCCACTATTATACATGACGAGGAGCAGCTCCCGCTTCGGCGCCGGGTGCTACTACCTCAAGCTCCGGACCACCGCCGTCGACGCCAGACCCTCGCCCACCTCCGACTCAATGGGCGCGTGGTGGGTGAGGTGGTTCTACAGCCAAGCGGAGTGGCGACAGCAAGCTCATCTTCACCGGAAGGCGCCGTGCGAAGGAACCTCAATGCCTCGGCCGGAGATGTCCGCCGAGGATTGGTACCTGACAAGGAAGATCGCCTCCCTCGTGAGCCTCGGGCTCACGGGCAGGGAGATCATCCGGGACTTCACAAATAATGTAAATCATCCGGCGCGGAGAAGGTCCTATCCTTCTACGGTGATAGAGGATGGGAAGACATCACAAGGGAGAGCACGGGTAAGTGCCTTTAAGACTCAACCTCTTCATTGATCGTTTTCTCCGAACAGGAATTTAACGATTCCATCTGCTCGGGCAGAGAAGCCAACCGACGCATGGGTGACCGAGCGGGTCGACGCCATGCTGAAGGCGGCGAAGAAGGACAGCGAGGTCACCGGCGAGGTGGCCTATACTTGTCCGAGGAACGTGCTCGTCCGCACAGGCGAGGTAAATTACTTACACCCAGTCTGTGTTGCTAGACTTGCAATGTTGTTTAGTGCTAAAGCTCACTTCTGACAACGCGCAGGAGGACCAGCTGATCCTTGGAGGGATCGTAGAGGACCTCTCCGGGTCTGAGAAGGAGAAGGTGAAGAAGGGCAAGACCAAGGCGGTTGCAAAGCCCAAGGTGGCGGCCGAGCCGACGTGGAGCTCGCCGCGACACGGCGGCCGCCAGCCGTCGAAGAGACCAGTGCGCGACGAGCGCACTGAAAGCGACCAAGCGGGCGCGCGGTCAGCCAGCCAATGGAAGAGACCAAGCCTCCCTCCTCGCCGAGCAAAGCGACGAAGAGGTAAAGAACATGACCCTCGGCTTAGGCGTTACTCGCAGACTCACCCGGCCATTTGGCGCGCTCGAACAGTCGCCGAAAGCAGAGGAGGCTCGAAGAGGAAGTCGCGCAAGGAAAAACTTCTTGCGCTGCAAGAAGAGGAGTGCTCACCACACAGGAGCTGAGCTCATCGCCGCGAACGCCCAAGGGCCAAAACGGAGAAGCCGCCAAGGAGCCCCCGAGGAAAAGGCGGAAAGTTGCGGCGAGGAAGATCAGGATCAAGCCCTCCACGGCAGGTATGTAGAAATCAATCTTTTGATCTTTCCACCTTCTGACCGTATTAGACTTAATGATCAACTCTCGTTCATCAGCTGCCCAAGAAGAGACCGCCACAGACGACGTTGAGGAGGCGCTATCTGCACGGCGCGTCACGGGAAGTGAGGCTGGCGAGCCTCAAGGACAAGCTGGCGGCGGAGCTCTTGCCGTCACTGGCTCCAGCCGAAACAGATCGACGCTACCAAAGACGCGATGGAGCGGCCGGAGGCAAAAATAGCGGCGGTGGCGCCACGGACTTCGGGGCCAAAGCGATGGCTCGGAAGCTGCCAGCATGGACCGAGCAGCCGGTCTGCTCGCACTTCGTCGCAAGGCGGCTCACCCTCGTGGCGACGGATTCTCCAGCGGTGGTGAGATCCCCGCCGCCAGGAGCAGAAGAAGCCCCGAGCGGTCGAGCAAGTTGTCCCGCCGGTGGAAACAACGGCGCCCCACGGCGGAGTAGCTCGGCCTCGCCCAAGACGTTAGGCGGAAGAGGAAAAGGAAGAAGAGAAGGAGCGGAGACGAAGCGCCGCCTGTCGCTCCCGCTCCCGGCGATCGCTACCGTAAGAAGAAGGAGCGAACAAGGCGGCGTCGGCAAGAACGCGCCCGCCTCATCCCGCACGAGCGGGGCTTCGTGACGCACGGCCTCGAGGACCGCCTGCGTCGCGGACTGAAGCGCCGACTTGGCAAGGTAAACACCAAGGCCAAATTTTGTTCAGCTTAGCCACGTCATCGCAACGTAGTTAACTTGTTCTTCCCTCTCAGGTCTACAGGGACACCATGGCGGAACTCGAGGATGGGGTCACCATCGAACGGGCGCCGGCTTGGCATCCTCCGGAACATCTTCAGCGGGGATCCAGGCGAGCGCTCTGCTGCCCAAAGCCGAGCCACCAAGGCGAAGCGAAGAAGCTCCGTGCCAAGTCGACCAAGGAGAGGCATTCTCCGAGGCTCTCCTAAAGGAAGCCGAGGAGCCAGCATAAGCCGTGAAGGTGAGCACCGCGAGGAGATGCCGGGCCACACGGGTGGCTTGAAGAGCAGCTTGTCGACGCTCCCCACCGGGCGAACCAGCTCATGGAGGAAGCCAAGAAGCTCGAGCCCAGCTCGCCAGGAGGAGCGTACATCCGCGGACTCTGTGCTAAGATCTCAACCTGTGGGCTTCACAGAGGAGATTGAGGAGATCTGCGGGATGGCGGTGAGGGCGATCACCGCGAGAAGAAGGTCGAGGAGCTGAACAGAGCAGCTCAAGACCGCCGAGCAATGAAGTTAGCTGTAGCGAGGCTCGCCTCACCAGTGCAGGGCCAAGACCGAAGAAGTCGAGGCTCTCCGTGCGAAGGCGACGGAGCAGGCCAGGAGCAGCAAGGAGGAAGCCGATCGTCTCCGAGCTGAGGCCAGGGAGGGGTTCAAAGCCCAAGGGGAAGTCCTGCGCCTTAAGGAAGTGATCGAGGAGCTCAAGGAGCAACTCGCTTCTAGGTAGTCAGAGGGTCAGAAACTCGAGACGGACTTTTGTACCTGCAAATTTTGTTAATAAAGGCTTACCCTTTTCCCTGCAAAGAGAGAGCAGCAAAAAAGACAAGAACGAACAGAAACTAAGAGAAAAGCGAACAGCGCTAGGGAGTTTTAAGAAAACCGGTAGAGCGCTCTGCCTAACTCCCAGCCCCCGTTGTGCATCTGCTCGGAAACCTGAGTTTGCGAACCCGAACAGGTGCACAAGAGAAAGAGCGACACCCTAGCCCCCGGTACGGACGATGCTCCAGAACCTAAGCTTGCGAACTCGAGCACGTGCGTATGGAGAAAGAGCGACACCCGTACCTTGCTCGATTCGTTCCGTAGTCTGCTCGTTGACGTAAGTTAGGCAGTTCCGAGAGTAACCGAACAAGGAAAGTGCCTCTGCCGCGGGGGGCTTACGAGAGCAGGCTTTACCGAGTGGTCGCGCCGGCGATAAGTGCCTCGCCATGAGGGCTTACGAGAGCGGACTTAGCCGCAAGGTGGAAAGGCCGTGTTACGCAACCCTGAGTTTAGGAACTTGTCGAAACCAGATACGGGTAGGGAAAAAATCCTTGAGATTGCGGAGCCAAGAGTTCGCAAGACCGGGCAGCCATCAAGTGTTACCAGAGAGAAAGTAGTCTGAGAAGACGAACAGTGAAAAGGGCACAGAGGCCGCGAGGATTCACTGAAGAATTGGATTGAACTTTACATGGTGCCCGAGAGACTTGGACGAACTAAGGCGCGAGGTTTACAAAAAAGCGCAAAGCTAAGCAAACACGGAAAAGACCTACACAAAGAACTTACGGGTAGGTCGATGTTCCAAGTCTTTGGTCGCCTCTCTCCGCCTTCCATAGCTAGGCGAACAGCCCGGGCGAAAGGTAAGAAACGACCGTGAACGGGCCCTCCCAACGAGGAGTTAACTTGTTGGCATTGGACAAGTTCTGGACACGGCGCAGAACGAGGTCGCCCGCCTTCAAAGCCCTAGGTCGAACTGACTTGGCAGCGTGCCGGCGAAGATCTTGCTGGTAGCGCGCCATTCTGACTTGTGCCCGGTCGCGTGTGCCTTCGAGGAGATCGAGATCGAGGCGGCGCTTGCTCTTCGTCAACTAAGTTGACCGAGCTCGTCTTGAGGCGAACCGAGTATGATTTCGGCGGCGGGATGGCTTCGCACCATAGACCGCTTGGAAAGGAGTTTCCCCGTCGTCCGGTGGCCGTAGTCTGCGAATCGCCTGAGGACGGAAGGAACTCGTCAACCCAGCCTTCTTGTGCTCGAGAGCAGCAAATACCCGCCGCTTAATACCTGGACTATCTGTCTGTTAGCTCGCCGATCGTTTATTGCTCGTGGATGTGCCACGAGGCGAACAGACCTTGGTACCCACTGCTCGCAGATTCACGAATAGCTCGCCGAACTGGTATCGTTATCCGTGATCAGCTTATGGGGAATCCCAAAGCGCGTGACCACGTTGCTTTTGAAAAAGCGAACAGCCGTTTTGGCGTGAAGAGACGACACAGGCTCTGCCTCAATCCACTTTGTAAAAGTGTCTATGGCGACGAGCAAGTGTGTATAGCCCTTGTACCCCTTAGGGAATGGGCCGAGCAGATCCAGACCCCATGTGGAAAAAGGCCAAGATGGGGGGATTGTTTGGAGCTCTTGGGCGGGCTTGTGTGCCTTCCGGGCGTGAAATTGGCAAGCCTTGCACTTAGTCACGATGTCCCGAGCATCTTGTAACGCAGTGGGCCAATAATAGCCCATGCGAAACGCTTTCCGACCGTAGTTACGGAGGCGTGGTTGCCACAGCACCCTCGTGTATGTCCCTAAGAAGGAACACACCTCTGCTGCGAGATGCACTTGGAAAGAATTCCCGAGCACCTTGACGGTAAAGGATGCCGCCCACAAACTTGTATGGAGCAAAGACGCCTTGTAAGCCGAACGCTCGGCCGTCGTCGGCGTGGTCCCATCTGCAAGGTACCGGACAAAAGGCGTTGTCCATCCATGACACCTTTCGATAACGGAGACAGCACCACTGCCTCGCTTGCCTCGTCCGGAGACGTGATTGAGGGCTTGTGAAGGTGCTCGACGAGCACCCTGCCGAGCAGATTCTCGTGAGGATCCATACTTGATAGCTGGTCGGCCGAAGTTGTCCTTTCGGGCACGAAGAGCACTTCAAAAATCGAAAATGCCGCCCAACTTCCTCACTTCAACCGTATCGCGCCATTGAATCATCGCAAAGACCGATACTCCTTGTTAACTGATTGATGACCACCGTGAATCTCCTTCACGGTCGGCCGTTGGACACCAAGCGACTTGCACGCTCTTAGTCCCGCGAGGAGGGCTCAGTACCGCAGCCGCTGTTAGTCGCCGCAAAGTGTAGTTGGATAGAATATCGAGTTGCTCTCCTTGAGGAGATGAGAACAAAACCAGCCCCGAGTTTCCAAAGTCGCGAGAGCCATCGAAAAACATGGTCCAAGAGGGTTCATCGGGTTGCTCGGGAGCTCCTCGATTTGGGCGGGCAAGTCCATTCAGCTACAAAGTCTGCTAGGACTGTGACTTAATAGCGCTTCGGGCAACAAATAATGATCAAACTCGCTAGTTCCATTGCCCACTTAGCTATACGTCCGCTAGATTCCTTGTTCCGCAGATTTCTCCCGAGAGGAACGTGGTCGGGACCAAGATTTGATGCGCTGGAAGTAGTGGCGAAGCTTCGGAGGACATGAGCAAGGCGAGAGTAGCTTCGACCTCGTGGTAACGCTCCTTTGATCCGTGAAGTACCTCGCCACGTAATAGATTGGTCGCAGAGGCCTTCCTTTTTACCGCCAAGATCGCGCCACCGCCAGGCGTGCAACCTAGGTACAATAGGAGCTGCCGCCATGCCGCGGGGTAGTCAAGACGGGAGGATTGACAGTATCGCTCAGATCTGGAAGGATCTATCGGCTTCTTCATCCACTGAAACCATTGTGCTTTGCGCAGGCCTTAAAGAAGGGCAGCCGCGTTCGCTTTGACGGAAATAAACACGCTTAAAGCACCATCCGTCCAAAGAGGCTTTGTACTTCCTTTATGGTAGTTGGAGCTCGATATTTTCAATGGCCTCGATTTTTTCAGGGTTGGCGTAAATACCTTGCGAGCCAATGACATAACCGAGCAACATTCCGATCGAACACCAAAGGTACACTTTTCTCGATTTAATTTTATTCGATGCTGTTGAGATTATGAAAAGTCTCTGCGTGTCTTTTACATGATCCGGAGCATACTTGTTTTTACAACTATGTCGCGACATAGACTTCCGTGTTTTTTCCATTTGCTCGGGAAGGTCTTCTCCATTAAAAGCTACCGAACGTGGCACCAAAGATTGCGCAGACCGAAAGACATGGTCGTATAGCAGAAAGTGCCGGAAGGGGTGATGAAGGCAGTCTTCTCTTCATCCTCGGAGGAGATGCTTATTTGGTGGTAACCGGAGTAAGCATCTAAAAAACTCAGAAGCTAGGCGTCCGCAGTCGCATCGACCAGCTGGTCAATACGAGGCAGCGGGAAATTGTCCTTAGGAAGGGCAGCGTTCAGATCTGTGTGATCGACACACATCCTCCACTTGCCGCCTTTCTTCTTTACAATGACAGGGTTGGCTAACCACTCGGTGTGATCAACCTCGCGGATGAACCCAAAGAATGAAAGCGCTTGCTGTCGATCTTTGATGATCCCTGCTTGAATTCAAAAGCGATTTAAAACTTCTAGCGAACAGGCTTCTTGTCCGCCGGACAAATGGCTTTGTGCTCGACACCTCCCTTAGGACTCGGGCATGTCGATGGCTCCTGCATTTAATACATCTCGCATTAGCTCGAGGAAGGCAATGAGCTCGCTTTCCTATTTGGGGTCCAGATTGGCCCCAAGTGAACTATCTTGGAAGTATCGTCAGCGACAAATGAACTTCCTTGGTTTCTCCCCTAGTGAAGGTAGGCCCTAGAGGCGCAGATTTGGTCTGCGGAACTTGAGACATGCGGAAAGCTGGTCGACCAGGCAAGGGATCGCCGCGCAATCCAAAGGACTTTGTAGTTGCCCTTGACCGTGATCACGCCGTTAGGACCCGGTATTTTCACGCAATGGTAAGCGTGGTGGACACGACCATAAACTTACCGAGAGATGGCTCGCCCAAGATTGCGTTATGGCGGACGGAAGTCGACCACGCCGAAAGTGATCAACTCGCTCGAAGTTGCTTGGGTTGCGAAGGTGACAGAAGGACAACTCGCCCAACGGCTTGATGCCTTTTCCCTAACAATTCCGTAGAAGGGCATTGCGACTTCCTTCAGCTTGGAACGAGGAATTTGCATCTCGTCCAAGACTTTAGCAGAAAGCAAGTCCAAAGCGCTCCCGCCGTCCACTAAGACACGGCCAACTCTCGCGTTGCTGATGGTCGGGGCGACCACCAGTGGGAGCCGCTGAGGCTTGGTCATCCCAGTGGGGCAATCCTCCTGAGAGAAGGAGATGGAGACCTCAGTCCACTTCATCGATTCAGGCTGAGGTTTTGCCTTTTCGACGCTAGGACCTCCCGAGCGGCTTCCTTGAGGTCTGCGCCGAGAGGTGTAAGCCGAGGAACCGCCGAAAATGACGGCGATATGGTTCACGGGCTCTTGATATTCATCATCATCTTCCCGATCACCATCGTCGGTTTGGAGCTTGGCCTTACCGGCATCACCATGTTCGGGCAGGGTGGGCATTGGGCCCTTGCCGTTGTAGAAATCTTCGAGCTTTGCAGCCCAAGTTCTACAGTGGCGTATATCGTGCCCGTAGTGCTGGTGGAACTTGCAAAATCGGTCGCTCGGACCTTTCTTGCCTTGTCCGCCTCCCTGAGCAGGCTTTTTGCCCTTGTAGTTATTGTTGGGCTTCTTCTGCCCGTCCTTGGGAGGAGGTGCGCGATCCATACCGCGACGGTATTGTTCGTGATCACCTTTGTTCTTCTTCTTCGGGACTTCTTGTCACCAGAACATTGTTCTTGCTATTCTTCTTCTCATCCACACCAGTCAAGTAGGCGGCTCGCCCTTGTCGAACGCCTTTTTGTCTTGAACGCGCTCTGCCGCGTTAGCATAGCGGTCACCGCCTTGAACAGTCGTTAGCGGTCCAGTCTCATTGATTTCGAGATCTGGGTGAGCCGCTCGTCGCGACTCCGCTTTTTAAGGCGCGGACAATGATTCATCCGAGATGTTCGGGATCGTGTTGCGGATCTTAATGAAACGCTTCACGGTTGCGGAGGGTCTCCCGCTCATCCGGATCATCCGTGCAGATCATCCTCCTTGCCCGACGCACGCGTAATGCCTCGGAAATTAGCGATCGAGGCGTCACAAAGTCGGGTTCCATGAGTGATGGAACCTCTTGCTCGATTGAATGACCACGTCCGAGCAAAGACCCTCAAGGACACGGAGGTAATTAGCCATAACAAGCTCGTCACCCCCGGCCGCCATGATGGCCGTAGCGTAGATGGAAAGGAATTCCTCTGGGTTCTGAGTCCCATTGTACCTCTCCATGTGACCGGGCTTGAATTTTGAGGGCCACCGGACAGCCCGAAGCTCGTCGGAGAAAGCCCTGCAGCCCAGAGCATATGACCGGCCACCTTCCCCGACAGAACCTAGTCTTGAGAAGACGTTGGTCTTGTTGCGCGGGGGAACTCCTGCTGAACGGGATGACTCGGCCTGGAGAAACTCTCTCCGGGACAATCCACCACGCTCCTTCCTCGTGGTGGCGACGACGCGCTCCTCACGAGGGGACCGTCCGTGATCATCGCGTGCGCGCTTGCCCCTGTGGTCGCGATGACTACGAGGACTTGGCGAGCGACGGCGACCACGGGTAGCCTGCTCATGGACAGTGATCCTTCGATGGTGACGGGGGTCACGCGATCGATCAGAGCTGTCCGAATCATTCCGGCAATTTTGGCTGCGCCGCTCGAGGAGTTGTTGACTTCTCCTAGAGACTTTAGGCCTTCAGCCAGTCGCTCTAGGTTAATCGCATCAGCATGAGCATCGCCCATGCGGGCGAGATCAGCTTGATTGGTGGATCTAAGGACCGTTGCTATAGCTTCGAGCCGTTCCGACTTTGATTTATGGGTCCCGGATCTCGAACCATCCGCTGCTACGCCCGACCGAGTCCGGTCACGCGGGAATTGATCCGAACGGGAAGCTTCGCCGGAGACTTAGCGCCGGCTAGCGAGGTGGGTCGCGACGCTGCCGCTTGCACCGTCGCAAACCGTGCTAAGGTCTCGATTGATGGAATCGCCGAGGTCGCGACGAATGACGCCTTGCTCGCGAAAGACTGCGCACCTCGCCTTGATGCCGAGCGAGTTAATCCGCCCGACCTCGCCACCGTCCACGGCCGTGCGGGATCCTCGAGGTTCCTATATCGCCATGTTAATGCCGCGGGGCCATGCGAAGGTATGCTAGACGGTGTCATCGCCGGTTCTCCACAGTGGAATCTACCGACATACCCTTGAATCGACAAATCTAAACCGTCGTAAAGATCATCGCCTGTAGTCGCTGCCGATGACGGAGTGCGATCCGAGGCTATCTCGCCATGTAAGCGAGACATCCGCCTCGGATCGCGAAAGCGCTCGAGACCGAACAGATCGATCTGAATCGACAGGATGAGACATCCCGTCGCCGAGTCGTAGCCCTCGTGAAGTATCTCAGATTCTTGACGGAGTTCGACATGCTCGATCTGCGTGTCCCCACGGACGGCGCCAAATTGCCGACGGTTGGGATATCGACCCAAGTCAACCAAGGTTCTTCAAAGAGGAAATAGGAGACACGCCGAACAACCACGAACAAAGAACGAATGTAAGATGGGGTTTTATCCCGTTCAGCCTCTCGGAAGAGATAATAGCCCTACGCCCAAATTTTCTTTATATCAAAGAGGATTACAAGGTGGAACCCGGCGAGATCGGCAGATCTCGGCGAGTAGTATGCTTGAAAATCTATCTGCTAAGGGTGTAAAACTCAATGCCGGGCCCCCAAACGCCGTAGGGCCTCATTTATATATAGCGCGAGCAAACCGACCTACCGAGGAATATCGGGCGGCTAACTACGAGATCGTGAATGTAACTCAAGACATGCCCAATATAACCTATGGCGATAAGGTAATCTTCTAATCTTGGGGATCACGACTCTAATCCAATCCGGAAACCACGTCCCGGTCTTCTCGTAGTCGTCTGAGAACTCTGTTTGAGCCGACTCAAACAGAAGCCTTGGTCAAGACAAGATCTCGTCGCCTAGGAAGGCGTTCAGTAAGATGCATATGGGCGATAGAACCTTTCGGAGCCTGGCCCCTGGTAGGTTGCTCGACCGGCCATCGTGAGTGGCCATAGCAATGGTAATAATCTAATCTCGACACATACCATATCCAATTTACACGAAATAAAATTTAAAATTCATGTAAAATCCTAAAGAACCCATTTTTGAAATTTAGAATTTTCAAAATTCAAAATACAAATTCAAGTCTAAATTCGAAATTCGAAATTCAAAAAAATTTAAAAAATTAAAAGTTTTATAAATGGGTTCTTTAGGATTGTACATGAATTTTGAAATTTGTTTCGTGTAAGTTGGATATGGTATGAAATGTTAATAGGTATAAGAAGTTCAATGAACAGTGGACGTGTACTGTAGGTATAGTGCTGTCGCGAATTGAAGGTGCAATCGCTGCTTGGCTCTCCTGCGTCCGTCTTCTCACCAACCTATCGTGCGCCCAAAGTGCGACAGGGTATCTGTCGCGAATTCAAAGTGCGACCGGCACCTATTTGTGCATAAATTTCAATCCAACGTATAATTTTACATAAACAAATAAAAATAAATATAAAAAAATTAAAAATTCGGGCCATCGGGCCCATATGCCAGTTGTCTAGGGTTTTAACCACAAAAATAGGAAAGCTACCTTATAGTGGGGGCTCGCCTGTAAGCGACTCATTCGTGTTTGTCCACACAGATCTTAACACGAGATCGATGGCCACCATCATGTACTTTCGGACATAGGAACGGTGGTCGAGGCCTCGCCGAGGGCTAGATGGCGTTACGAGGCACAAATCTTATCTTATCTTATTAAATATATAACTATGGGTTTAGGTGCTCCCTGGGTGCCATGTGGCGCATTTTTCTCCCCTGCGCGGGCCACGTCGCCCAGCGTATCGTGTCTCGCCACATGGCTCGCTCCCCGGCCAGCGCTCGCTCCGCAGCGGCGCAGCTCGCTCGCGTACTCGCGTCGCCTGTACGCGACCCACCCGCTGCTCGCTTGCCGGCTCTCTCGCCACGTGCCTCTCGCTCCCCGCCTAGCGCTCGCTCGCGTCGCGCGCACGCTGCTCGCTTGCTGCCTCGCTCGCCTGTCCGCGCATGCTGTAAACGACGCGACGCGCATGCTGTTGCTCGCCGGCTCGCTCGCATACAGGCGCACGTACAGGCGAGCTCGCTTCCTGGCTCACGTACGTACAGGCATGCTACGTGACGCATGTGCATGCTGCTCCCTCGCCGGCTAGCTCGCCTGTACAGGGCCGTTCCTGAGTTTTTCGGGGCTCGGAACGAAATCATAGATGGAGGCTCCTAACATAAGTATTAAATATTTTTTATAATACCATATATCAACTAAAAAAACAACATTCAATGTATTATACAAATTATACCGATAAATAAAAGCAAAAGTACAAGATTTTTTAACCTCAAATCATCCGCTTGTTTTCTTTTTTTCCTTTTTTCGCTACCAGATGGATATTTCCTTGGTGGCATGTTATCTACAACCAAAGAATAGATTAATAAAATAATAATATGATTTTAATTCTCGATAATCTAATTAATCATCAAAAATTAATTAATCACTTACGAACTTGAGCAACTCCAACCGCTCCTGTAAAATACTGTAGCAGGTATAGAGGGGCAGCTGGAGGGAAGGAATTTTTTAGAGGGTAGTGTAATTTAGGAAGGAATTTTAGAGGGATTGATAGAGGGGACGCTAATAGTGTTTTAGAGAAAAAATATAGAGGAGCCGCTGGAGTTGCTTACGAACCGCCGCAACCGCGAGATTGCAGATTGGACAAGCACAAACCATGAAACTACTTAACCGTCGGCGGCGGCACGACACCATCGTGCATCGATTTACGAATCAACGCTACCGCACACGTACCATCGTGCATGAATTTTTATCAGATTAGCATTAATTTAAATCGAAATTAAAAAATAATTGCGGTTTAAAAAATTAAAAATAGATCCTAGCGCCCGCTGAACAGGCTATATATTAATCGCCCGATAGACGGGCGTTATTAAAGCGTCAAGACAAGAGAGCCGAACCAACCAACGGCGGTAATGGCGGCAACGGTCGGAGTCAATAATCGCTCGCTGACGGGCGTTTTATCATTGTTTGACAAAAACCGCCCGTTGGGCGAGGCGTTTATACGCTGCTGAATGGATCGCCTGTTGGACGGGCTCTAATTGCGCTTAACCTCACAAGGCGGCGCCGGATCGGCACAAGACTATTTGCTAGCCTTGTGCAGAGAAAAGAGAGAGAGGAGGGAGGAGGAGAGAGAAGAGGAGAGGAGGAGAAGAGGAGAGGAGGAGGAGGAAGAGAGAAGAGGGTGAGGAGGGAGAAGAGAAGAGAAAAAAAAAGGTAATTTTAAAACTCTGTTATATTTTTATTTTGTAATGTTTAAAAACAAGGTAGGTTAGCAATATGGACACGATAAATTGAATATTTCGTTTAAAGCCTAGATTTAGCGATTAGGTTTTAATAAAACTTAGGTATATTTTCTGTAATTTTTATGTACATTTGATTTAGAGTTTTAAATTAGAATAACATTCCGATATGTTTTTTGTATGAATATGTAAATGAGTTTTAGGATTTAATGTTATATAATATGTGCGGTAATTTGTAGTCTATATTTAGGGTTATAACTAGGGTTGTAAGAGAGGGCTATACGTTGATTTAATGCGTATGTTTATTTTTATACAGTTTACGGTTAGGGCTTATAAATTTAGAGGACATGTGTAGGTCTGACGTTAGGGTAGTAGCAGACTCGATTTATATGAAGCATCATGCACGTTGGTTTAAAGCATATTACAAAGGATTAAAAGCGATAAATCTTTAAGATGTTTTTGTCAGTACAAAAATAATTATAATTTATTAGTAGTTCATTTCGTTTTAAATGACAGGTCAATGGGAGACAAAATATTTTAATGTTCATTATGGGCAAGGGATATCAATTTTGGTCCAGACGGGTAGACCTATCTATGTTCCGTCGGTGATGTTGGGGATATCTAGGCCCACGGAGAGAACGTTAGCGGTGGCTTGAAAATTGGTCATTAAGGACGTTTAAAATTAACCCGAAGAATATGGTCTCGGATATCGGTATTGTTATAGCCGTACTACGGAAAGACCTTATTGGGAGTTGGTACCAATAAAGGCAACCCGAGGATGGAGGCGTTATGTTGAGATCGCCACTGAACGAGGACAACCACTAGCACTTCTTGTTCAGGCCAAATACAGGGAACAAAATGAAAAAGCTTTGCATCAACCTGTCGAAGGAAGTAATGTAGTGCACGAAGGCACCCCCTGTCACCTCGCAGCAGTCGCAGCCAGAGCATGCGACGCCGGAGCCACAGCCCCGACCGCAGCGAGACGTCGGGGCCCCGGACCGCTTCACTTTTCCCTCTACACAGCTCGGACGTGCGCGCAAGTCTCGAGCTGATGGTTCTGTTATGGGCGTGAAGCCTAAGAGGGGGCGTCCGTAGGACGTATGTTAGTACATACCTTTTGTTTGTTTTTAGTACCGCTACTATGTCACTTTCCATATCTTATTGTTATTAATTTGTTTCGTTATTTTATGCACGCCGATCGCATACACGCAATGTTTAACGCCATTGTACACCGCAATGTTTAACGCTAGACGACGTAGCGTCCGTCGTACCGTAGCGCAGCAGCGCAACGCCTAAAATGCCTTCGATTTTTCCTATTATGGAAAACACATCGCAATTAAACTCATAAATTAAATACATAACAAGTCGCACGAACATCAATGATACAACCATTGTAGCATAAGGTCGCCACTCAAAATACCTACTATTTTATGTGCATGGCCACGGTACCGTAAAAGGGTTGTGGCATTCGCATCGAACACCACGTGGCTGAACATTGAGAAGTCGCTTCCCGCCAGTGAAAATACCATGGATATTGTTCTTGCATGACCGATCTTCGCCAAGAACTTCGTTCGGTGTCTTTGGGGTAATGGCATCCACAGAGGCATGAGGTGTCACTACAAAACGAGTTGGGATGTAGTGTTGATCGAGAACCATGTGGTTTGACGGCTCGCGTTTGCCGTCGGTTGTTGGCGACGCCCGAGGACGCCTTGAGTTGTTTGTTGTGCGATGGTTGTAGTGCACGGAGCCTGCTCTTCAAGCGATCTATTTTTGCGTGGAGGCTTGCGATGTAAAAATATGCAGCGCTCGGGTAAGGCTCATCCATCCACATAGTCCATCCACAGGTAACATCTGGAATCTGTGAGTTCAATTGATATACTTAGTCTGCGCACGAGATGTATGACGAAAAATAATGACGATACTTACGTTGTAGTCTGGGCACCGGTAGAATCTACGACCAGTGAAGCCTTCATGGACATAGTGGAACCACTGCACAACGGCAGGGTTACCATACTGGCATTTCGGCCATAGCCATATTGAAGCATAGCTTCGATCTCTCAGGAGGGCTGAACCATCTCTCCAGTCGTCGTAGTCCAACACACGCATACCAGATGTAGGCGGACGAGCATGCTCTCCTGGACCAAATGACTCCCACCATGTATCAGGAATGAACGGCCGTGTGGAAGGACCCCAACTTGCCATGGTGTATGTGAGGTTTTGCGGTTCGAAACTTATGGAGGCACGATATTTATAGATGGAAAGGGTACCACACTGTCATGGTGAGAAGAGATAAATGTTAAGTATTTTTTAAGCAATAATTCACGTATACTGTTCGTGAAATTGACCAGTCACTGTCAACACTGTTAATCCCACCCCTTTCTCTCTCCGTCGGTGCAAACTGTATCTTCAATCGTTTCGGAGGTGGTCTCTTATTTCATTCCGTTTAATTGTGACAATATTTTTGATTTTATTCTGTTCAACCTGCTTATATGTGTGTTCTATATGTTTCATCGTCCTTTTTATGTGTATTAGATGGATAACGTGCATACTACTACTCGTCCATTTGTGCCACCAAGATGGTGGCTTTCATATGGCCCAGGAGTTGAAGCACACGAACCCTCTGAAGATTTGCCGATCGTATCGAGAGCTCACTACAACACAAATCCTACGATGCTTAGAGATCCGAGTTCTATAGAGGATGGCGCGGTTTCCACGTGATCGACACGGTCGTGCGATTTATGATCGTGTTGCAGATGGTTTTACGGGCCGTAGGTTTTACCGATGTCCCATGTTTGAGGTGCGATACCATCAAAATTAACCATATTAGGCTAATAAAAGGTTATTCAAATAAACTCGATTTTTGCGAGCACGATTGTGGCTTTATAAAATGGATGGATGATCTATACCCCATGATCGCATCTACATACATAGACCGCTCGCACGGAAGAATCTGGCGATTCTGACATCGAGTAAATGGTCTATTGATCGTGCAAGCGACAGAGGGGAGCGAATGCGATTAGTTCTTGATCCATAATTTGAGGCGAACCCCCATGCACCAATTATAAATGCCTTTGTGGATGTCACTACCCGACAAATCCGAACGAATTTAGGCGCTATGCGAAATAAATTTCGAGAGAGTACGGGCACATCGAAGATACAGACTTCAGAGAAAACCTTTCATGCAAAGACTTTCGGTGGTGCATTTGTCCATATCATTTTCCGGATCAAGCGCCTTAAACGGATGCGTATTTTGTATTCGATCAAGTCGTAACAAATAAAGTGTCATTTTACCTTCTCTTATCATTCTTGGTTGTCACCGTCAAATTTTATGGTTTCTCACAACCGATGCTTAAATATTAAAATAAATTGATTAACGTGATACAAATC
Organism: Raddia guianensis; assembly: GCA_036346415.1. Lineage (NCBI taxonomy): Eukaryota > Viridiplantae > Streptophyta > Magnoliopsida > Poales > Poaceae > Raddia > Raddia guianensis. The sequence goes on from CM070537.1 coordinate 6,251,571, forward strand.
ATCGCATGTTATATGGATAAAACAATTTAACATATTAGCGCATCATAACTAAACCTACACATCCCACTCTGCTCGTCTAAATAATTTGCCTGCTGCTCCCCTTTTATAGCCGAGCGTCCGTTAATTAAATTATCAACAAAACCTAATTAGCAATTTCTGGTTGCATGCACGTATTAGAGTTTTATGGTCAGGAATCCGATGGCACTGATACGAATTATTATTGTCAGGAATCCGATGGCAGTGGCAGACAGGAAATGACGGTGGTGGCAGGCACGAATTGATGGCAGCGCGAATCCGATGTAAAAACACTGCAGTCCTGCCTCTTCACACATAAAGCGCCATCTTGGGCGCGCTTTATATAAACGCCACGGACGGGCGCTATTTAAATAGCGCTGCTTTGGGCGGGCGTTTATAATCGTCGCCCGTCCAGTGGGCGACAGGATGCTATTTTTTTAATTTTTTTAAACGGGCTATTATTTTTTTAATTTCGATTTAAATTAATGCTACTACAGTAAAAAATTCCATCAGGCATCGGCCGGCCATATGGGCCCTTGGCCAGTTGGCCCATTGTCCCAATTGGGCCTTTCAATCGGTAGTTTCTGGCTATCTCGCTTCGCTGGAATTGATCGACATGCATGCTAAATCGGGCATGTCTTGCACAGCAAAGCATCGAGCTCCTACCCTTTCTCCCCGGAAAAAAAGAGAGGAAGTGTTCGATGGAAAATACTTCGCACGTATCATCATCATAAATATAAATAATATTCGATTTTTATTAAATTTCCAAAAAAATCCTAAATTTACTTTCCAAATTTTTTGTGTTGTATAGTTTGCTTAGATCTTTTTTGTGAATCTTATAGTTTTCCAATTTTTTAAAAAAATTTCCAGACTCCCAACCCGAATTCAAACGAAAATTTTGATATCTTCCAAAATCCCTTAAATTTATTTCCAAATTTTAAATTTCTTGGCATTCAATTTTAAAACTTCAAACCCCCTAAAACATGAATTTTACAAAAAAAAAATTGATAGAGAGAAAATGAAGTGGAGGAAATTTGGTCTAGCAACGTAGAGAAATCAAGAATTTTACATGTTTTCAAAATGTAATCAAAATTTTATAGTAAGTGTCCATAAATGTATTTAAGCATTGCAAATGTTTAATTTTTAATATCAATTAGTAAATAACAGAAATAAAAAAACCTTCGAAATATAGAACTACAGTTAAGGAACACGTATTCATGAAGATGCCCGCAAAAAAAAAGGTTATTTTCAAAACATTTAGGGTTTAACAATGATTGTATTACGAATTAGCTATTTTCAAAATATTTAGGATTTAAAGATGATTGTATCACAAATTAATTCATTCTTTTTAAATTTCAACTTTGATGGCCACTTAAAAAAATCTTCGAAAAAAAAGCTTCGCACAAGACATTGTAATATCATGGTAGTGACCTTAGAAAAATTTCGACACCAATAACTATTCTCAAAAAAAGAAATAAAAAATGGGAACAACAAACAAAAGATGTTATGCTTTTTTAGACCCTGTTCTTTTGAGCTGATCTGAACGGCTGAAATGACTGAACTTCGAGAGTTTCTCGAGGTAGTCTCAAGATTCGGATACATTTCGTTTGACTTGCTTTTTAAAGCATTGGAACCCACCTTCAAAACAGCCAAAAAAAAAGGACTCACAAAACTCAAAACATTTGTGTTTTCAAAACGTAGATAAGTCGTTAACCTGTTAAGCCGTTAGGCTGAAAAAAACTAGGCCTTAGTTTTTTTATCATATATCTTTATTTACTTAGATATAAAAGGGTCTAGGGTGGCGCGCCATGGGCGCGCTAACCCAACTAGTTTCATATACGCGCGGGCATGTTGGAACCAACACGATGCCCCGCACCTGATGATACCAGCGTCCCGGTCGGAGATGTCTAGATGTGGCGGCACCATGAGCGATGGTGGAGCCGAGCTCGGGCAAGCACCAACATCTAAGCTATGGTGATGCTCCGTGGATTCTAGCGCACGAATGGGTAACGAGGGGTGTAGTCGTAGCTAAATGTATGGTTGATGGAGCTCAAGAGGGTCTAGAGAGTAGGGATGTGAATGGTCCGGTCTACCCAGCGACCCACAGATCCGGTCCATACACAAAAGGAAGAATGGGTAATTGGGCCGGACCAAAATTTTCCAAGGCCACGATGGATCTGTTCACATGCATCCATGGGTCTTGCTGGGTCGGTGCCACCAGTAGCCAACTACCTCACCACCACCCGTGTAGGGCATCTCGCCCGACGCCCGATCACCGCCGCCGCCGCCAACACTACTAGAAATATTCTATAGAACATAATTACTCCGATATATCGGACCATGGAGGCGGTAGGCAAATCTATTCATGTCCTATGTTGATTTACTTTGATGTTTCACTGTTGCTTACATGAGATCTGAATGTATACTACTTATCCACTGGTATATCTTATCAGTGCATTTGGATTGACATGGACCTTGACCTTCCCTAAATTCATATAAATATTCTATAATTTGCTGGTACTCTGGTGATTCAAGATTACAAATCTACTTAGTTCACCCAATAATTTAGTTGTGTATGTTTTGGTTTAGCTTGTTCTTGTGAGCAATGTGGTTTCTTAGGTCTAATTTCTTTACTCATAATCTGTGAGTTAAGATCTTTTTTATAGTGTAAATTGCTCATTCTATCTAGTAGATAGCAACTGCTTAACTGCCTTTTGTATCTTCTGCTGCATTTTGAAACATCACTTTGTATGCATTTTATACCTCCTGCAGGAGCCCAACAAATATTTTTAAGCAAATGTTCAGGTCACGTTCATGCTTTGAAGTCTACAGGATTAGGTGCTAGGTAGATCAGCCATAAGTGTGTTTTTGTCAATGCAATTTTTTTTCTAGTTCTGGTATTTTTCTTTTTACATGTTTTAAAAGTGTTGTTTGTTCCTTGTTTGCAATTTTGTATATGTGTGCTTTTCATTCTTTTTGCATGCTTTATTGCATTATTTACCCCCCCTTTACTTGGCCCTTGAACTCTACAAGTTCTGATTCCTTATATTTTCTTTCTTGTAGTAACTAACTCTACAAGGCGACAAGTGAGTGATTTCTTCTTTAAATGGATGGTGCTCAAATAGGTTTCATTCAGAAATTCATCAAACAGACCCATGAACAGGGATTATGAAATGTAACCAGGAAATCGTTGTGGATCTGTCATATTGATTGCATGGAATTTCTCCAGCATTCTGTTCTCACCTATTAGTTTACCTTTCTCCATGCAACAGTTGGAGGGTGCTTTCAAATTTACTGTAGTAGTGGATCGAGCTGCTGTGATATCTCATCATTATAGAGGGAAGAATTTGCAAGGTAGCTGCAGTGAAGTCACCATGCTGGCATACACTTTTGTTCTTAGCGTATTGATGTAGCAAATTTAAGAGTACTCGAAAAAATATCTAAAGATTAAAAAAATAATTAAAAAATGGTCCGACCCGATGGATCCATTGGTCCGGCACCGGATCCAAAAAATATGATTTAGGGTCGGCCCATGGATCCGCTAATTGTTTTTGGGCCATGTGGTCTGGATCCGGTCCACGCTGGACCGGACCATTCTCATCGCTACTAGAGAGGGTAAGCATCGTGGGAGCTGAGCAAGGGTGGCGGCGCGATCTCACAGGAGGACGAACTCCGAGGCTGACTGGCGCAATCATGTTGCCTTGCACCACTGTAGCACACCTGGCACGTTTTGCTGATATAAATACTCTAGGTCGACCTCTAGATGTGGTGCGATGTTCTAAACTTCTAACCTTCTCTAGCATATGATTTCATCATAAAGACATCCTTATCATCTATTTTAGAATAAAGACGTTTGTAGTCGATCTCAAATAACGAATATTCCCTTGAAATACTTAACGACAGGGACGGATCTAGCATCGGGTCAGGAGATTCTAACCCCACCTATGTTGTTTTATGACAATGGAGCCACACCCTAAACCCACCTATAATTTTTAGTGTAAAATAGAAAAAAAGAAAGAGTTAAAATTCAGATTTGGATCTTGAGCTAAACTTCATGCCTTCCTATTATTTTTGTGCACGTCCGCCCTGTTTAATGGGTGACAATATCTCCCAAATGCAAGGAATGAGCTCGGCTAGGGCTTGTCACGCTTAATTTTCCAAGTTGAAGGTGTGCTCCTCCCTCCTCGTGCATGCTCCTGGCCTCCCGAGACAACGACCTCATTCCTTATCGCAAGACTTCTCCAGGCTCCAGCGATGGATCAACATCTCATGACGTGGCGGGCTTTTCTCATGGTGACACGGCTTCACCTGCACTGCTGTATAGGCATCCTCAGTAGCCTACTCTTGACGTTGTACTCGCTCGGGCGTTAAAGTCCCACATGTTTGACGTCGATACTACGACATTGAAGACATGTTTAATAACAAAATTCGCCTCTTAAACTACGGTCTTGTTTGTTTCAGATTAATGTTGAGTTGTATTGTACTGTAGCAAATTTGTGATCCACTCGAAATACGTTTTCAAAAATTCAAAAAATTATGAAAAAAATATTTTGCGAACTCTAAGAAAACTATTTAAAACCCATAAAAATAACTACAAAATATTACAACATTTAGCATATACAAAGATAATAAATTTTCATTTAATTTTATTTAATTTAATCTGAAACAAACAAGGCCTGTTTTTAGGCCTTGTTTGTTTCAGATTAAATTAAATTACATGAAAATTTCTTATCTTTGTATAGGCCAAATGTTGTAATATTTTGTAGTTATTTTTGTGGGGTTTTAAATAGTTTTTAAAGTTTTTAAAATAATTTTTTAAATAATTTTATGAATTTTTTAAAATGTATTTCGAGGGATCACAAATTTGCTACCGTAAAACTCAGCTCAACTTTAATCTGAAACAAACAAGAAGTATATTTATGAAGTTATAATTATGTGTACTTCTTCCCCATCAACACAACAAACTGACTGTTCTGATCACAATTACATGCCAGCCACGACCTCATGTGTATCTATGCCATTAATTTAGTTGTTACACGTTACACAAAACGTGTCTAACAAAACGTGTCTCTATAAGGGACATAAATACAAGTCCAGCCATAACGCGATCCTTCCATGCATATTACAACACCAACTTGCATCCCCCTGAAGACCGTAGCAGTTCTTAGCACAACACAAGATCGATCCAGATTGAAATCATCCCGAACAAAGCCAAACAGAGAGAAACGAATTCATGCCTCCCCATCCCATCCACATGCTAATCTCATCCATGACTGGTACATGAAAACAATTAGTATTTTACTACTTCATCCCTACATAAATTATACTACCCAAGCAAAAATTAAGTTTAAACTTTGTGACATTGGAGTGAGCCAAATGAAGTCCCTGCGTCCATAACAGTGGCTTACATCATTCAAATTAGCTGAGGGAGGACCTCCTCCAAACTCATTAAGCACAAGCAAGAATATATAAACGCAGAAGCTATAGCCTCCAGAGATGCAAATGCCCAGGCTCCGCAACGAAATGGGAATGATAATGCACATAAATGTCGCATGATATTTTTGTACATTTGCAATATCCTTTCTCTCTCCTTTCTCTCTATGGATGACAATCTTGCATCCACTCTTTTCTTCTGAGTTTTCCGCGCCAAAAACTAGAGCTAAAATCGAAAGAAACAAACAAAGAACAAAGAGAATTTCAGAGTTTAAACCACCTTACCTTTCAGAAACGGCCCTCCTCTTGCACTACCAATCACTACTGCAGCTTGCTTTGCAATGATGGGAGAGCTATCAAGGCTAAACTGGTAAGGAAAGGAAACACCTGATAAGCTGCTCTGATCAGACACCCACGCTCCCTGCCCTATCCCCTCCCTTTCAGATCAATCACGACGACACTAATGTTATCAGAGCTCTCCCTGCCCAGGGCAAGCCTTGCCAGGAGAGCGGCCGCGCGGTAGCAACGAGGCTCAGACTGTTGGCCTACTGCTGCAGGCGCGCTGGCGGTGCTGCTGGAAGCGGCTTCGCTGCTCCTAGCTGCACGGTTGCTGGATGGGCTTCCATCTTCAAGGCATTGGCGAGCGACGTCACAGGCGGTCTCATTTGAGATCACGTCCCACATCCCATCGCTTGCGAGGATCAGGCAGTCGTCTTCCACGGTTCTTTCAGTTATGGTGATTTCTGGCTCACATATCACTTCAGGCTTTAGGTACTTGTGTCCTATTCAAAATTGGAGTTTGTATTAGATATGCAAAAAAAAAAAAAAATCAAAGTTACACATTAAAAATTTATATTATCGGCTTTGGTAGGGAATCAATGCATCATAATTTTTTTTTGTAAGAAAAGTTCTCAACCATTGATCAAAATTCAAAACCCACGGCACAGCTGATAATAAAATAGAGAAGGCAATTGCGTCTAAAAATGTAAACTGTTAGAAGGGAAACACTGCAAACATGACTATCAATATTTCTAGTTAGTTTCATCAGAAGCAAAATGTGGCATGAGCAAATGAAAATGAACATAAACAGTGTACGCCATTAACACTGTACAACATGAGTGTTTGGCATATGTAATCGTATGTCCGTCTGAGCAACTCTATTCAGGCTAGCTGTGTAATAGAAAAATATAGCTTTCAAAAGAATGAATTTGTATCGAAAGATAATATGAAGCATGAAATTATAGAGGGTAATGTCATGACATAATTCAATTTTTTGGCGGGTTTTCAGAGACTGAATTTACACATGCCAGCAAAATAAGGTAACAAATATTATATTGAGAAGTGCACCATAATAAATAGTTCAACATAATATAAACAGATATTAGGTTGTAACGATCACCTACAGATGAAGTGCTATTAACTATCATTAATCACCCATCATTACAGTCTGCAACTGATCTAGAAAACTTAGGCATGTTTTATTTAGAATACAAACATCATTCCTACCTAAAACTAATTTTAGAGAAACAATGAGCAATCAGTTTGTTTGCACTTTGCAGTGCGTGGAAAAAAAATAATTCTCCGAAACTGGGAAACTGTATCGCTTTCATTTATATCCTTAAGGTGGACTATATACACCTTTCAGCTCCTGACCCCAAGTCCCCAACACCTCTTCGACTTCAAAGAATGCAGATCCATTGCATCAAGAGTCACAACATGATTCATTGGCACTGCACTGCCCTATGACAGTAGAAGTCATCATTTGATAATAGACAAAAGCGTGCTTCAAAAGCCAGAAAGAATGATGTTGTTGTGAAGGCATTTCCCTGTTAGTAGGAAAATAATTTAAAGTTCATGATGAATATTTAGACAAACTTTATTATGGTTAATGCACCACGTACATTTCATGTTTCAGTGAAATTAAGGAATCTAAAGCTTTGTTTCGGTTTCACCTTTTCATCTAACTTTCTCTAACCATAAGATAACTTAGCACTAGAGAATTAAACCATGAGGACAACACAGATCCAGGTATTGACCATTTTTGAGGGAAAGCAATGTCAGTTGAGATAATGAAATGAGATACCAACTTAAAATAAAACAAAACAAAGTAACCCAACTTCGCACAAAACACATTTGTGACTTCACACAAAACACGGTTGACAAATCAGGGATGAGCATGCTGCTTTTAGTCCAGTCCATGCTTCATCTTTGTCAAATCTGATAATGTAACTGATTAAAACATCTCCATCCAGGAAGTGCGATTGTTAGGCGTTACATGGACAAAGTGGGATAGGCAGGGTACATATGGTCAGTTTCTTGACAAGCCAATCAACATGGCACAACTCATGGACTCAGTGATGTCGACTGTTTATCTAATCAACAGCTGCCAAGTAACATCTCCTAGAAGCTCATTAGAAGCTAGTCCTATCCTTGGATCATTGTCATCCATAATTAATCAATTGCATGTGTAAATATAGAAAGAAAAAGCAGGTATAGTTGGACATGCAAATCCTGCCACGTTGCAAAAGCACCGAGGAACCTTAATTTTCATAGAACGCGAGACTTACAGCTCATATTTTTATATAACAAAGCTTAAAAGGGGCGTCCTTGGTAAATTTTGTTCACTACTTCGATTCCATAATCCATGCAGTTTTTTAATTGCTAGAGTTGGTATGACGCAGTGTTCCTTTTTCCTAAGGAGATGCAAAGCGAAGAACAAAATCACCTTTTCTTGATATAATATTTGCCTACTGGTCCAATATTTCTTTCAGCAAACTCTCTTTTTGGAACATTTGTTTACTTATATTTCCCCAACATGTTGGGAACAAAATGAATTGTCTAACAACAAAAGTGCAGACCTCTCGTGAAGTTGGTTTGGCACGGGAACTTCAGCACGTTGGTGAAAGCCAAAGCTGGAGAAATGAAATTTGACATTGCTGTTTGCCACGAGTGTTTCATTCTGCACCCAATTTACAATCAACAATGACCAGGAGGAGCCAAGTGTGGACTTACCCAGCGCGCGCGACATGGCAAGGATCCCACGCACACGCGCCCCACCGAGGTAGACCACCCGGCCGCCCACCGACTCGATCCGCGCCTTCTCATCTGGCCGGTCCGGCTGCAACCACTCACGTTATTCACGCAACGCTGGTGAAACCACTGATTAGCTGGGTTAGCACTTCATGCCTTTTCATTTTGCTTAAACACAACCGATTTTTATCTTTATGGAAGTTTTTGACTTGGAGGCGTCAGTTTTAGAAAGGACTTGTTTGTTTGAGCTGCTGAAAGTTGCCGAAAACTTTGATATAAAAAAAGTTGTGACCTCACAGAAGAGAGGTTTTAAAAAGTCTAAAACATTATGAAAAAAAATATTTTACATCTACAAAGTATATCACATCATTGGGCCAGCCAAGAAATTCCTCTTTTTTACTAACATTCTACAGCTCTCTCTCACTCCAGCACAGGCACAGGGGAAAGAGGGCAGGGCAGCAGTGCTTTCTCTCTCCTCTGGAAGGGGAGGACGACAGGTGGCGCCCCTGAGCACCACCAGCCCGCCTGGGGGGCCCACGGCGCAGCAGCAGCGAGCTTTGAATCCCCCACCCGCCGACCAGTGGCGGCGCCCCGCGTGGCCGGCCCGGAGCCAACACGTGTCCCCCGAAGCGATCCCCGCCACCACGTGGACAGCGACGGTCAACCCGGAACGCCCCAAAAGTTGGCCCCAAATTACGCCGGGATGCCACTGTTCCCCGTCTTCACGAGCACCACAGTTCTCCTCCGTCTCCGACACATATTCTCCCATCACTTTTCCAGATTATGAATAAATTTTCTCCTCTTCTCCTGCTTCCCATATCTTTTTTTTTGGTTTAGTATTATTTTTGCGAAGGGGAGAAAAATAGATCGAGTGATCGTTGAGCGATGCAGCGACGTGTGGGAGATGAGACGGTCGAAGTTGGTGACGCGAGCGAGGAACACGTCGGCGAGCAGCCGGTGCAACTTTTTCCCGGGGAAGCTTCCCGAGAAGCGACACCTCGCCTGGAGCTTCGTGTGGGGCCCACAGGGGAGTCAACGGTCACCGGCACGTAGGAGGGGTCAGGCCGTCGGGGACGGCGACACGTCGAGGGCATACGTGCGGCGCGCAGGTTGGTGGTGTACCTTGTGGTCGTCGGAGAGGGGGAGGCCGGCGCCGGCGCGGCAGAGGACGGCGCGGGAGTCGCCGCAGTTGGCGACGACGAGGAGGTCGCGGACGAGGAGCGCCACCACGGCCGTCGACCCGATGATGTGGCCCGTCATGCCGGAGAGCGGGCACTCGCACGGCGGCTCCACGGCGCGCCCGCACGCGCACGCCACCGCCGCCAGCGCGTCCACCCGCGCGAAGCTCCGCGACAGCGCCGCCCGCCACGCCGCCCGCTCCCCCTCCTCCGCCTCCGCCGCCGCGAGCTCCTCCGCGAGGATCACGTGCATTTGCTCCCTGCACAGCGCGGACGCCTGCACGTACGTATCCATCATACGCGTACGTGTAAGCCACCCGAATAAAATCCAACTTATACAATATTCCATGTAATGATATTATTATTATTATTGAGTTATTGTAAGAGGAAACAGATAACAGATGAAGAAAACGAAACGTGTCGAGATCGAGTTCCAAGGCTCTGGAGTTTGGACAGGTGGAGAACAGTGAAATGTGGTACCAAAGCTGCAGCTTTTTTTGAATCAATCAGTCAATGTTGTAGAGCATTTTCCATTTTTTTTCCCTCCCAAACCAGTATAAATAATCGAAAAAAGTTCATTTTTTTTCAAGGGCAAAAAAAGAAGGAATCCTACCTTAATCAAGCAGTCGTGGCATGAAATATTCGGATGAATGAAAAGATTTCAAGAGATTGGAATGCAGGGATAATAACGCAATGAAGACGACGTCGATGACGTACGTGCGGGCCGCCATGGCCGTCAAAGACGGCGAAGAAGTGCATCGGCGAGCCGTCGGCCCAGGTGCAGAAGCCGGGGTGCAGCGACACGGTGTCCTCCATCTCCCGCATCCGCCCCGCCAGCGACACCGATCCGAACGCCACCGGCCACACCGCCGCCGCCGTCGCCGCCGCCTCCGGCAGCGGCGCCGGACCGAGCTGCGCGCCCGCCACGGCGGCGGCGGCGGCGACGGGCTCCTCCTCCACCTGCTCCGGCGATGCCCGCGAGTCCGGAGAGGACGACGACGACGACGACGAAGAAGAGGAAGACGCGGACGCCGGCGGGGACCGCACCGGGCGGCTCCTCTTCTCCCCGGCGGCGCCGCCGCTGCTGCTGGCGCCTGAGGTGGTGGCGGGGGCGTGGCGGCGCGGAGAGAAGCGGCGGCGCCTGCGCAGGCGGCATTCCTGGGAGGCGGCGGGGTCGCCTTCGCCGCTGGGCCCGGGCATGTTGATGCTGGCGCTAGCCATCACCATCGCCTCCGGCGGCGGCGGCGATCATGAGCGGCACGGGGAGCGCGCTCCGCGAGGCAGCCGAGCAGCGCCCATGCAAAGCCACCGGTGGTGGATCGGAGCGAGTCGCTTCGCTGGTGGTGGATCGCAGCAAGCAAGAGGAGAAGGAGAAGAGAAGGGGAGAGCGAGAACGAGAACGAGAGAGGAGACGAAGTGGGTTGTTGTTGGTGTGCTGCTGGGGGCGTGGATGGAATGGGAGGGGATGGTGAGTGGGGCCCAGGGGGAGCGACGTGGCGAGGAGGTGACACGTGTCCAGGCAACTGCAGGGGGCGCGTGGTTCCGGTTGGCTTGTCGCCGCGGGGCTGCGTGGTGAGCGAGGCCGTCGCGCCCCACCTGCTTCTCGTTTCCCCTCTCTCTCATCTCTCTCTCTCTTGCGCGCGCGCGTAATATCTGATCAGACACGCGTACTACGTACTGTGATCAACCAAAACATATTTGGCACCAGACGCGCGCCACGGGCATCGACAAGCAAACACGCGTACTACGTACTACTTTGTTTCACTTTTCTTTATATTCCATGGATGGATATTGGATGCAGTAAGCCTTTTTCGGAAATACCTCGCGCTCAAACACCCTCGGCTAGCGACATATGGATCCGGACGCCTCGAGACTATCCAAAGAAGACAATGCAAATCAATTGAAATACAATATAAAAGCAGAGAAAAAATAATGACACACATATGGTTGTACCCTATAATAACGAAGGACATCAACACAATAGTCGACTTACGGTCAAGGCTTCCATGTCTAGTAATAAAAAAAATTCTAAATAGAAATGGATAAATAAAATTAGGCGAGTGTTAGCATCCGACGTCCGTCCGGACGCCCGAGCGCCGGACCAACCGCGTGCGTCGGATTGCCAGCTACCGCGCCAATCCAACGCCCCTGAGTGCGCCCGCGTTCGTGTGCCCAGCGACTAGCTAGCAAGCAGTCGGTTAATTTTTTTCAATTAAACTTCAGATTTTTATATAAAATTCAAACAGTGTTCAAAATGCATGGAATAAACTTCATAATTTTTCTAAAATCGAGAGCAACCCATTTCAAATACTTTTTGAATTTTTTAAATTTTTCCACTTTTCAAATTTTTTTATGTGAACTAGGAGAAGATACTTATGAAACTTACATCTGTACTAGCGAAACTTGACCGTGTGCTGATGAAACTTGACAGTGTGCTGATGAAACCTGATGAAACTTGGATGAAACTTCAATGTAACCTGATGAAACTTAGATGAAACCTGTTGAAACTTGAATTGACATGATGAAACTTGAAGAAACTTGGATGAGACATGTTGAAACTTCATGAAACTTACATTAAATCTGATGAAACTTGGCAGTTCGGCAAGTTTAACGAATATGAAATCTAAGTTTCAGTAGGCGAAACCCAAGTTTTATCAATAAGTTTGAAGAGTTATATGGCAACATATATCTTGTTTTGTTCGAAAAAATACGAGGAACACGTAGGCGCAAACGGTTTGTGGATTGGAGCACCCAGTCAAAAATTATGGTCGTCGAAAGAAAAAAAATGATGTGGGCCCCGCGCCCTTGCTTGCGCACAATGACCATGCCCCTCCCCCCGCGTTAGGCTCGCGCGCAGCGCGGGAGTCCGAAGGCGGCCTCCCGCACTGTAGTGTTTTCGATAAAATTATTAGAGGTCTTTCATAAGTCGACTACTCGGACCATTTTAAGAAAAAGAAAAGGCAATAAAGCCCAACATGGAAACAACGAACGTAGGTTGTCTCTTACACTGATGGAGGTCATAGTGACGTTGATCAATATCCAAACATCGATTGGCCAGAGAGCGCATGCCAAAAAGAAAACCATGTAACCGGATAAGAATATGACAAAGATGGGAGTTAAATCCCATGATGACGAAAGGTGACTGTGGCGGTTTTTTGATTCAACCTTCCATTAAGTGATAAATTTGGGTGGCATGTAATAGTTTGTTAGTGGTTGGCAGTGACGACAGGAGAAAGGAAGATGCTTGCAATAGGTTAGGGTTAGGGTTTTTGGGCTTAGATATTCTTATGACCACAAATATAAGTAGCATGTAATTATTGCCTGCAAGAACATAGAGAAGATGGGTTGTTGATCATGGGCTAGCTTGCAGCAAGCAGCAACAATGGAGTTAGGTTTAGGGTTTTAGGGTTCATTAATTCTTTTATGTAATAGACCTATACGTGGTAGGTAATACCGGTAATAGTTGGCAACAACATGAGGGAGACAAAGCTATTGTTCATGAGTGTAGTAGTTGGTGGTAGCAACGATATTGATCAAATTATGATTAGTAAAGGGGGGTGGGAAGGTATAGTTGCCGCGAAGTAGTAGATGCACGGTGAGGACACTCGGATTAATTCTTGAGTGCAAGTGATTATTGAATAGATGAGCATATCTTATAGGGTTGCTCATTTGTGCGTCATAAAGATGAATGGATGAGGTAAACATGGAGGAAGAAGTGATGTGAACAGAAGCGGTGTAAAGCCACCATAGGGAAGGGCCGGGTAGCTAGACCAGTAGGTTCCTACCCTAGCGAATCCTCAACAGTGAAGCTCCGCAATCTTAAGAGAAAGAAGGGTGGTCGGTCCATGGAGGGGATGGTAGGACTTTCTTATTTTGGGGCTAGTGCAAGGATGAATCCTATAGGTCAGGTCCTGCCAGACCCTTAAGCAAGGGAGGACTGGTGTCGGACCATGAGGGGATGGTAGGACTTTCTTATTTTGGGGCTAGTGGACCCCATCAATGAGCACAATATGGGAGAGAGATAGAAGAGGGAGGCACAAGGAGGGGATGGTCGGATCTCCCTTGTCCGGGGCTACGGGACCCCTTTCAGCGAAATGCATAGTGGCATACTCGTAATGGAAAATGGGTCGGACCTCCATGGTCTACCCAAGTTGGACCCAATCCAGCTATGTCTTAATGACTAGCTTTTGGCCCCGGTGCGACCTCTTAAGGCTACGATTTCTGTGAGGCCACCGAAGTGTGAGGCTTGGGGTTCGTCTCACTAGGGCGGTGAAGGGCCACCACGAGTGGATGTCTTTAGCGAGACGATCGCTTGAGTTGGAGCTATATTTCTATGAGGGAATGCTCCAGCATGGTCATATGAGTGCGGTCTGAACGACAAGATAATTTCATGAGCGTCCCGTTGTCCCTTTGCATTTCGGCATTTAATTTCCACGCTTTTATTATCTCTATTTGCTTGTGCTTGTACTCATTTGTTGTAGCTAGTTTGTGCTCATTATGGTATGTTCTTTAGATTTAATGTTGCATAATCAAAATAAGAAAATATAATATAAGTTAAAGTTGGACTTTCACATGGTATCAGAGCGAAGATTTCTCCGTGTTTTAGCTTAACCACTAGAGAGTAGATGGCCGGAAAGAGATCAAGTGCTAGTGTTGGTAGATATAGCTCCTTATTGTTATGGTTCAAATTATTCTTATTGGAAAGTTAGAACGCAATGCTATTTTAAGGCCATGAATTTTGATGTTTGGAAGATAGTCGATGCTCCCGTTAGTCTTCATGTTGATCCTCAGGCTCCAACTCCAAATGATTTAAAAAAGGCCAAGCTTAAAATGTCTTATTCTCTAGCTAGTCTATGCTTGAAAGTATTTGATAGGGCTAGCAACTTCACTTCTGCTTATTTAATTTAGATGACCCTCCATGAAATGCGTGAGGGCACGTCCTGTAGTGGAGGAAAGAATGCATGCACTTAAAGATAAATTTTATAATTTTAAGATGTTTTCTCATGAAAATGCTAATGCCATGTTTACTAGACTCTATCCATTTGTCATTGATCTTTCAAATAGTGATAATCTCAAGAAGATAACTCCGATCAAGCTAACACATATGGACAAATATTTGTGCTTCACGAGTACATGTATATGCGCGATACAATGTGTGTGTGCACTGTGTGTTTTTTCTCTTAAGCAACCCGATCAGAATAAAGATCCATATACATGTTCTCTAAATAACTATTGCTTTCTAATATTTTGATCAACTTTAGCAACTTTTCTACAGAGAAATATATGAAACGAAGAGAATATATAAAAATAGAGATCAAGAGGCCTAAGGAGAAAGAATGTTTAAAAATTATAAGGAATAGGAGAACCTCCAAATTCTTGCAAACTATTACCAAATCTAATCATAGTCACATGACTGTACCATGTCATATATCTATTGTGACATCCACATTGTATACACATCATATGATCTAATTAGTGGCTCAAGAGTCTTTCTATCCATAAAGTGCACATGTGTACCAAACTTGTCATAAGAATAAATCCTAGGTAAATGCAACACACTCTTGTAGTCCGCAGAACTTGGTTTTGCATACACCTACCCTACATTAAACTTCCAAATTACTTATACTAGTTTCAAGGTACTCGAACCATTGGTGAGATTTCCTCGTTTGCCACTAAAACTTAGACAAGTCATCTTTGCTCATGCCTTTTTAATATGTTACATAATACAAAAATATATAAAAAATAGTACAAAATTTCATAAAAATTGTGAGAAAAGTTTTCTATGGAAATTGGAAAACAATCTACGGATTTAGAAAATCACGGAATTTACAAAAATTTGGGATTTAATTTTTTTTTTAAACAATTAATGATACCATCAAGGCTCAAGAAAATGAGATAAACAAACAAAAAATAGAGAAAATTATTAAATTTGTGCAAGTAGATCATGATTTTGCATAAATTTAGTAATTTTAAACACAATTTGAATTTAAAAAGTAAGACATGAAATATTTTAAAAACCATAAATTATGAGGGGGTATTTTGCACATTAAAGGGACTTTCTTGCGGACTTTACCAAAGTAGGATATATAAGTAAAGTTTATACGACAAGCGCAAACCATGAAAAAATATGGTAGATCATCAATTTAGCTAAGTTCTAGGGTTAAATCATTGCACGCCACCGCAAAATCCCCTAATCCCCATGCACATTTGCACCCTATCTTATGTGCCATATATCCCATTCGAAGTTTTGTATGTGCCATGATATCGCCGTCAATTTTAATAGGGTAGGCTGTTAGGAAGTCGACTGTAATGCTCAAAATACCCTTTCATTTTAAAACTTTTAAAATTTGTATCTCCTCCCTTTAAACTCCAAATTGGGTAATTCAAATTTCTTAAATTATGAAAAAACATGTAATATAAAATTGAATTTTTGTATCACTTGCTGCTAAACTTTTGAATTTTTTATAATACAAAATTGTAATATAAAATTGAATTGTGATAATATGTGTCATTAATTTTAATATAAAATTTCACATCCAACCTTTTCATTTCGCTGGTATATTTGAGTACAGATAAATTCACAAACATATTTATACACCTTAACGACATGACCACAGTGGCTAATAGTGGCATAAAAGGTATCAATATATGAATGTGAGGACATATAAGGGTAGGGTAGGGTAGGGTGTAATGTGATGGCACACATATGATTACGAGACCCTATATTGGCAGACAAAGAGTTGAATCAAGTTTTACAGAATTTTTTCACGTTTCTATTTGGCTTTGAAACTTTTTGAATGAGTTTTAGATATTCTAAGGAAACGAAAAAAGATAGAATATGGTAGGCCGAACAAAAATAGGACTAGCCTCTCATTAGGGTAATTATTGCGGATTACTTTAGTTTTGTCATATTTTGGTTAAAAAGTCAAACTTTGTAATTTTTTTGCCAAAAGTTAGTCAAATTATATGCATCTTTACTATACAAGAGATGCATCTATAATTTTGGATTTCAAACTACTGTCGATAAAATATCATATTTAGCAATCGACAACATATAATAAGACAAAATTATTGCTCAAACTATACATCTAAATTTATTTTTCAAATAAAATACGCTCTATTAAGGGAAAAGGAGGGAGTAGAATTTATTTACTTACCTCCTTAATTATAGCCGGGAATTTCTTTTGAAGCATGTACTTCTACAGTAATGACTACAGTTTTCGTAGTTACGTTCTACCAAAAATAAACAGTATTTCTTTGTGCTAGAGAAGCGATTAGGTGTAAAGCTAGGTAATCGTTTATCCTTATTTACTAGCATACCAACTTTCTTGAACAGCCATATCAACGTACTCGGAGAAAATGCTACCACATCACTTGCATAGACAGATGGACCCTTCAGGCCATCATCACCACAGTACAGTAAGGGCCAGGTCTACCTGCCTGTGTACCCCGTTCTGCCGGCCCAACGGCCCATTAATTACCAATGCATGGATGCATTTTATATTAGTGGATAACTAAATTTATATATAATTATATAAAAAATTTACAACAATCAATTAGATAAGGCGAGCGCCAGGCCTTGGACGTCCGGACGGACTCGCGCGCGCCGGACCATCGCCGTCCGCCCGATCGTCCACACCGCGTGCATCCAACGCATCCGATGCAGCCCAAGCAAGAGCGGAGTTGTTAGTCGTTGTTAGTCGTGCAGTTTGATTAAAATTTCAATTAAACTTCTGATTTTTGTATAAAATTCAAATAGTGTTCAAAATGTGTAGAATAAATTTCATAATTCTTCTAAAATCGAGAGCAATCCATTTTAAATACTTTTAATTTTTTTTCACTTTTTCAATTTTTTTCATGTGAAATTATGAGAAGGCACTTATGAAACTTACACCTATACTAGCGAAACTTGGCCGTGTGCTGATGAAACTTGGGCGTGTGCTGATGAAATCTGATAAAACTTGGATGAAACTTCGATGTAACCTGATGAAACTTGGATGCAACCTGTTGAAACTTGAATTGACCTGATGAAACTTGACGAAACTTGTATGAGACCTGTTGAAACTTGCTGAAACTTGCATTAAACCTGATGAAACTTGACAGTTCGGCAAGTTTAACGAATATGAAATCCAAGTTTCAGTAGGTGAAACCCAAGTTTCACCAGGTAAGTTTGAAGAGTTATATGGCAACATATATCTTGTTTTGTTTTTAAAAATAAGAGGAACACGTTGGTGCAAACGGTTTGTGGATTGGAGCACCCAGTCAAAAATTATGGTCACTGAAAGAAAAAAAGTCGTGGGACCCACCTGCATGCCAACAACGTGCAGCTCTCACAGCGTTTAGCCGTTGACAGTATGTGAGTCGACGCAGCTAGACGTACGGCGACAAGCGTTTCAGATTAGATAATGTTTTGTAGTTGTTGTAATCTTTTTAAAAAGACAAGACATAACGGAAGAGTATCTCAATATAACTAAGATTTCAGGCAAAATAGTACGAAGTACATTTTTACAGTTAAATTTTACACTTTCTACAACATTGAACTTATATTAATTTAGTTAATTAAAAATATGCCGAGCGACTAATAAGGATCAATTGTGTAAAATAAATCCTGAGCTTTTGTGACGAAAACGAAGCCCCGAGGCCTGGGCTATTTCAAACTGAAAAATAGGAAATTATAAACACCACGTTTGTTATATATAAAAAAACAAAGGCAACTCGCTGTCCACTGCATGCATGATCCAAGGATAGTTTCTATACAAGCTGCAATATTACACTTTACGTGTGCGCTTCCGCTGGAATAACTCCTTTAATTTCGAAATCAGCAAAGTCAGGCATGAACAAACAAGACATTGTGTGCCAAAGGTAGGCTACAAATAGTAGCAAAATACATGCACAGTTAGTTGCCCGGCTAGAGTTAATTCCTAATGCACCTAGCTATTTGCATAATTACGTCTCACTCTCAAGAACAGGCAAGACTAAGCTCAAGATCCAGAGCGTCCTCGACGACAACAAACTAATCACCGTTTCTAATTTTACCATTGTTTACTTATTTTTAGTTTTCCTAGAATAAAATCAAACAATGGCACGTACTGAACACCAGAGTCGTGCACAACTTGTTCAAATTTTACAAAAATTTTATCAATCATGTTTAATCTAGTTTCTCTAATTCTGTCCCAATATTATATTTTTCTGCTAATAATTAATGCAAATATAATATTTCTAACCATATTAGTGCAGGTATCTCTTTATAATTTACATAAAATGTTACATTATCAGCTTAATCAACTATAATA
This sequence comes from Raddia guianensis, assembly GCA_036346415.1. Lineage (NCBI taxonomy): Eukaryota > Viridiplantae > Streptophyta > Magnoliopsida > Poales > Poaceae > Raddia > Raddia guianensis. The sequence goes on from CM070537.1 coordinate 6,270,520, forward strand.
TGCAATTTAATTAAATGATTATGTTTTGGGCGGGAAAAATATATCAAAACCGTTCTCTCGAGTCGGTCTTGACGGCGGAAGAGCACTTCATTGGCCAAGACGGAAGAAGCGCTTCGGCCACGTGGTGGCGCAAGACGGCTTCCGCCACCAGGGGTGGCCGAAGCCGGTGGCTGTCGACATCTGGCACGGCGGAAGCCACCTGGGGTGGCGGAAGCCCCCTTTAACCGTCCCAGGTGGTGGAATCAATGTATAATAGCCGCAATCCCGTCCACTATCGCAATTTATATTTACCTTTATATTATTCAACCAATTTTTCCATAGGGTAGGGTGTAATGTGCGGCACACATATGATTAGGAGACCCTATATTAGTTGAATGAAGTTTTACATAATTTTTTCACGATTCTATTTGGCTTTGAAGCTTTTTTAATGGTTTTAGGATATTCTAAGAAACAAAAAAAGATAGAATATGTTGGGCCGAAAAAAATAGGACTAGCCTCTCGTTAGGGTAATTATTGCGGATTACTTTAGTTTTGTCATATTTTGGTTAAAAAATCAAACTTTGTAATTTTTACCAAAAGTTAGTCAAATTAATGCATCTTTAGTATACAAGAGATGCATCTATAATTTTGGATTTCAAACTATTGTCGATAAAATATCATATTTAGCAATCGACAACATATATCGGTCAAACTATACATCTAAATTTATTTTTCAAATAAAATACGCTCTATAAAGGGAAAAGGAGGGAGTAGAATTTATTTACTTACCTCCTTAATTATGGCCGGGAATTTCTTTTGAAGCAACTTCTTCTACAGTAATGACTACAGTTTTCGTAGTTACGTTCTAGCAAAAATAAACAGTATTTCTTTTTGCTAGAGAAGCGATTAGCTGTAAAGCTAGGTAATCGTTTATCCTTATTTACTAGCATACCAACTTTCTTGAACAGCCATATCAACGTACGCGGGGAAATGCTACCACATCACTTGCATAGACTGATGGACCCATCAGGCCATCATCACCACAGTACAGTAAGGGCCAGGTCGACCTGCCTGTGTACCCCGTTCTGCCGGCCCAACGGCCCATTAATTACCAATGCATGGATCGATGCATTTTATATTAGTGGATAACCAAATTTATATATAACTAGCTCACAACCCCGCGCGTTGCGCGGGACATCAAGCGCGTACTCTTATTTTAACTATTCATATCAATGCATATGGTACAACATATTTGTGAGTACATACAATAATAATAAAGTGACCAAAAAAGACTCTTGGTCTAAAAGAACTTGAACATACTCTGATTCTACTACTGATATTTGCTAGCGTCTCCCCATTCAAATATTAACATGACGTTTCTGTAGGTAAAATAGATTTGGTCAAATTTGTGAAGTATAGCTATGCAGAGCAATAATATATTAAACATAATGCGTAGGAAAGAACAAAAAGGGTACCCATGAAACACAACGACAGAGACTTAGCGACACTGAGCATAATTACCAGTTCACTATTCTATTGGACATGGGGGTTCAATAGAAGGCACACCTACATACATGATAAAAATATGGTCAGGGTGTGTATTTTGCAGCCATTTCTAATTTTTGTCGGCGGCTAATTTTTTTAAAAAACCTTACCATGAAATTGTGGTTCTATTTTGGAAAGGTTTGTTTTTCTAGATTTTTTAGGTCGTCGTAAAAATCAAAAAACAAAAAATAAGGATAAAGTATTTTTTAATTCATTTTGGAATTAAACCCATGGCTTCCTACCAATTGATAGCTCTTTTTTTGTACCCTTACAATAATACTATGCCTGTTTTCCTGCTTTTTAATTTTTTTTTGTGTGCTGGAAGAAGTAAAAAAAAGAAAACTGAAAAAAAAAAGCAAACCCTTGCTATCGTACTATGCCTTTTTTATTTTTTGTCCTGCTTTTTAAAGTTTTTTGTGCTGGAAGAAATAAAAAACCAAAACCTGAAAAAAAAAAACTTGGGGTTGGTTGGAAGGACAAAGTATTTTTTAATTCATTTTTGAATTGAACCCATGGCTTCGTAGAAATTGATAGCTCTTTTGTGTACCCTTACCATCATACTGTTCCTTTTTTTTTTCCCTATTTTTTAAAGTTTTTTTGTGCTGGAAGAAATAAAAAACGAAAACCTGGAAAAAAGACAACCCCTTACCATCGTAAGGTGCCTTTTTATTTTTTATCGTGCTTTTTTAATTTTTTTTTGTGCTGGAAGAAATAAAAAACCAAAACCTGAAAAAAAACTTGGGGTTGGCTGTAAGGACAAAGTATTTTTTAATTCATTTTTGAATTGAACCCATGGCTTCGTAGAAATTGATAGCTCTTTTGTGTACGCTTACCATCATAGTATGACTTTTATTTTTTTTCCTGTTATTTAAAGTTTTTTGTGCTGAAAGAAATAAAAAACGAAAACCTGGAAAAAAGCCAACCCCTTACCATCGTAAGGTGCCTTTTTTATTTTTTATCCTGTTTTTTAAATTTTTTTGTGTTCGAAGAAATCTAAGAACGAAAACCTGGAAAAAAAAAATTGAGGTTGACTGGGATTCGAACCCAACACCTCCCGGTTGTTTGGAGCTAAGGAGCTGCCTGGAGACCAAGTGAGCAGTCGCAGCGTGCTGGCTAGGCTTGGGGAAGAAAAGAAGAAAAGAGAAGGTAGGAGAGAAAGGGGAAAAAATGATGAGAAATACGGTGTGGCTGGGATTCGAACCCAGCCCTCCGACGCGAGAGACAGCGCCCGTAACCAACCGAGCAAGCTGTGCGCATTGTTTTGGAATCAATAGTAAAATTCAATTTAAAGATAATGATTAAATGGACGGCTGGATGCACCCGTCGTTCGTGATCGAACGGCTGGTTGGGGGGACTGCTGCACTGTTGTAGGAACAGTGAAAATACGTGTCAGCAAGGGGTGAACTGACGTACATCTCTAGCTTAGGTAAGGATGGATTATATAAAAAATTTACGACAATCAATTAGGTAATATTTTGTAGTTGTTGTAAGTTTTTCTAAAAAGACAAGACGTAACGGAAGAAAATCAATATAACTAAGATTTCAGGCAAAATAGTACGTAGTACATTTTTACAGTTAAATTTTATACTTTCTAGGACATTGAACTTATATTAATTTAGTTAATTAAAAATATGCCGAGCGACTAATAAGGATCAATTGTGTAAAATAAATCCCGAGCTTTTGTGAAGCAAACGAAGCCCAGAGGCCTGAGCTATTTTCAAAATGAAAAATAGGAAATTATAAACACCACGTTTGTTATATATAAAAAAACAAAGGCAAATCGCAGTCCATTGCATGCATGATCCAAGGATAGTTCCTATACAAGCTGCAATATTATACTTTAATTTCGAAATCAGGAAAGTTCAGGCATGAACAAACAAGACATTGTGTGCCAAAGGTAGGCTACAAATAGTAGCAAAATACATGCATAGTTAGTTGCCCGGCTAGAGTTAAGTCCTAATGCACCTAGCTATTTGCATAATTACGTCTCACTCTCAAGAACAGGCAAGCCTAAGCTCAAGATCCAGACCGTCCTCCACGACGACGCCGGCGCCGCCGGCGCCAACGTCCATGTTCACCTCCAAGTTACTCGTCGTCGCCGTCGAGAAGAAGCTGCAGATGGCCGGATCGGCGCGAGGCGGCGGCGGCGGCAGGTTGAGGTTCGGCAGAGGCGCTCCATGGCTGCGCGGGCTTATAGGGCTAAGCGCGCAGTACTGCCGCAGCCTGGCCCTCTCTCTCCGGTGGACATTCATGTGCCCCCCCAGCGCCTGCGCTGACCTGAACTCCCTCTTGCAGTAGCCGCAGGTGTATGAGGACGACGACGACGGCGACGACCGCGGCGGCGGCCATGGGAAGTTGCCCAAGCTGAAGCTGTAGCAGCTGCTGATCCATGGCCGCTGCAGCAGCTGGTTGAGGCGGCCGTGATCTCTTGGGCTAGCTCTGCTCTCCATTAGTTTAATTGCTGCACTACTGGTACTGTGGTGTAATGTGGCTTGGAACTTGGAAGGGGAGGGACTGGGAGAAGGGCATATATAAGCATGAGAGGAGTAGAAGTGAATGTACTTTTTTTTTTTGGAGAATAGAAGTGAATGTACTTGGTCATGTACTCCTACGGTCATACACTATAGAAACTAGATTATGTCTTAAATATACGACGTGCGTGAGTGCGTGACTGAAATGTGGGCCATGCGGTGTACCGCACCCATCCATACATCGTCGTATACACCTCCATTGATATCCGAAAGAGAGAATAAAATCGCATTGATTGATCAAGGCATACATATGTATTCATCATCTGTTTTTTTGAGAAAATATTCATCTTGTTGTTAACATATGCAGCTGGTATGGCATTGATGTTGCAGCCGAGATACCGTCAGAACGATGCGAACCATTGTTGGCAGCTGGTATGTGACATGCAGTTGCAAAGCGTGCTGGGGCTTTTCTCTACGACAAGACGCCCAAGGCCAAGCCGAAGAGAGGACATGCATGCTCATGCTCGCAGCAACCTCAGGGCTTGCGACACAGACAGATGGGCCATATCTTGGAGCATAAACTTGTGAATTGCATCGCCCGTGGCAATGGCACGCATGCGTGGCTCGCTTCTGACTCACTCCAAAGCCGGCCGGCCTCTCCTGCCGCATATATTGGTGCTGTTTGATTCGCAGTTTTAGTTTGACATTAATTGGATTTAAAAATTTTATTATTTTTATACAGACGGTAATATTTTAGAATAATTTTTTAGTTGTTTCGTATTTTTTAAAAACTCTCAATTTTTTAAACTGTAACTAAAACAAACTCCGGGAATCGAAAGAAGCAATTATCGCATGGTGATTGAAAGAGGCAAAAGACTGCAGATATGTCACCGATGCTCCGAAAGCATCCGTGGCATTGTTCTCCATTTACTCCGTGTCTGACCGCCTCAGCAGGAGAGCGTTTGCTCCTGATCTCCTTTCCTCTACATTAACCACATTTGATTTTTACAGAGAATGAAGCTTCATAGTGATTGCAGGTTACGATGTTCCATGTCCTGCTGCTGCAAACCTGCAGCAAATCCCATCAATCGTGTTAAAGATTAAATTGTCCCTCGTCAACGCTGTCCAGAGTTTGAAGGTCTGCATGCATGCATGCTCGCTCGGTTCCTTCCCATTGGCCTGCCTGCTACCTGACGGCATTAGCCAGGCACATTTTGGGGACAGGGAGGCATGATGAAATTTAGGAAGCCGAAGTAATGGTTTACCCTTTTTTCCCTTCTGATTTTGATTCGTATAGAGTAGCTCTTTAATTAACTTGTTGCGGTACGGTTGATGTCGGATGATAGGGCTTAGGTTGTACTCCCTATTCCATATTGTAGTTCACTGTTGACTTTTGAAGACGCCTTTTGACCATTCGTTTTATTTTAAAAAATAGTGCAAACATACAAAATATAAGTAATGCTTAAAATATGTTTAGTGATAAAACAAATCACAAAAAAAAAATATTTACATATATTTTTTGAGTAAGACAAATGGTCAATTGGAATATCCAAAAGTCAACCGTGAACTACAATTTGAAACGGAGGGAGCAGTATCTTTGTATGATTGTACCTATTTATTTCTCCTTTCTAATAAAAAGGCAATGCGCTGTACGTCCAGAAATGATACGTGTGAAACTGCTGTAAGCCTGTAACATCCCATTTTTTGGATTTGCAGAAACTATTAAAAAATTGAAAATAGCGCGTGAAGTTTATATTTTGCCACTAAATTGAACAATTTTCCAAGCATACTTTGAATGTTCTTAGGAAATATATTTGAAAATACCCCTTTTTTGCTTGAAAATTTTGTAGTTTTGCTTCATGATTTCATGTCATAAAACAATTACATGTTTTACCACCTTTTTAATATTTTTAAAGACCTACTTTTATTAGCTTTGCTCCAAATTCTTATTTCCAAAATCTAGAAATATTCATCTAACCTCTATGAAAAGATGGATTTACGTATTAGGAAATCTCCTTGCAAACATGTGTCCTGTTTACATGTATTTATAATTTTCAAAACTTGAAATTGTATACTTGTATTCTTGCTTGTAATTACTATTCATGGTCATGAAAATAAATCGATCATGCATGTATATACTTTGAGCTTGGTTGCAAATATTTTTCAATAAACCATATTTTGATTTCCTAATTATAGGACTTGTGCAATGTTCATACTTCATGATCCAAAATCTGAATTTTAAACTACGTACCAAATCTCTCTTTTGCCCTATGGGCCTTGTTCCCAGCTCTCCTCTCAGCCTGCTGACCTATTTGCGCTTAGTTCATCTACTATCTTAGCCCATGTCGGCCCAGTTCGCCTTGCCCTCTCCCTGTCCCCAGATTCTCTTTCTGCTCTACTCCAGACGTCACTATTGCCACAGCCTCACCATCCATTATGAATCCAAATGCTTTCCTATGGCCACGTCACTCCGGTGTATGCCACCTCCCCCCTTCCCTGTTGCCCTAGCTTATCCAGAGCTCACACAGCATGCACCTCCATCGTGTCACTCATGCCTAGTGCACTGCCTGTGCTCGTCAATCACACCACAAATGTGCCCAACACCGCCAAGTTAACCCCGAGCCATTGGCCGCCATGCCATCTACCTTGCTGAAGCTCATTAACAGTTGAAGTCACTGCCCCGCCCCCCCGGCGCATTATTGTTGCCTTGCCCCTACTTGCACAAGTGGCGCCTGCCAAGCTTTGCGTGAGTGATTGACACACCACTTGTGAATGGTTGCCTAAGTCAAGTGTTCCTACTCCTCTTCTTGATTGCCAAGCTCTCGCCTCCCTACAAATAGCCGAGCCAAGCTTGTTTCCTCCCCTATCTTCTCCGCTCCATACCAACTGAGAGTGTGCAGAACCTCAAACTGTTCCTAGTGAATCCCAACCTTCAACACTACTATCGTTCGACTTCTCTCCCTACTCTCTCCTAAGCATTTAATTGAGCAATGGTCACCTGTAGCTCATATATAGGAGAGCTCTTGCACCGCCACCGACCGCACACCCCAAATCGAGCTCATCGACGGTGATTTCCTTGACCCTTGCTTCCGTCTATAGCAGTCCCACGTCATTCCCATCTCCTCCCCTAAGTAATCGACGCGAACTTCACGACCTTCTGGATGAAGCCTCCCCCTTTTTGGCTATCACTACCCTCCTAGTTGCTGATGCGAATCAACCCTCTCTGTCTTCAACGAACCACAAGGTGATGCTCATGGTAGTCTCTAGTTTTAGGATTTTAATCGCCACACAAGATCTAGACAACACTGGAGGCACAATATTTTGTAGAGCAGTCCAACACGATTGACTACATTTGCGGGACTCCGACTATGGCCTCTCCTCCCTAATCAACACAAGCATATTGGACCACCCGATCTGTGGCCACAAGCTGGCCGTTGACCCTTGCGCGTCCTACGCTGCAGCTAGGTAGTCATGACTGGTTACACCAGAGGTACCTCTCTATTAATACAGGAGAGCACGATATGAGTCCGACTCTGACAAGACCCACCCTGCATATTACAACTTAGAGTCCTCGTAACTGACTCATACACGTATTCGACAAAAACTCTATAATCCAGATGCTCCTAGAGTTCTTATTCTTGCTAGTGCATCCTTGATTGTGATATTGCCATGTCTTATCGAGCTCGCCTCCTCTGCTGACAATGGCGCTGCCACCACTAGCCATCTTTGGCGTCTTCGATGGTACCAATAGATGCGTGTCACCTCCTTGGTTCCAATGAGCCCTTGGACGCCCAAAATCATGCCTTGTACGTAGCGGTGCCGAGAGCTTGCCGGAGCTCGAGCTCTGAAGAGGGAAGATGCTGACGCCACGATGACATCATGAATGCAATTATTGTGCAGTAGTGTCGTTGACGGGTGGATCTCGCTGTTTCAAACTAGTAAGATTATCCACCTCTGCCCTTGTGTCACTGACCGGTGGGATCTCTGGCCCACCTGTCTAGATAAGTGGAAACATATTTTCTTGTTTTCAAGGATTGGGTTGTGCTTTCCCCGAATAGCGAAACACCTCTTGGTGTTCCCAAGTATCTTTCTATCTGTTGCCCATAGACGTGTAGCTACACAGGATGATAGGCAACGCATCGGGCTAGGCGTTGCCCGGTGGCGTGTTGATCAAGGCATCGAAAGTCTTGGCGATTATGTTTTCCTCATTGCGACGGTCTGGCCCATGGTGGTGGAGCGCATTAGGGTTCCAAGACGGTACCGATATGTCATGTAATTGTAGGGATTAGTTACCATGTATATATTTATCTTCTTGGAATTCTATCCCTAGGATTAGTATAATAACCTCCTCCTATGCGAGGGTAAGAAAGGCGGATCACGATCATCATCAACACATCCTTAGCCCTCCTATGCGAGGGTAAGAAAGGCGGATCACGATCATCATCAACACATCCTTAGCACACTTCCGTTGATCTTCTAAAGAGAACAACCTTACTGGGTCCTTTCCTCACAAACACTTGTACCATGATCTCTTAATTATAGTAAAAGCATTGGACGTATTGCTATTATCCCTTACGCGTGAGGCCTGAATCAAATAAAAATCTCTCTTTTGTCTCTGCCTTGTGCCTCCTATGTTAAGATCTCTTCGATATCTTGAAAGTTAGTATTGTGGCAGAAAGAAGTCTCTAGTTCTGCAATTTAGAAGTAAGCTCGATTTGGTAAAGTTTTTTCTCAATCATCGACGCTTACTTTATGCCTTAAACAAGAGGAAACGCCCGCTTCAGGATCAAGCTCGTATTGGGCGAAGTTGGGCCGCACGGTGCAATGCCGAGGCACCATAGTAGTGGGCCCGGACCGACACTGTTTGTAGTATTTCCCAGTGCATTTGTCTTTCAAATAAATGTTAAAAAAATAAAGTGATTCATATAAAATAGTTATAGATTTTATAAAATCATGGAAAAATTATGCAAAATACTAGTCCTTTGGACTTATTTAATACATAAATTTGTACATTGCACTTGAAAATATCTCCGCACAATATCCCTTTCTTAACATTGCCATTATTAAAAAAAATCCCGTTGAAGGTTTTATATTTATTTATTAAACATGCTATTTGTGCTCCCAAAATTTTGGTATTATATATGTAAACACTATAGGAAATCCAGAATGTAGGAAATATATCATTTGTACTTTATGCCTATTTATTATTTCTAAAAATTCAAATAGACTATTTTGATATATTTTAATTATATAAAATCATTATATAGTATATTTCCCTTTGAGGAAATATTATTCTCTATGTTTTATCCTTTTAATGTAATCTTAAAATTTATTTTCAATTGTTATATATATCTCATGGGTAGAATGATTAAACTTCATGCATGCACACAAATTCATGTCATCATATGAAGTTTGCCTTAATAACTAAAATAGATGGATATTGGTATCATTAGAAGGACCATACTGCATATATAGGATCATTGCATGCATACATCAAGCTCCAGCATTGTTCTAAATGAATTTTGTGCCATTTGAATTCTTCGCGACAGGCTCGGAAGACCCAGAGGATCAACTCGACGATCAGGAGTTTAACGCTCAAGGACCAAGCGAGCTAATATCTCTAGATCATTCTTCTAAACTCATTTTTACTTAACTACTTTGTGTTGAATATGAAATTGCATGCTCTATTCTATTTTACAAGTATTTGACTAAATATAAATATGCCCTGCTTTGTTAATCATGTTGCACGCATGACCTATTCATTGATTTAATATCATTACCAACCCTTTATTGTTTTCAATAATATCAAGACCTTTGATCATTGTTGGACAACTAATAAAATTTTGGACGTCTTAAGTCTTGGGTAGAAATGCTTATACATTATTAAGTCAAGAGTCCAATGGATCAAACTTTTCTATCAACACTTACGTAAAGGTAATTACCAATGTTACCAGCATAGACATGTAAAGTTTATGCACTTGGGTGCTAGATCCGTTTGAATGCAGTGGGTCACCATTTGAATATACCCGTATTTTCAAACCTTACCAAGAAGGGCATGACAAATCAGGAAGTGTATCTTTTTATTCCGTGAAGTAAAATACTGTGAAGGTAAAACACTGTGAAAGCTAACACCGTGAAGAAAAATATCGAGAAAGATTTATTTTGCGAAAAATGTTAACGCGAAGTACATGGTTTAGAGTCTCGCGAAAGTATTGCTTCGATGAATATGAGAAACCCCTAGTTATGATGTTAATTTTTCATAGTAATAGCATAGTACATCTTTCATTTGTTAAAATGACAAAGTCTTAAGATTTTATCATATAACATTGCAACTCTAGCTTGATGCAAATAAAATAATGCAACGCTACCAAAGCCCGTATCACTAATTGCATTAGGCGGGGTATTAATTCACGAGTGCGGTTTGTGCGCTCACCCTCTTCCTCATTCAATCTTCTAGGTTGTGACAGAGGAGAAGAGGATCCCTACAATTGCTATGGTGATGAGGGAGCTCAGGAGGCTGATGATCATGATGGGTATTAAGAGCGAGTTCGGTCGCTTGCCTATCGGTCAAGTCCAATCGTTTGCCTCAATAGATCAAATTTTGTTCATTTCCTCAATTGCGAATTCTAATTAAAGAGATCAAATTTTGATATTGCAATATTTGACCTTTTGTCCTAAGAAACTCGAGCCTCTATGTATTTGAATTTCGATAAAGAAATGTTCTATTATTTTTGTGTATGAGATGATCCAGTTGTTTATTATATATGTCACGCTTGCAAGACAAATTCTGAATTAGCACCGGTGGCACCGAGATGGTCCCTATAAATAGGGGCCCACAGCTACTATGCGACGGCTAGCATAAAACACCTAAGATTTCTTTCTTGTATTCTTATGAAAATATATGACTACTATTTTTTATAATAATATTGTTTTTCAGTTTTGGAAAACGGCATGTCGGTGGCCATCCCATAACATAATACGTAGAATTAATATGGGCTTGCTGTGTTGGATCGGTTGCCGGGCCTGTTCGTTCGTGTCCGGCCCAGCGATCGTGCAATTACGGAAGACCTGTGCATCAGCCGTTGATCGTTTTTTCACAAAAAAAAAATTGTTTTTAGGGCATGCACAATGAATATATAAGTTCACAAAAAATATTCATTGTAATCCATTTTCACGAATCACGATGATTTGGTTCCATTGTGTGCAAGTCCATCTTTCTTCTTGGTAGTTCCATGCAACCATATTAATTGTTAAGACTAATTAAGAGTTAGTGGTTCATCGAAAGTAAATCCTCGCATGGGTGGTTTCCCTCTTCTCTTTTAGGCATTTTTTTTTTATATATAGGGCACCCGGTTCGACCTAGCTCACTGCCATCAAGACTACTACCAAGGCTGCAAATTAAACAACGCCACTCCCGCATGTCAGTTTCTTTCCAACTAGAAAGCAATCACCTCTCAAACATATCATAGATGATGCCGGACGATCTATATATTTTAGTATAACAATATAAAAGAATGGTCCTCCCGACCAAAACAAGTTAGCTTCTCCATCTCACTTTTCGGATCTCGTGAAAACCTCATTTTGATCAAAATATTTTGGCTTCTCGAAAACCATTTCTTAACGTTGTCAAAGGGCAGCATTTCAACCAGATGTTTCAGGCATGGCCATAAATTACGCTCTGCCATGTTCATTTTTTGAAATTAAACACAACCAGGTGGGCGGTTAATTCGAAAACTGTCACAGCCCACACCCAAGCAGGGATGCAAGTGATCAATGTCCAACAGCCGGCTGTAAGGGCACTTGCAATGCGGTTTCTTCACTCGTTTCTTACTATGTCAGATAGGATAAAAAATATAATATAATATAAAATTAATGCAGAGAGAGAAAAAGATATTAGGAAACTATTTCTAAGCTCATTCCAAAATTTTAAAATTAATACGCAGAGAGAAGGTGACTTTGGAGGAAGGAGAAAGTATTTAGGCCCAGTTCTTTTCAGCTTAACGACTTTTCTACGTTTTAAAAAAACATATGCTTTGAGTTTTTAAAGTCCGTTTTTTCACTGTTTTGAAGGTGGGCCCTAACGCTTTAGAAACCAAATCAAATAAAATGGATTCGAATCTCAAAACTATCTCGAGAAGCCCTCGAAGTTTAGTGATTTCAGCCATTCAGCTGTTTAGATTAGCTTAAAAGAGCAGGGCCTTAATGATAGAAAAAATGTTACGATACAATGGCATAGAGCCACCGTTTCTTCTATAGTTTATAGGTGACATGGCACATATGGAAATGATGTTTAGAAATCTTGCATTTGGAACTGCCCTAAGTGTCGGCTTGTTCGCATGAAACAGCTATAGGCTGGTGGTTAATTCCAAAAGTTCCATATTTAGGTCCTTAGCGCCCTCTTCGATTCGCGGTTTGGTTTGATTTTATACAAAGCGCTCATTGAAACATTTTGTAATAATTTTTTAAGTTTTCATTAGTTTTTTTCTCAAAGTTCTTTAAAATATTTTTAAATAACTTTATAGTCTTTTGATATTTTTAAAGCCTCTTTACTGACTCAACCAAACCCATCGAATCGAACTGTTAATCTAAGAGGGTCTGGATTTCGATCGTCCAGCCTAGATCATCGATTGCATGCACGACACTGCTAATGCAAAGTGGTACGATCCCATGGTTAAAAGTTTACTTGCTCTCGGAATAATCTACGGTTGGTCAAGCTGATCGAGATGCAGCAGAGAAAGAGCGCTCCCGCAAGGAAAAGAAGTTGGAACGTTCAATCTTTGCGTACGTTTCCTTGTCCCCACATGCAAAGGATTAAAACAAGGCACATCTGGTTGGAAAATACCGTGTCATTTTGATCTCTTCATTTTAAACAAAAATTCAAAGTGTCTCATTGACATCTATCGCATCCATTTACGTTTCAGCTTAGTTTGCTAGCTACTACCTCAGTCACCAAAGTTTTTCTTTTTGTCGACATAAGCCGTACAGTCAAGTGGGCAATCGATCAACCCATCTCAAAAACGTGCAACCATGTTAGCATTGGAGAATAAATTGGATTAAAGGCTCAGCCGGTTAGAAGCCAAGTTTGCCACATTTTACCACATCATTTTTTTTTTGACAAAATGTAAGGTACAGGCAAATAATTTGACATGAGTTAGCAATTTCAGTACATCAATTACACAAAACTTAAAAGCATATTCACACTACAGGAATCTACATCTTTGTCGGCGGCCAAAGCCGCCGACACAGGCACAAATACCGCCGACAAAAGTCTATGTCGACGGCCAGCCGCCGACACTGCTCCGCCGACGCAGCTCCTACGACACAAGAGTTTCTGTCGTCGGCCCCGACGACATTTCTCCGCATAAGGGGAGCCGCCTCGGTTAGGTCAATGTCGACGGCTAACCCAGCTGTCGACATAGGTACACCTCACGACACGTCGACGTAGACCATGCTCTGGCAATGTGGGCCCCGCAGAACAACGGATGGAGCGACATGTGGCGGAGTAATGTCGGCGGTATATAAGTAGGCCGCCGACAAAGATGGAGGAGGTGAAAGCAGATTTTGTCGGAATTTTGTCGGTAGCAAAGCATTGTCGGCGGCATATTGAGAAACCGCCCACTAAACCTAAACCTATGTCGGCGGTATTAGTTTAGGCCGCCTACAGAGATTGAATCTATGTCGGCGGCCTAATTGTGCTGCCGACATTGATGTTGTTTCCAGCAACTGGAAATTGCTGAAAATTTATAAAAATCTGAATTTCAACCTACAAAAAATCCTTAATTATAGTACATATATAATCCCCAATTCCCCCAACCAAAACCACACACATATATATATATATATATATTTCAGCCACTTATACATCCAAATCATTGCAAAACAAAATTCAAACGGTTTAGGCCACATGAAACCAATATTTTGCACAATTTGAAGCATTTATACAATTTAGTTACAACGAACACAAAACAGAACATAAATGGCAATAAGAAACGTACTATCACCATCGCCGAACAGAGAACTAAATAATCAACTACGGAGGTGGTTTCTAATGGCTCTGCGAACCATTGAAGGCAATATGACGATCGCCAAGCACCTCTTTGGCGAACTGCTCTCCAGACGTCCTAAGGCCACTTGCACTTGCGGAGTCCCCTCCCTGCTGTAGAGTTGCCGCAAAGGCTGGCGTGGCCGAGGCCGAGACCTATATACGAAAAGAACACATAATATGTTTATGCATTTGAATTGAAACAGGAAAACTACGGTTTCAATGGCTTACCCCTGGAGAATGCCCTGGTGCAGAGCCGAACTGTCCGAAGGGCGGGAGATTGCCGTGCTGCGTGATCGGGGCACCCGGCGTCTGCGTGAAGACAAACGGCGGCACAGCTGGCATCTATGGCACACCGAAGCTCCCCGCCCCCTGCCGGAACACCTGTGGATACGCCTGCGGATACGAGATGTTAAGTAGCGTATGAATCAGAAAGGAGTTACATATACGATGTTAGTTACCTGTTGCATGAACTGCATCATGAAGGCGTTCTGTTCCTCCAAGGCACGCACCCGCCTATCGTTTGCCTCTTGATGCGCCCTCATTAAGGCGTTCTGTTGTTGAAGCTCTGCGATAAGCTTGTTTTGAGCTTCAACCTAGGCACGGGCGGAAGAGGAGGCCTGCTGACGACGTGCCCTGACCTCGGCCCTGTAAGAATGCGGTGGCACCAAAGAATCCATCGCACCGTACCTGCCGTGACCCCTCCCACCGAACTCGTCGTAGATGACAACAGGGTCGGCTGGCATGTCCTCAGGGTCACAGTCGTCCTCGTACTTGTTCTTCATGGCAGCGGTGTATGTATCCTACGCACAAATAAGATATGAAGCGGATTAGTTCGAAATTAGTCAAAAAGACATAATTGTAGAGAATGAAAAGAGTCGATCACTTACAAGAACACCCTGGGCAGCCGGTGGCATCGATGGCTGTGTGCCGTCTGGCAGGGCAGGAGGCGTGTGAGCAATCCTCCATAAGGTGAGAGGGGTGGGCTCAAGTCCGGACTCCGTCTCCTTCGAGAAATCAAAAGTGATTAAGTTAAGTATTGAAATGAATTTTATTGTAAATACAAAAGTTTATTGTACTTACGATATCCCGCGCATTGTGACCCATGCCATAGCCTCCAATGTAGGTGGTGCACATTTCGGGGTTGGCGTCCCTATTTGCCCTGTTACGTCTGGACTTGTCGATCCACTCCTCACTTGCCCACGTGCGGCACAGGTCCCTCCAAGCGTTTTTGAAGTTGTCAAACCAGTCTGGACGGTACTCCATGTACTCGTCTGCCGTGAGGTATTGCTGAGCTGCCTCTGTCCTCGATATCCCCCCGCCGAAGTGCTTGATCACCGCATCCACACGGGATAGCCTGATGGCGTCCCTCACTTTCTTAGTCACCATGAGGTCGAGCGTGCGGCGGCAAGCCTCGTAGTCCTCGTGGTTCGCGCCATGTGGAAGCCAATACCTTGCCTAAAATAGCAGATATGAATAGTATTAAATAATACATGCATTTAGAAAAGAAGAAATGAAGAGGAAATAAAATTTGCAGAGTTACCCAGAACTCTTCGATGACGGCATCAGCGATAGTTCCTCCCTCCTCGTCATCGACGAGCGAGTAGTCGCTCCAGTTCACTGCAGGGCGTTGCTCACCTCGCCTTCCCACTCGCCCGGGGTAGAAGTGCCTGAGGAGCACCCCCAGCAAGTTTTTCGGCTCCTGTTGGCCCCTGACCTTGTTGATGCAGGCCATGCCACTGCACGTATAATTCAGATGTTAACCAGTTTTATCATGTTTGTTACTAGAAAGAAATAATAACCAATTGAAAACAGGAGATTAGAACATACTTCTCCCCTGGTGCAACCTGTATCACTATCCTATCGAATGGATCTGGAGGTGCGGCCCGCAACTTGTTCCTTCCACTACGTTTAATCTTGGAGCTCGCGGACTCGGCTCCGGAGGACGAGTGCCCTGGCTCCCACTTCTCGTCCCACTCCACCTCCAACCTGGACCGGGAGTACAAAAATCTCCTCCAGTCCACATCCTCGACAACCTCATCCCCTCCCTCATAATCCTCGTCGCTCATCTCTACCTCAAACTCCTCCTCATATCCCTCCTGCACACAAGCAGTGGGGTGCAGGTCCTCCCCCTCCTCCTACTAGGTCGGCCGCCAACCTCCTCTCTGTTCTCCAAAGCTACTTGCACGCCGTGGTCCACAGCAGCGGCCTCCAGATCCTCGTCATCCCCCAACTAGGTATCAGAGACCGCCAGCTCCTCGTCCTCCCACAACTCGGGGTCAGAGACTGCCAGCTTCTCGTCCTCCCCCAAATAGGGATCGGCGTCCTCGTCCACCTCGTTCCTGCTGCCCCCTTCCCAAAGAGCTTTCGACGAGTCTTCTGCGCCAACTTTTTGAAAGATCCTGTCATCCTGCACAAATAAAAGCAAACGTCGAAATATGATTGATATGAATTAAATGAAGGTAAATAACGCAAAATATAAAAATGACAAAATATTACAAAATTAGATGACTTAGAAATCTTCGACTTCCTCCTCTTCGACCTCATCCTCCTCTTCATCATCCTCCTCTTGCTTGTCTTCTTCCTCACTACGTTCATATTCCTCTTCGCCTTCCTCCATGCGGTCCTCTCCATTTTCATCTTCCTCTTGCTCTTCCTCTGACACAATACCAATGTCGACGTGAAGCTCTCCTGTTAAATCTTGTTCTTGGAATGGAGGCATGACCTAGCAAGGCTCGTAATCTTGTTCTGTGAGGTCAGGCAATCCATCTGTCAGATGATATTTATGAACGATCCACCAATTTTTGTTATCCGGATGGGTGTATGGCAGATAGCACACCAGCTCGACTTATTCGGGGAGAATGAACACGTCGGACTTTTGATATAGCTTCTTATGGTTGATTTTAACTAGTCCTAATTCGGGAGTGCGTCGGACCGCATTTTTTGGATCGAACCATCTGCACCGAAATAACACGAGGGAGAGCTCTTTGTGCCTCGTAGTTCTCCTGGGTCGCGCCATGTGGAAGCCGATACCTTGCCTAAAACAGCAGATATGAATAGTATTAAATAATACATGCATTGATCACCAAGCGGGTTTGCGACATAACTCACAACTCCGCTATTCACGGTAGTTGCATTGGGGCGAGCAGACTCAGCCGCGTCAGATCGAAATTGATATCCATGGCAATCGTAGGATCCATGGACCTTGATTCCATAGCTGCATCCACGTGACATTTGTCGGAGGTCATTATGCACGCTTGAATGTCGTTGACAATGTAGAAACATGCACATCAACATAGGCGTATAGGGAACTTAACCGGTAATGTAATTTATTTATAAGAGGAAGGAACTTACATGGTAATGGAACCCTCATCGTTTTAGATTATTAAGTTGTGCATCCGAGGGAGTACCAAGCCTTTCCCACTCTTCTTAAACAAATTGACTACAAGATTTAATCTTTCTTACAATTATTTACAGCATTACTATGTATTTACAAATGAATTGAGTCATTTTTATATTTTACTTACTTGATGTACACCTTCATTTCGTTATTTTTTCTGCTTCATCTAAGTAACGTATTGTGCTTTTTCCAATATTACATCCAGCTTGATCATAGAACACCTCAAGGTCAGAACTATCTCTACGACGTGCCTTCTTATATCTCGGTTGTGACACATGAACCTTGTTTCTTTGCGCGAAGTATTTATCCGTGAAGTAGACAATCTCTTGCGTTAGCCAAGCTTCGGCTATGCTTCCTTCTACTCGTGCTTTATTCTTCATCTTCGCTCTAATACTTTTCATCATGCGTTCAACTGGATACATCCATCTAAACTGTGCCGGCCCTCCAACTTTGGCTTCATATGACAGATGCACTAGTAGATGCTGCATACAGTTGAAAAATCCAGGAACATAAATCTTCTCAAGCTTTGTCACAATCACCACAATCTCTTTATCCAGTTCCTCCATCCTCGATGCGGAAATCTCTTTTGCGTAGATCTCTCGATAGAAAAAGCTAAGCTCTGACAATGTCCTCCAAATAGAATCGTTAACATATCCACGCACACGGCTGGAAAGAGACGTTCAATGAAAACTTTGTAGACATGGGTCTTCATTCTATTTAACTTGCATTGCTCTCTGCTAACTGCATGACGAAGGCTTGTCGCATAACCATCTGGGAATTTCACCTTCTCCTTCATCCAAGTAAGAATTTGTTTTATTTCTCCACGCGTAAGGCAGTACTCCGCCCTAGGTTTCATCCCATTGTCATCGAGATTCATCTCTGGTCGGACACAAATCAATTCACAGTCCTTTCGAACATTATTGTTATCTTTAGTCTTATGTGGAATGTCCTAGTTTGTGTTCACAACTACTTCACACATATTTTTCTCCTGGTGCATTAGGTCGATATTGTGAGGCTGCTTTAGGTCTTTGGCGTAAGGAAGATTGTAGATGCTGCACTTATGTGTCCAATGATGCTCCTTACCACAATCCTCCTCGTACCCCTTCTCCATCAAATCATCCTGCCAATCGATGATATCCTGCACAGCAAACCATTGTGGTGGCCCCTGCTTCGTCACAACCTTGCCTTTATGGAAAGCATTCCTCTACTTCCTAAACGGGTGGTTCATCCCTAGGAAACAACGGTGGCAATCGAACCAACAAGCCTTACCACCGTTTTTTAAGAGTGAATGCATCATTGTTACATAGGCATATAGGTTACGACAACTTTCCATGAGTGCTCCACCCCGAGAACATTCCATACGCTGAAAAATCATGTATGGACCATAGGTATGTGGCTCGCATCCTAAAGTTCTGACCCTGATAACTATTATGTGTCAAGGCTCCTTTGCTCCACAGATCGTTTAACTCTTCCACGAGCGGTTACATAAATAGATCTAAATTTTTTCCAGGAGACTTAGGGCCAGGTACGATGACAGAAAGGAACATGTACTCTTCTTTCATGCATAGTTGAGACGGCAGGTTGTACGAGATAGCAAAAACCGGCCAGCACGAGTACAGGTGCGCCGTCATATTGAATGGCGTGAATCCGTCGGTGGAGAGCCCGATGCGTACATTTCTAGGCTCGGCAGCAAATTCAGGATGTTGCTGGTCAAAGTGCCTCCAAGTTTCTGCATCTGATGGATGAATCATCACACCCTTATTTCTACGTTTCCCTTCTTTGCGCCACCTTTTGTGTCTCGCCGTGGACTTGGACATGTACAAACGTTGCAGGCGTTGAGTGATCGGAAAGTAACGGAATGTTTTCTGAGCCACTGTCGTCTGTCTCAATGCACCGTGTCGCCCCTTTAACTACCACGTACCAACTCTCATCACAAAGCTTGCAACGAGTCAGCCTTGCATCGTCCTTCCAGTATATCATGCACAAGTTTAGGCAATAGTCTATCCTCTCGCACGGCATGCCTAACACACTCAGAAAATTTTTCGACTCGTACAGATTTGGAGTCATCCTGTGTCCACTCGGAAGGAGGTCGTCCAAGAGTGTGCAAAGGTCGTTGAAACAATTGCCCGACAGGTTGTATTTGGTTTTCACCGTCACTAAACGTGACACTGCCGACAACACGGTGACATCGGTATGCTCATGCAGCGGCAATTTGGCAGAATCGAGAAGATTCTCGAATTGCTGGGCAAGTGGCTCGGACTCTTCCTCGGGAGAGAGATCGTACGCCCGAGCCACATCATCCGTGAGCTACTCCATTCTGTCGACTTCGACTTCATCGTAGCCCTCCTCAAAATCCAAAGGGCTATACAGCGGCACCGGACACTTCTTCTCGCCATGATAAACCTAGACAAAGTAGTTTGGCTTGAAGCCTTGCTTACAGAGTTGCTCGCTAAGATCCCTCTTGGTCCTCTTCTCTCTATTCGAGCATGTCGCGCAAGGACATGGCACGACCGCTGTCTTATTGTTGGGGAACCTACGGAAAGCATATCCCACGAAAGCTTCGGTTTTATCGAACCACTCGGTCGTGTGCCGCTCAGACTTCCTCCATCCATCGTATATCCACCGTCGATCTTTCATCCTCAATATCCCAGATTATAATACGAATAGAAACCTTTTACACAATGTATCTTCCTAGTGAGATCAGACCAAAAGCCCAGTTTAGTTTTGCACGTTAAATCTCTAACTACATGGGAGGGCTAACCCACCCACGGATGTTTGTTTGGATACGGCGGTCATGGCCGCGGGGGTGTACGGGTCAAAATTCCTACAGTATAACCCCGCAGTCCCCCTAGTGCGACGACGGGTATGGCGTACCGCTTATGTTATGCACCAAGAGAACAACAAGGTTATGTCATCCGTATTCCGACCCGTACACCTCCGTGGCCACGACCGCCGTATCCAAACGAACATCCGTGGGCTGTCCAAAATGTGGACAGCTCGGAAGCGCGACATCTTTCGTAATGAAACACAACGAATCACCGTCCGAATTCCTTACGAAATTGTTTCGCGCCTTCGAACGGGTTTTGACTCTGGCTTCGTTCACGTTTTGAAAGACAAATTACAGCTACCACATATAAAAAAGGTACCTAGTGAAAGAGAATTACCTCCGGTGACGACGGCGGCGCAACGGAAGAAGCGGCGGCTCCGGCTAGGTAGAAGTGGTGACGCCGGTTCGAGGGCAAGGGCGACGGCTCGGTGGCAGGGCCGGTCTGAACGAAGCCCTTAGCCGGCTCGGTGGCGGAGGGAAGTCGACGCGATGGCGGCGGAGGAGGGTGGGACGCGATGGTGCGGGGGAGGAGAGGAGGGAGCGCGGCGGTGGAGAGGGGGAGCGCGGCGGTGCCGGCGGAGGAGGACGGAGCGCGGGGGACGAGAGGACGGGACGCGGAGCTGGAGATGGGTGAGCGCGGGCTGGCGGCGGCGCAGTGGTGGTGCGGCGAGCGAAGAGGATGAGGGAGCGGTGGCGACGGAGGAGGAGGGGGCGCGGAGGTGGCGGCCGGGCGGGAGGAGGGCGCGCGGTGGGCGGCGGAGGACGGGTGCGGCGGAGGAGGGGTGCGGCGGAGGACGGCGGGCGAGGGTGGCGGCGGAGGAGGAGGGGGCGCGACGGAGGAGGACGGGGCCCAGCGGTGAAGACGGGGTGGCGCTGCGGAGGAGGGCCCGCGGCGGTGGCGGCGGTGCTTTGGGTCTGAGGACGGTGGCCCGTGCGCTAGGTCTGAGGACTTAGCACACGGGCCCCTTTTTTTAAAAAAATGATCTGTGTCGGCGGCCTATGCCGCTGACATAGATCAATAGTCCGACGACACAATAAACGAAAGTAGCAGAAAGAAACCGCACGGGCCATATGTTAGCGAAACAACATTTGTCGGCGGTTAAAGAAAAACCGATGACATAGATATATCTATGTCGGCGGCATACTTAAAACCGCCGACACAGATTATCAGGCCCGCACGTCATACAGACAGGTCGGTTTTGCGGCTGCGTAATCAGTGTCGGCGGTATAATATTAGCCGCCGACATTGATACCTCCCACCCACATGCCGCCGCCTTATTTGGTCGACCCACGGCCCACGATCAACATCCATTGTGCAATGTGAGCATATAGAGCATGCACTAGACATATGTACTCGTTCCACCCGGGAGCATCGACCTTGCTCGCAACCCTACTCAAAGTTCATTTGAAAACTAACGTCGTTGCGGCCTGAAGAGAATACGACGTTACGTTTTCAATGAAACTTGTGACCGAGGTCGAGAATACCACGTGCAACGAGTCCATATGTCTAGTGCACACCCTGTAAAGCTCAATTTGCAAAGAGCATATTGCCGGTGGGCCGTGGGCGGATCGGAAGCTAGGCGGTGTTGTTGTGTGTGTGGGGGGGGGGGAGGGTCAGTGTCGGCGGCCAAATGATCTGCCGTTGACAAATATGGTCCGGGGCCACACGTCAGCCACAAAACATTTGTCGGCCGTAAATTTGTAACCGCTGACACAGACCTTTGTGTCGGCGGTATAAACATATACTGCCGACATTGATACCTCCCTCCCTCGGCGCCGACGCCTTATTGGTCCACCCATGGCCCACGATCAATATCCTTTGTGCAATATAAGCATATAGGGCATGCACTAGACATATGTATTCATTCCACCCGGGGGTATCGACCTTTCTCGCAACTCTAGTCAAATGTTCCTTTGAAAACTAACGTCGTTGCGGCCCGAAGAGAATACGACGTTATGTTTCCAATGTAACTTGCACTAGACGTCACACTGAGGTCGAGACTACCACGTGCAACGAGTCCATATGTCTAGTGCACAACCTGTAAAGCTCAATTTGCCGTGGGAGGTCCGGAGAGACGGTACTTGGGGAGGGGGGAGGAATCAGTGTCGGCGGCATATAGTTATACCGCCGACAATGATGGCGAGATCACCCCTATTCTTCCTGGGTCCACACGTCATCCACACAACTTTTGTCGGCGGGATACGTACAACCGCCGACGAAGATGAATCTATGTCGACCGTAACAAGATATGCCGCCGACATTGACCCCTCCCCCACCCGTTGGCCACTTGAGCCAAGCATGACTGCCGCCTCTCCGGTCCCACACATCAGAACCTAACCTATTTCCGCGGCCTTAGTTTGAGCCGCCGACACTGATGGTCCTAGGAGCCTGCAAATGTGCGCAATAGAACCTGTGTCGGCAATCTGTATTATACCGCCGACACAGATGGGCGCGCGTGCGCTGATTAAATTTTCTTCATTTGGCGGTACACGTTAGCGGGCTCGAAAATTTGAATTTCAAACGGCCCTCGGTGGAATAGAGCTTACATGTGTCGGCGGCATAATATTAACCGCAATATAGATGGTAGTACTTTAGATTTTAATTCACGCACGGTAGGGTTACCTAAGTTGTGTCGGCGGTTTTATTTTTGCAGCCGACGATAATAACTGTGTCGGCGTGTTTTTGTGTACCGCCGACATAAACTTGTCGTCGGTTTCTTTGCCGCCGATACAAAGTAAACGGTCGCCGACAAAGGGGAAGATTCATGTAGTGTCAGTATGGTTGAACTGAATGAATAAGCTAATCTAGAGTGAGTTGAATAAATTCGATTTCGAGAGATTCTTTGATGTGCTTTTTAAAGTTGTCCCACTTTGTTTATGCTATTTTTAAGAGTGTTTAAAGGTGATTTAATTCATAATAATAGAAAATATGAACTAAAAAATCAACTTATTTTTTAATTAATTATTCTATCCTGATTCGCCTCTCCTCGTTGATACCTCCTGATCTTGCAAAAAAATAATTAGCCTATCCAACGGTCTATTACCTAGCTAACCTTCAGGAGTAATGAGATATCGGGTGTCCGATCTTCCGACAAGTAAAGGATACATCAATTTTATGGAGACTTCAAGTTGATGATTTGGTTATTCGACCTAAACATGTCTGAATCGAGCAATCACTACAACACTGCTCCATCCATTGTCAACCGTGCCAAGACACGATTGACCTAGCCACAAAGACCTATCCCCACATATGAATCAAGAATACAAGTAAGAACACGGTAGATGCAATATGAAATTACTGATTAGCGATTTAGCACACGAGGTGGGGTTCCACAAACCAATACACGATGAAACTTCAACAACATATTAATTTAAGCAAAGCCATGTCTAACAATGATGGCTACGAAATTTTTATATGCGAGAATGTTGTTGATAAAATTTTGGGCACAACCCGGCATGGGTCAAAGGTCCTAAGTAGCGGTGATGCAACACCCAAAAGATTACGACGTTCGCTTGTTTTGTAATTCCTGTTGACTTGGAATGAATTTGACCCTAGGATTGGATCCCTTTGGAGACAACTCTCATCGTGAGCATATCTATTTATACCAAGAACATTCCAAATGGCTTTGTATGACCCAGTTATAGTCATTTGATGTTGGACTGCTCCAGGTGACTAAATTGGACTAACGGATGAAGTGGGCTTGATCTCAGGCTTGGCCATGAGTGACGTGAGTAGTTGGATCTGAGAACGTCAAAGATATGGATATATGCCTTTCTTGAGTATGTCTTGAGGTTTGGGAGACTATCATGGTGGTAGCCGAATCGGTGGATGCGGCGGCGCTATATTACAAACACGTTGCTCGTGCTTAAGTCCTGTCCAAGGTGGTTTCTACGAAACTATGCATCTATAGACATCATATTGAGTGTAGATGTAGTAGAGAATGCCGTAAAGTATCGCTAACTTGTAGTACATGCAGTGGTTGAAGTCATAGTCAATGAAAAGCTCATGAACAAGGAAGAAGTTGATGTTAACTTTGACAATGACCATATTGATGTAATTTTGGTCACATTAGAAACACTAGGTAATACTTTCTCTGTCTAATTTTAGAAGGCACAATTTAACTTGGCGCAGTTTTCAAAACTACACTTTGACTCTTAATATATCTTATAATATATTTTTTATAATAATAAAACGGCAGTCATTGGAAATCACATTCCATTATGAATTTAATGATACCATTTTCTATCACAAAAGATTACCTATCTTTTGAAAAATAGTTGATTAAAATCGTGAGATTTGAATATTAAAATAAAATTAGAAGGGGACCTTAGTTCGTGCCCTAATTTTAACGGTTCTCCAGCTAAACATTATAATCTCTCGTGGGGTTCCTTTTCCTTTTTTTTCTATTGGATACGTTCAGGTTTATTTTGCGGATATTAATCCACCACAGGCGTGTTTTTGCCGTCTGGAAAAAGAAATCTAGCCGGTCATGTTAGTTACACGGCCAGGTCGAATTAACCTTTTGACGGTATTACCAACAATTAAGGTCCTCTTAGATTTATGTTTAATTTTAGCTTAGCTTCAGTTGGAAAAATTTAACCATCTTTAAAAGTGGTATGAAAAGACTAAATAAATTATTAAAAAATTATTTTTGAGATCTTAAAAAAAAACTCTACAAGGTCCGAAAAAATTATTCCAAAAGTTAAGGTGAATGATCTATACAAAAATAACAAAATGTTCAACCCAAAGAAAAAATTAAAACTAAATAAGGGATCAAAGATAGGGCTGGACCAAAAGATCGGGCTCGACGAGCTACTCGAGCTCGGATCGAGTTCGGTTCGAGCTCGGATCGAGCTCGAATGCTAAACGAGCCGATCTCGAGCCCGGTCCCGAGCTCGAGTCTATTCGAGCCGACCTCGAGCTCGATCCCGAGCCTTAACCGAGCCCAACCGAGCCTGAATAATTATCATTGCATAGCATATTTCTCTCTTTAAATCTAAATTTTCAACCAATTCGAGCCAAGCTCGAGCTTGAAATCGAGCCCAACCGAGCTCATATGGTCTTATCGTCCCCTCAAAACAGCACAAATCCCTTCATTCGAGCTCAACCGAGCCGATCTCAAGCCTAACCGAGCTTTTATAGAGCTCGATCTCGAGCCTAACCCTAAGCTCGATGTAATTCGAGCCGAGCTCGAGCCTAACCGATCTCGAGCTTTGACAACCTAAGCTCGCGCAGGATCGGCTCGAATCCACCCCTAATCAAAGAGGACTTACTAAGTCAGAATACTTCATGATCTGGTGCTGAGAATCGAGTCCATAGTCGATCGATGCGATGCGAAAGCGATGCATCGTTCCTTGCATGTTCCTCCGGTCCGTCACTTCGTCTCTTTCGTTGAACCACGACAGCATATCTCTCCAACGACGTCGCTAGCAGGAAAAGTGAGAGTTATTTCCAAGGGATTAAATTATCTGTATATTTTGTTGGAATAATTAAATGTCCATCCTTTTACAAAGTTTAGATTTTTGCGTGAACTGGTCCATGTATATGAAGCTTGCTTATTATGGTATCAGAGTCTGATGTCATGAGTTCGAATCTTAGCTGACGTAATTAAATAAGTCGCAGGTTAATTTGATATCAGTGCTTGAGATCACCGGTTCAAACAATTAATGAAATAAATTGCTCACTCCTATTCAGTGTTGGAATAAGTGAATTGTCGATCCTTTTCTCGTAAGCTTAAGTCTTGAAGATGAACTGATGCATACACGCAGCTTAACGTATGTGATATATATAACAGCTGTCCATCGTCGATCTTCACGCACTATTGGCAGACAGCGCTATATATATAGCGTGTTCTACGCAATCGAGTAGATAGTTTGAGAGCATATTTAGCCAGCTGTGGAGCTGGTTACCATTACTATATACTACGGAATGCACAATAAAACACGTAAAAAAAAAGGTCCTGACAAATAATTGTCGAAAGTACCAAATTAATGATCGAACTTAATTAAACCCATCTCAATCGATCTGGAGGTGCGTACTAGATATAGTATACATATTCAACTTGGTTACTTTCAAACTATGTTATCTGACTCTTCATGAGATATGTTATCTGACCACACTACTGCGGATCGGGGTAGGCCAAGCGGCTCGTAAGTCCTGTGCAAGCGGTTTTAGAACCGCTTGTAGACAACCACGACTGATGCCCGAGGGGCATCACAAGCGGCTCCCAGAGCTGCTAGTGAAGCCCCTCTGCAAGCGGTTCGCAGGGCGATGGCGATGGCGGGCTCAGAGGTTACGTGGGCTCTCGCAGCGGTTGGAGAACCGCTTGCAGAGAGCATCTCCGCAAGCGGTTGAATATCCGCTTGCGTAAACGTGCAGTTTAATTGCCACCTTGTTAATTCATTTCGGCGCGGCGCAAATAGATATTTAAATATATATTTCAGCAGGGGATTTTTTTATTTGTCGTTTAAATTTAAATACATATACGATGAACATATAATTAGCGATCACACAAGCTTAAATATATTAGATAATATATGTAATAATGTATACTTTATATGCATCGGCCAAATTTACAAAGTTTATAATTAATATACATTGTGCAAAATGGACCAAACAGTTCATTGTTTTCTTACAGTACTCTTCTTGACGCTCTTTGACGACGTAGAAGTCGTCCCTAGTTCGTTCGTGTTGGAATATGGTTCTCGATGATGGAACTCGCCCTGGGAGTTAATGACATCATCGAGAATGAAGCCGAATAGTTGTTCTCGTAATGCGAGCACCCGATGATGTGGTAACACTTCAGTATGTTTACCCATGTCGGGCTGCAAATTCAATTAAAGTGAAAAATAAATAAATACGTGCAACCATGTAAATTAATGGAGTACATAAGAACGTTATTAAGTTGTTGCTAGATGCATGGTTGCGTGCATATATATACGAACCTCTTCAGGAGTTTGAGGCTCAAGCTCACCGTGGCACATCATTTGGATATAGTGGAACACATAGTAGCCACATAGGTTGTCTTCCGCAGATTGTTGTTTTACCTATGGTCGATGTGGGACAATTACATATCAGTAATAACAAGAAATATTAATTGACAAAGGGCAATTACGTCGTTTTAGCATACCCAGTCGCTTATCTTGACATCGAATTCCTTCTTGAAACGTCCTTTCTGAATCTCTTGAAAGCTCAGGAACGCCTTGTTGAGGAGGTCAATTATCCACTGGTATTCTTTTTGCGGTTTTCTCCGTGAGTCACTACAAGGGATTCTACCTATTGCCACGCAGCGATTGCAACAAAATAAATTTCGTTGCTATAGCCAATGCTATTGCCACATAATTATTTTTTGTGGTAATAAGTTTCCTATATCGCAACAATAGTGAATTGTTGCATTATTTATTATTTTTGTTGCAATAAATTGAATGTGTTGTAACGAAAATGAAATTGTTGCATTAACTAGCTACTATTGCAACAAAAAATAAATTGTTGCAATAACTAACTTCTATCACAACAAAATAATATTGTTGCAAAAAAATTTCACCTATTGCAACGATTGCAGGTGGTTGATTATTGCTATGGGTAGCAACGATTTTGATTTCGTTGCAATATATACATATTGCAACAATTTTGGGCATATTGCAATATTTATTTCGTTGCAATATGTTCATGAAAAAAGGTCAAAATGAAAACATGATATATTTTATACAAGTAGTCATGCGAGGTGAGTTGGTTAGGTGAGATTAATTTAAGTCAAGAGGTTGTGGGTTCGAATCCTAGAATCTACGTATTTGTTTTCTATGTGACTTATATGTTGTTGCAATAAGTTTTTACCACGAATTTTATTTTGTTGCATTATGATATTGCTACGAAATAATATATGTTGCAATAAGTTATAGCAACAATTTCACAAACGTGGCGATATGCTATTGCAACAACTATATTGTTGTAATAAAGAAACTTATTGCCATGATTTTGATATCGTTGCAACTTTTTATTACCACGGAGATTATTGCAACGATTTAGTTTTGTTGCAATATGCACATATTGCCATAATTTTAGGCTTAATGCAATAAAAAATTGTCGTTCCAATAGGTTGATTTCCTTGTAGTGAGTCTTGGACGATGATCATGCTTTGGTCAAGCTTTATGATTATAAGAATCCAGTGGAACCTATTTATATATTGTAACAGTTATGACATGTAATTAAACAATATATAGTGTGCCATCAGGTGCCTTAAGCAATATAAGAACAAGATGTTAGTGAGGACATCAGCACGTACTTAAAGTTGAATGGCAGAAGTATGTATGGCTTGTAGTGTTGTTGTACTAGTGCATGTACAACGTAGTCGTGGATTTTCTTTGGTTTTCCAGAGTATTGCCCGACTTCCTCGTTGATCAACCAAGGGTCAAGGAAGCCAATCGAGTTCGGCTTCTGCTTTCTAAGTCTTTGTATCTCTATTCTACAGAAAATGGGTTAATTGAGTTAATTAATTAGGCTTCTCGGCAAGCAGCATGTATAGATATATATACATCTTATGGAGTCAACACTCACAGGCACCAGCAGGTCATGAAGGACACGTTGACGGCGCCTGCATGGTACACATTGTACCAGTCTTCAAAATCAAGATTTATCAATTGATCATTCCCTCAAAACAAATGTTCTTCTTAAAACGAGACGCCTAGTAAAGCATATCTCCTGGCGGACATGTGCTCGTACCATTCATGCGCGCGTCGCATCTTGACGGGTAGTTTCCGTATGTCCTTAGGGTCTAGCAGCGGCTGGCCTAGCTTAAATGGCCACCTGACTTGTGCTGTTGGAAGATCAACAGTTAATCCACGGGCGGCTTCTATGTTATCAAGGCCAGCTTCCCTCATAAAGTCATACTCCATCTGTAGACATTTTGCCTCCTCCTGTTCTTCCTTGCTCATGTATGTGCCCGGAGGTTGTTTACTCTTGAAAACGTGCTTTCTGATAGTTCTTTGGTAGTCTGTACAGAGAGGTGGTCGGTGCTGAACAGTTGTCGCGAAGAAGTCCGCAATCTTTGGATCAATTCGTTCCTTTGGCGGTGGATTTGTTTTATCTTTATACCCCGATATCCATGCGTCCACAGCTTTCTTCGACTCTCTCTTTAGCTCCTCAGGAGTCATCTCATAAGGTGTTTTTTCGAATTCCTTCATTCTCTGTCTGAATGGGAAACCGGCCGCCCTGCTGCTTGGTGTCGTTCTACCTACAGGAATGCTCCTTTTGCTAGCAAGCTTCTTACTAGGGGGAGATGCCGGCTCCGTTGTTTTTCTCGAAGGCTGCTGCTTCCTTTTGCTTTGAGGGGCTGGCGGTGGTGTTGGGTTTCTGTGCATAGCGGTAGCGGGTGATGGAGTGCTTTGTCTCACCGGCGAGGCGTTGCGTGGTGGCGTGGCCTGTCTTGGTGGAGGAGGTGAGCTCCGTTTCGATGGAGTGTTCTGTCTCGGTATAGATGTCACCTCCACACCATCAGAAAACACGATGTACTTCTTCCGCCAAAGGATGATGTTATGGAGGGCCTCTCTAAACTTGGTCACATCGTCTCCTCCAGTAATATCGAGCTCCATATCCTCAAATCCGGCCACCACCTCGTCCACCGTGACCTTGGAGTATCCCGCGGGTATCGGGTTATAGTGTAATGTCTGGTCCGACTCCACCGGAAAGGCCATGCCGTAAGCCACCTTGAGGGTGAGGTTGTGCAGTTGGACGGGTAGCTCACATTGGCGGGACACGGTGATGTCGTCCTCGGGAAAACGGACCTGCAATTCGTCGGTCGACACGTTGTTTGACGCGTAGCTGCTTCGCCGATCGGAGGCCGGGGGACTAACCACGTTGTCCGGAGGCATGACGACAACCCCACCTGGTCTTTGAAGACTGGCGATTGCAGCATGCACTTCCCGCTTTAGCATTTCTGCCATGTTTTTCTTATGCTCCTTGAGCTTCCGTTCGATTTTTCTGACTCTATAGTGTTCTCTTACTTTCCTTCTTTCCCGGCTCCGGTATGTGGCTTGATCATTTGAGAAGCCAGCCATCCACGGCACCTGCTTGCCAATTCCTCGTGTCCTTCCTGGATGCTCTGCGTTCCCGAGTGCGTAGGTAAGCTCGTCATTCTCCCTGTCTATCACCAAGGATCCTGCACGTTGCTTCTCGATGGCTTCCACAATCCTTTCTTTCACAGGTTGCACTTGTGGTGCCATCTCCAGCTTGCCATCATCCTTCAGCCTCCCTCCGTGGCCCAAGATCCAGTTGCGTGGGCGGAGCTCCCAGTCTTCTGTTTCTGGTACTATATCCTTTTTTCTAAGCTCATCTTCCTGCTTCTCCCATTTTGGCATAGCCTTGATGTAACCACCGGACCCGAGATGGTGGTGGTATTTTTTCTTCTATGCATTGGCCTTGTTCTGCTCACTCGCGGCCTTGCCTTCAGCCGACAGCTTGTACTCCTCGAATGCTTGCTAGTGATTCGCTAGCTTCAGATACTTATTGAAGTCTGGGGTTGTTCCGGTCTCCACGTACTTTTTATTGAGCTCGCTCTTCCACGACTGAAAGCATAACGCCATCTTGCTCAGAGTAAATTTCTTGCACTTGTTTTCGTAAGCCGTCGGAATCGTGAAGTTTTTCTTTATATCCTTCCAGAGCAGCTCTTTCGTAGCCATTGGAACCTTGGGCCATGTCTTGATGCTAATGGGACGTGATCCCTAACAATGACTCCGCAGGCATTGTTGAAGGGGGCAAGTGCCGACAGAGGGGCTTCGAGCTTCCCAGTGGTTGAAAATTGAGTAATCACGTACTTTGTCGACGGCTTTTTGTTAGGCTCTCGTATTTGCTTGGATTGGCTGTTGGACGTTTCTGGCTTAGAAAAAGAACAGGAACACGTGTCAGAGGTTTATTGCTATGAAGTAACGATAAGAAACGGTCATTTTAATGTCTAGGCTATATATACCTGACAGCCGTCGACATTAGTTTCATCGGCTTCAGCCTGGATGGCGTGATCATCGGCTTCAGCCTGGCTGGTTGGATCACCGGCTTGAGCCGGGGCGGCCTGATCACCGGCTTGAGCCAAGGCGGCCTGATCACCGGCTTGAGCCGGGACGACCGGATCCACTGGGTTGGCCTCAACGTAGCTTATGAGGGTGCCCATCGCGATTTCGTTTAGTAGAAACTCATCTCCTGCTTCGAAATCAAGGTCACGTCGGGAGTGCGCCATCTATCACTGTGTATGCACACGAAATAATATAACATTTAATGCATTCGTCCAAATGAAAAAATACAATATTTGAATTTGTTTTGTAATATTTGAATACAACATTACGAACTTAATAATTGGAACCGAAAATCCGGAATTACATCCGAAGCATCATCCAACACAATTTGTTACAAAAATAATTCATACAAACGATACAAAAAACTGATTCGATCGTCTGAGCCAATTCCAATGGGGAATATACAAGTCGTGAGTCAATTCCAATTCGTCCCCCAAATTCTGAACATCAGGCATGGCAGCTTTGGGAGCTGGAAGCATCTGGGGCCAAGCGGCAATCTGTTCTTTGATCCAATGGGCAATATGTGCATAGACATATACCAAGTTCACCAAAATCGACACAGCACACAAAGAGGGAGCATCTCCACCGCGCGCGCATTCCGTCGAACACTACAAGTGCATCACAGAGCAATAGAAGCATCTCCACCGCACGCGCATTCCGTCGAACACTACCTTATATAGGAAATTTCGAACTATACGCAATTTTAAACATTTCCTCTCAGATTGCTTCAAAATGGGATCAAGTGACAGAACTATATGCAATTAATTTGGTTAATTACACATTTGCTCTCAGATTGCTTCAAAATGGAATCAAGTGACAGAACTATATGGAATTTTAAACATTTGCTCTCAGATTGCTTCAAAATGGAATCAAGTGACAGAACTATATGGAATTTTAAACATTTGCTCTCAGATTGCTTCAAAATGGAATCAAGTAACAGAACTATATGGAATTTTAAACATTTTCTCTCAGATTGCTTCAAAATAGGATCAAATGACAGAACCATATGCAATTAATTTGGTTAATTGCACATTTGCTCTCAGATTGCTTCAAAATGGAATCAAGTGACAGAACTATATGAAATTTTAAACATTTGCTCTCAGATTGCTTCAAAATAGAATCAAGTGACAGAACTATATGGAATTTTAAACATTTGCTCTCAGATTGCTTCAAAATGGGATCAAATGACAGAACTATATGCAATTAATTTGGTTAATTGCACATTTGCTCTCAGATTGCTTCAAAATGGAATCAAGTGACAGAACTATATGGAATTTTAAACATTTTCTCTCAGATTGCTTCATAGAGCACATAAAACTATATGGGTTGTTAAAGTTAATTAGCCATCCAGCACATAGTTAACTATATGGGTTGTGCATCATAGAGCATCAGATCAGAGCAGAGCAACAGCATAAGCATGAGCACATAAAGCATCAACACATAGAGCAAGAGCACATAGAGCAACAGTATCACCTCAGTGAACATCAGATCAGAGAGCAAAGCAAACATCACAGAGCATGGAGGAGGAGGCGGCAAGGGCATGGAGCAATCATCATAGAGCATGGAGGAGGAGGGAGCAAGGGCATGAAGCAAGCATCACAGAGCATGGAGGAGGAGGGAGCAAGGGCATGGAGCAATCATAACAGAGCATGGAGGAGAGAGCAAGGGCATGGAGCAAGCATCACAGAGCATGGAGGAGGAGGGAGTAAGGGCATGGAGCAAGCATCACATTCACAGAGACTCAGTGGCATTTCGTCGAACAGCATGTGGGCATCACAGAGCATAAAGGAGGAGGGAGCCAGGGGCTACAAACCTCGACCCTCCGGGGAATGTGAGCATGTGGGCATCACAGAGCAGAGAGGAGGAGGGAGCAAGGGGGCTACAAACCTCGGCCCTCCGGTGGCGTGTGTGTCGTCGGCGAAACCGGTGGTGGTGTCCACGTACGGTGGCGGCTTTGCGCGGTGGTGGAGGGGTGCGCGGCGGTGGAGTGTCAGGGAGGCGGCGCGGAGGTGTAGGCGACGGCGTCGAGGACGACGGCGCGGTGGCGAGGACGGCATGGTGGCGGTGTAGGCAACGTCGTCGAGTTGGACGGCGGCGATGGCTTTGGGACTTAAAAAATTTTGGTTGGAAAGGACGAGGAAGAGGAGTTATATAATACACCTCTCTAGAAGCGGTTTGTACTACCAACCGCTTGTGAAAAGCCCTCTACAAGCGGTTCGTAGTTTTAACCGCTTGTAGAGAAAACTTCTACAAGCGGTTTGTAGAACGAACTGCTTGTAGAAGCGGTTGGTAGCGCGAAATTAAAATTTGGCAATTTCTCCCGCGAACCAGTAAAGGCCTCTGCAAGCGGTTGGTAATACAAACCGCTTGTAGAGGCCACTTCTATAGGCGGTTGGTAGGACGAACCGTTTGTAGAAGTGGCGCCATCACACGTGGCGAGGCTTGGGAAGTACCACTCTATCGATGACGTTTAAGAAGGTGTTGCGCCCTTCTTATGTTGAAATGAAACTTCCTCCCACTTGGCTATCGCGTGGCGTTTAAGTGCGGGCTCCCCGTGCTGGTCGCGGGTTCGAGCCCCGCATGCGCCCCGTTGCCTTATATTTTTGTAGAAATATGTACTGACCCATTATTTTGTTCCAAAAATACTAAAAAATCTTTTTTTACATTACTTTCATTTCTAAATATGTGCTTAACCCATTATTCTTTACAAAAATACTAAAAAATCTTTTTTGGCATTACTTTCATTTGTAAATATGTACTTTGCCCATTATTTTTTTTCCAAAAAACTAAAAAATCTTTTTTTACAGTACTTTGATTTCTAAATATGTACTTAGGCCATTATTCTTTTCAAAATACTAAAAAATATTTTTGGCATTACTTTCATTTCTAAATATGTATTAGCCCAATATTCTTTTCAAAAATAGTAAAAATATTTTTGAATTACTTTCATTTCTAAATATGTGGCCACATATAAATTATTTTTTGGCATTACTTTCATTTCTAAATATGTACTTAGCCCATTATTCTTTTCAACAATACTAAAAAATATTTTTTTGGCATTACTTTTATTTCTAAATATGTGGCCATTATTCTTTCCAAAAATATTGCTTCCATCTTATAAATTCTTAAAAATGCTATTACATGATAACATAGTTCATACAACCACATAATATATTTAATATGACCACATAATAAGGGTCATCCTAATCATTTGCATTTTTTGTCTTCACAATTCTTCCTTCATCGTGATCGCGGCGTATATGCGGAGCATCCATGCCTGTGTCATCCAGGATGCTTATGTCAATATCTACTGCAAATGGAGGGATCTCATCGAACTGACCGTACTCTTTCTCGTCAGTAACGTCCTCTACTCCGATAATCCTTCGTTTGCCTTGGAGAACCATGTGTCACTTTGGCGGTTCCTTCTGCTTGTCTTTGATTTGATTCTTCTTTGCTTTGCTTGACATGTCCAATAGTAGAAGACCTGTCTCACCTCGTTCGCGAGAACAAATGGTTCTCTCAAGTAGCCGACTTCTTGGAGGTCAACGGTAGTCATGCCGTATTGTCGATATTTACACCGTCTGCGTTTAGTTTTACCCATTGGCACTTAAACAATGGGACCTTCAAAGGCCCATAGTCGAGCTCCCATATCTCTTCTATGAATCCATAATATGTGTCCACCCTGCCTCTGTTGTCGGCAGCTTCTATACTGAACACCATTGCTCGATTTGTGCTATTGTTATCTTGTGATCTCGTAGAATGTGTAACCATTTATCTCGTACCCCTGCCATCTCACAATTTCAGCGGATGGTCCCCGAGCCAGGCGTTGTAACTGTTCATTGTTGGACTTGCACTTAAGGATATGGTTTTGTAACCATGCGCCGAAAGAATCCATGTGCCTCAGTGTTATCCACGTATCATTCTTCTCTAGGAACTGGCGACGTAGAGCATTATTGTGTTGAAGGACATACGGAGCGACCACTGTCGATTGCTTCAACACAATGAAATGTGCTTGCTTAAATGTCTGAAGATCGTTGCATGCAACTACTTTTCTTCCAAGTATCCATTTACCTCGTAGCCTGCCCTCATGGCGTGATATAGGGACGCCGATGGGGTCTAGATCATCAATGTAGTCCATACAGAACTCGACCACCTCCTCTGTCATATAACCCTCGGCAATGCATGCTTCCGGGCGAGAACGGTTACGTACATACTTCTTTAATACGCTCATGTACCTCTCGATAGGGAACATGCTGTAGAAATAAACGGGCCCAAAAATACCTATCTCTTTGCTTAGATGAACAGTGAAATGAACCATGATATCAAAAAAGGTAGGAGGAAAGATCATCTCGAGACTAACCATACTTTGTACCACGTCAGCCTGCAGATCACCCAGTTTCTTTGGATCGATGACCTTCTGGGAAACGGCATTGAAAAACGAACACAGCTTTGTGATTGTCCCCCGTACCCACTCGGGCAGTACACCTCTCAAAACCACCGGGAGCAACTGTGTCATCAGCACAAGACAGTCATGTGATTTTGGGTGTACAATTTTGTTCTCTTTCATATTACAAATCTCTTTACGTTCGACGAGTATCCGAAAGGGACCTTCACACTGCTAAGACACTCTATCACGCTTTTTTTCTCTTTACTTAGAGTATAACTCGCTGGCCGTAGATACAGTTGTTCCGTACCTCTTTTTTCAGGGTGTAGGTCCTTCCTGATACCCAGGACTTCGAGGTCATTCCGAGCACTCACTGTATCTTTTGATTTCCTGTACATATCTATATAGCCTAGGAAGCTCACACAGACGTTCTTGGTGATGTGCATGAAGTCCAGTGAGTGGCGAACATCCAAATCTTACCAGTAAGGCAAGTTCCAAAATATTGACTTCTTCTTCCATATGGGTGCATGGCCATCCTCATCATTCGGCACAGATTTGCTTCCCGGACCCTTTCCAAAAACTATCTTCAGATCCTTCACCATAGCAAACACCTGCTTGCCACTGCGATGCCTCGGCTGGGCACGATGTTCTTCCTCCCCGTTAAATTCCCTGAGTTTCTTCCACAACGCGTGGCTCTGAACAAGAAACCTGCGATGCCTCATGTACACCATCTTCCGAGAGCCTTTCATGTACGTGCCATCGGTTTGCTCCAAGCACTGCACACACGCTTTGAAGCCTTTGCCAGTTAGGCCGGACAGGTTACCAAGCGCTGGCCAGTCGTTGATTGTTACAAATAACATTGCACGCAGGTTAAAATACTCCATTTTGTATTCATCCCAAACCTTTACACCGTTCCATAACGTCTGAAGATCTTCAACCAAAGGTTTCAGATAGACATCGATATCATTTCCGGGTTGCTTGGGGTCTTGGATCAACAACGGCATCATTTTGTACTTTCTCTTCATGCACAACCATGGAGGAATATTATGCACACATAATGTGACTGGCCAGGTGCTATGGCTGCTGCTCATGTCTCCGAAAGGATTCATCCCATTGGTACTCAAACCGAACCTTATGTTTCTGACCTCGTCTGCGAAGTCCTTGTACTTCTGATCGACCATCCTCCACTGTGAGCCATCTGCCGGATGCCTAAGCATTCCGTCGATCTTACGCTATTCTTTGTGCCAACGCACCATCTTCGCATGCGCTTTGTTTGCAAACATACGCTTCAACCTTGGAATCAGAGAAAAATACCACAACACTTTTGCCGGTGCTCTCTTCTTCATACGCACCCCATCTACTTCACCTGGATCGTCACGCTTCGTCTTATACCAGGGTTTCTTGCACACTGGACAGGCATTCAAGTCGGCATATTCACCGCGATATAGGACACAGTCGTTGCGACATGCATGTATCTTCCGAACTTTAAATCCTAAGGGACACATGACCAGCTTGGCTTGATACGTGGATTCTGACAGGATGTTATCTTCCGGGAGCAACTTCTTTATGAGCGACAGCAACTCATCGGAACCCTTATCTGACACACCATTCACAGCCTTCCATTGCATGAGCTCCAGTGTAGTGCGTAGCTTCTTGTGCCCCTGATCATAATTTGGGTACAAAAGAGTTCTCTGGTCCTCCAACAAACCCTGATACTTCCTATATTGTTTGTCCTATGTGATATCTCCCTCTGCGTCACGCAACATCTGGTCCAGGTCATCATCCACACCAAACTGATCGCCTTGTGTATCTTCGACGTCCTCGTATGTCGTCGCGTCCGGCATACCATCATATGTCACTTCCTCTTCATTGGCTTCTTCTTCGTCTTCTATGCTAGTATGCTCTACTTCGCCGTGGTGATTCCAATATGTATAGTTCGGAATAAAACCTCTCATCAATAAGTGGCCCTGGATCTGTCCTCGCATTGAGTGCTCTTTCTCGTTCCTGCAATCTACGCACGGACACCGTATGAAGCTTCATGGAGGCAAGTCTCGAAAGACGATATCGAGAAAAGCATTCACACCATCGATGAACTCCCTTGACCGACGATCCGCATACATCCATTGCCGGTTCATCTGCACCAATTAAATTAATAAAAACACTTATTATATTATTCAAATTGAAATATTTAACTCGAAATAACTAATTGTTATATTTTTTAATTACCTCTAAACTTTCTACATTTTTAAAGCCAAACCAACTAAATCTCACAAATTAAAAAACTTTTTTCAACTTTTTTCTATACATTGCCTAAATTATAAACATATGTAATTTTTATTGTGTACCCCTCTAATTTTTTAATTACAAAAATAATTTATTTCGAACCTAAAGAAAAAAAAGGTCTATTTAGCTCTATAGCAAATGAAATAATCACCCTACCTACTATTTTAAACAAATTTGAAACTAAAACCATCCAATAGATCACCACATTGCCTCAAAAGATATAGAAGGGAGAGCTAGCTAAGGCACCAAGCTAGATCTAGCTCTCTAAAACAAATAATCACCCCTACCAACTAATTTCAACATCTTATACATCATCAAAAGAAGGATACAAAACTAATATGAGACTTAAAACCCCCAATAGATCTACATCTTGCCTCAAATTATTTAGAGAGAGAGAGCTAGCAAAACAAACACCCTTCAATTTAAACAAGATTATTTAATATTTCTCCACATCCAATGCAAAAAGATAAGCAAAATCCATATGAAAATGATGTTGAGACCATGTTTACTTACCTTGAAAACCATAATTTGGAGTTATTAGCCTCAATTAAAAATTTTGGCAGCACCTCCCCTGCATGAACAGCTCGGCCCGTCAGTGCTACTGCGTGAGCTGCTCGGGGAGGAAGAAGGGGTTAAATGCCCTGGACGGGAAGGGAAAGGGCATATGCAAGCGGTTCGTGATACAAACCGCTTGCAGAGATAGCCCACTGTAAGCGGTTCGTATCACAAACCGCTTACAGAGTCTGTAAGCGGTTTGTGATACGAACCGCTTACAGTGGGCTATCTCTGCAAGCGGTTGGTATCACGAACCGCTTGCATATGCCCTTTGCCGCCACCCTTCCACCCGTTGGCCACGAACCGCCTTTGGCGATCGGGTCGCAAGCGGGTTAAAGCGAACCGCTTGTGATGGGCCGCTTTGGAAGCCCCGATCCGCAGTAGTGTCCCTTAATCCATTGATTTTAGTTTCTTCAAAATAATATCATAGTTCTACTTCCATCAATGAAATAGAAGTATAGCTAGGCCTTGATTAAAGCTAAGACCCCAAGTGCATGTACATGTATAGTTAGCTGGTACTTGAAAGCCTTTAACATATGGAGCTATATCTTATGATCTAAAGTTCTAAACCATTCTTATTATTTAATTTCGAATCTATCGATATCTTGTGCAACAACCATACACTTGTACATATTTTTTTTACTATCCATACACTGTGGTGGATCACTTGCACCAGCGACAACAAGATCACCACATATGTTGCTTGAGTACACCAGCCATACAGCCCATACGACTCTAGTTCTTCAAAGCGGACAACAAAATACTACCCTTAGTGCTTTAGAACAAGACTAACTTGATAGATTATAATCGAGACAATGTATATATTTTCGTCATAGAAATGTGTATATTTTTGTCATATATGCAACAGAGAGGATGGAATATCTCTATGAGGTATGTGTTTTTGTGTATGTGCTGCAGTAGCCTTTTTTTTTAATGTCTTCATGTGCATCAAAGTAAATTTTGTAATAAAATTATCAAAGTTGAAAGTAGCTAGAAATAGACAGTTGAAAGTTAATGATTCTATTCATAATGGAGAGAAAAGCGTTGGAAAGCAGGGGGCTGCTCGTCCAATTAGTGGTAGGATTATAAATAATAGGAAAAAATGAGGCCAATGAAATTTATTTTTTGGAATTGTAGAGGTCTGGACAAGAAGGGTGTCCACAGTTATATCAGGGAGCTGATATGTGAACATCATTTGGATTACATTGGTTTGGTAGAAACTAAGAAAGAATCTTTTTTTGATAGTTTTTTAAGAAAGTTGGATAAATTTAATAAGTTCAGTTGGAATTGGGTGGAGTGAAAAGGCAGGTCTGGTGGTATTCTGTGTGGGGTTAATACTGATAAATTTGATGTGTTCGGAATTAAGAAAGGTAATTTCCTTATCTATTTAAATGTGTGGGATATCAATAAAAAATGTAAAATGTCTATAATGATTGTGTATGGTGCTCCTCACAGTAAACACAAGAATCTTTTTCTTTCTGAACTTGCTTCCTTCTGTAATATTGATACATGTCCTTTGATTGTGGGAGGTTGACGGCGTGTTCTCCGCTCAACCACTGCGGATCACACCCCTGGTCAGATTTTTACTCTGCTAGCCGACTC
The DNA here is from genome assembly GCA_036346415.1 of Raddia guianensis. Lineage (NCBI taxonomy): Eukaryota > Viridiplantae > Streptophyta > Magnoliopsida > Poales > Poaceae > Raddia > Raddia guianensis. The sequence continues at coordinate 6,310,669 of CM070537.1, forward strand.
GATCAAGCTCGATTCGATTTGAGCGTCGGGCTCAACAAGGAACGACTCGCAGATTTACCCAGGTTCGGACCCCCTCGCGGGTAATAGTCCTACTCTGCCGAGCCTTAGCTCTTTTCGATTGTGGTTGAAAGGGAAAGTCTTTCTGAGTGCTCTCACGAACCGAGTGTTGAATCCTACCCAACGTGCCCCTTCCTCTCTCTCCTCTCCTTTTATACAAGCCTCGAACCGACGGAGAGAGCCGAGGGAGTAAGCGATCTGATGCCCTCGAGATAATCGACAAGACACGACGAAGAGGCAGCGTGCAGCTGCCCAGCTGCCTGGCCCGCCCTCGCGTGCTCGCAAGTGGCCTCTCACCCGCACAACACACGGTGAGTCTGCGGGTGGGGCCTACTGCTCTCCTCCCGCAGGCGGCGGCTCTTCAAGCAAACCTCCTCTCTGCTGTCAATTCTTGGCGCCACAGTGGCGGCCGCTCCAGACTGCAAGGGCCATCAGAAGCGTAATCATTTCTTCCATTGTCTACTCGCGTGATGTCTCATTAAATCGCTTCGTCCTTCATGGCGGGGAGCCTTCGTCCCAAGACTCATTCGCAATACTCCACCACACGCTGGCCCCGCTGGCAGGGGCCCTCACTGGTCTTGAGAGGGGCTCGCCCACGCACCCGCCTGGCGCGTGGGGCCCTCGCCTCACCATCGGAGGGGGCTCGCCCACACGCCCGCCTGGCGCGTGGGGCCCTCGACTCGCCTCCAAGGGGCTCGCCCACGCACCCACCTGGCGCGTGGGGCCCTCCTGGCCTTCTGAGGGGCTCGCCACGCCACTGGGCCTCGCTCGCCCGCTTTGCGCGTGGGGCCCTCCTGGCCTTCGAGGGGCTCGCCCAGCATGCTGGGGCCTCGCTCGCCCGCTTTGGCGTGGGGCCCTCTCTGCCTTCGAGGGGCTCGCCAGCCACTGGGGCCTTGCTCGCCCGCCGACGCGTGGGGCCCTCCCCAGCCTTCAGGGGCTCGCCCACGCCACTGGGCCTTGCTCGCCCGCTTTGACGCGTGGGGCCTCCAGCCTTCCGGGGGCTCGCCCACGCCACGGGCCTTGCTCGCCCGCTTTGACGCGTGGGGCCCTCCTGGCCTTCGAGGGGCTCGCCCACGCCACTGGGGCCTTGCTTTCGCCCGCTTTGTGCGTGGGGCCCTCTCGGCCTTCAATGCTCTCAGTGCCCGGTATTTATTACACCGACAGTGGCCGGGTCCACCATGATCTGTGAACCGTCAGCGGGTACTTTTCCGTTTCTTGTGGGGGAGGCAGATCGTGGGGGAGAACCCGCACTGCGCCGCCCGTCGCTGATTCTCCACCTGCACACGATCTTCCTTGGGAACTCGCGCTTTTCGCGGAAACCAAAAAGCAGCGGGGCAAATGATGGCGCCCGCAGCGCGTAAGCGGAATCAAAGCATCACGCTTTCGCGCCACGCCTATAAATACTTCACTCGGCGCGCGTATCCTTCCGCCGCTAAGTCTTAAAGTGGTCCTCTGCCTTCTTATTTGCTACCACAAACATCTCGCCATGTCGCCACCAAGCCTTTCGCCACGCCACCGCCAAATCTTCCATGGCTCCCAAGCGCAAAGAAGGGCCGCCGCGAGATGCCGCACCATCTTCGGGGCTGTCTTGCTCGCTTCCACGTCGATGAGGATCGGTGGCGCGGCGAATCTTCGTGCCACCGACCACCGCCGGTTCAGCGCGGCACCATCATGCCGAGTCTCGCGGGGAGATCGTGACCTTCTCTGGCGTCTTTGGCGGGCCTTGTCCCGCCGTACTCGAATTCTTCACAGGGGTGCTCGCTTCTACGGGATCGGTGGCGCACCTAGTTCCCCAACTCGATCATGGTCTGGTCATCTTCGCCCACCTCTGCGAGATGTTCGGGGGCGATGCGAATCTCCGCTTTGGCGTCGACTCTTCGTCTTGCACGGGCTCGCGCTCGGCGCGGTTGGGGCTGCTACTTCACGCTCGCGTTACCTCGCTTTTATCCCTTCGCGGTTAAGTCCAGCTGGAAGGGCTGCACGGCAATGGTTGTACGTGGAGGACTCAAGCGGCTGCGACGATCTTGCTCTTCCCGACGATCCTGGAGCCCACCGCGATCGGGGCCCGGCTAAACGCAGACGATCTGGCGAAACACGGAGGTGATGGCGGCGCGCATTGTCGAGCTCCGCCGCGAGGCTCACCGGAACCCGTGGCGGCGGATTTTTTGCGGCGCCGACTTTGCCGCTCGCTTGAGGGCGCGCCCGCTGGGCGTACTACGGCGATAACGACGGGACCAGCGCTGCTCTTGGAGGTGAATACCCTCGCTCTTTTGGATTTTGTACCTTCCTTCTTTCCATTTTGGCTAATAGCCAACTCTTTGCTTCTTCTTGGTGTTGGTGATGGGAACGTCTTGGGGCGGCGTGCTCGGGGCGGTGGCGGGCTCGATGACCCGCGCCGACCGACAGCATCGCCCGCCGTGAACATCCGCCCCTCTGCGGCCGGGACCAGCGGGGCGCAACCTTCACTTGGCGTTGCCCCATGGAGGTCTCGGTCCTGCGGTCCAAGTGGCCCGGGACCATCTGCGAGATCCGCGAGCCGCCACCGGCGATCGCCCAAGCTTCCGCGGCATTGCTGCTGCTCTGTCGTGGCGGTGACTCGCCAAGCTCTCGAAGCGCCGCCTCATCCTTCTGTCGGCGACGGCGACGAGGAGGGAGGGCGAGCAAGAGAGCGCGCTCTTCAAGTCTGGCTTCGCCGCCCCGCCGGCCCCAACCAGCGGGGCCTGCTGCTATCGCGCCCGCTCGCCACGGGCGAGCGCGGCGACTCTTCGAAGCTGGCGCCGCTGCGCGGTTTCTTCCGCTCCTCTGACGCCGCGCTCCTGCGCGGCGCTTTCTTCTGTGGCGGCGCTTCGCCCGCACCCGCACGCTTCGCGCCAGCCGGCGTCGAGTTCGACGGCGGCGATCATGACGCGACAGCGCCGCCACCTCCGCCGCAAGCAAGCGACTTGAGCTCCCCTTCAGCTTTCGTCTTGTGGCGCACCGCTTCAGTTGGCTTTCCTGCGCTTTCGCACTTCGCGTTAGGGTTAGCATGCTCGCGGTTTTGCATACCAACCTGTTTGTCCTTCTTGGAACAGACGGACGGCTGGGGCATCGAGCTCCGCTCCGCGACTTCGCCCAATTTCGCCGCCCGCCGCCTTCGCCGGAGGTCGCCGTGGCGGCGGAGAGTCCGCGGCGCGGCGGGAGAACCCTCGGCAACCTCGCTTTCTTTGGCGCCGCCGCCATCTCGGCCGTGACCGCCCGGCGTGGGGCGCTCCTTTGGGCGCCGCACCCTCTCCCGCACTGGGCGGCGCGAGAGTAAGCCCTTGCCTTAGCGGAGCGGTCCGCCGGCGAATCTGCGGCGGGCCCTTGCCAAGAGACCGCCCTTGAAGGCGATGACCAGCGAGGCGGCGTAAAGCCGCCGCCGCCTCGGCCGCCAAGCGGTCGAACCTCCGCTGGAGCACTTCGAGCGCCTCCGGACCCTCGCCGACATCTGCGCCTGCGGCCTACCATGGCTTCCGGGGCGCCTGCATCCATGGGTGTTTCCGCATCCCGCTGGAGAGACGGCCGCGATGCGCCGCGCCGTGGGGCGAACGCCCAGCCCTGCGCGTCCTTCCGGCGGCGCTGCTGACGCTTGGCGATCAAGACGGTCGCCACGGCGCTCTTGAAGCCGCGCGGTTCATCTGAGGCAATCGCTTGGCCGGGGCGCGCGTTTGACCTCGGCGCCGCCACCGGAGAACCTTTTCGCCCGCTAGACCGGTTCGGCGGCAGCGCTGTTGACACCGCCGCCGACCGCGTGTCCATGATGGGGCGCCGCTCCGGTGAGCGCGCGAACCGAAGAGAAGCGAACTCCAGCCTTTTTTTGCCTTGTGATTGTTGCCTATAAATGCAAACAAACTTTTGCTCTTTTCTTTGTGAGTCTTATTTGAACTTCGCACGATTTTGACTTGCTGAACGAAATGGGGCACCCGCCGCCAAAGGTTTTAGATCAGCGTTACGCCGCAAGTGGCGCCGCTTCCTTAAGCGTCTGGTTACTTCAACCCTTATGGCCTCTCGCAACCCGACTTAAGCGTTACGTGGCGGCGCTTAGCTTCGGAAGTGGTCTAGTCGGCGATGCGCCGTTAGCGCATTGCCTAGACCGAGCCGACACACGAGCTAGAGCCCGCCTTCCGTCCGCCGCCTCGCACAGGCGTAAGTTATAAGCGTTTGCCTTTGCAATCAAGGGCCATCGACCTTAAGTACTTCGCTACCAACTTTCGGCGAATGTTTTCTATGAGACCTTTCTAAGGCTAAGCCACCGATCGCCAAAAAGCTTTAGACGAGCTTTACATTGAAAGTGGCGCTTTTTCCTCGAGCATCTGGTTACTTCAACCCTTATGGCCTCTTTGCGAACCGACCCTAGACATCGCGTGGCGGAACTTAGCCTTGAGTGGTCTAGTCGCGGTGCATTGTTGGCGCATTGCCTAGACCAAGCCGACACACCAGGCTAGAGCCCGCCTTCCGTCCGCTTCGCCTCGCCCAACCGCGAGTCATAGGCGTTCGTCCTTGCAACTAAGGGGCCATCTGCCTTGAGTACTTTTTCGCTACCAGCTTTCGACAGAATGCTTTCTAACAGATTTGAGGCGAAAAAAGAGCAGATGCCCACAAGGAGATGAACTTATCTCTTATTGAATATGGCTTTGTACAACGCAGCCCCGAGGCGAAGCGGTGAAGGAAGAAGACCTCGCCGCTTCGGCTCCAAAGGAAGGCCGAAAAAAAACTTCGAACTGCTACCTCTGGTAGAACTTCCTCGGTACTTTCGGCGTTCCAAGTGTTCGCCAATTCACGACCGTCCTCGAATCACGAGCTGGCCAGGCAGGCGGGAGGCCGAGACCACCTTGAAGGGCCCTCCCACGGGGGAGATAGTTTGTTGCGCCACTGCGTTTGGATTTTGCGCAGGCGAGGCATGCTGCCGTTGTTCTCACACACACCGCTTTGCTTGATAACGGCGGCGCTGCCGATACTTGGCGGCCGGATCGCCGCCTGTCTCGGATCTCCTCCGGAGATTTACTTCATCTGGACGCCGGTCGAGGTCTTGGTCTTCGCTGAACGCCGCCACTCTTGGGGAACCGGCGAGCTCGATGGGAGCACCGCCTCGAGCCATACACCAGAAAAAAGGGGTCTCGCCGGTGGCTCTGCTGGGAGTTGTCCGCGGCGCCCTGTCTGGTGGGAACTTCTCCGCCAGCCGCTTGCAGCGCTTCTCCAGGCGGTCGAACGCCCTTGTCTTGAGCCCTTTGAGTACTTCGCGTTCGCCCGCTCCACTTGCCCATTGCTCTTGGTGCGCATAGCGGAGGCAAAGCACGACAGTACCCAACTCCTCGCACCGATCTTGAAATCAGCGCTTTTGAACGGCGCCATTATCGATGATAATTACATTGGCGACACCGAACCGACGAAGATGCTCTTCATAAACTTGATAGCCGCTGCGGGCGTGATCGCCGGGACCGGCGAGCTTCAACCCACTTGGTGAACTTGTCGATGGCGGCGAGCAGATGAGTGTACCCTCCGATCGCCCGCGAACGGGCCTGAATATCGGCCCGGACGCGAGCGGCGGAGAGCGGAATGGTTTGCGGCGCTGGGCGGTCGTGGATTTGCTTAGCATGAAATTGGCACGCCGCATTTCCTCACCAGCTCGAAGGCATCACGGAGGCGATGGCCAATAAAACCGTGGCGGAAAGCTTTCCGACCAACGCCCGCTCACTGAATGGCTCCGCACATGCCTCCATGGATCTCGGAGAAATTTCACTCCCGCTTCGAGTGGCGCTTCAAGAGAACTCCATTTGCGCCTGGCGATATAGGTCCCCACCTACCGGGCGTGGCGCTTGGCCTTGCGCGCTATCTTCTCGGCCGACGCGTCATCGTCGGGATCACTCCATCCAGCAGTAGGCTAGGATCGGATCCATCCACGACCTTCCCGGACGAGTGCGGCGGCGTTACATACATTGTCGCCGACGTACTCCGCTGGCTTTGGCGTTTCCGTCTCAACCGCCTCGGCGGTTCTTCGCCTCCTCCCTCTAATCGGGGCTGCGGCGAGATTGGTAGCGTCTCCTCGAAGGTGGGGCTGCGTCGAAAGCGTCGTCCCGCCAGAATCGGGGCTGCGGCGACGCGGCGCGTGAGTCTTTCTTCAAAGACCCGGCGGAACAGTGCCCTTGGCGAGGCAATGCGAGGCAGTTCATCCGCCATGTAGTTGTCACGGCGGGGATGTGCACGGCCCAAACCCTCAAAGTGCCGCTCCAACGGCGCACCTCCGCCGGTAGGCCGCCATGACGGGATCCGGCGGCAGAGAAATCCTTCCTCGCTGGTTGATGACCGGAGAAAGTCGCTTTTACTTGTAGCCACCCGGATGCCAAGGGTCGGCTACCCCGAGCCCGAGCGAAAGCGATCCTTCATACTCCGCGGCGTTGTTGGTGGCGCGGAAGTCCAGCACCACCAGGTGCCGAACGACATCGCCGGTGGGAGACACCAGGACGACGCCAGCCCCAGCCCCCTCCAGCCGGAATGAGCCGTCGAAGAAGAGAGTCCACGGCGAGAGACAAGGGTATCTTGAGTTCTGCGTCGCGAGTCCACTCGCGATGAATTCCGCGAGCTTGCCCTTTGATGGCGTTCGGGAGCGAATTTGAGATCAATTCCGCCACTCCATGGCCCACTTGGCGTCGACCGTCGCCTCGCGGTTGAAGAGGATCTCCGCAAGGGATACTTAGTCAACACCGTGACTTCTCGCCCCTGGAAGTAGTGGCGTAGCTTTCGGGATGCTGTCAGCACGGCGTAGAGCATCTTCTGGTGCTGTGAATACCTTGTTTCGGCGTCGTGGAGGACCTTGCTGACGTAGTAAATGGGGCGCTGGACGCCCTCTCTCTCCGCCACCAGCACCGCGCTGACCGCCTGGGGGTTTGCCGCGACGTAGAGGATCAACGGCTCGCCGGGTGCGGGGCGACCAGCACGGGCGGGGAGGTAAGGTACTTCTTCAGGCCGTCGAACGCCTCCTGCGCCTCCGCCGTCCACTCGAACTGCTTGGTCTTCCTTAGGAGCTTGAGCAGTGGGAGACTTTTGTCCCCCAGGCGAGCTATAAAGCGGCCTAGGGAGGTCAAGCAGCCCACCAAGCACTGCATCTGCCGAAGTCGCGTCGGGGGCTTCATGTTCTCGATCGCTGCGATCTTGTCGGGGTTCGCCTCAATCCCCCTCTGGGAAACGAGGAATCCCAGCAGTTTGCCCGACGGAACGGCGAACACGCATTTCTCTGGATTAAGCTTGATGCAGTACTTCCTCAGGTTGGCGAAGGTCTCTTCCAAGTCGCCGATCAACTCCTCCGCCTTCTTGGACTTCACCACCGTGTCGTCGACATACACCTCGAGTTCCGCCCACTTGGGAGCGGTGAGCGATATGCATGGCCCGGCGATAGGTTGGGCCCGCATTCTTCGATCGAAACGCCATCCTTGTATAGCGATGAAGCGCCCATGGCGTGACAAAGCGGTCTTGTCTTCATCTTCTTGGCCATGCTAATCTGTGGTACCCGAGTGCGCATCCGAAGCTTCTGTTGCTTTCGCACCCGCTTGAGTCGGCGATGAGATCGGCGCGGGCAGCGGTCTGATCGCCGGGCATGCCTTGTTGAGGTCGGTGAAGTCCACGCACATCCTCCAAATACCGTTGGATTTCTTGACGAGGGCGGGGTTCGCGAGCCACAGGATGGGCGACATGCGGGCGACCCCGCCGCCTTAAGACTTGTCCACCTCTGGCGGATAACTTCTGGCGCTCCACCGATCGCTTCGGACTTTTGCATGACCGTCGCGCGGCGAAACGTCGCCAATTGTGCTCAATCACCTCCACAGGGACCCGGCCATGTCGGACGGTTGCCACGCAAACACGTCTGCGTTAGGCTGGAGGAAGGAGACGAGCGCGCCTTCCTATTTGGCGCCGAGAGGCGCCCACCAACGGTCTTATTGGTCTCGACTTGCTCGGGAGACCGCCTTAACCTCCGCGGACGAACCGGGGGAGGCACGGGTCTTCGCCGGAGGAGCTCCCGAAGTCGAAGCCTCGGCCTTCTGGGCACCGATCGCCCCCGCCAGCGCGAGGGCGTCCTTGTCGCAGCGGAGCGCCTCCGGGCGGTCCACTTTCAAAACGATGGGGCCGGCTGGCCCCGGGATCTTCACCACCATGTACGCATAGTGGCACACCGCCATGAACTTGGTCAGCGCCGGCCGACCTAGTATGGCGTTGTAGGGGAGGTCGAAATCCGCCACCTCAAACTCGAGCATCTCGGTGCGGAAGTTGTCGGAGCCTCCGAAAGTCACCGGGAGACTAATGCGCCCTAGCGGGACGGACTCAGCCCCCGGCGCGATGCCGAAGAACGGGAGCGTTGGGCGAAGCTCCTGCTGCTGGATTTGAAGCGCCCGGCCCTCCGGCGGACGGAGGTTGAGGAACTCCCTCCGTCTACCAGCGCCCGCCCTAGCTTTACATTCCGGACCGTGGGTGCAACCACGATCGGGAGATGCCAGGCGGCGGTCTTGGTTGGGTGATCGGCTTTGTTGAGCGCAATCGGTTGCTCCGACCACGCCGGTGCCTCACGACCCAAAGCGGCACGCGGCGGCGCACACCTCCCTCATCGCACGCTTAAAGCTAGCGTGGGGCGGATAGGTGGCGAACCGCCGTGGATGGCGGCAACCTCGCGCTCCGCTTCTGAAAACCAAGCGAAGCCGCCTCCTTGCCCTTGCCGCTGCGGGCGCTGCTGCTGCTTTGTTGCTCGTGGACTCGCTTTATCCACCATCTTCTTGCCGACGACATGGCAATCCGCCAAGTCGTGAGAGTTGTTGCGGTGGATGGGACAATAGGGCCTTCCGTCCCACTCGCGAGGCGATGGTCTCGCCCGCCGTCGTGGCGCGCGGGCCGTCGCGGCCACGGCGATCGCCGTAACCGCCGCCTCGGCCACCCTACGGGGACCGTACCCGCCGGCGCGCGACCTCCTCTTTTCGCCCGCCGCCCATTCTTGCGGCCGGCGCGTCGTCGTCGTCGTCGTCGTCGCTTTCGGCGGCCATGACCTGCCGGTCTCGGCCGCCTTGCGCTTCTTCTTGTCCTTGCCGCGGGGTTCCTCGAGGTCCGGCCTCGCCGCCCATGATTGGCCCGCCAGCGCGGCCGGGCGGATCTGACTCTCACTTTGGGGCGCCTTGTCGCCAAGGTGAAAACTCTTCCGTGGTCTTAATCTTGCGGGTGGCCATCTTCTCTTTGACCTTGGGGTCTCGGCGCCTCTCACGAATGCGTGACCACGGCGTCGATGGAGATGTCGGGGATGGTGTTGCGGACTGGTAGGCGCCGAATATAGTCGCATAGCGACTCTCCTTTCTTCGCTCCCACGTTGTGGAGGTCGTCTTCTACCGGGCTGCTCGAAGGTGCCACGGAAGTTGGTGACGAAGAGCTCAAAAGCTCCTTCCATGACCCCACGGACTCGGGGCGGGTTCATGAGCCACGGCGGGCTCGCCCGGTGAGACAGCGGGAAAGTAGTTCGCGAGAACCTTCCCGACCCTCGGTCGGTTGCATCACCGTCGTATAGATCTGCAAAAACTCGCCGGGGTTGGTGGAGCCGTCGTACTTTTCGATGGGGGCGGACGAAACCGTTCCGACCCTTTGGGCGCGCAGCCTCCTTAGAAAAAGCGCGGCACCGGCGTCGGAGCCTCCTGCTCTGGGCGCGGTCCTCGCCCGCCGCCCCGTCGCCTAGGTGGCGCCAAGAAGCGCCACCCTCACTGGCGGGGCAGCCACAGTGGGAACCCTCTTCTGGTCCCAGCGCCGGCGGCGGCAGCAATGATCGCGCCTTCGGTCGCGGCCCTGCGGAGCTTGTCCGCAGTCTTCTCCATCAGACAAGTGGCGGTCCTCCGGATGGGACCGGAGATCGCGACCACCAGCGCGCTGGCCGGCCGAGCCCCGTGAAAGTCGCGCTCTTGTCATCTTGGCCCCCCCCCAGCAGGGAGATCTGCGAGAGAATGCGAGGGCAACAAAAACGAGAGGGCGCGAAACGCCGGTTCCCCGCCCGAGACTTGCACCACCGCCGCGCGGCGCCGGCGTGCGAGCCAAGGCGGCCAACCACGCGCGCCCGGAGTCCGAGTCACCGGAACGGTGGGTTTTCAGCGAGGCCACGCCGCGTGGAGGTTACATCTTTGAGTGCACTCCTCCAAGGCGAGCGCCGCCTAACAGCGAGGTGGCTGCTTTCGCGAGGCTCCAGCCCTAGGCGGGCGGCCACCGCCGGGTGATCGCCGCCATTGCGCGGCCGACTCGTGGCCGCAGCTCTAGCGGCCGCTTCCTGCTCCATCGCGGACTGCTTCTCCGCCATCGCCTCCTGAAGAAGGGTCGAAGAGCTTGAACCGACGCTAGCGCTCCCCTACATGGCGCGCCACTGACGGCGTGTTCTCCGCTCAACCACTGCGGATCACACCCCTGGTCAGATTTTTACTCTGCTAGCCGACTCGATCAAGCTCGATTCGATTTGGCGTCGGGCTCAACAAGGAACGACTTCAGATTTACCCGAGTTCGGACCCCTCGCGGGTAATAGTCCTACTCTGCCGAGCCTTAGCTCTTTTCTCGATTGTGGTTGAAAGGAAAGTCTTTCTGAGTGCTCTCACGGCCGAGTGTTGAATCCTACCGCGTGCCCCTTCCCTCTCTCTCCTCTCCTTTTATACAAGCCTCGAACCGGCGGAGAGAGCCGAGGAAGTAAGCGATCTGATGCCCTCGAGACTGCGACAAGACACGACAGAAGAGGCAAAACGTGCGCTGCCCACGCGCTGCTTGCCGCCCTCGCGTGCTCGCAAGTGGCCTCTCACCCGCACAGATCCACACCGGTGAGTCTGCGGGTGGGGCCTACTGCTCCTCCCGACGCAGGCGGCCTCTTCAAGCAAACCTCCTCTCTGCTGTCAATTCTTGGCGCCACAGTGGCAGTGCTCGGACACTGCAAGGGCCATCAGAAGCGGTAATCATTTCTTCCATCTACTACTCGCGTGATGTCTCATTAAATCGCTTCGTCCTTGGCGGGGAGCCTTCGTCCGAAGACTCATACGCAATACTCCCTGCCTTGGGCCCCGCTGGACGCGGGGCCCTCACCTGGTCTTCGGAGGGGCTGCACCACGCACCCGCTTTGGCGCGTGGGGCCCTCGCCTCACCATCGGAGGGCTCGCCCACACGCCCGCTTAGGCGTGGGGCCCTCGACTTCGCCTCCAGGGCTCGCCACGCACCCACAGGCGCGTGTGGGGCCCTCTCGGCCTTTCGAATGCTCTCTGTACCCTGGTATTTATTACACCGACAGAGGTGATTTCAATTTGGTAAGAGTATCAGGAGATAAGAATTCTGGGAAAATTGATAGATACTTCTCTGGTTGCTTTAATGATGTGATTGACATGTTGATGCTTAGAGAATTAGATCTTAGAGGTGGAGGTTTTACTGTGACATCCTCTATTTTGTCGTATATCACTTGTATTTTCGAAAACCCAAAAATAAATTAAAAGGGAATTGTTATATACGAAACCCTGTTATAATTAATTTAAATTAAGGTTTAAGCCAAAACCCTAGAAGACCTTTTTGAAAAATTCTGGAAAAATTCCAGTAATTCTTTGAAGCCATCATCAAGCAACCCTCCAAATTTCATATCCAAATTTCAAAGCTAGCTCGTGATTCCTTGGAGTTTTGCCGTCTTGTCGGGAGCTCGTCAAATCCATCAAATAATGAGCAAACGAGGGAATCTCGTGCTCAAATTTGGAGGGGACCTTTTTGTAGCCTAATCCGAATTACCCTCCAAATTTCAGCCCAATCCAGTAAGGGAAACTCTGTTTTCTTGTTAAACAAGCCCAAGCCTATCTGAATTCTACCCGGATTAGAATTCGAGTCCTAATCAACCCCTCTTAGCCCAAGGCCCACCCAGGTCGTCCAAGACACTATATAAACCACCCAAGACCCCTGCCCCAACCCCCATCACGAAATCCTCAAGTCCCAAACCCTAGCCGCCAAAATCCTCCCCAATCAAACACTTTTCTCAGATCTCTCTCGTGCTTTGACCAAACTCAAGATTAGATGGTGCCATGTTGTAGATCTCGTCGAGGCAGTCGAGATGGATACTTGGATCATCAAAATCGGTGGAAAGCGCGCCAGAAAAGCTCGCGGAGTTAGCACGCCGCCGCCGCCCGCCGCCGCGCCGCCATGCCATGCCGGCTCGCCCGGCCAGCGCCCGCCGGCGGATCCGCCGCGCCAGCCAGCGCCACCCACAGCCCAGCCGCAGCCGCCTCGGCCTTGCCGCCTTGCGCCTTCGTCGCCTCGCCACCGCCAGCGTCGCCGCGCCGTTAGTCGTCGCCGTTGCCCGATCGCGTCTTGCCACGCGTCGCGTCGCCGCCGTCTCCCTCTCTTGCCGGCCACGCGCATACCTGCCGCCCATGCGGCCGCCCCTTTCGCGCTCGCGCCAATCCCCTCGCGCGCGTGTCCCCGCCCAGCGTCTTTGCGTCGCCGCTTCGCTGCGTGAACCGTCGGTTCGACCGGTTTTCCGTCGGTTTTCTCGGTTTAATCTTTTGAGTTTTCGATTTATCCTAAACTTCGAGGAATTGTTCCGGAGCATCGAACTCAAATTAGGTGATTCGAGCCATTATTTTCCATAAATCCTATAATTTTATATATTTTATTGAGCTATATGTTCTGTTGATTGTTTTGCTGTTTCTTGCACATATGCATATCTGCGTAGATCGTCCGTGTTATGTTGATCGGAAGACTGCAGGAGCCGTTCGAAGCAGGCCCATAAGACCGGAGTACTACCAAGGCAAGATAGTTGCATCTTGCTCTCCCAAATTACAAAACTCACCCGTTTATTCTATTTATTTTCTCATGCATAAATTGATGGGAAGGGTAGAAACCTATTATTCACACCGCGTCATTGACCACATGAATTTAACACATTTATTCTTTGCCTTAGTTATTTTCCTAGCCTATCCTTGTGCATAGTTGCTAGTGCTCGTGGGTTAGTAGTTGACTAGGTTCATCATTTAATTATTCTTGTGACTTGGTATGATTGGAATCTTTGAGTTACTTTAACCTAATCAACTAAAACCTCGTGGCGTGTGTTGACTAAAGGTGGCATAGTCGGTGGTTTTGTGGATCGTGGATTGTTGGAGGTAGTCACCTTGGTCTAAGGACTTTGGGCGTGTGCTTATCCGCCAAACCATACAAGCGCAACCATAAGTGCTAGCATTAGCATGTCGGCCAACATGTGCTAGTCCTGGCTTAGTAGTTAGGGAAGACTGTTAACACACTTTACTTTGAAAAGATCGGGCTGCGGTCCGTTGGCTCAAGAGGGGGCCCGAGTGCTAAACCTTAGAGGGGGTATCGGTGTTAACAGAGGAACTAATGAATCGCCTTATATTGTTACTTGGTCTAGGCTCCTAAGGAAGAGCTAAGATGCAAAAGTACCACTCGGCTTATGGGTAAAGTGTGCTACACTCTGCGAGTTAAAACTATCATGATAGCCGTTCCCACGGTTATGGGAGGGAGGAAGGTCGTACATGGTAGTCTCATGTGTTAATAATTAACTTGATGGGTTGGTGTAGTTTGAGTTGATCGAGGCAAGTCTTGTTCTTGGAGGGGCTTTGAAGCCGAGCTCTGCGTGTTATCTTTGGGAGTCTCAGATCAATACTAATTGCTCTACAAATTATTTTACAACACTTTAATTAATATTGACTAGTGTAGGTGTTTATGCAAAATAGCCACCCTATTCTTGTTTATATCCTTGCATCATTTATAAGGACTCTTCTTTGGGTAGCCGTGTACTCACTATACAAAAACCACGGATAAATTTGTATTCAGAGAAGGATTAGGTCGGTGTATCTACTGAGGATCGGGAGGATCTTGTTACGGACTTTTATGAGGATTAGTCAAGCGCTCAAGGGTCGGATTGGAGCATCATCATACTTTTCCGATGCATATTTGAATTTCCGCACTCTGGTATATTATGGACATTATTATGTCATCCTTAATCAAACAAGTGTAATAAGTAGTTGTGTAACAATTACTTTTGCATAATATATATTTTCTCTTAGTTATTTGTGACTGTGTGATGATGTTCAACAAACTGTCGCTCACAAGTTGCTAGCATTGATCTCTGGGACTAGCAATGGATTGTGAGTGGATCCCGGTGAAGCCGGGGTTGCGACATTTACTTGGAGTAATAACCATGCTAATCCAGTTCTAGTCAAGCTTGATAGAGTGTTTGTTAATAGAGACTGGGAAAAGTCTTTTCCTTTGTGTAACATAAGTAAAATCCCTAGACTTTTTTCAGACCATAATCCCATTCTTTTTGCTTCAGATGATGCTCATGTTAGAAAACAAAATGGTTTTCGTTTTGATAGGAATTGGTTAAAGCATGAGCAGTTTTGTGAGTTGATTGGTCAGATTTGGACTAAACCAGTAGTGGCTAAGTCCAGTCTGGATAATTTTTTGATTAAATTAAAAGAGTTAAAAAATTCCTTAAAGGTTGGGGGGCTAACCTTTATGGTGTAGATAAAAAGATTAAAGAAGAAATCATTGATAAAATTGGAAAACTTGAGGATAAAGAGGAAGTCTATAATTTAACTTCTGAGGAGGTTAAGTGTAAAATTAAAATGCTGTTGAGAATTTAGCAAATCCATGAACAGGAAGAGACATATTGGCATGAGCGGGCTCATGAGAATTGGCTTCTCAAAGGTGATACTAATACAGAATACTTTCATCGTATTGCAAATGGCAGTAGAAGGAAAAATTCCATTTTAGCTTTGCAATATAATGATAAGACGGTTCAGACTGATGTAGACATTGTGAATACTGCCACTGATTATTATAAAAATCTCTTTGCAAAAACTAAAGGTGGTGAACATAAATTCTGTTTTTCTGATATCTGGGATGAATCTGAAAAAGTAAGTGTCATTGAAAACTCTGATATCATTAAACCTTTCTCAGAGGCGGAGGTTAAGGAGGCTATTTTCGGTCTAGGTCATAATAAGGCTCCAGGGCCGGATGGGTTTCCGGTGGAGTTTTATCAAACTTGTTGGCATGTGATCAAAGAAGACATAATGAAGATGTTTATTGAATTTCATGATAACAACATGCGAATAGATAAAGTGAATTATGGTCAGATCATTCTTTTACCAAAAAAATTGAATGCAGTGATGGTTCAACATTTTAGGCCTATATGTCTTTTGAACTGTATATATAAAATTTTTACTAAGGTGCTTACTAATAGAATGAAAAATATTCTTAATAGGATTATTTCAGATTCACAGAGTGCTTTTTTGAAAAATAGGTATATTGTGGAAGGGATTATGTCTTTACATGAAATAATGCATTCAGTTAAAAAGAGTGCTGAATGTGGCATTTTTTTGAAATTAGATTTTGAAAAGGCCTATGATAAGGTAAATTGGGATTTTCTTTTTCAAATGCTCAGAGTTAGGGGTTTTCATCATTTGATGGTTGGTTGGATTAAACAAGTGGTTAGTGGAGGGACTTTGAGTGTGAAAGTCAATAATATTGCTGGTCCCTATTTTCAAAGTGGACAAGGGGTCAGACAAGGGGATCCTCTATCCCCTCTGCTCTTTAATTTGGTTGCTGACTGTGTTTCCAAAATGATTAGGGTTGCTCAAAGTAATAACTATGTATATGGTTTGGTTCCTAATTTGATAGATAAAGGAGTGGTCATTTTACAATATGCAGATGACACCATAATTTCTTTGAAACATGATATTGAGTCTGCTAAGAATTTGAAATTTATAATGTTTCTCTACGAAGCTTTATCAGGTTTGAAAATTAACTTCCGTAAAAGTGAGGTGTTCATTATGAATGGTGATAAACAAGTGGAGGATCTTTACTCTGAACTGTTTACTTGCAATGTGGGCTCTTTACCTATTCTGTATCTAGGCATGCCTGTGGGAGGGAATAAGTTAGGGATCAGACATTGGGATAGGGTTGTTGACAAAGTGAGGAAAAAACTAGAAAACTGGAAAGGAAGTTCTCTGTCTTATGGGGGAAGACTTGTTCTCATCAATTCTTGTCTTTCTGGTGTGCCTATATATAGCATGTCTATGTTTAAGATGCCTCAAATGGTGATTAAGCAAATTGATAAAATTAGAAGAGATTTCTTTTGGGAAGAAAATGGTAATAAGAAAAAAATACCACTTGGTTAAATGGGATTGTTTGACTAAACCTAGAAATAAGGGAGGTCTGGGCATAAAAACCTGAGAGATATGAATATTAGTCTTTTATGTAAGTGGTGGTGGAGATTAGATAATGGGACAGGGATCTGGCAGAAATTAGTCACCAATAAATATTTGAGGGGTAAAACTATATTTCAGGTTAGTCATAGGATGGGTGAGTCCCATGGTTGGAGTGATATCCTCAAATGCAAAGATCTATATATTCAGAACAGAAATTATGGTGTTGGTGGTGGGGATAAAGTTAACTGTTGGGGGGACTGTTGGTTTGGTAACAAACCTCTCAAGGAGTTGATACCAGACATTTACGAAGTTTCTATGGATAAGGTCAGTTCTGTTGCCCATTGTAGAGATAGAAATTGGAATTTTGCTTTCAGAAGATGGCTTTCTGATTCAGATGCTAGTGTATGGAGAGATTTGATTCAGAAGTTTGAGGACAGTTCAATGGACAGAGGTCCTGATATAGCTAAATGGAAATTAGAGAAAAACAGTAATTTCACTGTTAGATCCTTTTATAATAAAATGTACTCTGGAGCCGATTGTAATAACTTTAGGAATGTGTGGAGAGCTAAAATGCCTCTTAAGATTAAAATTTTTTTGTGGTTAACCCTTAAGAATGTTGTCCTTACTAGAGAGAATCTTAGAAAAAAAAAATTGGATGGGGGATCCTAGGTGTTGTTTCTGTAATGATATAGAAACTGTTAACCATTTGTTCTTTTCATGTGCAATCTCTAGATCCTTATGGGGTGTGATTTCAAAGTGTATTCATGCTCGAGGAAGGCCTAAGGATTTTAATCATTTCTTTCGGTGGGTGAATGATGTTTGGCCAGGAGTGGCTTATTTGCATTCTGTTTGTCTTGCCGCTTTTTGTTGGTCAATCTGGGCATATAGAAATAAATCAGTGTTTGATGGCCACATGCTTAAATCACCTTTACCGATTTTACATATGATGTGTGCGACATTGGAATATTGGGCAGGGGCTCAAAAAAATGATTCTAAGAAAGTGTTACAAGAAGGTGCATATTGTCTGGGAATGTATGTTGCAGGTCCGGGAAGAAAAGCAAATGGAGAGACGTTGTCAAAGACTAAGGATACAACAATGGAGGGGAGCCATGCGATGGATGCTGGGAGAAGCATGATGGTGTGATTGGTTTCAGGCATTTTGGAGAAGATTCCTGTGGATGGGCAGAGTGTAGTTGGTATCAAGACTGGTTTTAAAAAGCTGTTTACCTCAAATAGGCTGTTCTGGACTTTCAGTTTATGTTCTTTTTGTGTTTGAACTCTGTTTCTCAAAGACTAGTAGCAATTTGTTAGTCTTGGTTTCAGTGTGTGGTACTCATCAATACTGGTTTTGTTTCCATTGTCAAATGATAATGGAAATCGGGGAATACCCCTTGTGGAAAAAAAAATTATCAAAGTTCGACAAAATATGCAAAGTTGGCTTTCCTTCCTTATGGGATGCTACCTTCGATATCAGTGTCAAAATTACTTTTTATAGGTGCTATTTTAGTTAATTTGAGTACATTCTTCTAGTTTAAAAATCACGATGGTGGAACCAGGCCGTGGTGACGCAAGATTCAAGGACGAGCAATAATTTATGAGAAATTTGATTGTGGAAGATAGCTTCCCTAATTACCAGGCGGAGGAGGAACCTGTCAACATGGACCAAGTAATGACTGATGAGGCCGAGGATGTCAGCGAGGTAAGTAGTATGAAGGCATATGCCGGTTTCCCTGTGATACTTACCCAACATTCTAACCCTTCTTTATCGTATTTTCAGAACGATCAATAGAGCAGCCAGTCACATCATCACGGTCCTAACAAGAAGCTGAAGGCAATACATATTATCCCCATAAGTCAACCATAGTGGTCGGCCTGTTTGCTCCTGAGTCGGCTCTTGAGCCATACAATAACGCATTCGGCTACCATGTTAGGGATCATGTGCCCATTATCATAAAGAAACGGGACAAGGTCTCTAATGATACGTATAACATGCTCTAGGCCAATATGAAAAAGACATTCACCTTCCAAAGGGACCGAGGCGTTGCCGAAGAAACCCACACTGCAAAAAATGGCCATCAGATTCTAGGCTTGGAAGTAGCAATTGAAAACAAAGTATGTCCAGAATGATTTAACACATGACTTCAATAAATACTCAAAGTTGGCCAATCATTGGGATGTATTTGTGGAGTACAAGCAGTTAAAAGAAGTTCAATGTTTTAGTGTAAAGAACAAGTTGAATGCACAGAAGAAGAAATACCACCGCCTCAGCACCGGTGGTTACTTGATGAGATACTGCTATGGCAGAAGAGGGAATAAGAACCGATGCAAAATGATATAACGCCTGCAACGACTGCATGGCCTAAAAGATCGAAGCATTGGTATTTGGCTTACGGGGGCAGCCTTGCCAATGATGGCGCGGCTTAGTGTTTTTGTCATTGATGAGGGAGGTGGCCATCACAAGGATTTTAGAAACGGTCGAACAATATTCCCAAGGTGTCTTCATGTCAAACAGGTTGAATGGGGAGCTATCAAGGTCCTAGAAAACCTGAAGTAGATGTACACAAGGTGTTGGCATGGTTCCATGTAAGGTTGGTTTTGCTTGGGACAACAAGACATATAGGAGTCGGTAGAGAACCAAGGCCTGACAAGCATAGCAATACCATGAGCTTGAAGAAAGACTAATGGAAACACGGACGAGCATACAAGAAGAAGTCAGAAAAGGAGTGGAATTAGTAGATAACGAGGAGGTGTGCTCTCAACGGACAGACCTCACGAGTCCTGGCAGAAGAAACCTGATTTTGCAATGCCTCCCACACATAGAAGTTGTCCAGCTCCCCGATCGTCATCTCCACACAAGTTGCCGGCCAGAAGAAGCTCGCCTCCTCCACCACCTCTTATAGGGGACCCAATTTCCAATAATAAATTTTTTCTCTCGAGGATAAAATAAATGCTTCCATAATTATCTCAACAAGCACACTTTATTTCAGAAGTTATTGCACATAGTAATTACAATACAAAAGGTGGTATAATTTTACAATCCTAACTACTAAGCTTGAGTGTAGGGAAGACTTAGAATTCTTGGCCGAATAGATCCATTTCTTCATTAGTAATTTCGAAATCTACAACAGAATTCGGATCCATTTAGTTTAATTGAATAGTTCCTGATATATGGGTAAGTATAAACTTGCAGTTTTCAATAGTAATATATTATTAACTACTTATGGATATTAAAAAATAAATGTGTGGCCTATATTCGAAGAGTTTTAACGCAATTTCTATAATTTTAAATCTAAATCCTATATTACTTTAACAGATTTTCCTCTTAAAAGATTAAAATTTAATAAATATTATCTGCCATTTCCTTCAATCCTTATCACATCTTCTTTCATATGCCTTTTCCAAAATCATGAGTTACATGAATAGAAGAGGCATCACCCGATCAACACAACTTCTTATACTTGAAGTAGGGTCCATTGATGTATTAATTTGTTATCAATTATGCGGAACCTATCCATCTTTACCCATATAACTTCTTATATGGTTGGATTTTTATGTGTCATTTCTATTCAATATGACCCAAAATTGTAGAATATCCCGCACACAGCGCGAATTTTGAGAAAATAAGCTCTATAATGCTGAGCTCCCACAATCAACACAGTAATCTTTCAAGTGACTCACTTACTCAAGCATTACGGAAACCTGCAAAGGCATTGCAAAAATCTAAGGCAATATCTCGTCCGCAAAGTCATTATGGTAACCATGCTAATGACTTGTGCCTTATCTTTTTATTTTCTTCCACGTTCACTTCCATATCAACAAGTTGTCATAATTCAAATAAGAGCATTTTCACAAGCAAGTAGATAAAAGATAATTCAATAAATTAATAACTAACAGGAAATAGGAAATTCAGAGTGCATCAAAGGATAGAAACCTGCCGTCTTTAGTGATCAATTCATATTCTATCAGATTTTCCATATAGTATTGATTAGAAATTTTGGAATTTTTGAGCTCAGTATCTAAAGAAAGCAAGAGTAAAATCTGATAAATGAGTAATTCAAAACTTGAATAGGGATGCATAAAATATGTATGCAAGAAAATCGATGGGTTTGTGTGAAGGGGTTAGAGTTGACTGGGGTGGTGATGGACTGTATGATATTAATATTAGGAATTATTTTCTTTTGTGGAAAGGTGGATTTTGACAACATTTTAGTGGTTCTTGAGATAGCAAGGGATTTTGCATGTGTACCTGCAACAAATTTCAGAGATCGGGATCGACGACAATTGCCTTGTCGGAATTCCAAGATTGTAATTGTTGAAACATATGCGGTAGAAATCTTGAAAATAGATGAGTAAAATGCACCGGAGGTCCATTAACTTGTAGCGTGATGTCACTTAGGTCCATCAACTTCCAAACTGCAGTTCTAGGTCCATTAACTCTTTAAGTTGTTCACTGCAGGCCCGTACCCCTTTATTTTATGTTTAGATCCGACGTGGCATGGACCCCACGCTTTAAGTTGTTCACTGCAGGTCCATTAACTCTTTTAAGTTGTTTACTGCAGGTCCATTAACTCTTTTAAGTTGTTTACTGCAGGTCCATTAACGCTTTAAGTTGTTCATGCCACGTCGGATCTAAACATAAAACGAAGGGGTAGGGACCTGCAGTGAACAACTTAAAGAGTTAATGGACCCAAAACTACAGTTTGAAAGTTGATGGACCTAAGTGACATCACGCTACAAGTTAATGGACATCCGGTGCATTTTACTCAAAATAGATTTTAATAAATTATTTGTGCTTTTAAATATTATGAAGTTTTTACGAATATTTGGAAATATTATTTACTGAATTTTAAAAGTACATTTAAGATATTAAGGATAAGGAAATGAATTTATTTATACTATTTTATTAATGAAAAGCGGGATTATGTAACGTTGTAAAATACTTCATTACCTTTAAAATTTTATAAAATATTTCTAGAATTTTGGATAAAATTTTATTATTTTAAATAAATTTGAACAGGAATTCTAGATATAAAAAGAAAAAGGGAAATATACTGGGGTTGGGATGCTGTAATGGGTTGTGCCCCATTTAGCTTGTTGGCGGGGAGAGAGTCCTAGACATGCCTGGGAGTGTGCACACGAGCCAGCTGACATGCGGGGTTCGCCTATCAGTGAAGAAAGGGCTGATGATCGGGGAAAGAGATTAGGGACTATACAAACCTAACGGATAAATTGGTTGAATAATATATATTTAAATATAAATTGGGAATCTATACGGCATACGGGGTAAATTACAAAAATGATCTACTTTCCGCCACCCGGGACGTCGAATATGGGGCTTCCGCCACGCCATGTAGCGGATCTGCTGACTTCCGCCATCGGGCATGGCTTCCGCCACCCAGGCGGAGAAACTCAACATTCGCCTCCCGGTGGCGGAAGCAGCTACCGCTCGCTGGCGGCTCCGCCGGCGCTGCTCCGCCCGCCTCGCTCGCTCGTCCAGCGCCGCGATTCCCGCCTCGAGCTGCGTGCGATTTATTAAAGTGCGTGCGAATTATTGCGGCCAGCAATGACGCTGGTGGTCGATCGCGGCGTCATTTCATGTCTCGTGATTAGCTGTTAAACCTGCGTTTAATTTATTAAAAAGGTAATTAGCTATTAATAAATTGCATGCTTAGGTTGATTTAATCACGCACGCACGGCTATATAAGGAGGAGTTGGCTCGGTTGTGTGCCGACGGTGCTCATTCCTCATAAACCATTTATTTGCACGGTGCTTAACTTGTTTCGTTGCTCGACTTCCTGCTTTCGCTCGTGCTAAGCTTCTTTGCTCGGTGCTCATCTTGTCGCTTTCGGTGCTCGGCTGCTTTTCGGTGCTCATCTTCTTTCGCTCGGTGCTCAGATTCTGCCTTGATACTCACATACGTTTGTCTTTGGTAGCGTTTTCTCCTTTATCTTCATCAAGGTGATTTTTTTTACTTTGTACCAGTTTGAATATAGATGAAGACATAGTTTGAAAACTTTCATTCATTATTTCATGTGCTTGAATGCGCAGGTGTTGGTACCTCGTGAGCAGACTGTTTGTTCGACATATTATTACTAGGTATGCATTTTAATAAACTCGCGTTCGTGGACTTGTATATTACTGTAGAATGAAATATAGATTAATGTAGATTTTGTAAGCAGTGAAATGTAGCATTACGTCGTAGATGTAATGACTATAGTACTGACTAATTTATAACGGTGGTAAGAAAACAATAACGCGGACCGTGCATGTACCATTTAAAGTAAGTTAAATTTAAAATAAATACAATATTTGCGGTGCTAAGAAAACATCAACGCAGACTGTAAATGTAACATTTGAAGTGAGTTGAATTTGAAAAAAAATATAATTATTTTACAACAGTTATATGTTCATAGTTTGTTATAGAGGTAAAAAACTATTACGATCAAATATGCATGTGATATTAACTCGTACCTACTCAAAGTATGTTATGCTTTATGTTTAATAAAGTGAGGTAGTTATTTAGCGTAAGTAAAAAATAGTTGTCCACAGACAAAACATTATTTCAAGCACGCCGTTGCTACCTCACGAGTATACTGTCCATTGGCGACATTATTAGAAGGTATGCATTTTAATAAACATTGCTAGTAGACTTATATAATGTAGTACAAGCAACTATTGATCAATTGACGGGAATGTTTTATTAATTCGTACAACACATATTATAGAACAACAGTTTTAATTTCATGTTAGAAATAAGTGAAATGGTAATATTGCCATGACTAAATATGTAGAATTTGTATGGAATAATGACTAATTATATATTAATTATAACCGAGATAACATAGTGTTCAGGCGAAAGGTAGACATGTCATATTAATTAGTTAGTGTGATATCAATATTTGTTACGTTGTATGCATACGTAATTAAAATAGTTAGTGAATTAATTTGTTATCAATATTAAATTGTTGTTTAATTATTTAGTTCATTAAAGTTAGTTAGTTAATAATGGTACTTATGAAATTTGACAAATAAACATTATTTATGTCTTGTAGGCGTTGTTTAGGGTGTAAATAAAAATGATATATTCAATTAAAATCCAAAAAATAATAGAAAGTCTAGAACAATTGTAGGTGGCGGAATAAAAATAACAATTCTTGTGGAAGGTGTTTGCATGTGCTGTTTGTGTGAAAATATTAAAATTTATAGTATTGAATACGAGCTTACATATATAGGCAGTGACATTTTTTAAATGACACATGGACAGATCTTTATGGCAACAACGTTGCATATTTTCTATGGGATGCTCCAACACAAGTGCGAGGTGCTTTTGTTAGCATGCAGTTGCATGCATACACAAGCCGCAATAGATCTTCCTATAGGACCTAAAGACTTAATAGGGGTGGTTGCGGAACACTTGGCATAGATCGTGAAACTTGAAAGTGCGCCTCTGGTGATTCGGCCCGTTCGTCCGAACACTTCGCATGTAGTATGCAACTTGTGGGAGCTTGGAACCGATGTTCGTGGGACTTGTATGTTGCAAAGTCTGTTGAGGAAGCGTTCGAGATTGGTGTGTCGCTGAAGTGGTACCACGAGAGGAGGAGGCACAAGTGAATCATCAATGGTCAGAGTCTGCTACATGTGTTCCCGATGTACAGTCAGATTAGAGTCATCGCGAGGTCAATCGCGGAAGTAGAGGAGAGGGTTGGAGGACATGAAAGGGTTGTCGTGGCGGAGGAGATTGATGTCGCGGTCATGGAAGATGATGAGGTCGACGTGACGGGAGAAGGTGAGGATGATGGTGAGGATGATCAGGGCTGCAATCGCGTACTTCGTGAAATAGAAGCGTGACTGCGTTATGCTGATTTCTCTCGGATATCTAGGCGGGGATATGAGCATAACGATATACAAGTAGGACAAAGTTTTGGAAGTAAGCGGGGCGCAACACTTCATTTCAATTTCGCCATCACCACGGTCGTGAGCACAAAGTGCTCTTTATGTCAGGCAGGACGTCTATGTGGTTGGGTGTAAAAAGGGGAGTGCTCGTGCAGTATGCGGGCCCATAGACCAAAGAATGATCAATACTTCATTATCTCACAGTGCGAACCGCACACTTATAACGCGGAGGGTGTCCTAAACATGAGTAAGGTCATGGATGCGGTATATAGCCCAAACACTCCTTAGCATAGTGGAGTCGGACATCAAACTAGCACCAAACACCATAATTGCGGAGATCACGAGCCAAACAGGATGGTAATCCCATACCACCTTGCTTGGCGGGCAAAACAAAAGCGCTAACGATGATATTTGGGGATTCAAGGACTCCTATAACTGGGCTCCCGTTTGTTGCGGCGAGATAGCATTGACCAACCCGAGCCTTGAATGGGGAATTGACCACGACCCGTGGAAGTGGCGGATGGCTCCTATTACGAAGGTCATATGTACTGTTGAGACTTTGTTGGGCATTTGCTCCGTGCATAGAAGCATTTAGGTATTGCCGCCGGTGATTTGCGTCGGCGGTACATTCCTAAAGGGGAGGTACCATGGCGCTTTGACCGCGCTTAGCCGCCGATGGAAACAATCGAGATATTACCGTTGCCTTCGCCATTGTCGAGAGTGAGAACAATGACGGTGGCTTTGGTTCTGCGGTTCGTGAAGAATCACGGTGGTCGAGGATAGAACCGGTGCTTGTGTCGTGTCGGATCGTGGGTTGGGTATATTGCATGCACTTGGATGTTACGAAGGAGGTCATGACCCGGCTTGTGCTTGGCACGATGTTCAATCGAGGTGGTGCATGCGACACCTTGGTGCAAATTTGTACACTTGCATTTGAAGCCGCACGATGGTCAAGAAGTTTAAGACAATGTGCTTGCGTAACCAAATGCGTAAGTTCCAAGCAATTTATAGGGACTGAACCAACGCACACAAAGGCTTGTCGCCGATCGGGAGCGAGGAGGCCATGCGGATGGTTGGAGGAAGGAGGCTGCGTGCGTCGGAACACAACGTTAAGCCTGATGGATCGCGGGTAAACCGGCGGAGAAGTGGGCACTAGCGCCGCGATCTTGGGCGCTTCGGTAAGTAGTGCCACTTGATCACACCCCTTTATGTACGAATGTTATACTAATGAAACGTACGTGTCATTTTCTAGGTATAAGGTAATGACGACTAATATCGCCGAGTCGTACAACAACGTGCTTCGAGGAGTTCGTGCTCTCCCGATATGCTCAATCATAGAGCTTACTTTCTATCGGAACATGGAGTACTTTCGAGACCGTGGCTATGCAGCGAGCAATCGGCGTGCATGTTTTCTCCACGCGTCGAAGCGCTCATCGAGCAAAGACGATTGAAGGCTCAATTCCATGTAACCCAACTATATGATAGGGCCACCAACGAATTCAAAGTAAGCTGCCGAAGGAAGCACGTGTCGGGGTTTAGCGCGGGTGACACCGTGCAAACTTGCTACATTGGGAGTTACGAAGCAGTTTGCTCATGCAACAAGCCACGATTGGAGCATATCCCATGCTCCCGTCGCGGTACTGCCGTCGACTTAGTGGCAACAATGGCCTCAATTCGTGTCCCGTACTATACAATGCAAGCAATCCGCGACACATGGAGGCCGAAATTTCGCAACTTCGGTGATCGAAGTTATAGAAAAATGGAGGCACCCTGTACATGGCTACCGTTTCCAGCTACCAAGCGAGACACACCGGGAAGGCCACCCTCTGCACGATTAGTGGGTGACATGGATGAATCACAATCCGGGGGTGGTTTAAGGCTTTGTGCTAGATGCAGGCAGCCTGGACATGACCGTCGCAGATGCCCAAACTAGACGGACACTAGCTCAAGTATTTCCCAACTGAAAGTTGTGTATCTGTACACCCTTGTAGTAATGTATTCTAATATGGTCACCGTTAATATATTGCTGTTGTATTACGTTCAATGTGGTTACAAGCTGTATTTGTATTCCGTTAAGTTCATACAGGTTATAAGATGGAACTTCCGGAGTTGTTCAAGGAGGCCATCGATAGTAAGCACAGGGCAAGAAAAATGATAGCGGTGTCTGGTGACATTACATTCTATTGCTTGGAATGAATGCATATATGATTTTTACGGTAATTTGCTATTTTCGTAGCTACGACCTTTCGTGCGAGGGGATCGGGCTCCTTAAAAGGCTCGATGGGAGATTCCGTGTACCTCTGGCGCCTTGTGGATTGCTCCCTTTGCATTGCTCATGGATGGGGCAAACTTGCGGTGGAGTGAGGGCGCCTCTGCCGCATCTGCGATTTGAACTTTTAAGCGCACTTGCGGACGGATGGCGTCTGAGACACATACTTTTCACTTTCCGTGTGGGGAGATGGCGATCACGTTGCGAGATGTCGCAATGATTCTTGGTCTTCCCATTGAGGTCGTCCATTTGTTGTTATCAAGCGAGCGGCTTGAATGGCAACAATACATAGAAAACAGTGCGAAACAATCTATTATTGAATCTATTGCACAATTAACCATTTCTATTTGTACACTTACAACAAGGAAACAAAACTACGAGTTCGGCGCTGAATACGGTGCGAAGAGTGACCGAGGGTGTCATTTTCGTGGTGAAAGCATTGGGCGAGTATGGGGATTGCCCGAAGAGGCCGACATTGAGACCGTGAACAGGCACTCTGAAGTATACCTACTTCTATTGCTTGGAAGTGTTATGTTCACGCACACAAATAGAGATTCCGTTAGTGCGCATCTTGTGTGGGTTGCTTTCGCCACTTTCGCGTCGATGCTCTTCACGGAACCACCAGATGCCTTCATTTGGGCTCCGCTATTCTTGCCGACACATACCGCACTTTGTGCGAGGCATGTCGGAGGACAGCGGATACCGATCATGGCGGGTTGTCCCATGTTTGCTCTGATTGTGGTCATGGTTCTACCCGCCCATGCTTCGACCGCTAAGCAAGCACGCGTACTACTCGGTGGGCGTTCGACGATATGCACGAGTTGGGCGCCCACACTTGGATATAAATATATGCATGCCACACCGTTGGGCGCAAGAGGTTGATCACGGGTCCTACATGCGGGTCGTTGCTGACCTGGATTTTATCACTGAAAATGATGTCTGTTGGGACCCGTTCTCTCCATATGTTATGCATGAAATAGCACAAGGAGGACGCATCTCGGCAGCTTGCTTAAACAGTGAAGCGTACTGGTTGACGAAATGTCATCTGTTATGCATGAACGCTGTCGAGGTGTACTCACCGGAGCGTGTTTTGCGCCAATTTGGATACCGTCAACTAGTCCCTGTTCCTCCACCACGAGGCGCGCCGCTCGCATGGGTATGCTTTCTATCAACCACGTTTATTTACACTCCTCATATTTTATTTTTGTTCGTACTAACCAAGCTGACTATTTATTATTTCAGGAGGACCGGCCAGGGACACAACCCTAATTGGACGGTGCAAAACGCGTCACACATCGCTCGCTGGATGGAGGCAGCCACTGTGGATGTAGTCGTGCCTGTTGGACCTTACAATCCATACGACTACAATGCCTATTATGATTGGTACATGCCGAGGACAAGATGTCATCTTTTAAATCGACCAGCAGCGCCGGCAAGCAACAACCGTGCGCAGCTTGTGTGGCGAACGAGTTCACCGCCTGGTACGGGTGATTGCTTAAATGTCTTATGATATGTTCTGCGTTAATGTATTACGTACCTAACGGTTGTTAAATGTTTTAATACGCACGTGAAAGCGGCGTCGTGCAAGACGAGGCGGACTTTACGATGACTCAAACGGAGCGGCGGGGGATCGCGCGGTCGAATCCCCGTAGTTTAATCCGAAGGGCGGGCGACCGTATGCGATCCGCATTACGGGCAGTCGGAGGCCGCCGAACCAATATAAATAGAAGGGCCAGAGACAGGTCCGAGACTGTCGATGCGCACGAGCCTCTCTCAGAACGTTCCGCCCCACCAATGAGGACAATGTCCATGGAGAGCGACTGGACATGTTCGTTTGGTCCCTCCCGATCGGCAAGAGCTTCGACATCGGCCCATGATATAGGTACCCACCAACATTCAGCTTTTACACCGTTTGCATCCCCACCGGTGTACGGGTCACCCCATGGGCTGGATATTAATCGTCAACCAACTCAATCGGTCGGGAGGGAAGAAGACATGCACAGACGCGACAATCTTTTTGGGTATAGAGGCGATGCACCCACGCAAACCATGGCTGATTGGGAAAATGAGAACAACGTGGCAACAAATGTTTGGGTCGGCCGTAGCATTCAGCGATTTGTTGAATACGGTTGCTACACCCCATCCACCGTCCCGCAACCGGATCGGCCAAAGCGGTCGAGTTGGCACATCTGAACACCAGCTCCACCACCGCGTGAGGATGCATATGCTAGTTGGAATGTATATAGTGGGCAATCCTATCAATTTGGCACCACTCCTCAGGTGGCAGACCAGCCCATGCCGCATCTGCCTACACGGTTTGGACCGTCACAAGCTGCGGGGATGCGTCAAACACGACCTCCTTTTCATTGGACACCCGAAGATTTCACAAGAAGAAGGGGGCCGCAATAAAAGTTACAAGCTGCGTCTGTTAACATTTTGTTTTCTTTGGTTTTGAAAGTTTTGCATTCTTTCTTAACTAATTGTATAGAAGCCAACATTTGTAATGGTCAAATATATTTATACACCACGACCATATATTTTTGTTGAATTTATTGAGCGTCAATTTTATCTTTTTTTTTCGACCTATCTGAAATGAAAATGAAATTCGCTATGACCGATCGAAGTCACAAAAACATAAGGTCACAAATTTCATGCATTTACCATTATGAGAATTACGGGCACTAATTGCATTTACCATCGTGAATACGATGGCGAACAACGTTCAGCAATGCATGGATTAGGCCAAGTTGGTGGGAATCGTCCGGGCCGGAGGCCAGGCCCATTACCCCGGAGGACCTTCGATCAAAATGAAACAGGACTACCGCATGCGATCAACCATCTGCGGCCCGGCCTCACATCCATCGGGTCGCCCAAGTGTGCATGTGGAATTGATGCGATGGTGCGAGACATTCGATAGGCGATGTCTGGTTGGACCGGACGGAGATTCTACCGATGTCCTCTATCGCATGAGTTTACTTACATTCATATATAACGAATTGATTTTCGTAGGTAACCTAACCTTGTATCCTTTGCAAAACAGATAAGCGATTGTCGTATGACATCATGGATGGATGATCCTTTTCCAATGGCAGCGGATGCATACATCACGGTTCTCCACGCAAGGATCGCAGATCTCGAACAACGTCTCGAAATGACAAACCGTACACTAGAGATGCAAGTCCGCATGGAACGCTTGTGCCCTGCATGTCGGAGGCGTCGTGTGTAAACCGCTGGCACCCACATGTTACGTACTTTTATGTTCCCCTAAATCATGCATGCCACTGTTTATATATGTCATGCTATTATGCGGTGTGTTTTTCGTCTCGGTAATGTAGGCATGCAGAGCATCGGACTCTGTGTTTGTACCATGTGATATGTTGCCAGCAACACGTCTGCCAAAGTGCCCTATCGTCTGTGCGACTTCAACCCGCACTGTCAAAGTGTCTTATAGTCTGCGACGGGACTCATCGCTGGTAAAGTGTCGTACTCTGTGCACGACGTGACCGATCACTGCTAATCTCTGACTACAATGTTGAAGTGATCTATCACTGAAAAGTTCTGCGGTGACACATCACATCATGCGAACTGTGTGGTCCAGGTGGCCCTGTTGAAGTGATCTATCACTGCAAAGGTCTGCAGTGACACATTAAATCATCTTGAACTGTGCGGTCCAGCGGTCCCTGTTGAAGTGACCTATCACTGCAAAGTGCTGCCGTGACACATTAAATCAGCTCGAACAGTGCGTTCCGTATGTCTTATTCAATTCGACCACGTTGCGCAATATCACCTATTTAAACCCAAGCGGTCTCACTACGAACAACACCACCAACAAGAGCATTCTAAGCACTTCACTTCGCAAATCTCTCAGGATCAAGACAGCCATATGGAGTTCCCATCGCCACCAAGGGAGTCTCTCCACGAATCCGTCCCACAAGGTGTTCAGCCGCCCATGTGTCTATGCGGCAGTCTTTGCGTTTTGAGGTTGTCCCAAGCCATGGGCTATACTTACGGGAGAAGGTATTGGAAGTGCGCAAATTATGCGTACGACCGAACTGCTGAGATGGAGAGGAGGGCAAAGTACTCTGTAAGTTACTTATTACTTATTTATTCCCTAACGAACATATACACGCATATGCTAACCTCATTCTTTGTAGCCTCCATTATGCGAGTTTGTGCAATTTTTGGACGCGGAGCAGACTCCCCAAATGGAGCGGCAGATGCAGCGGGAGGCGGCCGACCCATGAGGCGAGCCGATTTAGCGGTGGCAAGACGCCTCGGGGAAGAAAGAAACAAGCGTCTGAGAGAGAGTTTGACAACTGTGAGGTGACCGGCAGCGCCAGTTCAATGGCGTGAGGTAGACCGTGCGAAAAGCGAGAGAGGGTGCTAGAGCCGAGGATGCGAGACCTAGCTGCACCCAGTAGTATGGTTATCGTTTATGACAACTATGTTTTTAAATCTCCTAAGGCATGTAGGTTTAGATATGATGCACTACTACGGTAGATTGTCTTATGCATCACGCGTGCCATTGCTTGTATGTTGTAATCTGAATTTTTATTATTTAATCTCCGGTTCTCTAGATTAACAAGTTAAATGAATCATGCTTCCGCCATCTGGAATGGCTTAAGCCGTGCCCGCTGACCGTGCTAACTACATCGGATTCCCGCTCGCTGCTGCGTTGGACTGCGTGCCACTGCAGACTGTGCACCATTGAACCGTGTTCCTGATTATCCCGATTCCGGCTCGCTGCAAATCATTCATGGGCTGGCGTGAGCTGCAAAAAGACGCACGGCGGAAGCCGCTTATATTTTCCGCAATTCCGTCGAATGTCGCATACTTTCGCAATTTTCATTTAAATGTGTATTAATCAACCAATTTTTCCTAAAATATATGGTCTATGCAAATAAAAAAATTATAGTTCGAACAAAAATTGGTACGAAATAAACTATCAACGAGAGCATCTGATGTACATAAAATAATACAACATCATCTAATCACGTTTACAACGGCTGAGCGGGAAAAATTTATTAAATATCCGAAAAAAAATTTCAGCGTTATCTTGGTTTCGATGCCGCAGTGAGATTATTTCATGTGTATTGGGAGGACCGGCTTTGGCGACGTGGCGGCACGGGCGCGCTCCGCCCGTCTTGGGTGGCGAAACCACGGCTTTAGCCACCCGGGATGGCGGAAGCCGGCTCTAGCCGTCCCATGTGGCGGAAACAGCGCATATTTCGTGTATATTCCTCCCCTGTGGCATAGATTCCCAATTTGTATTTATATATATATTATTAAACCAATTTTTCCCAAACCTAACAGGGGTCTTGACGAAGTTTGTGGTGCGTAGTGGCGGTCTGACAACAAGGTGGTGGAGGCAGTGCTCTCGGGCAAGCGGTGGTGGCTGAAGGCATGATCCGCAGGAGTTCTTGAACTTTTGGCGAGAAATCCCGACAGACGTCGACGAATTGGGGCGGTGATATATATGGCGGATGAGGTTGGCAACATCGAGGCGGTTCCGAAGAGTTTGATTCCATGAACGGAGGGGCTCGAAAACAGCTGCGGCGATGTGTGAGTAGCGTTGACAATGTCACTGCTCCGACATTAAGTTGGTGAGTTGCAACAAATTAATTTCCTTATAATGATTTATCATCTATCCCTCATCCGTTAAACATGGTCGTCATTTCACGAATCCCATTTTACAAGCATGTGAGAACACCTTTTTCATGAACATGAATTGCTTGCAATGTTTTCCCAATACCCGAAAGGATGCTACTGATATTGGTCTCCCTTAATTTATTAGACGGAAGGAATCGACACAATATGCTTTTGCTTCACACTTAGCTCTTCAGATCTGCCACAGATGGGGTTAAGCTTCTTTTCCAGGGGAAATGGGAATACACCGAAAGTTATTGTATTTTAAAATGGAAAAGGTATATATTATACCATGATCTATCACGCTGCATCTGTTTAACCTCCTAAACTATAAAACTAGATATTCCGGCCCTTAAAACCTAAAAAAAAGTATAAATAACTCTCTGGGGCTGTATTGAGGGTGGTTTCGCATATGTGGCATCCACATGGATAGATCTACCACCATGTCATCGTATGTGACATCACATGTGTGAAACATATTTCCACATTAGCAAGCCCACATGCCATCTCTCCTCCTAGATCTCTCTCTCTCTCGACCCCTTCCCACTCCCACGCTGTTGACCACATCCTCACCTAGCGCACTGCCACCTTCTCCCCAAGTGTTGCCTCCTCCCATGGCGTCGGCGCTTCGCTAAGCACGCCACCTCCTCCCACGGCACTGATCTCCCTGCACGCCGCCTCCTCCTCCCCAAGCGTCTCCTCCTCCCATGGCGTTGGCCGCCTCGCCAATCGCACCACCTCCTCCCACGATGTCGGTCACCTCCTTGCCGCCGCCACCAGTAAATCGAAGGTTGATTTGAGATGGGGTGCAATTTTGGATGGGGCGACCGATTGGTTGGTGGCAATTAATATGGGTGCTAATGGGTTGGGGTGGAATGGGTGCAATGGGTTGGGTTTTAAAATGGGTTGCTTTGGATGGGTGGAAATGGTGTTGATGTTGCTAATGGGCTGAGGTGGGGTGGGTTTTAAGTTGAAATGGGTTGTGGTGGGGTGGGGCGGGTTTGAAAAGGTTTGGGTTCAAATGTGTTCAACCCACGGGTTTGTATTGAATAAATTCATATGGGTTCTATAATATATTATAAATTTTTACATGCGTGCCCTACCTATTCAGTTTGACCTGCAAATTTGCACAAAGTTGCTTTTGGATATGTAGAGCTATAGCAAAAAAAATAAGACAATTTCGATGATTTTTTATGATGTGAACGCAAGGTTTTTTAAAAAAACTGAGCTGTTTTATAATAGACCTATCCATAAGTAGCCCAAGCCGGGCCAACGTAAGGAGTACACCCGGCCGACTTGGCCGCTTGGGCTTCGATCTAGAGCCCGCTCTTCGGCCTAGGACTGGGTCCAAATAAAACATGAAATAGCACTGGGTTGGGCTGGGCTTCGGGTTGGACTCGAGCCCGAGATTGGGAAAAGATGTCAAACCAGACCGGACTCGGCCTCATCCCACGGAACCAGCTTTTTCAAGCCTGGCCCGAAACTCGACAGGCCTTTGGATAGATCAACTTTATCGAAAAGCACCAAATTTTAAATGTGGACCCCATCTATTCTGTTTGCTATGCGGATCTAATTTGCGTCCAGATTATAGAGTCATGACAAAAAATTCAAACAATTTCAATAATTTTTTATAGTGTGAACGCGAGGTTTAAGAAAAAAACTAAGGTGTTTTTCTTTATAAAATCTAATCTTAATATAAAATGGGTTAAAAATGGGTTTAAATGGGTTGAGAAATGGGGTTGAACCCATATGAGAGGTGTTGGTTAGATTGGTTTGTGTTTATATAAGAAATGGGGTGGGGTAGGGTGGGTTCAAAGAAAAATGGGGTGGGTAAAAAAAATAGTTTTATTAAAATGGAGTGGGGTGAATATGGGTTGAGTTTAAACCCATTAGCAACCCTAGGTGACGATGATTGATTTGGGGGCGGTGAGGCGGGAGAGCATGGGCAGTGAAGCGGTCGTGGTAAGCCGAAGCTCTTATATAGCTAGCACAAAGCTGAGATGGTGAATAATGTGATTGCAAGCCTGATCTCAGTGACGGTGAGCCGGTGACGCATGCAGGGGTTTGAGCGAGGATGAAGATGTCGAGGAACATAGCGGTGGCCGCGGCATGCTCGAGCTCTACGACGGTGAGCTCGAGGATGGCGACTCCAAGATGGCGAGAAGGCATAAGGCAGCCAGACCAAGCTCTGATGACCCTTCCTTTGCTAGCCAGGACTGCCTTGTTGTAGCTAGATCTGGGCCAGTGGGATGGAGGAATAGGTGGAATCGGTTGGGGCAATAAGTGGAGAATGAGACAAGAAAAGAGGAGAGACAAAGGAGTAGTGGAAGAGAGAGATGACATGAATGTACACATGGCATTGATATGGCGGTTATGTGGTCAAAACAACTTACGTGGTACGCTAGCGCGGCAATACCACACTCAGAAACCACCGCAGGGGGTTAAGTGCGTCGGTTTTGCATAGGTGTATGCTGTAATATCTGATTTCATAGTTCAGGGGTTAGGTAGATGAAACGCAATAGTTCAAGATGTGAAATAGATTTTTTTCTTTTAAATTGCTAGAAAAGAAAGTATTGAATAACATAGAGAAAGTTGTCTTTTGTTGCGTAATTATATTGACTTCCTCGGAATTTTAAGCGCGCGATCGATCAACATGATTTCACTAGCACCAATTTCGAAAGACTATGCACCATCACAGAATTGATCGATTTAAGCTAGGTAGTGTGTGCAGCATATATCTGCAATGAGGCATGCATGATCGCATGCATGTGCAGAGAATTGAAACTGCCTCTCGTGCATGGCAGGCGTGGTGTCGGGTGGATATATGTATCGCCGCCGCACCCGAGCCGGCGCGTACGTGCATGCATATGTGATATGCCCCCATGTCGGCTCGAATCGATGGATCATCGATCAGCCTCCTGCAGCCCAGCACTGCTGATGTCCCGGCGGCCCGACGGAATTTTTGTAGGGCCCCTTTGGCGCTCTGCCGCCCGTTATTGCTTACGATCTAGACATCTTCAACGGTATCTTTTTTAGGATTACGTTTTCCTCACAACTGGTTTCTTGAAATGCTTCAACAAATTCTCTTCATGGTGCTTTGAAAAAGAAATTTCTTTGTATATTCTCTTAAGAAAAAAATTATCTCACCATTTTATTCACGAATTTATTTGAAGTGATGCTGTTGGAAAAGGTGGGAAATGAAGTAAAAGAATGTGGAAAAGGGAATGGAATTAAAGGAAAATGGTTGAAGATGGTGCGCTCCTTCCATCAACACGATCACGACCACATGCACTGCAACCCCTATGAGCTTATGCCACTATCTTAGTACTTACTAATTACACCTACTATTGGGAATTGGACCGTGCCGAGCCGGCTCGGCCTAGGCCCATCGTGCCTTGCACCTGTGTAAAACGGGCTAAGTTGGCCCAATCATCGTCTCATACCATGCTGAGTCAATCCAAACATCAAAAGTTGGGCTTGGCATAGCCCAAAGGCATGTCGGGCTGGGCACGCCCCAGCCCGATAAATAGGAGAAAGCAGTAAGCTTTATATATTCGCATGTTGCTAAAATGAAACAAATTTACATAAATAAGATGTGTCTTAAAATTTCCTACAACTTAATTTCATATAGAATAAAAAATCATAAGAGCACACACAAATATTATTTTTTATAAATTTGTACATTGTTCAATAGAAAACATTATCTACATAAAAAGATGTGTCTCAAAGTTCTCTAACACTTTCAATTTAGACCGAGCCGGCCTAAGCTTGTCCCGTATAGCCGGGCCCTGCCGGGTGGCCCATCGTGCTTGGTTTAAAACCAAGCATGATCCGACATTCGGGGTGCACCGTACATTGTAGCACTTTTTTTTCTTTTTTTTGCGTCGTGCCATGTTTTGGGCCTTTGAATATGTGTAGTCCATCCTAGAAAAGCCCAGCCCAACTCCCAGCTCTAGTTACACTATGGGACATAAATATGAGTCCAACCGTCGCATAACCCTGCCTATTATAACTTAAAGTTTACGTAGTCCTACTAGACATATTGGACACCATATAACAGCGCTAGCTTGTAATATGGGCCGTGAGAGGTTAGATCACATGCATGCACACAGGACTATACAAGAGAGAAACGCATACACCAAAATGGCATATTTGTGCCAGTTTAAAACCGGTCATCTGTGCCATTTTTGAACTCACACAAAAAATAGGCACACATGGCTGGTCATCTTAACAGTTTTGAACCGGCACAAAAAAATTATTTGTGCCAGTTCTAGTCACGTGCCGGCACATATGAGGATTTTTCAAAACACAATTTGGACATATAAAACAGTGAAAAAGGTAAAAATATTTTTTCACCCCAGCTTTGCATCCCTATCACCTATCAATCAGTTATGCACATTTAGCACACTGTTTTGCTTGAATTCCAAATGCTGGCTTGTCAAGGAATCGAACTCACCCCAACCTCACCCTTCTAACCATCACTTTCTATGTCATGTTGTCACAACCCCGGCTTCACCGGGATCTACCCATGATCCATTGCTAGTCCCAGAGATCAATACTAGCAACTTATGAGTGACTTGGGTCGAGTATCACAACACACTCATCATAACTAAGAAAATATTATAATAATGCAAAAGTAATTGTACCACAACTACTTATTACAATAGTCTGTTTAGATCCATATAATAATATTCAGAGTAGCGGAAATCCAAATGATATGCAAGATTAAATATGTCGATGCTCTCTAATCCGACCCTCGAGACGACAGCTAGCCTTCCGCGAAGTCCAGCACAGAATCCTCCTGATCCTGTGGGCAAACTGGAATCGAATCTTCTCCTGAACAAAATATATCCGTGGTTTTTGTATAGTGAGTACACGACTACCCAGCAAGAATCCTTAAATATGAATGCACGTGTATAACAAGAACAGGGTGGTTAATTTGCATAAACACCTATTCTAGTCAAGATTAATTAAAGTGTTGTAAAATCATTTGTTGAACAATTAAAGAAGATGAACGAACTCCCCAAGGTAACAAACAGAGCTCGGCTTCGAAAGCCCCTCTGCAAAACTGCAAAAGTCTCGAATACTCAAAACAAGTCCAACCCATCAGATTATTATTAAACACATGAGACTACCATGTACGATCTTCCTCCCCTCCCATAACCGTGAGAACGGCTATCATGATAGTTTTAACTCTGCAGAGTGTAGCACACTTTACCCATAAGCCGAGTGGTACTTTTGCATCTTAGCTCTTCCTTAGGAGCCTAGACCAAGTAACAATACAAGGCGATTCATTAGTTCCCTCTGTTAACACCGATACC
Source organism: Raddia guianensis (assembly GCA_036346415.1). Lineage (NCBI taxonomy): Eukaryota > Viridiplantae > Streptophyta > Magnoliopsida > Poales > Poaceae > Raddia > Raddia guianensis. The sequence goes on from CM070537.1 coordinate 6,348,060, forward strand.
CCCTCTAAGGTTTAGGCACTCGGGCCCCCCTCTTGAGCCAACAGACCGCAGCCCGATCTTTTCAAAGTAAAGTGTGTTAACAGTCTTCCCTAACTACTAAGTCAGGACTAGCACATGGTGCACTCATGCTTAAGCTAGCACTTATGGTTGCGCTTGTATGGTTTGGCCGGATAAGCACACGCCCAAAGTCCTTAGACCAAGGTGACTACCTCCAACAATCCACAGTCCACAAAACCACCCGACTATGCCACCTTTAGTCAACACACGCCACGTAGATTTTAGTTGATTAGGTTATTAAGCAACTTAGCACCTCCAATTATACCAAGTCACAAGATTAATAAATGATGAATAACCTAACAACTAATAACCCACGAGCACTAGCATCTATGCACAAGGATAGGCTAGGAATAACAAATAAGGCAGCAATAAAGGGCTAATTCACAGGGTCAATGACGCAGTGTGAATGATAGGTTTCTACCCTTCCCATCATTTTATGCATGAGAAAGAAATAAACATAATAAAGGGTGAGTTTTGCAAACTAGGGACAACAAGATGCAACTATCTTGCCTTGGTAGTACTCGGCGTCTTGCGGATCTCCTCCTTGAAACTCCGGGAGCAGCGCCAAGCACCGAAAACACGGACGGTCTACACGAATAATTCAAATGCATAAGAACAGCACATTCACCACAGAACATTTATCCCAATTAAATATATAAAATTCTAGGAATTTTTTGAAAAATAATGGCTCTGGAATCATCCAATTTGGAGTTCGGATGCTCCTTGAACAATTCCTGAAAGTTTGACGAAAATCAGAAAAGGACTGGAATAAATAAACCGACGAAAACCGGCCAACCGATCGAACCGACCGAACCGGCGGCTCGGCGCAGCGCACGGGAGCAAGGGCGGGACACGCGGCGGCTCGGGTTGGGAGGCGGCGGCGGCCGAGCGGGCGGAGAGGCAGCCTTGAGGGCGGACAATGTGGCGGCACGCGATCGGGCGGCGGAGGCGGGACACGCGTCGGCCTGAGGCGGCCAGCAGGCGGGTCGGGTGGGGGCACGACGCCGAGAGTCGCCCGGCGGCGAGGGCGGCGGGGGAGCGGGCTGCAACTCCGACGAGCTCTATAGGGCTCAAAACTCAACCGATTTTGACGATCCGGGTATGCAACTGGACCATCTCGACGAGATCTACGCAATGGCGTGATCTACAAGTTGGTTTGCGGCGAGAACAGGGAGATATACCCTAAAACTCACCTCGGGCTAAGGTTTTGCGACGGCTAGGGTTGCTCTGAGGTGGATCCCAAGTTGTGGTTCTGAGAGGAGGGTCTTGGGGTGCTTATATACTGCTCTGGTCGACCAATGGTAGGCCTCCAAAAGGTAGAACTTGAATTGGGCTCCAATTCTACTCCTAATAGGTTTAGAACTCCCCTATTTTTGTTATTTTTTGCAAATAAACGAATTTGGACTTGGGCTTCTGGATGTAGGCAGGTTTAGGCCTCAAATATGTCTCCACCAAGTTTGGGCTTGGGTCTAGCACGTTTGCTTGTCATTTTATTAGGCCGACGAACTCCCGACAGACCGGCATCGCACTGCAGAAACACAGGCTAGCCTTGGGCTTTGGATTTGAAATTTGGAGGGTGGCTAAAACATGACATTTAGGATTTTTGAAAATTTTTCCAGAATTTTTCAAAAGGGTCTTCTAGGGTTTTGGCTTAAACCTTAGTTTAAAGTAATTAAATCAGGGTTTCGTATATAACAATTCCCTTTTAATTTACTTTTTGGTTTTTGAAAATACAAGTGACATACGATAAAATAGAGGATGTCACACATGTTCAATTAAAATAGGATTTGCTTACCTTTTGACCTATATTTTTCAAATCTTTAAACAACTTTTTATGCATGCAAATGATAACTGGAAAAGTTTTCAACTACAAAGTTGTAAATCTTGACGAATACTACAATTTTCATGTTAATCCATTTAATATCCAACTTTATTTGAATAATTATAAGTAAACTATCACTGTAATGGTTATTTAGGCATATATATTGCTTCAAATGAACAAGATAAAGGTTTACATATAAAGTTTGCTTTCATCCGAACTTATATGAAAAGATTATAAAATTTTAAAGATCTAGAGTTATCGAAAAGACAAATTTATGATGTTTCGTGGCTAGAAGATGAGTGAGTATGTGTGTCGGTTCTAGCCTTGAACCAACACAAATACGTCTGTGCAAGTTCTAGCCATAAACCGACCCAAAAATTTAAATTATTTGTTTCGGTACGTGGCTTCAACCGCCACAGATACTCACTCATTTGTGCCCGTTCTTCACTGCAACTGGCGATGTGCTTGTCTCGTCGTGTCCTTTACAAATCAGCATATATAAGGGCATCTGTGCCGGTTCGATATGAACTGGTAAAAATAAATTGGCATATATAAAGGTTTTTTTTTGGTGTAGTGACGTGTGGTAGAGAAGAACAGCAAGGGCACATGTTTACCGTGGAAGACGAAAGAGTTGGGTTGGATTTCTGTTCGCTTGAAAGGTCAAATTTGAGCCCAATTTCTTGCACCATTATTCCTCATTATTCTTGAATTTTTTTACGTTGAAAACTCAGTTGGGACGTTCTCCCACAGGTTCCCAAAAGATTCTCTAAAACATTAATTATTGCAGGCAACCTCACCCTCTATGACGTTCCATCAGAGTTTTTATTTCTATATCTAAATTTAGAGACTCCTTCCAGATAGGAATGGAAACAAGCCGAGCCCAAGCGAGCCAGCCCCTAGCTCGGCTCAGCTCGTTAGGTACTGAGCCGAGCCCGAGCCGAGCTGAGCAAGGGGTCCGAGCTGAAAAACAAGCTCGGCTCCGCACAAGCCTGAACCACGAGCCCGAGCTCAAGTGGAAAACAAGCTCGGTGACTGATGAATGATTATGTACGAGCCACAAGCGGTTGGCTGCACGACCTGAAAATGGTGCTCAGCTCATCCTCATTTCTTAATGAGTAGAGGCCAAGCCGAGCTGGAAACAAGCTGAGCCCAAGCAGCTCGTGAGCTTCTTGCTCGTTTTCAGCCCTACCTCCAGAGTCTCTATATATATTCAGAGACTCTCTAGATGATTTATATATCTTTTCAAGAATAGAGACTCTGAAGTAGGTTATGGAAATATATGAAACTAATAAGCATCCCCAATTGCCCCCTATCCCACCCCTAAAACACTATCCATATGTGTATGGATAGTGTTTTAGGGGTGGGATAGGGGCCTATTGGGGATGTTTATAGAGAACGAAATAGAGGTACTGCTGACGATGTGCTTAGCTTTTAGATGTACAGCAAGTGTTGCTCTTGAGCATCCGTAGCACACACTCTAAAACCAATCCGGAGTCCCTGCAGTAGTAATTATAAATGCACGGTGTGCATTTTGACTTCGAAAGAGATTATAACTTATATAAATATGTCATATGGTGTCCAATTTGTACGAAACAAATTTTGTAATTCATCTAAATTCCTAAACAACCCATTTTCGAAACTTTTTTCAATTTGTTTGAATTTTTGAATTTTTTTTAAAATTAAAAAAATCAAAAAACATAAAAAAATTTTAAAAATGAAAAAGTTTCAAAAATGGGTTGATTAGGATTTTAGATGAATTACAAAATTTATTTCGTACAGATTGGATACCGTATGACATATTTATAGAGGTCGTAATATGTTTTCAGTTCAAAATGCACACCATGCATTTATACATGATACTGCAGGGGATTCCCGATTGCTTTAAAACACAATAGCCATTGATAGAGTAGTGTGTGGAGGGAAAGAATCTTTCAAAATATATTGTACATCGTGAAAAAAATTTAGGGGAAAGGATAGAGGGAGTAATTAATAGTGAAATAAAGTGGAGAAATATAGAGTGCTGGACGTGAATGCTTGAGCCTCTCCGCAACCGATAATCGGTATAATCACTATTCTTCAAGACAGCTAGGTTAGGGAAGAAGAGACATTGATTCCTACAAAATTCATTCGCTGCAATGTGAACTTACTGGGTATGAGCCAGCTTTCATTTGTTGGCTCCGATTGGCTCCTGGTATTGGCTTAATCTTCATATTACATTGCTCATCTCGCTGCTAGTTGTGGTTTGTCACCACAAAGGACTTTTTTATATAAATCTTGGTGCTTACACTCCTGATTTGGTATCCACTTTATCATATGTTGATTTGGTTGTCATACTGCTTTCTATTTTTTAGAGTTTGTGTCAAATATGTATACAGGTAGAGTTTGCACTCTTAGTTGTAATGCATTTGCACGGGGCATTTTCTCTATATTCACCAAAATATGCTTTTGTACATCTTGAGCCTTCGTAATATAGTGGTTAGCACTCGGCCCGTCGCCTTGGTGACCCATGTTTGATCCACAACTGTCACCATATTGATTCACAACTTTGGCGTACAATCTTTTATTTTTTGTCAAAGCCAACCAAGCGAAAGAAAAGAAAACGAGGAAAAAGGGGGAGGAGCGGGGAATCGAACCTAGGTGTGGGCGCCCAAACGCGCGCTGGTAACCAACCAGGAATTTAGAGGAATTTGTCACTATTAATTACTCCCTCTATCTTTTCCTCTAAATTTTCTTCACAATTTACACAACACACACACACACACACACACACGAAGGCCCTAATCTACCCTTGGGTGTAGATTAAGCTAATCTACACCAGGACACGCGCGTCCAGATTGGGATGGAGAGATCCTGCCAATTCGACAGTAACTCATAAGGCCTTTTTGATAGCTTGTTTTAGTTTAGTTTTTGTTGGAATTATAACTTTTGTTATTTTTATATACACCATTCACTTTATTTATTGGAAATAATTTTTTTTATAACTTTGTAGGTTTTTTCTCAAAGATCTCAAAAATATTTTTTAATAATTTATTTAGCATTTTCATACCACTTTCCAAGGTGGTCAAATTTTTCCAACTAAAACTAAACTAAAACTAAACAAGCTATCAAAGAGGGCCATAGTAATTGAAACGAACTAAATTTGGCACTGGACAGTAATTAGGTCTGCATGTGGTGCCTAGAATTGTGGGAGCATTAACTACTCATTTTCAAACGTATTCTACCTCGTTTTTTGGATTTAATTTTTGATTCGTAGATCAGATGACCAAATCCTTTTCAACATTATATTGCTGGTATTTTTCCAAACAAAACAAGATCTTGGTTGCCATATGAATCTGAAATATTTTATAAATATCAATTTGAATATGATTCTGATTTGAACGTAATTACTAGTAATCGAGATGAATGTGCTGTACAGATTATAGTACTCCATGTTTTGTCGGTTCCAGCCCGATTACTTTTCCTTACTTTCGCTTTCATTACTCCGTGATATTTACAACAATTACTTCTGATTACGTTCATTATAATGGCCAACAAAAACTTAAAAAATACATAAAAATGAAAAATACATCTGCAATTCTTTACTACGCATTAGTCCTCCTATTCCTACCAATTACATCTGATTACGGTTGCATCTATGCATCGGATTCTGGCCACGGAGATGGTGGCCGACGGTGGAGGTGGTGGCCGGCGGCTGTATTGGCCAAAGATGGTGGCCCAGTTCGCGGCGGAGGATGGGATCGGTGGTGGACATGGCCGAGGGCGCCGGGGCTGGGGCACCGGGGCCGGTGGCGGCCTCGAACGGGTCGTGGCGGCGGTGGCGTGATCAAGGACGGTAGTGTCGAGGAGGCGAGGACATGGCGGCGGCGCGATCCGTGGTTGGGGGCGCCATCTCCTGCGACGGCGGCTATCGGTGTCACGAAGACAAACGTCGGCCGTGGGCTAGATCAGGGACGGCGGCGTATAGGGAAGGCGGGGACGGGGCGCCAGATCCGGCGAAGGCGGCGGTCGGGGGCATGGTGACCGGCGTCGGCAAAGGTTATGGTGCGAAGACCGGCAGGGGCGGCGGCCGAGGGTGCGGGGGCCGTCGGCCATGTCGAAACCCGTTAGCGGGGCCGTCGGGGGCGGCGATTCGACGAACAACGTCGGATGGGGCGGCGGCAACGGGTGGCGGCCGGCGGCACCGGGACGGGCGACACCAGCGACGGCGATGGTGGCGGTCGGCGGCGGCGTGGCGGCGTCCAGCATCGCCGTCGCCTGGTAGGGGCGCGCCTGTGTTTGGCTGCGCGTGGGGGTGTGGGTGGTTCCAGATCTGACCGTGTGGGCTGCGAGTTATATATGTTGGACCATCAATTACTATGAAATACTTTTAATCTGGGTAGGATCGCCCCGTCCCTATTCGAACGCGCGCATCTGGGTGTAGTGTGTGTGTGTGTGTGTGTGTATTTGAAAAAGACAACCAGATATTGTTTCATATGGCAATCGGACCGTCAATGTTATTTTTCCGCCGTGAACGTGCGAGATGCTTGGGGGATATGCGTTAGATGGGAGGCTTTGTCCACAAAAACATAGAAATAGGGCGAGTATGTTAATAGTTTTAGTAAGACTTAGTATCGTGGTCTCTATATAAAGGGGTCATGTGGTCGTGACTGGGGTGGACGGTGTGCTAAAATGTTGGGCAGGTGTGTCCATAATAATAGCCCTAAAGATGTAGGTGAGTGTTGAACTACTTACCAAACATCATATCTCTAGTGTTGTTCTTATATTGCATCACATTAAATCCTAACAAGTGGCTTTAGAGCAAGGTTAACGATGCAGATGATCTTGGTGGAGAGGCGAGGTCCATGCATACACCCGATGCCGAGTTTTGTTCAAGGTGGAACACATCAGCGATTGATAAATCGATTGATCGTGAACACTATCGATAGGTAGCTCAGACTGTTCAATCGATTACATTTGGCAAGGATGAATCAAACATAGTGATTGTGCCGACAATATGGCCGGCAAAGATAACAAGGCAGTGGTGGATTCGACGGTCTCGATGTGACCGACCACTAGACGCAGTGAGTAGGCGAATAGATTGGGGAGGTGGAAGAAGATGGATATTGCGCTACACTAGGGCGGCATGCAGACCAAATATGTAGTTAGACTGGTTGATGACGAGGTCAGCAACGATTTATCATAGGGGCGAACTAGTCAAGCAGTTTGGCAAGAGATCTATTAGCAGGCGAACAAAGCAGACGACAAGATCAAGGATCCATTCGAGGTAGACGACGGATTGGATGGTGATACCGATGCTGAAAAACTAGGTCAAACTATGTCCAGTAGGATTGTGCTGACAAGGAAGGAACAACTGGTGCTAATGTAGGAATGGTTACACTGCTGAAAAGTGACAGCGATGATGTTCTTGCAATATCAGATGTGCAATTAACTAGAGCATGGAGATGCTGGATTCAATTCATTCTTTTCATGTGAGAGACAAAATGGTGTGGCTCTCTTCGTACATACATGGCTAGTGATTTTGGATTGATCTATTTGGGCAGCAACATGGAATATTGTGCTATTGGAGTGGGAGCCATCAAGATCAAGATGAACCAAGGAGTTAATAAGATATGTTATGGTGTGAAGCATGCGCCATAGCTATGGAGGAACATTATTCTACTTTACATGATAGGATGGTATTCCAAACAATAGATGGGAAGACTATTAGGATTGTGTTGGACAACAAGACTATGATGGTTGAAGAGAGGTAGGGATCACATCTTTATAAGGTGCAAAGGAATAGTTTGTTTGCGTAGTTATATAGCTAAATAGTTATAGAGCTATATGTTGTTAAATTAGCAAAGTTTGTCCCAGAAGACCGGTTTGAGCCCAAGTCAGACTCATCTTGAAATCGATGTGAGCTGAAAGGGAAACAACTCGATTCCAAGTATATAGGTTTGCATAAGACGTTCCATCCGCTTTGTGATGCTCAAGGGCATATTAGCCAATATGAAATTTGTTAGAATTTGTATTGAATATGTGTAAAGGAAGAGTTACCATTGGACTGTAAATTATAATCGGCGGAGTACATTATAGTTTAAGTAGAACTCTATATTTTATTCGCTATATAAAGGGGCACTATCACCTATAAAGAAAAAAGCAGTAGCGTAGGCCTGTAAGGGGTCACGGTCGACATGTGGTCGTTGTGTGGATGACCGATATGATGCAGTGTTGCGGAGAAGCACACATAATGAAAGCCTCAAGGATTTAGGTGAGCACTAAACTGTGTTGCCAAGCATCGTGCCTTCGATGTCATTTCTATATCACATCATGTCAAAATTTTAACACTATTGGTTCAAACATCAAATCTATGTTGTATGATTGAGTTGAACTCGAAGATGTACATGTTTTATTTAATAGATGCTAATGTTAGGGTTTTGATAATATAATGAGTAAATTCTTCTTAGTACTTGGATAAAAGTGGAAACTTTGGATACTTATTGTACGTAGAAATGAAGCAAATATTTCCCTTCAGCGAACACAAAGTAATTCATGAAATAAACAATTTCTAAAAACATGTTACCTATATCCCTAACAATAGCCCTGAAGGATTGAGATGTCGCCTAGAGGGGGTGAATAGGTGTCACAAAATTTTCAACCCAAGATTTTGCGGAAGCTTCTAACCCCAGATAGTCCGGTCCCAAACACCGGATGGTCCGATGGTTATTGGAGTATCCGATGCAAAACATCAAATGGTCTGACTTGCAAACAGAGTTAGGGTTGAATCTCGAGCTCGCCTTGCAAATATGACCTATCACCTGCACCAAGAGCTAATCCTCAACACAAATAGAAGAAATACATTTCTAAAGGTGCTACCCAACCACAAACACAAGTTCAAAAAGAGGCAAATCAAGCTAAAGAGCAAAGAGAGGAGAAACCAAAGAGCGAAGAGCAGAAACGTCGATGTTTATTCCCGATGTTCAGATTATTGAGGGGATCCCATGTCTTTGTTGAGGTAGACTGTGTTACACTTGAGCTCGGGCCTCTTTCAATCCTTGCCGAGATAGCACCATGAAATCTTGGCTTCACTCCTTGATCCCTTCCCTTCCGTAGGCGGAATCAACCTTCACAAACTTCCCCCACACACCACACAAAGCTTCGGTGCCTTGAGGCGATGCCTAGCCGTGTAGAAGTCCTCAACCTACAAGTGTAACAAATCTAGTGAAGAACAAGCCTGGAGAAGAATCAATTGCTCAAAGGATAAAGCTAGCTCACAGGGGCACTTGACCTCACTTGTCAACCCTACCCAAAGCTTAGAGCAAGAGGATTCGGGGTGGGGAGAATGTTTGAAGCTTAACAGGTTGCAAGAGTTGAGTATTGATGAGAGTTAAGTGCTAACCCTAACTGGGTTGGTAGGCAAGGTATTAAATAGGTGAGTGGTAGCCGTTGGGCTAAAGTTATGTGCACACCAGATACTCCAATCCAAAGACTGGACACTCTGGTATTACATATGCCTAATAGAAAAAGAGCCCAAAATCTTGATTTTTTGGACATTCGGATGTCTCGAGTACCGTTACTCTGATGCAAACCACCGGGTACTCCAATGAAAATAGAATAAAATTAAGGGAAAGAACAAGCGCATGAAATCATGAAATTCCAGACATTGCAAACTCACAAGCACCGGATCACTTGGACTAGTTACTCTGATGAATATTTGGAAAATCAAATAGAGGCTCAAACCTTGAAATCCTGGATAGTCTGATGTGCTTAATACCAAAGAATCCGGCACTTCGCACAGAATAGTCCGACCCCTGAAAGTGCAAAACTATGTGTTTTAAGATTGGGATGTGATTAATTAGTGTCTCTCTACTAGCCTATAGTTCATCCAACACATGAGACATCCAGAAGTTTTTCATCGCATCCATATTAACAATACAAAAATCCTTATGATTAAAATTAAACATTATAAATACAAGTGTAGAGATAACCGAACTTCTTTTCTTTTCTTTTCTCCTTTTGAGAGATCACGATGTTTTCACACACATCTCAATGATAGTAAAAACCTACTCATTTGCTCAATTAAACCATTAGTACATTGATCATTTTGTCATTAATCATTTAAAACAACATAGGGGTCTAGTTGCACTTTCAATTCTCACGACCCCTCTATTGCTAGTGTCATTCTTAGAGTTGGACATGGCTAGCGGTCGGCCGAAGACCTTCGAGGTTTCTATGACTTTTGCATTCTGCTTCATCATCAAAGAGTTTAGGGTTTGAATCGGCATTATATTTCGGATTCCAGCATATCTATTCTTTAATTTAGCCGATAAATGACCTCTCTGTGTCATCGTAAACACAGACGAGGAAGGGGTCAGCCTCGATGTAGGATAATCTTCGGGCGATGGCAACTTTAAGTGAGATTGGGATCTCATAGTTGGAGGACGGTCCGTGTTAGTAGAGTCCATGAAAAGGGTAAGATTTGGGATTATTTAGGGAGATTTCAAGTGCCGACAACTTCGACGACAGTGGTGGCGGTGTTCAGTGACAGCTGCTCAGTTTTGTCTTTCTCAAGAAAGGCCATGACGAATATACGTGCTGCCACTACTATTGTTGATTTTGATTTTCTTCCCCTTCCCTACGTGGATTTGACTAGAGGTGATCGAGATGGTAGCATGTGGAGTGCGCCCTAGATCCCTAGGTTTTTTTTACAGTTTGGTCCTATATAGACTCGTCTATAATTTGGCTTGCAGCCAAGGGCCTTCTGGAAAAGGATATTTGATATAAATATATCTTTATTCCTTTCTAAAAACAATATTTCCTACATCTACCTTCTCTAGTAGAATCTCTAAACCTAAATATTTGTATCCTAAGAAGCAAGGGTTTAAATCACGTTTTCGCGGTGAGGCCCGGAAAAAGCTATAAAAGCTATAGCGGGCTATCGTGGAAGCTATTCTATTTAGCATTTTAGTTTGAAAATTATATAAATATGAAATATTTGTATAATATTAGTAAAATACAACTAAATAAGGTACATACATGTTATAATAGCAATACTTATAATCTAATGATTGTCCATATGATCATAATTAATATGTAGACTAAATTACCGTGATATATTATTCTACAAGTTTATTATAGAGAAACTTGACGAAGTGATCATTTATTAGATTTATATCAATGGTATCATCATGTAAGGTTTAATGATGTAAGAATGGGTGAGGACATAACTAAACATCTATTATGGTTGGATTTTCAAAGAAAATTTTAAGAAGTGTCATAGCGAAGTTATAGCCGTTATAAAATAGCGGAAATAGCGCCCAATTTAGCGGCTATAGCGGGCATAGCTGTGTTCGCGGAATTTTGGTACTTAGCGTAGCGTTTTACGTTCAAAAAAGCTATAGCAGAGCTATCGCGAAGCTATAGCGGGCTATTTTAATCCTTGAGTAATACCTAAAACAGGGATAGTGCTAGGTATTTACTAGGAGCAACCGAACGGATGTTAATATCTAAAAATTTAGGCTGTACCTCCTTTTGCTTATGCCGCAATACCAAATTTTAGGCCTTATTTGTTTTAGCTTAAATTAAATTAAATGAAAATTTGTTATTTATGTATAAGCCAAATGGTGGAATATTTTGTATTCATTTTATGGGGTTTTAAATAGTTATTCTTAGAGTTCGTAAAATAATTTTTCATATTTTTTTGAATTATTTAAAACGTCTTTCGAGGGGTCACAAATTTGCTACAGTAAAACTCAACTCAACTTTAATCACAAGACCTTAGTTAAAAGTTTCGTGTGAAGAAAGTGTTTGACCGAGAGAAGTGTGCAAACTAAGAATTTCTTACAACACTAGCATACATGTTGAAATTGCCTTTGGAATCATCAATCCTAGGTGCCAACTAAACACAAACAATATTGGTGTTAAATTCACAAATATAGTTATTAAACTTAAACTTTTCTTAACACAACATAGAGAAGAAGCGAAATGACAATCTCTCCATTGAAGCGAAAGGCTAAGATGACAAGGTTCACCGAGAATATTGACCATTCACTTTATGGACACACAAAAGCTTGGCTATTGCACAAAGGCATCCAGTCTTATGCCCCAATTGCTCTTGGGGCGACTTGGGGGTGAACACACTGCCGCTGAAAAATGCCTCATCGTCAACGCCTCACCTCGCCGCCGCCGCCTCTTCTTCTCAATCCATAGCGGCGTATGGGCCTCCCATCCCTCTTTCCCTTCTACCTCTACCTCTACCTCTCTCTCTCTCTCTGTCTCCAGGTGTGGTTGACAGATTGGTCAGCCGTGCGATGGTGGTGGATAGGCAGGATCCGGTGGTGAGGCACCCAAGTATCCAGCATCGGTGGTGGAGGTGACACAACTCACATCCTCGATGGTGTCCCTTTGAAGTAGCATCCTTGCTGCCCTCCCCATCTTCTCTTTGGCATGTGAGTGCTGCAGTTCGAAAGCACCGGCGGAGGAGGCAAACCGTGTAGTGGAGTCGTAGGTTCTGACAGCTGGTGCTTCGCCTTTGGGTGGCGGGGTGGCCATGTCCGATGCGGTGGCCGGTTGTTGGACGAGTGCTTTCATCGAGTGACAACATTGAGCTTTGTTGTGTTTCGATTTTAGACCGGTTGACAACGTTGAGTTTTGGCATTGTGTCCTGTTCGTGTTGTACTGTTTTTTTCCTTTGCACTTCAATGAATTGATAGAGCTACTGCCATTTGGTTTTTTCTCATCTAGAAAAACTTTGCGGTCACACATATCATCATCTTTTACGAGAAAAAAAAAACAAGAAACGAGTTTTCCAACGTGAAAAAAAATTCAGCTTGTTGTCCTTGAATTTACTTGAAATTCACGTGCTTAAAAATCAGAACTTCATTGTATGGTCTGGATAAGGAGGCCGGAGTCGTTGCGGCATTGGCAGGCCCAATGATTTCGATGGCCAATTGGAAAAACCACGAAACCGGCAGCGGTTTTCCAGCAGCCGGACATGTCCAAGGGTAGACACCACACCAGTCGCCAAACCACCAAATGCAAATCAGCTCCTCCACAACACCGACCCCAGGAGGCTGCGGCTGCACTCCACGGCACTGCACTGCACCTTCACTGCACTGCTCCGCTCCGCTCCGCTCCTCCAACTCCAAGACGTCTCCTCCTCCTCGTCCCTCCCTCCTCACCTCGCACTCGCACCCGCACCCGCACCCGCACCCACCACCGCGGCGGCCGCGCCCTGGCTGGGGTCCTCCCCTTGCTTTCTTCATCCTCCAGCCACCCTCGAAAGGCAAGGAAGAGAAAAGGAATCCTAGTGCCTCCTCCCATCTTCTTGCTTGCTTGTATGGATCGGCTGCCTTCTTCCGGGCTCCTAATGCCGAGCTTTGTTGGTTCCATCCCTGGCCTCCCTGCAGGCGCCATCGTGGTCGGACTGGAGTCGTAGAGCTGGAGGTTTGTCGTCTCCTCCCATGGCCTTGTCCTTGTGAGCCTCCCCTTCCCGATGCTCGCCGCGGCGGGGACGACGGCGAATGTCAGTCTCTTGGTTCCTTGCTTTTCTTCTTTCTTGCTCCAATTTCGATTTCCTGGTTTCTTGATGGTTCTTGGCTGCTTTCCTTTCTTCACATGGTTGAATTGACATGGCTGCTTTCCTTTGTGGGTTCCGATTTCGTGGGTTTAGTCGATATATTGGGGGCTCCTTCTTGATCTCCTTCTCCAGGATATTTATCTTCTGAGATTCATTAGATCAGATTTTTGTACCCGTTTTTGGTGTCAAAGCGGGGATTTGCGACCCGATGGTTCGATTTGATTGTCCAGATCTTGGTTTGCTTTGCTCGGTGGAAAAAGATCTGATATTTACTGCCTTTTTACGTTTGATTGCAGGCAGATCGATGTGTTCGGCGGAGAATCACGAATTGAAACTTTTGATTGCTGCAGAAAATACCAACAACAGCTTCAGCACTCCTGCGCAAATGTGGGTCTGAATGAAGCGTGGTAGAGCCAATGGTAGGAGCAGTGTTGCGGATGATCCCCTTCTTGTGGATCCTGCTGTTCCTCTTATTGCTGTTGTCAGTGTCAGCAGCTTCCCCTGATTTCAGCCACTGTGGTGGCTGCGACGACGGCGACGGTAGCCTCTGGAGTACAGAGAACATCCTGCAATGCCAGAAGGTGGGCGATTTCCTGATCGCTGCAGCCTACTTCTCCATCCCGCTGGAGTTGCTCTACTTCGCAACGTGCTCCGATCTCTTCCCCTTGAAATGGATTGTCCTGCAGTTCGGCGGCTTCATTGTGCTCTGCGGGCTGTCGCACCTTATAACTGTGTTCACATATGAGCCACATTCGTTCCATGTTGTGCTTGCCCTCACAGTTGCCAAGTTCTTCACTGCTCTTGTGTCGTTTGCAACGGCGATCACGCTGTTGACGCTGATACCACAGCTGTTGAGGGTGAAAGTCAGAGAAAATTTCCTGAGGATTAAGGCCCGAGAGCTGGACCGGGACTTGGGGAAGATGAAGAGGCAAGAGGAGGCGAGCTGGCATGTGAGGATGCTCACACAAGAGATACGCAAGTCGCTTGACAGGCACACAATCTTGTACACCACCATGGTTGAACTTTCCAAGACTTTGGAGCTGCTGAACTGTGCTGTATGGATGCCTAACGAGAGCAGGACTGAGATGATCTTGACTCATCAGTTGAGAGAAAGGGTGATAACTGAATCACACAGCGGCTCAATTCCTATTGATGATCCTGATGTAGTTGAAATAAAGGGTACAAAGGACGCAAAAGTTTTGGCGGCAGAGTCTGCGCTTGAGATTGCAAGCAGAGGCAAGCTTGAAGCAGGGGTTGTAGCTGCAATACGGATGCCAATGTTAAGGGTGTCAAATTTCAAAGGAGGAACGCCGGAAGTGATGGAAACTAGATATGCTATCTTGGTATTGGTTTTACCCAAGGATGGTTCGGTAGGGTGGGGTCAACAGGAGTTGCAGATTGTGGAAGTGGTTGCTGATCAAGTCGCAGTGGCCCTATCACATGCTGCGGTTCTTGAGGAGTCTCAGTTGATGCGAGAGAAGCTTGCTGAGCAACATAGAGACTTACTTCGAGCAAAACATGAAGCCATGATGGCAACTGAAGCTAGGAATTCCTTTCAAAATGCCATGTATGATGGAATGCGAAGGCCAATGCACTCAATCCTTGGTCTTGTTTCGATGATGCAACAGGAAAGTATGAATCCTGAGCAAAGGCTTGTAATGGATGCCATTGTCAAGACAAGTAGTGTTGCCTCAACATTGATGAATGATGTCATGCAAACATCAACAATGAATCGTGAGCATTTGTCTTTGGTGAGGAGGCCATTCAACCTTCATTCCTTCATTAAGGAAGCAATCAGTGTTGTAAGATGCCTGACTGGTTGCAGAGGAGTTGATTTTGAGTTTCAAGTGGATAATACTTTGCCCGAAAGGGTTGTCGGTGATGAGAAGAGGGTTTTCCATATTGTCTTGCACATGGTAGGTACTCTAATACACCGATGTAATGCTGGCTGCCTCTCGTTATATGTGAATAGTTATAATGAGAAGGAAGAGCGGCATAATCAAGATTGGATGCTACGGAGGGCAAACTTCTCTGGCAGCTACATATGTGTGAAGTTTGAGATTAGGATTAGAAAATCCAAATGCGATCTTTTGGGTTTGTTGCCCAGCCAATTAAGGCAAGGGCCCAACTCTAACAATTCTGAGATGGGGCTTAGTTTCAACATGTGTAAGAAGATTATCCAGGTATATTATACAAGTCTTGATCATTCTTTTTCTGATAGGAAACAAACTTGATTCACATCATGCGTTAAGTTATTCATGGTTTTTGCTCTCGTGTCATATTACCGATAGCAGCGGATTGGGCTGCACATATCAGCAAAGTGATGTTACCCAAAAGCTATTTCCCGATCCGAAATGCTCTATAGCCTTTTCTGCTCATTTCACCTCTCACTGCAGGAGATATGGAAACATTGTCGGACGTTAGAGAGCACTAGAATTTCTTTAACACGACTAGCATATATTGCTGCACGCATTTCCAAATTGTGAAAGCACGCAGGATTTTCTACCAACGCATTCCATCCAATCACAAACATTTGATGTTTTGGACATGTCAATGGTCTTCAAATTACAACTTCGACCACATTACTATAGCAATGCATTTTTAGAATTCATTAAAATTGTAGTATTATGAATGTAATTTTTGGGGTGGATTTGCGCATGATTTCATGTACCAAATCTAAATAGTTATAAAAGAAACATAACTAAATTATGAAACTTTTACATGCATATATTTTAATACAATTATTTGTGACTAGAGGGAGTACTTCCGCTTCAAAGCTCTTTTTGTTGTTGCAATGCTTCCTTATGCTGCCTCTTCCTGCTGCCTTAACTGCTAGCGTAGCATTATATGTTTATTGGCGGCAAAGAATTGCAATGCATGTTTTCCATTAATATATTTTATGATGCTTATGGATCATATTCTCAACAGATCCAATTGTGACACTTGTTTGTCAACAATGTGTAAAATCTGTTATTAAAGTTAACAATCTGCTTTTGTTCTGGACTCTGGTGTATAATCCAAATAATTTATTTTTTCTGACGCGAGTACCTTTGATCTCGTGCAGATGATGAATGGTAATATTTGGTCAGTATCTGATTCCAAAGGCCTTGGAGAAACTATCATGCTCGCCCTCCAGTTTCAGCTTCAACATGTGACACCAGTGTCTGGAGCATCCTCAGATCTATACAGATCTTCACCAATTCCCAACTTTAGCGGAATCCATGTCCTCCTTGTGGACAGTGATGACACCAATCGTGCCGTTACTCACAAGCTCCTGGAGAAGCTTGGTTGCCGAGTCTTTTCGGTGACTTCAGGCATACAATGCATGAGCTCCTTTGCCAGCGCTGAGTCATCCTTCCAGCTGGTGATTCTTGACCTCACCATGCATACAATGGATGGATTTGAAGTAGCTCTCTCAATAAGGAAGTTCAGGAGCAATTGCTGGCCTCCACTGATCGTTGCCCTTGCAGCAAGCACCGATGACCATGTGCGCGATCGATGCCAGCGGTCAGGTATAAATGGTCTGATCCAGAAACCAGTCACATTAGCAGCACTGGGAGATGAACTGTATAGAGTGCTTCAAAACAATTGAAAGAGCCTGATGGTTCGCATTTCTTTTGATCTAAATAGATTGCTGTAGTTTGATTAAATAGTTACTTCCCTACTAGTTTCTGCCAGGTTAGGTCCCATACGATCACAAAACATTTGCACAAAGGAAATGTATAGGAAGACGAAAAAAACCTGTCTTTTGCTGGCTCCTTTGGTGAAGCAAGGTAGAAAATTTTGATGAGATCATACAATTAGAATTTAGACCAATTCAATTGTAAAACCTCCTAGATTATTAATCATTTATGAGGTAAATTATTCATGGCAGTTAGCATGTGATAATTTAGGTTCATGAACCAGCACCAAATACTGGTTTGGTTGAAATCCAAGGTGCTGTTGATTTGGTAGTTGCAATTTTGAGATGGATGGATAGATTCAGCGAATGTCAATGGAACTTTATATTACTGGGTCTATGCTAAAAAGTTAGTAGAATAAACTATGAACAACTAGGCAGGCTACTATTGATGCTGACCTTCTATCTCCAAAAAGAACTTAGTATGACTAGTACAATGTTGGTTTGTGGGCGATGTTTCAGATGCACTGCATCTATGTTCACACTCAAGCGGATGTTTGTCCTATGGCTTGTTTGTTTCAGCTTAAAGTAAAGTTTTTTACTGTAATAAAAATTGAAAGTTCTCAAAAAGTGGTATAATAATCTTCAAGCCAGTTTTTCACTGAATCCAAAATTGAAGTCTTTGAGGTGTTATTTTCTGAACCTCCAATAACGTACTATGTTAACTTGGGTGATGAAGTTTCTGAGGACTTTTCAGGAGCTGTTTTTCAATTACTCCATCAAATGTGGCTAATATCTAGACATCTTGGTCAAATGTAAATTAGTTGGTTAGTTTATTGTATGCTAGTGGTCGTCATTCATCTTCCAGTTCAAAGTTCCATTTCATTTGTAGGATGCTAAGCAACATGTTCAACTTTTTTTAAATGGAAAAGAAGAAACAAAATCTTGATTTTTGGGGACAATCTCGTGACAGATGTAGCTTTAAGGAAAAAGTGTAGCTCTAAGGAAAAAGTGTTGGTTTGGTCACTCAACTATGTCCTATAGGACAACTTTAGTCCGTGAAACTCAATACCGGATTTATGTAGTCCCTCATGTAGCAAAATTGAACTTGACCGATCCTTTGATCGGTCGAAACAACGGTATTAGGGTTTTGACTGGTCAAAACAGCGGTATTAGATTTGAGAGATGAAGTGACAGATAAGATAATGATATAGATGCCATGTGGCCATCAAGTCAGTAAAAATCCTACATGGATATCACATGACCAAAAACCCTAAACTGTCCACTGATCTGGTTAAAGGACTAATTTGGTCCAGTTTTGCTACATGAGGGGTCTCACAAGTTTGGTACTCCCGTCGTTTTAAAATATAAGACGTATTTTGACTCCACGAAAGTCTTTAAACGTAGAGTTTGACTGTTAGATTCATCTATTATATATTATGAATTATTACAATATAATATTGTATAAAAAAAGCACTTTGAAATATGAACAATTTGGTACAACTTTGGAATGCTAACAATGCATATTATTTGATTTGTTTATGGTTAAAATTTACTAAGTTTGACTTTTCTCCCATCAAAATAGGTCTTATATTTTGGAACGAAGATAGTATTTAAGTTTAGGGACCAAAGTGGTACAACGAATATAATTGACGGATCAAATCAGCACTTTAATGGGAGAAAATCAGGTTGACAGCGGACAAGTTACTCCTTTTTTTTTTTTTGTCGGGCATGAAAATTTTCAACCCTTGGCACTAATACTTTGACCCCTTGTCGTTAACTATAACAACACAACACGCAAGACCATGAGTTTTGCCGTCACACGTACTCTTCAATTCCATGCATTCCATTCACCTGGACAAGAGCACCTCTTTTTTCCATCAATGCAAATGGGCAAAACATGCTCAGCTGAATGATTTGCAATTGGACAAACATATTTTTTCTAAGAAGATGAAAGTATAAATGTTTTTGATATTATCCATACTCGTATCCGCCAAAATAGTCAAATATATATAAAACTATCTAAATCACTATCCAATCAATTTGATGGTCCAATCAATTTGATGGTCGGAGCCATTTCAGCTTCTGCAGTGAACAAAAGCCGTATCCTGCTCTCTTAGCAAAAACTGTATGCTAGACATCATCAAACAATGTCTTGGACCTCTCCTAAAGTTTCTACCAATTGAAATTGGGAATTGCCAGTGAGCATAAACAAGTCATCCATAAGAATGTGATCCATCTAATCGTGCCAAAAATTTTAAAATTTTAAGAAAAGGAAGAGCCCTTCCATCCACGATGGCTTTATGCAAGCAAGAATCAAGGACCAAGTAGGGAAATCTTTCTTCTCACATTGATCTTGCATTTGTAATGCACCAATCCATTTTCTGAAACTCACTTCGCTACCAAGGGTGCCCAACTACTCAAGATACACAATGGTCTCTGCTTATGTACACTATTATATAATGTAATGCCTGCTTAACTTTTGCAAAACCTACCTGCCAAACAATGCTTGTAGGTTATGATTATGCTAGTGTTCTTGAAATCATAATCCCAAATGGATTTGCAAAGCAGGGGGGATGCACCTGAAGGGGGAAAAAACCTTCAGATCTGTGGCTGGGCTTTTCCTTTCCTGCCTGAGCTGGCCATGCCTGCAAGTTGCCACATCCAGTGTGCCTTGTTAAATGTTGCTACTGTGGCTGGAGCATGCATCAGAATGCTCCGTCCATCCATTCCGTGTGTATGTGTGTGCCTGCCTGCCTGCCTTTACTGTCCCTGACCAAATACATTGCTCCCTGGATAGGCACGGGTACTGCCCACTGCTTGGATGGATGGCCATATGCAAATACCTGCTGCCTGCCTGCCTTGGAAAATGGCAGAGCTGTAGACAGTTCTAGATAAACATAGCCTTGGAAGCAAACAACAAAAAAAAATTGCAGATAATGCAGAAAACTAGACCAAGAAAGATAACAGAACTTCTGAGAAAGGACTTTAGTACTCCCTCCAGTTTTATAATACTTGTCGTTTTGAACATTGACATGGTTTTTAAAATGCAACTTTGACTATCAATTACTAATAACATTTATCTACAAAATATACAAAAATATGATAGTGTGAAAGTATTCTTCAATATGAATTTATATGCATGGTTTTATTTACACAATCCAAATAGTTTAAAAGATTCTTATAGATAAAGTTTTAAAATTTTGACTTAGCACAAGTTTAAAACGACAAGTACCGGAGGGAATATTTTACAAGATCAAATTAGCATCGAAGAAAAAGCATTTTTAATATCCGTGTTGTATGGAAGTCTAGTTAACTGTAAAGAATAATTTATTGTTTAGTCATAAAAATTTCCATTAATTGCATGAAAAATGAAGGGGGGAAAAAAGAAAACCCAGATGTACGGAGCGTCAAGCATGGGCCCAAACAATGCCACCATGGCCTTCACGTGACATTATAACAATTCTTTGGTTGCAACGGGCTAACTATGGCCCATCATTTCAAGGTCCATAGAATCATTTAAAAAATGATTTTAAAAGATCTTTTAAAAAAGATTCTACCGAAAAAAGAATCCAAAGATAAACAAACATTAGACGAAAAAACCCTTCCCAATTCATCATTTCAATAGATTGCGCAAGTTCTACTTAGATGCACTATATTGAACCGCTAAGCTATAACTTTGTTCGTTGGCCTGAACCATCTAGCATTGACTAAATGATAACAAGCTCACCGTCCCAATACCATGGTCTTCAACAAACACGACAGAAAAAAGTACATTTTGCCCGCTTAACTGTTGGGTAAATGGGTTGGTTAATCTTAATTAATCCTAATATTTTAAATTGGTTGGGTTAGTAGAGAGGGATTAAGTTATGCCACTCTCTGGCTGGGTTAGCCAATTCCAAGTTAGCGTTAAACACGTCGACCGGATTAACTTAATCTCACTTAACCTCCAATCAAACGCAGCCTTACAAATTAACCCCCTGATCCAAAACCACCTCAGTTTTGGTTGATGCGATATCCTAGTCAGTAGGGTTTTCTAAGAAATAAATTCAAGAAAATCTAATAAATTATATCATAGGAATCTTGGAGAAATAAGATAAAAACCCTAAAATTAATTTCAAAATGTGTAGAATCCAAATACTACATAATGGAACGGAGGGAGTATATAATATGAGATATCATGTTGATGTGAAAATTATTTTTGTTTTAAAGGATTGATGAAATAAATTAAGTATTTAGGGAAAATTACTTTGGCATGTTGGAAAATCAAATAAAGGGCTCACAAGTTTTGTAGTTGCCCGCCTTTCTTCTCACTCTCTCTTATCAACTTATTTACTTATCTTCAATTTTAAATATGCAAACAATTTATTATTTTTAAGTTATTCTTCTTTTATCTCGGGTATGCATCCCAAAGCTCTCAAAGAAGTCAAACAAAATGGGTTGGGCACAATAATCCTTCTGAGAAGTCCTCAAAGATTAACTTATCACCGAATAATAGTCAGATGGAGTCCATGTTCGAGATAAGTACAAGTCAAAGTGTTGGGACTTTAATATGTTTCATTTATCTTGGAAAGCTCTAATATAATTATAATTTGAGTGAATTTCATAAATAAATTACAATAGTAATTGCTGATCAAAATTATTTTTTCAAAGACCGTCTCAATGTTTGAAACAATTTTATTTTGAAGATTGTTTTGATGTCCAAAACATATTCGTGATATGGAGATCGAGGGGGGTACAAGAGAATGAATTTTATTACCGAGGGAGCTAATGAAGAAATAAATATCTATATTTAGTTTACTGTCCATATGGTATAACTATACGTCTATACCCAAGCCCAAAATTCCTGTCCATACCGTAACCCCAAACAACTTACAGATATAAAACATAGACCTATATCCAAATCCAACAGGTACCCAAAATCCAATGGATACCCAAAACCCAATGGATCAAGGTAAAAAAGTTAATAACTTTGGGCACCTAAACCCATCGGATGAGGCAAACAAAATTGATTTTGATTTATAAGAATATATAGTTTTTAGTTCATTCATGACTACAAGTCGAACAGCGCCTATGTGGCTGTGACCTCTCCTCAACGCATAGCCCCTCGACAATGCGTTTTCTTCTAGCTAGGAGACATATGGTAACAGCTACCAAGCGACTGGGCCATGGCCTACCCGGCAAAACTGGACACTTTAACCATTTTACGATACACATTGATAAAAATATTAGAGTGGTGATATAATTGTTCTTTATTCAGTCTTCCACATGAAACATATTATAGTATAGTTCTATTATTGTAATATGGGAAATAAAAATCAATGTATTTAGATGGAAAGGGTGAACCGTTCGTACGTAAAATTTCTCGGCCTCAAATGTGCTGGACCGCGAGCAAGCTTCACAATGCAATGTAAGATGGGCTGCATGTAGGGCAGCCCACGTGGGCAGCATCGCACGCGTCCTGGCATGGCTAGCTTCACGGATTTTTTTTAACATTTTATATTTTCAAATTTTTGTTAAATAAGTAGATAATATTTTAATTAAAATTAAATAAATAGATGTCTATCAGTGTTCCATCAGGCAGCATATAAATCTAGTCGATTCAACTGGTGAGATTTACGATCACTCACTGTCCAAATTTAAACCCCACCAAACCAAATAGCGGGTTTTGCTATGTAAACCCGCTATGGTGACCAGATGGGGGTGAATGGGAGCCTTAAATATATTTTTTTACACCGGTGCTCTTCGAATTCAGTATCCTTTCAAAATACGAACAATTTCAACAACTATGTGTATCCCTAGCATAAGAGTTATGAAATATGTGATGATTTTTCAATCACAATCATGGTTGTCAAGTGTTCAAAAAAAATGATTCAATTAAAATCTTGATTTAATGAAGAACATCGGGCCAAATCATTAGAGCCACTTTCATAAAAGAAAAAACAGATTCCCCAAAATTTCTTTTCCCTTGGAGTAGAGAGATGGTAGGTTTCCGATGCTCCAAATTTTTGGTAATTTTTCTTCCTATGAACCAATGAGTCGTGAACCACTCTGCAAAAAATCTCCTTAAAACTCCTTTGCAAAAATTCAGAAAAAATCAAACACTACAACATTGCACAGATCTCGTGTAAAAAGTTTAGGCCTCAGTTTTCACCTCACTGCACCAAAAAGGAGAATCTACATGACTTCAAAATTTTTATGTTGATACATATGGAAGTCACGAACCTGCTTCAAGTGGAAGCACTGAAAAATAATTTGCGTACATTTATAAAAATCAAACACTAACTGAATCAGGATCATTAGCGAGTCACCGGCATTAGCCACGTACCCACCGGCACCTGCATCATAGAGATGAGTGCAAACCAAACATTATCTTCCCTTTGGCTTCGCAAAACATCACCAACATCAAAATCCATGCACAAAAGGATCATTAGAATGCAACTATCCACACAGCAAGTCTGGATACGAATCTGTCGGACACTGTCTATCACAACCAGACACTGTTTTAAATTTTGAGTCCATTTCGACAAATGCTATACCAAAGTAATTCAAAGTCTCACCAAATTAATACACTGTCACATATATTCATGAAAACACCGGGGTATCCTCCACATGGATCTCAACAATCTCTGTATAGCCCCAGCTACCTTGATGTCCGTTTTGCCTGCTCGTTTGGTAAAAAATGTAAATGTCACGAATTCAATTGGCAGAATTTATATCCCACCTAATAGAACGACTATGGACGTCCATTTATTTAATTTTAATAAAAAAATATTATTTATTTATGATAAAATAATAAATTATAAAAAAGCTCTAGCTTCACGGATGCACAATGGGCTACACAACCTATGCGAGCAGCATAGCCATAGTTCTGACATGCACCATAGCGCGTGCCTTGGTATGTTAAGATTAATCTCAGATTAACCCTGTTCGTATGATCATCTAATTAAGCTTATCTCCAATGTATTTGGAGTTCTGATCAGGAACGCCCTCCCTAACCTATTTGGTTTCGGTCCCTTGTTGCACAACACTTAAGAGGAGAGGGGGCTACCGTCTATAACAAGACCTATGCCTAACCTGATCCCGTGGTAAAATGCTGAAGTAACAGAAAAACGAAACACCACTGTTGTGCTGTTGTTCAAAATCACCGGTGAGGACGTCATTGCAATTGTATGTCTCCTTGCTTCGTCGATGGCGAAATCCTCACCGATGCTAATGGCGGACTTTAATCAAGGTTAGTGCTAACGCTTCCGCTGCTGTTTGTGTTCTTGTGATTCGGCATACTAATCTCAGTTTAATCTAACATGGTATGCCAAGACATGTGTATACTGTTGCATTTCGGGACCCATTGGATACTGACATCGTAAAATTTGAATTTGAATTTGAATCTGAACCTAGAAATGGACTCAAAACTAAATATGCACATATCTAAAATGAGACCCAAACCCATACTTGATAAGTCGGGTGCTATGGATATCCAAACCCATGGGTGCCATCCCTAATCCACTCAACACAACAAAAGGAAAATATGTACATCAACGCTTTTCTGTATGATATGTACTGTATATTTTTTAGGTGAGTACATGTTACACATGACACATGTGCGTACCAAAAATCCTCAAACGTGCGCTGCACAAGAGCGAATCCTTGAATGCTCTATCCTAATAAACAGGAATAAGTACATTGAGCTGCGTCCTACAAATGCAATGCCAAACGAAATGATGGGTCCTTTTAGGAATCTTAGCTGCAGGAAACAGTTGTATGTGCAGATGCAGAGGAAGTGGCGTGCATGATTCGCTTGCGATGGCGACGATGATGAGCCCTTGTGACGGTAGGGTTCATTAATCAATAAGCACACCGGGGGATAAAGCTCATGAATCATCCATTCGCAACAGCACGCGAGTCCTGAACCAAAGAGACATGCATGATTAGATCATGTTTTGCCAAGAAAATCTCAAGGCAAGCCTGTGCTCCACAAGATTATGAGTTGAAAACTGGAGATCAAGATAGATGCCATGCATTCTTCTTTGCCTTTGGGAATAGTCCATGGCGCTTTTCCCCCGGTTTAGTGGTGGATTCATCTCTAGGCCCGTATGCCAGTGACTGTTGTAACGATTTTGCAAGAGTGAAGAACAAGTTTCTTGGCCCAATTGGCCGCATTGGCATTGGGGAGCACATGAGCCCATTGTCTGTCTCCAAATGCAAGTGCCTGCAACAAGATGCAAGTCTATGTAGTGCCCTAGCAAAAGCTGAGAAGGGAACAAAAGATGCATCACGTTGCATAATTAGTTATCCCCGATGGTCCCAAAAAAAGTACGCTGCTAGTTACTGCTTAGCTTACTGTCACTTCGCTCTGGTGGGTCAATTGGCACTGAGTCATCATGTAGGCAGTAGGGAGCACTGGAGCAGTACATGGAGTAAGAACAGGTTTGCAAATTAAGTGTGGAATTTTCCATATTTCGAGTTTTCAACCATTGGAGAGCGTAGCTGCTGAACTTTGGAGACTGGTCCACAACAAATGCCCTTGTTTAACATCCAACGTTAAGCCCAGGACGAAAAGATTTCGAACGGATGTCAAAATGAAATTTGTCAGGATGCTGTTGCAAACTACTGGCTGATGTCCATGACGATTTGACAAGAGCTGCCCATGAGCTATATCCACTGAGCAGCACATCCGTTTGAAAGTTTGGAGCAATGGAGGTCAGAAGCTGAAGCCCTTTGCTCGCTGTCCTTCTCGCAGTAAATGTCAGCGGCAGCAGGAGCCAAAAAACTCATGACTGCGAGGGAAGATGGCAGTTACTATTGTCCAGCAGTGATCAGTGCTCATTGACTGCGCTGCCGCGTCCAAAAACCATCACATGAATACAGCTCGGCATGTCTGCAAGCTCGCCTCCCTGATCCAACCAACGCACACCTTCCTCCTGCCTTTTCCCTCAGTTCAATTGGGTTTGATTTGGTTGAGTCAAAAAATAGAATTTTTTTTAGAAGACACGGATTAACTATAAAATTATTTTTATTTATATATATAATATTTGTGAAAAACCTATAAAACCTAAAAAACTATTATAAAATATTACTCCAAATAGTCCATACAAAAATGATAATTTTTTTATCAAACCGAATAAAATTGAATTCAACAGTGAATCAAAGTGGACCTCATGTCATGCAGTCATGGCTGCCAAGAGGCAAAATTCAGTGTCTGCTTGTGCCTGTGTAGCACTACGAGTTAATAGCAGTGCTGTGGCGTGTGGACTGTGCTTGCTGCGTCCTCTGCAGTCACCACTGTTCACGAGCGCCATGATCAAAACTCGATGCTCAAAGTAGAGGCCGAGACTTAGGTGACAGTGTTTTACACGTACGTACGGCCGTTTTGGTTAGTTTCAGATTAGCTGAATTGACACTTGCGTAGTGCGCTGTGGTCCCATACAAAGATGTATCTGTCGACGGTTGAGATATCGATCTCAAGTCGCTAAGGTTCTTTAAGATTGAGATAGGAGACACGCCGAACAACCACGAACAACAAATGTAATGAGGAGACGAGTTTTTATCATGGTTCAGGCCTCTCGGGAGAGATAATAGCCCTACGTCCAGCCTTTCTTATATATCAAGGATGAATACAAGAGATGACTCGACGAGACGAACAAGTCTCGGCGAGGTTATGGTGTAAAGCTCTAAGCCAGATGCTAGATGTAAATTGGGATCTCCGATGCCCCCTAAACGCCGTAGGGGCATGGCTTATATAGTACAGAGCAAACCGTCCTACCGAGGGAATATCGGGCCGGGCTAACTACGAGATCGTAACGAACTCATACATGTAAATGTATCCCGAGGCAGATAAGGCATACTCCTAGTCTTAGGGATCACGACTCCTAATCCAATCCGGGAAACCAACGTCCGGGTCTTCACGTAGCCGTGCAGAACTCTTGTTCGAGTAGGACTCAAACAGGAAGTCTTGGCCATTACGCACCGTGCCAGCTAAGAAGCTGTTCGGCAGGATGCATATGGACCTGATAGAACCTTCCAGGGAGCTGGGCCCTGGTAGGCTGTTCGAGTGGGCCGTCAGGGAGTGGGCCATGGCAATGGGCCATAATCTAATCCCCGACAGCTAGCCCCCGAGACTCAAGTGGAAGGACTCACTAGAGTGGGGTCATCCTCTTGAGACTCCTAAGTCACGAAGAGGGTATATTTCACCATGTGAGCGTGTAACAAACGAATCGAACAGGTTATGGTTCAACCGAGCGAGGACTTGTCCGGACCGAATAAACCCGATCGGTCCGAAAGCAACTCCGTCGCGTCGAACAGGGAACGACGCTCGTCTGAAAGCGAGCACTCGACTTTCAGCGGACATCGAAAAAATAGCCGTTAGCGATTCCAACGGTAACTTCACATCATCGCAAGAAGAAAACAAAGCGACCGCTTTACCTAGCCGCTGCGGTAAAAACTAGCCGCTTTAGGACTAAACCGTTGCAGAGCCGCTTATACGGGACTATAAAGCACCCAAGCCGCCGCGACCACCACTGCTTCTCGCGCCTTTCCTCTCTAAGCCTTAGTTCCAACTGCGTGCCAAAGATCAAGCACCCAAACTCCACCACCAACCACCGCCGTCCGATCCTGGGAACCGCTATGGCCAAGTTCACTGCACTAGCTCGACCGAGGAGGACTCAAGGTCTGAGAGGAGGAGGCCACATCGACACCGTAGGCTGGAGGTCGCCGGAGAGGAGGATACTCCGAGCCACCGGAGGGAGAGTTTGTTAACTTCGAACGATTCGCCTTTGCTCGGGTTGCGATCTCCAAAGCGACTTCGTTGAGGCCTTCTTAAACATTAGCGGATTGGAGGTGGCGAACCTCAATCCGAACAAAGATCCTCCGGATGGCCGTCTTCACACACTGTGCGAATGCTATCTCGAATCGATCCACCGGTGGGCTGTTCCTCCACTATTATCTGATGACGAGGAGCAGCTCGCGCTTCGGCATTGGGGGTGCTACTACCTCAAGCTCCGGCCACCGCCGACGACGCGCCAGATCCTCGCCCACCGCTTTCGACTCGATGGGCGCGTGGTGGTGAGGTGGTTCTACAAAGACGCGGAGTGGCGACAAGAAGCTCATCTTCACCGGAAAGGCGCCGCAAAGGAACCTCAATGCCTCGGCCGAGATGTCCGCCGAGGATTGGTACGACCGGAAGATCGCCTCCTCGTGAGCCTCGGGCTCCGCAGGCGGAGATCATCCGGGACTTCACAGCGAACAGGATTTGTCCGCTGCGGCGAAGGTCCTATCCCTTCTACAAGATAGAGGGATGGGAGGATATCACAAGGGAGAGCACGGGTAAGTGCCTTTAAGACTCAACCTCTTCATTGATCGTTTTTCTCCGATCAGGAATTTAACGATTCCTTCTGCTCGGGCAGAGAAGCCAACCGACGCATTGGTGACTGAGCGAGTCGACGCCATGCTGAAGACGGCGAAGAAGGACAGCGAGGTCACCGGCGAGGTGGCTCACACTTGTCCAAGGAATGTGCTCGTCCGCACAGACGAGGTAAATCACTTATACCCAGCCTGCGTTGCTAGATTTACACTGTTGTTTTTAATGCTGACATTCGCTTCTCAAAACGTGCAGGAGGACCAGCTGATCCTCGGAGGGATCGTCGAGGACCTCTCCGGGTCTGAGAAGGAGAAGCCGAAGAAGGGCAAGGCCAAGGCGGCCACAAAGCCCAAGGTGGCGGTACAGGCCGACGCGAGCTCGCCAGCGCCATGGCGGCCGCCACCGTCGAAGAGACCAACAAGGCGACGGGCGCACGGGGCACTAAGCGGTAGCGCGTCAGCCAATGAGAAGAGACCAAGCCCTCCCTCCTCGCCGAAAGCGAGCGACGAAGAGGTAAAGACCATGGCCCTCTGGTTTAGGCGTTACACGCAAGCTCACCCGGGCCATATGGCGCGGCTACAACAGGTCGCCGAGCAAAGGAGACTCGAGAGGAGTGCTCAGCTCACCAGAGAGCTGAGCTCATCGCCGCGAACGCCCAAGGGCCAAAGCGGAGAACCCGCCAAGGAGCCCCCGAGGAAAAGGCGGCAAGTTCTGGCGAGGAAGATCAGGATCAAGCCCTCCACGGCAGGTATGTAGAAATCGATCTTTTGGTCTTTCCACCTTCTGACCGTATTGGACTTAACGACCAACTCTCGTTCATCAGCTGCCCAAGAAGAGGCCGCCACAGACGACGACGAAGAGGCGCTCGAGCGGTCGCCGCCGCCCGAAAGATCTCGCATGGCGCGTGTCATGGGCAAAGGAGGTCGGCGAGCCTCAAGGACAAGCCGGGCGGCGTGGAGCTCGCTGCCAGCCGGCTCCAAAAGCAGACGACGCTACCAAAGGCGCGGTGAAGCGGCCGGAGGCGAAGTAGCGGCGGTGGCGCCACGGACCTCGGGGCCAAGGCAATGGCTCGAAGCGCCCAGTATGGACCGAGCAGCCGGTCCCGCCAGCACTTCGTCGCAGGGCAGCTCACCCCGAGGCGACGGGATTCTCCGGCGAAGCGGGTGAGGCCCCGCCGCCAGGAGCAAGAAGAAGCCCCGAGCGTGTCGAACAAGTCGCCCCGCCGGTGGAAACAACGGCGCCACCGAGCGGAGTGGCTCGGTCTCGCCCGGCGTTGGCGGGAGAGGAAAAGGAAGAGGAGAAGGAGCGCGAGGCGAAGCGCCGCCGCCGCCCCGCTCCCCGGCAGTGTGCGCTCCGCAAGAAGAAGGAGCGAACAAGGCGGCGACGGCAAGGACGTGCCCGCCTCATCCCGTATGAGCGGGGCTTCGTGACGCATGGCCTCGAGGACCGCCTACGTCGCGGACTGAAGCGCCGACTCGGCAAGGTAAACACCCAGGCCAAATTTTGTTCAGCTTAGCCATATCATCACAACGTAGTTGACTTGTTCTTCCCTCTCAGGTCTTCAGGGACACCATGGCGGAGGTCGAGGATGGGGTTACCATCGAGCGAGCCGCCGTGCTGGCATCCCTCCGGGAGCATCTCCAGGCGGGGGATCCCGGGGCAGAGCGCTCTGCGCTGGCCCAAAGCCGAAGCCGGCTGAAGGCGAATGCGAAGAAGCTCAAGGCCAAGCTGACCAAGGAGAGGCATTCCTCTGAGGCTCTCCTAAAGGAAGCCGAGGAGCTTCGCGCGCAAGCCGTGAAGGCGAGCACCGCGGAGGAGGTGCCGGGCCGCACGAAGTGGCTTGAAGAGCAGCTTGTCGACGCTGCCCCACCGGCGGAACCAGCTGGAGGAAGCCAAGAAGCTCAAAGCCCAAATCGCCAAGGAGGAGCGTACATCCGCGGACTCTGTGCTAAGATCTCAACTCAGGGGCTTCACAGACGAGATCGAGAAGATCTGTGGGATGGCGGTGAGGGCGATCACCGCGGAGAAGAGGGTCAAGGAGCCGGACGAGCAAATCAAGACCGTCGAAAGCAATGAAGTTAGCCGAGCGAGGCTCACCGACCACCAGTGGGTCAAGATCGAAGAAGTCGAGGCTCTCCGTCAAGGCGGCGCGAGAGCAGCCAGAGTAGCAAGGAGGAAGCCGATCGCCTCCGAGCCGAGGCGAGAGGGGTTCAAAGCCCAAGGGAAGTCCTGCGCCTTAAGGAAGTGATCGAGGAGCTCAAGGAGTAACTCGCTTCTAGGTAGTCAGTAGGGTCAGAACTCGAGATGGACTTTTGTACCGCAAATTTTGTTAATAAAGACTTACCTTTTTCCCTCGCAAAGAAAGAGCAGCAAAAAGACAATAACGAATGTAAACTAAGAGAAAAGCGAAAGCTAGGAAGTTTAAGAAACCGGTTGAGCGCTTAGCCTAACTCCGGCCCTTCACAGTGCATCGCTCGAAACTCGAGTTTGCGAACCCGAACAGGTGCACAAGAGAAAGAGCGACACCCTAGCCCCCGGTACGGACGATGCTCGAGAACCTAAGCTTGCGAACTCGAGCACGTGCGTAGAGAGAAAGAGTGACACCCGAACCTTGCTCGATTCGTTCCATAGTCTGCTCGTTGACGTAAGTTAGGCGGTTCCGAAAGTAACCGAACAAGGAAAGTGCCTCTGCCGGGGGCTTACGAGCGAGCTTTACCAAGTGGTCGTGCCGAGCGAGAAGTGCCTCTGCCATGAGGGCTTACGAGAGCGCATTTAGCCGCGAGGTGGAAAGGCCGTGTTACGCAACCCTGAGTTTAGGAACTTGTCGAAACCAGATACCGGTAGGGAACAATCCTTAAGATTGCGGAGCCAAGAGTTCGCAAGACCGGGCAGCCATCAAGTGTTACCAGAGGGAAAGTAGTCTGAGAAGACAAACAGTGAAGAGGGCACAGAGGCCACGAGGATTCACTGAGAATTGGATTTTAACTTTACATGGTGCCCGAGAGACTTGGACGAACTAAGGCGCGAAGTTTTACAAAAGCGCAAAGCTAAGCAAACAAACGAGGACCTACACAAAGAACTTACGAAGCTGGTCGATGTTCCAAGTCTGGTCGCCTCTCTCCGCCCTCCATAGCCAGCGAACAGCCCGGGCGAAAGCGTAAGAAACGATCGTGAACGGCCCTCCCAACGAGGAGTTAACTTGTTGGCATTGGATAAGTTCGACACGGCGCGTAACGAGGTCGCCCGCCTTCAAAGCCCTAGGTCGAATCTGTCTTGGCAGCGTGTTGCGAAGATCTTCTTGGTAGCGCGCCATTCGACTTGTGCCCGGCCGCGTGTGCCTTCGAGGAGATCGAGATCGAGGAGGCGCTTGCTCGCCGTCAACTAGGTTGATGAGCTCGTCGAGGCGAACCGAGTACAACTTCGGTGGCGGATGGCTTCGCACCATAGACCAATTGGAAAGGAGTTTCCCGCCGCCGGTGGTCAGAAAGCGAATCGCCTGAGGACGGAAGGAACTTCGCCGACCTGTGCCTTATCAGTTCGCCGAGAGCAGCAAATACCCGCCGCTTGATACCTGGACTATCTGTCGGTTAGCTAGCTCGCCGATCGCTCCTTTGCTCGTGGATGTGCCACGAGACGAAAGCAGACCTTGGTACCCAAATTGCTCGCAGATTCCCGAATAGCTCGCTCGAATCGGGTACCGTTATCCGTGATCGCCTTATGGGGAATCCGGCGAGTGACCACGTTGCTTTTGAAAAAGCGAACAGCCGCTTTGGCGTGAAGAGACGACACAGTTACGCCTCAATCCACTTTGTAAAAGTGTCTATGGCGACAAGCGGTGTGTATAGCCTCTGCACTCTTAGGAATGGGCCGAGCGATCCGCACCCCATGTGGAAAAAGGCCAGGATGGGGGATTGTTTGGAGCTCTTGGCGGGCTTGTGTGCCTTCCGGCGTGAAATTGGCAAGCTTTGCACTTAGTCACGATATCCCGGGCATCTTGTAACGCAGCGGGCCAATAATAGCCCATGCGAACGCTTTGCCGACCGTAGTTCGGAAGGAGGCGTGGTTGCCACAGCACCCTCGTATGTCCCTAAGAAGGAACACACCTCCCGCCGCGAGATGCACTTGGAGAGAACTCCCGAGCACCTCGACGGTAAGGATGCCGCCCACAAGCTTGTATGGAGCAAAGACGCCTTGTAAGCCGGAACGCCGGCTTCGTCGTCGGGCGTGGTCCCATCGCAAGATACCGGACAAATGGCGTTGTCCATCCGCACTGCGCCGATAACGGAGACAGCACCACTGCCTCTGCTGCCTCGTCCGGAGACGTGATTGAGGGCTTGTGAAGGTGCTCGACGAGCACCCTGCCGAGCGAGTGTTCGCGTGAGGATCCAAACTTGATAGCTGGTCGGCGAAGTTGTCCTTCCAGGCACGAAGAGCACTTCGAAAATCGAAAATGCCGCCCAACTTCCTCACTTCAACCGTATCGCGCCATTGAGTTATCGCAGACCGATACTCCTTGTTAACTCGATTGATGACCACCGTGAATCTCCTTCACGCTTAGCCGTTGGACGCCAAGCGACTTGCACGCTCTTAGTCCGTGAGGAGGGCCTCGTACTCGCAGCGTTGTTAGTCGCCGCAAAGTGTAGTTGGATAGAATATCGAGTTGTTCTCCTTGAGGAGATGAGAACAAAACCAGCCCCGAAGTTTCCAAAGGCGCGAGCCATCGAAAAACATGGTCCAGAGGGTTCATCGGGTTGCTCGGGAGCTTCACGGATTTGAGCGGCAAGTCCATTCAGCGACAAAGTCGGCTAGGACTGTGACTTAATAGCGGTCGGGGCGTAATAATGATCAAACTCGCTAGTTCCATTGCCCACTTAGCTATACGTCCGCTAGACTCCTTGTTCCGTAGGATTTCTCCCGCAGGGAACGTGGTCGGGACCAGATTTGATGCGCTGAAAGTAGTGGCGAAGCTTCCGGAGGACATGAGCAAGGCGTAGAGGAGCTTCGACCTCGTGGTAACGCCCTTTGATCCGTGAAGTACCTCGCCACGTAATAGATTGGTCGCCGATGCCTTCCCGCTCGACCGCCAAGACCACGCCATCGCTTGTGGCGTGCAACCTAGGTACAACAGAGTTGCTCGCCATGCCGCGGGTAGTCAAGACGGGAGGATTGGACAGTATCGCTCGATCCCGGAAGGATCTATCGGCTTCTTCTGTCCACTCGAAACCATTGTGCTTGCGCAGGGCCTTAAAGAAGGGCAGCCCGCGTTCGCCTTGACGGGAAATAAACCTGCTTAGAGCAGCCATCCGTCCAGTGAGGCTTTGCACTTCCTTTATGGTAGTTGGAGCCTGCATATTTTCAATGGCCTCGATTTTTTCAGGGTTGGCGGAAATACCTTGCGAGCCAATGACATAACCGAGCAACATTTCAGATCGAACACCAAAGGTACACTTCTCTGGATTTAATTTTATTTGATGTCTGGTGAGATTATGAAAAGTCTCTGTCATGTCTTTTACATGATCTGGAGCATACTTGCTCTTTACAACTATGTCGTCGACATAGACTTCCAGGTTTTTTCCGCTACTGCTCGGGAAGGTTTTCTCCATTAAGCTACCGAACGTGGCACCAAAGATTGCGCAGAACCGAAAGACATGGTCGATAGCGTATGTGCGAAGGGGGTGATGAAGGCGCCTTCTCTTCATCCTCGGGAGATGCTTATTTGGTGGTAACCGGAGTAAGCATCTAAAAACTCGAAAGTCAAGCGTCTGCAATCGATCGACCACCGGTCAATACGAGGCGCGGAAATTGTCCTTAGGACAAGCAGCGTTCAGATCTGTGTGATCGACACATCCTCCACTTGCCGCCTTTCTTCTTTACAATGACAGGTTGGCTAACCACTCGGTGTGATCAACCTCGGGATGAACCCAAAGAATGAAAGCGGTTGCTGTCGATCTTTGATGATCCCCGCTTGAATTCAAAAGCGACGAAGCTTCGGGCGATCAGCGTTTTGTCCGCCGGACAGCCGGTTGTGCTCGATTACCTCCCTTGGGACTCTGGGCATGTCAGATGGCTCCCAGGCGAATACACCTGCATTAGCTCGGAGGAAGGCAATGAGCTCGTTTTCCTATTTAGGGTCCAGATTGGTCCCCAAGTGAACTGCCTTGGAAGTATTATCGTTTACAATGAACTTCCTTGGTTTCTCCCCGGTGAAGGAGACCCTAGGCGTCAGAGACTTGGTCTGGAACTTGAGACCGCAAGCGGAAGCTGGTCGACCAGGGCAAGGGATCGCTCGTCGCAATCCAAAGGCAGCTTTGTAATTGCCCTTGATCGTGATCACACCGTTAGACCCGTATCTTCACGCAATGGTAAGCGTGGTGGGACACGCCATAAACTTACCGAGAGATGGCTCGCCCAAGATTGCGTTATACGCCGACGGAAAGTCGACCACGCCGAAAGTGATCAACTCTGTCCGGAAGTTGCTTGGGTTCTTGAAGGTGACAGCGGACAACTCGCCTAACGGTTTCACGACTTCTCCAGAACAATTCCGTAGAAGGGCATTGCGACTTTCTTGACTTGGAACGAGGAATTTGCATCTCGCCCAAGACTTTAGCGAAAAGCAAGTCCAAAGCACTCCGCCGCCTACTAGGACACGGCCAACTCTCGCGTTCGATGGTAGGGCGACCACCACTGGGAGCCGGCGAGGCTTGGTCATCCCAAATGGGCAATCCTCCCGAGAGAAGGAGATGGAGACCTCGGTCCACTTCATCGATTCAGCCGAGGTTTTGCCTTTTCGACGCTAGGACCTCCCGAGCAGCTTCCTTGAGGTCTGCTGCCAGAGGTGTAAGCCGAGGAGCCGCCGAAAATGACGATATGGTTTACGGGTTCTTGATATTCATCATCATCTTCCGATCACCATCGCCGGTTTGGCGTTTAGCCTTACCGCATCACCTTGTTCGGCGGGGTGGGCATTGGGCCCTTGCCGTTGTAGAAATCTTGAGCTTTGCGCCCAAGTTCTGATGGCGTATATCGTGCCCGTAGTGCTGGTGGAACTTGTAAAATCGGTCGCTCGGACCTTTCTTGCCTTGTCCGCCTCCCTGAGCAGGCTTTTTACCTTTGTAATTATTGTTGGGCTTCTTCTGCCCATCCTTGGGAGGAGGTGCGCGATCCATACCTGCGACGGTATTGTTCGCATCACCTTTGTTCTTCTTCTTCTGGGACTTCTTGTCACCAGGGACATTGCTGCTGCTCTTCTTCTTCTCATCCACACCAGGCTGGGCGGGCAGCTCGCCCTTGTCGAACGCCTTTTTGTACTGAACGCGCTCTGCCGCGTTGGCATAGCGGTCAGCCGCCTTGAACAGGTCGTTGGCGGTCCAGGTCTCATTGATCTCGAGATCCTGGGTGAGCCGCTCGTCGCGGACCCCGTTTTTGAAGGCGCGGACAACAGATTCATCCGAGATGTTTGGGATCGTGTTGCGGATCTTAATGAAACGCTTCACGGTTGCGGAGGGTCTCCCGCTCATCCGGATCATCTGTGCAGATCATCCTCCTTGCCCGACGCACGTAATAGCTCTCCGGAAATTAGCAATCGAGGCGTCACAAAGCTGGTTCCATGAGTGATGGAACCCTCTTGCCGATTGAACACCCACGTCCGAGCAAAGACCCTCAAGGACGATCGGAGGTAATTAGCCATAACGAGCTCGTCACCTCCGGCCGCCATGATGGCCGTAGCGTAGATGGAAAGGAATTCCTCTGGGTTCTGAGTCCCATTGTACCTCTCCATGTGACCGGGCTTGAATTTTGAGGGCCACCGGACAGCCCGAAGCTCATCGGAGAAAGCCCTGCAGCCCAGAGCATATGACCGGCCACCTTCCCCGGCAGAACCTAGTCTTGAGAAGACGTTGGTCCTGTTGCGCGGAGGAACTCCTGCTGAACGGGAGGACTCGGCCTGGAGAAACTCTCTCCGGGACAATCCACCACGCTCCTTCCTCGTGGTGGCGACGATGCGCTCCTCACGAGGGGACCATCTGTGATCATCGCGTGCGCGCTTGCTCCTGTGGTCGCGATGACCACGAGGACTTGGCGAGCGACGGCGACCACGGGTAGCCTACTCATGGACAGTGATCCTTCGATGGTGACGGGGGTCACGCGATCGATCAGAGCTGTCCGAATCATTCCGGGCAGTTTGGCTGCACTGTCTGGAGGAGTTGTTGACTTCTCCTAGAGACTTTAGGCCTTCAGCTGAGTATGTGGATGAGAAGGATGATTTTAAAGTCATTTAGTAATGATTTCATTGTGTACTTCGTGTATGATACGCTCAGTACTATTTTAGAAGTCTTTGTGTCTTCAAATGCATGGATTCGATCTTACTAATGGGGCTCGCTCAGTTCTATTTCAAAAGCATTTGCGTCTCCGGATGTATGTATTCAATCCTTATAATGGGACTCGCTCAGTTCTATTTCAAAAGCATTCGCGTCTCTGAATGTATGGATTCGTTTCTTACTAATGGGACTTGGGAGCTTACAGAAAGACCCTATGAGTGTAAACCTATGGATTGTAAGTGTGTCTTTAAAAAGAAATTCAGGTGGACTTGAGAACTTAAAGAAAGACCCTATTAGTGCAAACCCGAGGGTTGTAAGTGGGTATCTAAAAAGAAACACAGCTAGACTAAGGAACTTACAAAAAGACCCTATGAGTGTAAACCCGTGGGTTGTAAGTGGGTGTTTAAAAAGAAACTCAGGCATGATGGTACTATTGAAAATTATAAGGTATACTTGTTGCAAAGGGCTATAAAGGCCTATACGCAAAAGGAAGAAGAGGTAATTCCTGGACAAGAAAGAAATGTGTGTAAGCTATTAAAATCATTCTATGCCCTTAAACAAGCACCAAAGCAATGGCACGAGAAGTTTTGTCATAAACGAAGCAGACAAGTGTGTGTACTACCGCTATGGTGAGGGTGAGGGAGTTGTTATTTGTCTCTATATGGACAATATATTGATTTTTGGACTAGAATTGACTCGATTAATGAGGTTATATCTTTTCTATCTCAAAAATTCGACATGAAAGATCTTGAAGAGACTGATGTAATCTTGAACACCAATCTAATTAAAGGTGAGGATGGGAAAGGTCTTGAATCATTTCGAATTGTTTAGATTGCAAGACTTTTCCGACACCTTATGATCCTAACATTATGCTTTGAAAGAACAATAAAATTTCTAGAGATCAACTGAGATATTCTCAAATTATATATGATCACCCATGTACCTAGCTAGCGCTATAAGGCTGGATATCTCATTTCTTGTTAGCAAATTGAGCCAATTTACATCTAATCTAGGAGATAATCATTTACGAGCACTCGAAAGAGTTATGCGCTATTTGAGATGTATTATGAAATTTGGATGGATTGCACTATATTGCGTACCCCACAGTGCTGAAGGGGTATAGTGATTCAAATTGTATATTCGATACTGATGAGATCAAGGCGACAAGTGGATATGTGTTCACTCTTGATGGCAACGTAATCTCATGGAGGTCTTGCACATAGACAATCTTAGTGCGCTCAATAATCTAAGCAAAATTGACTGCTATGAACACGGTCACTGTTGAGGCAGAGGGGCTGTATGAACTTTTGATGGATCTTCCCATGGTTGAAAAGCTGATATCGGTCATCCTTATGAACTGTGATAATCAAACTATTATTTTTAAAGTGAACAGTTCTATGTACAACACAAAATCTTCTATGTACAACACAAAATCCTAAAGGCATATTAAAAAAATGTCTCAAAACTGTTATGAAAGTGGGAAACTTCGGAGTGATAGTGTTGGATTATATCCAAACGGCTAAAAACCTAACATACCCCTCTACAAAGTGTTTATCACGGAATGTGATAAATAGTGCATCAAAGGAACTGGTATGAAACCCATGTGACTATACCATAGCCTATATGACCGGAGATCCCGTGAATTAGATCCTGAAAAAAAAAGTTATGGGTTAACTGGAGAAGAGTATAACTATCCTAACCCGTTCCAAGTGAAGATGCAATACTCTCAAATCTGTATGACATGTTAGCTTTTGCCTTAATGTGTTATGTTAACTTTTATTAGTGAAGATGTCATCCTACAGAGCATCTTGAAAGAACACACCTATATTAGCTCGACCGTTAGAAGTCGCAATCTATGGGATCTAGGTAATTTCTAGTAACATCATGAAGGTACCATGGAGTACGACTTATATGCTTCTCCCGAGGGGTGGCCTATTGATGGCCTAGTATTAGTTAAGACTTTAGGTGAAACTAGTTTGCACAAAACTTGCAATTCAAGGCTTAGTCCATTGTCAAGTTATGAATGAGTGTAACTTGGGTTTTTAAGTGGTTGTTCAACCTGAGTAGGTCTCCACCGCCTGATAGATTAACAGTTTTGGGAAAACGCAAATTGTCGACGGGAATTTGAGCTCTAGTGGGGGATTGTTGAATTATTTGGGCCAAGGCCCAGTTAAAAGAGAAATAATTCCTGAAAAATCTCAAAGGCCCACCTCATAGAGGCATATGAACCTTCTTAAGTACCATATTGCTAGTGGGCGCGGTGAATGACAAGATCAAATAGTAGAGCTTGCTCCCTACCACTAGAACATGTGATGGGAGAGAGAAATAGAAAACCACATGCGCGTGCTTTCTCTCCTTGCCGGGCCGGGCTCAGCTTGGACAAGGGCCCGGGAGGGGTCGACGTGTGCACATGACACCTATGTGAATGGTCCGCCAAAAACGGGCCTTTGTTCTTGCGTAGGCACGGCCTCCTTTTGTAGTTTATTTTTTATTGTCTAGGTTTTATGGAACATTTTCGAATTGTGAGGACGTGCGAGCTGATCGTGGCTCATCAGCCCACGTGTTCCTCCTTATATAAATCGCCGCCGCCAGGAGTCGCATGGATACAAAATCCTATGTTTTGCAATTCCCAACTGTTGCGCCGTCGTGACCATGCTTCCCCATCGAGTGCATTGGCGTGTACCGTCGAATGAGAGAGCAGGTCTCCAGAACCACACCGCTCTACCGCTCCTACATCGGGAGAGTACGAATGAGGTTTTTGGGAAGCGCTCCAGCGACTGCATGTCTTCACCTCACGCTTCTCCAAACTGATCCACGACAATGTCTTCACCGGCGCAAGTAACCGACAACAACAACTCCAACCCAAACGTCGTCGTTAACAACGTCAACATCGGCAACATCGTCCCCAACGTTAACACCGGCGTCGCTAGTATCTAGTTCAAAAGCCAGGATACACCGTACGTATTCCTAGTCATTGTGTTTGAGAGTCTATTAGACGGATATACGTGCGCTACTAGTGCATCTGTATCTACAATACGATCCTGTCTAAAGTTGTTTGTTTACCAAATCAGGTTCATGTTTTATCTTTAAATTAATATAACTTAAAAGTGCTAATATTTTCATCATCTTAATTATGAATGTAATACTTGGATCTACTACCTGGGCTACACAATCCACGAATGAGTCGGACCAGACGCATGCACTATTTTGGATGATACGCACTATAGGATTAGGGATTTTTTTCCTCCATACCATTCCCGCATTCCGCAATGTCGACAGCTAATTGTCCAGCGACGGATGTAGGATTTTACCTCTGGTACTGCATCAGCATCGACATGTGTCACTGTAGCAACGATCTCCCTCGAGCAGCATCGCCAAATTTTAAATATGATTTTCTTCGTAAAATTAAATGTTAAAGCTCCAACGCTTTATAGATTTGATGCATTTTTCTTATTCTTTTCTAATTCTCAATTATTCTCTAGCCACTAAAGCAACGTCACAAAAAGTTGGATTCATATATAAGTTGCTCATATTTTTATGGATTGAGTGACTGTTTTTAATACATTTTTCTAGGCTCTAAATAATTATGTAATCACAAATGAACTATTTGCATCCGGAGAATGCATAATCCATTCTGTTTCACATCCTCTACTATAGAAACAGAAATGAGAATACCGTAAAAAACATTGCTACCGTGTGTAGTTTAAGACGGATAAACAATCATGTAATCACATAGAAAACAAAGAACCAACATGTAGGAATAGGATTCTGCTTTATTAATTTCTCAGATTGATGATACAATGAGTCTTCATCTCTATTTATACTATTACATTGAAATTTAAGGCAGGTTCAATGTGGGGCCAATCGGGGCAATTGGCCGAGTAGGTCATAGCTTCGCCGTGCATGTGCCATGGGCCAGCCGTAGTGCTAGGAGTTTGGGCCGGGCTGTCCAAGCCGGCCCGGGCACAACCCAAAAAGATGGCACAAAGCACAGCACGGCACGGAAAAATTCGGGCCAGCTCGGCTCGACCTGGAAACTAGGCACGACGGGCATCTCGGCCCGTCCTGGCCCGAAATGAGGCACAATTCATTAGTTTGTGTTTTTTGATCTATTCTGTTGCTCCAAATGAACTTTTGTTCAACACAAAAGTTGCAGATAATTTCAAGATGCATTTTTTTATGTAGACAACTTTTCATCTGAGCAACGTATGAATTTTTTAAAAATATTTTTTTCGTTGCTTGCTTTAGTGCCGATGGCACCGTCCTCGGTAATTCGCTATTTTTGAGGTTTTCTGTTACTCGGATGAATTTCGATTGAACATGAAAGTGTACATAATTCTGAGACGCATCCTTTTTATGTAGACATTTTCATTTGAGCAACGTACGAAATTCTAAAAAAACTTTTTGACTATTGTTTTCTCACCTGTGCCGTGCTCGGGCCGACCAGGCCTGAAGCCGGCCCAGCGTACTTTTGGGTTGTGCCGGGCCTAAAATTTGGCGGTCCATGCCGGCCCAGCATGGCCCGAAGTCCTGACTAGGTCATGCCGGCCCGCTTTGCACCTGGCCGGGACGACACGGAACGGCCCAATTCCCCACCACTAGCCAGCCGTACAGACAAGTGGAGGTGGTTCGTTGAAAAAAATTAAAAGCTAATACTAGGAGAAATACATGAAAAGGCCTAGGACGACTGCACGAGGTTTCGACCCCAGACCTCGCCAATTGAAAGCATTAATGCTTTCGCTGCACTACATGAAAAATATAAATGTTTTTCTCCGTTTTTTTTAAAAAGCATATATATAGTGTTTAATATTTTTCAAATATTTTGGGGTGGCACCCCCACCTAGATCTGCTTATACATCTGTCGACCATCATGACTGCCCATTAGTATTGACGATTGGAACATAGCCATGGCTAATGGGTGGTTAGTGTCAATGATCCATTACAATGGCCTTTTTGTTAGAGCCCGCTGTGATTATGTCATCCTATGCCCAGCAACAATCACCAACATCTAATCATGGATCCATGTCTCCTAGACCCATTGGCCTAACTAAAGCCACAACCAAGGTTCTAACCCAACTCAACCTATGCAATTCGGCATTGTTGCCTACATCTGTGAGACTGACAATGGGCGTTGTTCCCTAATCAGCATAAGCATACTAGACAACCTAGGCCGCGGCCATAAGTCAGCGATAATCATGTGCTTTCTGTGCTACATCTAGGTTGTCATAACCGGTTACAACATGGGTGCCCCCCAATTTATAGTCATGACTATGGATACGAGTCCGACTCTAACACGACCCTCCTCTGCCTATTACAACTTAGAGCCCATGTAACCCAATTATTGATATATTTAACACAAAATCTAAAAACTCCACCTTGTCGAATACAACTTCACCACCAAAAGCTTGAAAACGTTTGTGCGAACACTCTTGTGTTTAGACTCAACTTGATAGTTCGCAGCTTACCGAGAGCCACCCGATGAGTCTGACTTCTCAGACCCACCGTCTTTTGGAACAAACACCGCTTTTATATAAACCCTGGGTTCTTCATGACTCCACCTACAAACAATACGCCCTGCACATTTATTCATAACTCCCATTGCAGCCTTCACATGACGTTGTCGTCTTCCTAATCATTACACAATCTCACAACCTTTTGTGATCATTACAGTCCTTGCATCTTCAACGGCTTGGAACACCATCCCATCATGTTAAAGTATAGAACGAAATCAGATTCTTCCATATCCCCAAAACATGCTTCACACCCTGAAATATTTAATCAATTTCACCATACATCATGATCTTTGATTTATCCTACTCTAACGGCCTAAGAAATTAGAAGAAATAGTCTTTAATCTTGTTCTTAAAGCTTGAATTTGCACCAAGGAATGTACCCAAAGTGAACCTTTATTGCTCAAGGGGGGGCATTAAATCCTCCACGTTGTTATCAACACCTAAACTTC
This sequence comes from Raddia guianensis, assembly GCA_036346415.1. Classification (NCBI taxonomy): domain Eukaryota; kingdom Viridiplantae; phylum Streptophyta; class Magnoliopsida; order Poales; family Poaceae; genus Raddia; species Raddia guianensis. The sequence goes on from CM070537.1 coordinate 6,390,748, forward strand.
ACCACAAAAAATCTTGAAATTAGGGAGCCTAGATGCTTACAATATAAAACCATTTCTTTCCTACAAAACAGAGTTAGCTCAAAAACATATTTTTTTTACATATAATTGAATGAACACGAACAAATAAGTAAGATCTTAAGAGATGCTACCCCTAAACCTATGCAAACAAGATAAACGTTTTAAGGAAATTAAAAACACAATTTGGACCAAAGTTAAAGCAATAGTGCCAAAGTTAAAGCATTAATACACAAGACAGCGCCACATAAATTATTCATCATCTAACTCCAAATAGAAACCCTATATACTTAAAGCATTACATCTAGGTCTTCATTATCTTACTTCTCTCCCTATGGCATCAAGTGCCAAAAAGACTACTTGGACCGCTTTGAGAGGGTTCTTTGAGAGCTTTTGTCAACCTTGATACACTACTTGTCTAGCTAAAATAATTGACCTCGGCGAAGAAAGCTCTTGAGGCATAACTTGCTTATAGGACTATTGATGAAAAGAGGGATCATACAAAGTGTCGACGGTTGAGATATCGATCTCAAGTCAACTAAGGTTCTTTAAAAAGGGGAGATAGGAGACACGCCGAACAGAACGAACAACAATCAACGAGCAACAGGGAGACACAGGGTTTTTATCCTGGTTCAGGCCTCTCAGGAGAGATAATAGCTCTACGTCCAGCCTTTCTTTATATCAAAGAGAATTACAAGGTGGAAACTCGACGAGACGAACAGGTCTTGGTGAGCAATATGCGTCAATGCAATGGTGCTTGGCCCCTCTAAACACCGTAGGGGTTCTGTTTATATAGTGTTGATGAACCGACCTACCGAGGGAATATCAGGCCGGGCTGACCACGAATCCGTAATGAACACGATACATGCCAGATATATCCCGAGGTAGATAAGGCATACTCCAATTCTTGGAGATCACGACGTCTGCTCCAATCAAGGAAACCAACGTCCGGGTCTTCACATAGTTGTGCAGAACTTTGTTCGAGTCAGACTCAAACAGGAATCGTAGGCCATTACACACCGTGCCAGCTAGGAGGCTGTTCGGCAGGATGCACATGGGCCTGATAGAACCTTCTAGGGAACTGGGCCCTAGTAGGCTGTTCGATTTGGCCGTCAGGGAGTGGGCCATGACAATGGGCCGTGATTTTATCCCTGACACAAAGCTTCATCATGCCAATTGTTGAACTGAATCTTTGATCTCACGAAGATTTGAGTCAACTTGAAGTTGTTCCCTTCTTACCCTCTTCTTCTCATATCGTTGTTGGTGGCTATTTGGATCTCTTATTCCTTGGACTTGTTCTCTTAATGAGTTGAGAATGTTAAATTGAAAGGGAGCCACCTGATAGTCCAAAAAATATCTCATATCGGTGATATAGGCATATGAAGTCCCTTCTTCGAGGTCCAATTTGTTGGCAAAACTTTTTTCATGCATAACGTCTCCAACTTTGTTCACAAAAAGGTTGCACTCATCTCTTTATTAACTTCACTCAAAACTTTTGTATACAAGTATAGTTGTATGGCAATCAAAGCTTTCTAATCTTCCTCATCCTATTAGCTTCGTTCACTTTATCAGGTTTTTTAAGAAATGCTTTTCGAACACCGAGCTATGCATGCAATAACAACTTTCATTTGAACCTGCCAAATTATGAAACTAATTATGTCATCTAACTTTTCAATGCCAAGTTTAGCCAACATAGTGACAAAATAAATGTCAGCAACAAAGATTGAAATTCACTAAAATTCACGTAGCAGCAGGAATAGAATAAATCAACATAGATTAAAGGAATCAATAATCTTTCTGGTAAAACCTCGATCGTGGGCAAAAAGAGAATCATTGGTTTAGGGGATGTTTGGTTGGGCGTATATGGTTCAGCCAGGCGCATGGGATGCAGCCTCTTGTTACTTGGTTGCCTAAATCTATTGTAGCAGCTAGGTTGAACCATGCTCACCTGGTATGTGGGTTTTGGCCGTATGAGCTCAGCCAGGCTCGCATCGTGCGGGGAGCAACCAAAACACAAGCACAAGGTGGCACCGGTGAAGCCGTGAGTGGCAACACACACGGAGAGGGGCGGTGTGTTGTAGCTCAAGGCGAACGTCACACCAATAGATCGGAGCTTGTGGCGGCGCGTCGGAGCTCGGGACGACGCATCCCAGGCTGGAGGCAGCGCATGGGAGCTCAAGATGGACCAGCCGAGCACACGGAGGCACCGACGGGGCGTGCGGTGGCCGGGTCAAGCATGGGGAGGCGTCGACAAGGTGTGCGATAGCCAGGGCCGAGCATGGGGAGGCGCTCGCGCGGCAGCCGAACTAAGCATTAGGAGGCATCGCGGCGGTGCTCATTGGCTGGTCGTGCATGCGCGGCATGTCGTCGAGGGGTGGCCCGATATGTGTAATGCGAGTCAGAGTGTGGAGAAGCTCAGCGGGGGTGTGCTGGAGCGCAGTCATGGCGTTCCGCCATCGCTAGAGCTTTGCCAAGCATGGGGAGGTGTGACTGTGGCGTGCCGGAGCACGGAGTCGCGCTCCCGTCGTTGTTGGAGCATGACCACGACGTCCTCGGCATGGCTAGAGTGTTGTCTTGGCTGCAGCACAGCTTCGGGTAGACGCGGGATACATGTTCGATGAAATGCTTAAATATTGATGCAGTGGTGAATGGAGGCAACCAAACATTATTTTTCCTTAATCAAGCTCTACAGATGTAGGACAATCAAACACTTGCTTCGGATGGATTCATCCTAGCTCTCACCAGCATGGCGGAGCTCGACCAAACAGCTCCTAAGCTTCTCTGACCGATCGAACACACGGTGCAAAAGCATTTCGCGTTGTGCTCTGTGCACGGAAAACGGAGGGAAGGAATTCCTTCTCGGTTTGATTCTTGTTCGTTCACATCCAATTGACAGCGCGGGGGATTCGGCGGGGAACCGGGGTAGGATGCATGCTGGCGAGCGAGGATAGCACACGCGGATGTTATGTTTTGTGTTGAATATGTATACAAGTAGGTTACATGGACTCTTTTTTATAATAGGCAGGGTTAATTTAGAGTTGGAGTCGGACTCTAATCAAGCCTTCACTATATAAATGGAGGCAGCCCTGGTGTAACCAACGACAACAACTGCATAATAGTAACATAGGTCTGAGGAGGCCTCAACGGTCGGCATGTGGTCGTGACCTGCGCTGCCAGTATGCTGCGGTATTACGGATTGGGGAGGAGCATCCATAATCAGAGCCACAAAGAGGTAGACGTAAGCCGAACTGTGTTACTAAACATCTTGTCTTCTGGTGTCGTTCGTGATTTTGAATTGGCGTAAATCCTAAGAAGTGATATCAGAGCCATGGTCGGCAGGCCCGTTCCCCTGGGGCAGGGCAAACAGGGCGACGGCCCAGGGCCCCTAATACCTGGGGAGCCCCGACCTGACGACCAAGTAACAAATATACCACCGCCTTTCTCTAATTTTGTCATTAGCCACGTCCAGGCCTAATCAGAACCATGACTTCGTGAGCACTTGTTTCACTATCTGCGTACACATCACAGAGGTCATTGGGCATCAACTAGCCCAGAACATGTATCCAGATCTTGCTCATGTCGTTTCTCATCGATCCCCAAAACTAGCATAGCGAGACATTCTTAAAAAAACTCATCCTCTTCTCTTCCTGTCATCTCTATGTAACCCCTAATACCACCCAGTAATTTATTAGCCTGAAAAAACATAATCCCCCAATTCCAAAATATAAGACGTTCATGTATTAGCTAGAAAAATTCATTGTTTGGAATTTTTTACTAACAATCTAGCTAAAGCATATTAATTATTGGTGATATATGTTAAATGTTATGCATGTAGTTAGATTCATATTCGAAAGTATTTTTATATGATATTAATTTTGTAGTTATTGGTGATATATTAATTATGAAAGAAATTAATGGTCAAAGTTGTACGTTGAAGGCAATGCCAAAAAACCTATATGTCTTATATTTTGGAATTAAAGGAGGGAGTATATTACATAATGATGTGAAAAATTTAAAACATGGTTGCGACTTGCAACTATAGGCCTCAACATTTGTTTTGCCCTAGGCCCCCAAAATACCCAGAACGACCCTGATGGTCGGTCGGTACCCAGAAAGTCTCTAGGAGATCGTGTGATATAGAACAGATGGTCCGATGTGTGATGAGGGAGATTTTTTGGTTTAGTCCCACATCGGTTATTGGTGATGGGGGAGCACAACATAAAAGGCGTAGGCACCCGTCTCACACCAGGCTAGTCTTTTCAACTAAGTTGGGCCAAAGCCTAGGTTGTGTTTCTAGTTTGGCCAATAGATGTGGGAGCATGGGTCTGATACCAGGTGTTGGTCTTGGTGGAGCAGGATCGCTGTGGGCCATGAGATTAGCCGAATCACAGCGGGCTCTAACAAGTGATATCAAAGCTTGGTTGGCGAGGTTGGCCATGCGGAAGATTTAGGGGGAGACACGAGGATCATGCATACACAGGTGCCACGGAAAACGTCTCATCGGCGTAAGGTGGAGCATGGCAGCGATCAACGACTCGATCGATGCTGTCGAACACTTTGGGCAGGAGGCTTGAACCGTTCGATGGGCTACCGTTGGTAAGGATCTACCAAGGCCAGGTGATCGGGGGCCAACAAAGTAGCTAGCGAGGTCAACAGGCGACGGAGACGACCTTGGCGTTCACCATCAGACCAGCAGGCGTGGAAGGATGTCGAATATATCAGAACGGTGGGAGCAGTGATGCGACTGGATGTTGCGCGGGAGGCGCTGTATCATGGCACTGGAGGCGAAGCTATGACGCAGATGCAGATGACCATGGTGCGGTATGTTTTACCATGAACGGACGACGTGGTGTGCGGTGGCGGGCTAGAAAGCCTGCTTGAAGGCAATCAGAGTTTGGGTACAAGGGTTATCATGACACTACAGGCGAAGCTATGGCGTGGATGTGGATGGTCAGGGTGTGTCATGTTTTAACGTGAATAGATGATGTGGTGTGCGGTGGTGGGCTGGGAAGCCAGCTTGAGGGCAACCAGAGTTTGGGTACAAGGGTTCGCACAAGACGCTGGAACGACCTTAAGGTGGAGAAGGTCATATTTTTCAAGGTAGAGTTTATTAGGTTTTGTCGAATATGTGTGTAAGTAGGTTTCATATAGTCTTTGTTGTAATAGGAGGGTTGACTTAGAGTTGGAGTCAGGCCTTCACTATATAAAAGGGGGCATCACAGGTGTAACAAACGACAACGACTGCATAATAGTAACATAGGTCTGAGGAGATCAGCGGCCGGCATGTGGCCATGATCTGTGTTACCAGTATGCTATGGTATTATGGATTGGGAATGAGCGCCCATAGTTAGAGCCCCGCAGAGGTAGGTGTAAGCCGAACTGCATTTTCAAACATCATGTCTCCTGTTATCTTTCGTGATCTTGCATTGGTGTAAATCCTAACCGCGGAAGTAGCCAAGGACGAGAGCATACGTCGCACGCAGGGGGATCCGGGCAAAGCATGACGCCGCGCCCGCAGTAGGATAGAAACGCCGGCATGACTCATGAGTCGCCTCGCCGATGGAACGCATGCTGCCGCAATTCTTTGAGAGACAAGAACGGACGTGTATCTGGTTAGTGTATGATGCCAGTTGTTCAGGTTAAAAGGAAAAATGGTCATCATATTTAACATAGATAAAACATCTCTAAAAAAGAAGTGAAAAAAATACGAAAAAACAAATCTACTATTGAAGGTTCAGGTTAGAGAGCAAATGGGATGTCTATTTATAGGCTAAAATACTAATAAAATAAGAATTAGCACAATTGGGAAATTGCCAGTGGCTCATGACAATGTATGTGTATGCACGACGACCAAAGAGGCAGGGCAGCGGTGGATATATGCTTTTACATGTTCTTATATGTTGAAAATGCTTTTTAATATATTGTCATCTCCGATGCTTGTAAACACGTCTCTCTCAATATAGCACATCATGCGATGATTTAGCCATTCATCTCCCATCTTATTTCATAACTCAGTTTTGATGATATTCATAGCTGAAAATGCTCTTCCTACAAATGCGGTTGCCACCGGCAAAATCAAAACCAATTTAATGAGGCGATATACCAAAGGGAAAACAACATGTATATCAGTCTCAACCATCATCAGTGACAAGAGGGAGCAGGGGTAGCCCGGGGGGAGTTTGGCTGCCTGGGAGAAGTGTTGGACCGCCGAGGGGTGTTCTGCTTCGAGCCAGGCCCGATGCCGGTCCCCCGGGCCCAATTCTACCCTGGAGGTGAGCAAGGGAAGGGACGACGAAGACCAACATGGAGGAAGGAGAGAGAGTGAGCAGCGGGGGAAGTGAATGGAGCCTATGGAGGGAGGGGGAAGCTAGGGGGAAGAGGGAGAAAGTGGTGCGTGGACAGAAGGGATCCATGTAGAGGGAGGATAAAAAAAGTAAGAAAGAAAAGAAAATGGGTAAAAGAAAAATAGGAAAAAATTGATTTGATTTATTATGTGGTGCAAATGAAAATGTTTGAAATCTAATTTTAAAAGAAATAAATTGAAAATTTTTAATTGAAATAAAGTTTACAGGCTCATTTTTAATTTTTTTTAAAAATATGGTCGTATTATCTAATGAAATTCGTTGTATCAAAATTTTCTTCCGTCCTCCGCCACCGGGTAATTTGAGACGTATCCTAACACCAAACACGAAGGTGAAATGTTGCACGTGAAACAAACATACCATCCATAAAAAAAAACAATACCAAATATGATCATAGGAAGTAATGTGACACTTCGTCGTAACAAAGCACAGATAGTTGATTAGTACATATCAAATTAATAGAATGCCTTCACAACTGTCGCACTTTGAGTGTTTTTAATTCTCTTCCCTAAGTTATACGACGTTAATAAGTAATGCAACGTACACGTACGCCTACCTCAAAATGAATTCATAACCACATGCGGTGCAGGTGCCATACTGCCATGTCGATCAGTTAGGCTGTCGAAATATGCTTGGGCTATCCGAGTTTGCTTCAAACTTCAAAATAGGGTCAGCTTGAACTCGAGTGTGAGCTCAGCTCCAGGCTCTGGTTCTGACCTTAACCCGCACCATTGACCCTACGTTCAGACCAAAATCAGCATTTTTGGCGAATCCTACTTTTATGGCCCGATGTCAGGCCATCAGAAACAGAAAAAAAAAAATACTACATAAGAAATCAGTATGGGTTAAGGTTAGGCAAACAAATCGAGCAAGTGGTTCAGTTTGCTGATTCAACCCCTCCCTGTACCACAAGCCTGACAGACGTACGAAGGAACGGAACGCCGATTGTTAAAACAGAAGTCGACGCAGATCGTAGTTCATAACTCACACAAGTCACACCACCGTTGCTCGGACCACAGATAAGATGATGAGCTTGCAACCCTAAATGTCATCAGGTACTGCAAACGCATCACAATAAATTTACAGCCGCAACTGGAAACTGCAATTTAAGTCACACAAGTACTCCTAAAAATGCTGTGAATGCTAAGCGCGACATCAATAGCACTAAAGATGATGTTAATAGCCAAAGAAGATAAAGACAGATGTGAGATGTCTGCATGTTCAGAGACAAAACAGAAATTTAGGAATTCAGAGGTACTAACTGAAAACTCAAGAACATGCAAATTAGGCAGCCAAAAGAACATTGGCACAATGCGTATCAGTGTATGCTCCAGCTTGAATCAACCAGTAGAGGATTCGATTCAGAAGCATTTCGCTTGTAATGTTACAATTAAATGGGCGATGAGATACGGCACCTGCAATCTGAGCAAACCATTGAAAAACAATAGCGCAAACTGCGAACAAATCCATATGCTGGATTGGTAGTACAGCAATCGCAAACGCAGGGTGTGCAAAAAAGTCAGGGCGAGGTTAAAGATTAGTGCTGTTTAGATGGAGTAAAGACTGTAGCCCATTGCTGTTCCCATGATCCCATCAGTACCCTAGAAAGGACGAAGAATAGTTACATTTACTCATTGCTAAAATGAATGTTTACTGTTTATGCTTTACCAACTTGCTATGGACAACGATGAGCAGCATATGTGCCTCTGAAACAAAGGGGAATCCTGCTGCAGAGTTGCACTCACAGTTCATGTCAGCGTGTACAGTACCAAGTTTTACATTGATGATTGGTCTAATTTTTGAAATGTGCAATCTTTGACACTTTTCCTATTGTCCTGTTGCCATCTTGAATACCACCTGTACCTTTTGAGCAAAACATGCCGAGCAGAAGTGGAAAATCCTTCAGAGAAGGTAAACTAATTGACTTACCAACTAATCGCGTCACTTTATGATACTCATCGTATGATATTAATTGCCTTTAGGATGAGCGGGTTAACATCAACTCGAACTATCCTGATATAATACCCCCTATATTAATGTCCAATGTTATGCCTTTGTGTACAATATGATATCTCAGATCTTCTCAACATGCTTTTAGGGAAGTCCCATCCTGACGAAAAACAGTGACTAATGCATTGACTTAACAATCATACGTATATAATTTCCATATGCCAGAATACAATAGCTAAACATAGGGATAATCTAACTTATCTTTAATTTTATAGGTGTTAGATAACTTGAAGAGAACGAGGCCATCAATTGCTTGACTTGAGGAAATATGAACACAACCGTAGTTAGATCGAGCATCTTTCCAGTGGACCAAGCATTAGGCAATCCTATATTTCATCTATGAAATAGATCTCATGTGCAACATGCACACGGTAAAAAAAGAAAAGAGGAAAAATCCAAACCAAAACACAAGTACCCTTTGTTGTTTCATATTACTTGTACACTATGGAACAAGGCAGGAACCTGACCTTGGACTCTACTGCAGCTGCCACTCCATACAATCATCGAAGTCGAGACTACTGGAGCAGTCAAGCAGTGCGTTCTGCTGCTGCTCATACCGGCAGATGTAATTTAGCCCGACAAGCAATTCGCATATCACCGCCTCCGTTTTCTCCTTATCGGCAAAATATAATGTCTGCAGAAGCAGCACATTTCCCTTCAGCACAATCTGTTGTTGCTCAAAATTCCTCTCAGCCTGCCACCGAATCATGTTGTGCGCCATCGGGGCAAGCCATGCCAGTGTCTTCTCAAGGGTCTCCCTCCAATCGTGTGCAAGGAATGCATCGTAGATCGCCATGTTCTTGGCATAGGTTTTCAAATTCTTCCTCAATGATGCCCTCAGACTTGAGGGCAGCATCTGGTATAAATCATCCCGTGCCTCCTCGCCAACAAGATGTGGGTACCGGAGCAACTTCTCAATGATGATGATGATATTGGCATAATGCAATGCAAGCGCTGACCCGCCAATTGTGGACGGTGGCGCAAGCGATGTCACTGTGCTCTTTGGACCAAACCGTGCCCTCTTGCCAATCCTGCCGCTCTTGGTTGCTGTCGGGGACACCCCATGATCTCCACTGCCTGGCACAAGCATCCCTGATCTGATTGTGCTTATGCAGCTGGCATCCTCAAAGAACTCATCCTCAAACCCATCCTTCCATGACACCGAACTACTCAAGCTCAAACACTCCATGAACATCTTCCCTGGGCTAGCCCCACAATTTGTCCGAAAATTCACAGAACGTGGTGCATCCGCATCAACCCTGCTGATCGGTCCTGACTTGGCATCACTGAGATTGGTCCGGACAGGCCCTGAATTCACTGTGACCGGACCGGAAAGTTGCCGGCTTTGATCACATTGCCGTGAGCTATGGCTTGCCACCAGCAGATCGAGCCCGAGCATTGGGTCCCCGAACACGAGGCGGATGCGGTCGTAGATGGCGCACACGCCGCGCGCGAGCAGGAGCACTGCCTTGTCATAGGTCCACCTCCAGAGCGAGGAGTCCCTGAGCCGGCGCGCTTCGTGACGGCGCCACCGCGTGCGCTGCTCCAGCGCGCGGCGCGCCTCGTCGGTGGGGAGCTTCCGTGCCGACTGCTCGAGCTCGGTCAGCGCCTCGAGCTCCGCGTAGAGCGCGGCCGTGGCGGACGCCAGGCGGTCGAGCTTGCGGACGAGCTTGGTGGCCTCGGACGGCGAGTCGACGGCGAAGGCGGCCGCGGCGGCGTCGGAGCGGCCGGCGAGGAGGTCGGAGTAGACGTGGTCGAATCCCAGCAGCGCAGGCACCGTGCACCGGCGGCCGAGGCGCGCGGCGACGGCGGCGACGCGGTTGAGCGCGTCGAGCTTCTCGGCGAGCGCGAGCGCCAGGAGCCGCGCGTCGTCGCCGGGCACGAGCGCGCGCACGGCTTGGGAGCCGAGGCAGAGCGGGCCGAGCAGCCGCGCCGCCTCGGCGTCGGAGAGCGAGCGGTAGAGGTTGGCGGCGCGGGACATGGCGTTGGCCACCTCGAACGACAGGATGCCCACCCTGCCGTCCTCCGGCGCCGCCGCGTCCTTGGCATTCGCCACCGGCCTCACCTTCTTCGACGAGGACGACGACGTCGTCATGGACAGCACCTTGTGCACCAGCGGCTCGGCCACCATGGCTACCTTCCCCCAATACCTCCTCGACCAAGATCCGCTAGCACAAGCTAGCAAACGGCCATGGAGATGCTCCACAAAGACAAGAGAGAATATACAAAATCCTAGACCTTTCCGCGTCAACCCCGCGAAAAATCTTCGCTTTCGAAGCAAATCTCGCCAACTGGCAACCCAATAAGGCAATCACGAAACCAAAACCAATAGTAACAGTCAAAGCAAGAGGCCAAGAAAGGCGACTCTTCCTCACCCGCTTGCTCTGATCTCGACTTGAATTCAATCCCTCCGATTTCGCGTCTCTCTAGCAGCGAGCCAGCACTAGCAGCAGCAAGAAGGAACAAATGGCGGCGGAGGGGAGCGAGCAGAGTTGCCGAATGCCGACACGCATGGACACATTGCAAGACTAGTCTAGTACCCCAACGCTAAAGAAGAAGAAGAAAAAAAATAAAGAAGGAAGAATTTCTCGGGTGGTGTTCCAAGAAAGAAATGTGGAAGCGCGCGCTCGAGCTCAGATGGAGACGAAGGAGAAGGAGAAGGTGGTGGGAGGCGGAGAAGGAGAAGGCTTGGTTTCGGCTTTGGGTTTGGGTTTGGGCGAGGAGGCGGGCGTCGCCATTGATGCACTCACTGCTCGTGCTCGGCCCTCCAACTCTTCGCTGGTGGCATTAAATCGCCATAAATTGGAGCGGAGCAACGCAACAAAAAGCAACGAGCTCAGCAGCAGCCTCGCTTTGCTGGTTGCTGCTGCTGCTACCCCCGGCCTCAGTGGTGCAGTGGTTGGCTGGCTCGGCTCCGCCCGGGTAACTTTTCCGGTGTCTTTCTACAATATTTTCTCCCGCGCGAACGACGCATCACATTAGCCTTCTCACGCTGTCGCGTGGGGCCACGCGCTGAGTTAGTAGCAGCAGGGCCCACCCGTCAGGGAGGCGACGGGGTTGTCGTACGTGGAGCGATTATTTTGCTTGGGGCAGTAGCAGTTGCATTTGAAAAGGGGGTGGACTTTGGAGCAAGTAAACTTACCGCAAATCACGTCGCACGCACGGTGACCTCACGCGGTTCGTACATGTAATGTTTTACATACAGGTCCTAAGATGCTGTCAATAGGGGTCCCCTGGATAATTCCCATGTGTACCTTGGCCCATAATACATAAGTAGGGGTAGAAACAAGCCAATTCTAAGCCGGTCACCCTCACCCGGCTCGGCTAGTTAGTTACCGAGCGAGCCTGAGCTGAGCTCAGGAAAGGGTCCAAACTGAAAAGCCGGCTCGGCTCGGCTAATTAGTTACCGAGCCATCGCGAGCTACTCACAACAAGTTAGGGAAAAATTGGTCTTCCAACCTATTAAAACATTAACCATTGTAAAACATAAATTAGCATCGTACATATGAGTATTAAAATGACTTGTGAATGCATATGTGGGTTTTAAACTATTTTATTGACCCTTTTAACAATAGGATATATCATTTTCTAATGATCAAGAAATGAAATAAATAGCGTTAGCATGTAAACGAGCCAAGTACGAGCGAGCCAGCCTTTGACTCCGCTCGCTAATGGCCATGAGATGGAAATGGGGCTCAGCTCGTGCTCATTTACAAATGAGCCGAGTACCAGTTGAGCCTGAATAACTCGCAAGCTTCGAGGTAAAGTTTCAGCTCTACCTATAAATATGCATCCGTATATGTGCCTAGGGTTTTAAGACATGATTATCTACGAAGCCCCCTTTTAAAAATGACTTGGGGAATCACCCCCTAACCTAAGCAGTCGGTATCCTCTACCTTTGGGTATAAAGGCAGAGGGATGAACAGTGCCTGTGCATTTGGTTGATTTCAGCCGTTGGATCAAAAAAGATGGATCAGATCTGTAGATGAACAGTGCATTATGAATAGTATTTTCGCTACAGCATCAGTAAACAATGCTAATAAACAGTGATTTGTTGCGGTGTTCGTGCATTTTCTCCTATTTGCTACAGTGCCCCTCTGCATTTTACCATACAACGGCAGAGGATACGGATTGCAACCTAAGCGATGTAACGCGTAGAAAATACCGTCAAGAGAAAATTCTAATCAAAAGAAAAATTCCATGATTTCGCTGTTCGTACGTATATTTCATTGGTTGATTAGAGACTTACGACAGTTCGACGAGAAAATGAACATGGATGATTGAACGAATGTTCTCTCTAAACATAATGGTGCAATAAAGAATGACGAAAGATGAAGTTAACTTATTTTATTAGTTTCTGGAGCTGTCGTTACTTTATTTATTATTCTTTTGCAATCAGGTGAAATATATATGTTGCCTTTGTTAGATGGTTCGAAATGACCGGTTAACAATACATATAATGGGTTTGCTAAATAATAGACGTCACTTGGTTTTTTGTAATTAGTTTTCCACTATTTTTCTTGATTAGTTTATATTATTTTTCTAATTATGTTTTTCTTTTCGGGCTGGTCTAAACGGTTGAACAGTTGAAATGACTGAATTTAAAGAGTTTTTCGAGATATATCAAGATTCGGATCCATTTTTTTGACTTGCTTTTTAAAATGTTAGTACTCATCTTCGAGAAAGTGAAAAAAGACTCAAAATATCATAAACATGTCTTTCAAAATACAAATAAGTCGTTAACCAGTTAACCTGTGAAGATAAAAAGAATAAAGACTTAGTTTGATAGTAAAATTTAGTTATTTCGTATTAAAAAATTTACAGCTAGAAGTTTACATTAATTTTAAATTCGTGTTAATGGACGGTCTTTTTGTTGATTTTGCTGGAAATTTAGTTTTAAAAGTTTCTTCGCGCTTTTGCGGTTAACTCCATGTATAATTTTTTAAAACTTAAATATAATTTGGTACCTGGGTTTTCTATCTTGTTTTTGGATAGATGACTATCGTATTTTTTTATAAAAAAAACTTTTATCGTTTACTCAAGTTATTAAGAGCCGTAATGCGTTAGCCTTTACTCAAGTTAAAAGCAAGAGATTCTCCCTGATCCGCGAAGTTGACCCACGCAAAGGTAGCTTTGAAACAGACCAGCAAAAACAATATACGTACTCTTGCAATCTTCTTCTTTTTGTTGTTTTCTTTTTAATTTACCTAAATATTTTACTAAACACTGGAGCACTTTAGACGGCTATAACAACTTGGAAAATCCGCCTAAAAAACTAGCCTTGCCCCCTATTTTAGAAATTAGCTCTCTTTGTTTTCCAAATTTACATATTCACTCCCTCTCCATACATAGTTGTCTATATATGAATGTTGGAGAGGATAGAATTATAGGGATCAAATAGTTGTTTAAAAGTAGAGCACGCGGCTCCGATTTTAAAAAACTGTTGGGATGCATAAGCCTATGTTAAACTATCTGGTCGTCGTGTAGTGTGCACCAAGGATTCAAATCCCATTCCAGGATCATCGATTTTCCTTTGAACGAGTTTCATTAATTGAATTTTAAACTGAGCGGAGCAGAGTGTAAAACAAGAAATAGTTAGGTTTCGAAAACCGTTTGAGTCAAGCGGGCAATCGATAGGAACGAAAGGGGAACTGGTGGTTCTTTTATCAAAAGGGAAAATGAACGATTTGTGTGGGAAATGTTGGGCTTTTGCCCCTTTTCTGGGCCGGCCCACATAAGAGAATAAGAGAGGGAGAGAGAGAGGAGCAGGCAGGGGGAGGCGAGCTCGCCCCGTTCGTGCCCCAGCCCTAGGGTTGGAGCGGCGCGGGCGGCGGCGCCGCCTTTCTCGGTGTGCGGGCTCCGTGGGGGCGTCGTGGCCGTTGTGGCCAGGCATCTCGGAGGGCCGGTAAGTGGCTCTACCCTTTTTAGAGGCCGCAGCTTCCTCTTCCTCTTAGTTCTGTGTGTTTTCTCTGGTTTTCCCCATCTCCTCTCGCAACCTCACTATTCGGTGTTTTCGTCGGAGCTCCGGCCGGCTTGCTGGTCGGCGCTGGTTGCTGGAGGTGTACCCGCGCCGCTCTCTGTTGATTTGGTGCTCGGCGGCCACGAGGTGGACGCCGTCCTCTTGCTGCTCCTTCCTTTGCTCCTCGGGTTCCTCCTGTGGCCTTCGGCTGCGATGAGGGATTTCGGCATCGTATCTCCGGATCGTTTCGCTTGTGGTGCTTAGCACGGGCGATTTGATTTCTGGGACCGTGCCTTGCACGCTTTGCCTCGGCATCGTTGGCTTGGATCCAACGCACTGTAAGAACTCTCCCTCTCTTCTTGTTCAGTGGACCGGCTTGGTTGTCTCTGGGAGACTAGCCTTCGAGCTAGAGGCCGTTTAATCAAATCTGGAAGCACTGTGTTGTGGCTCTGTTATTTTGTTCGATGATGATTGCAATCTATGAGGCATAATAATCTGTTAATAAGAATTTGCTCGATCAGGATAGTATTGCTCTTAGTCTTCCTGCTTGTGTGTCTATGTGTATTGTCTATTGCGAGGTGCCTGGATTATTTGATTAATTAGTCTGCTACACTACATGCTGTTTATTCAGAAAAATTAGTTCTGGTTGTGCCCTTCACTGGTTTCTGTAGTGTTCTTTTAGTGGCTGTTCAAATCTGTCTAGAGGCTATTTTACTTGGCCGAACAGCAGCAGTGCCCTTTAATCTTTGACACACTTTGTGGCAACTTGATCATACACATAGAGAAGTTCTTTAATGTTTTGATCTAGAGCAGTACTGTCTAAGGATTGCATTCCTGTTTTCAGATTATTTAACCCGTGATTTATATGCCCAAATACGGTTGGATGGCTAATTTAATTAGCAACCCATGTTTGCTGGTTTTATTGCTGTTGGCAGCTTTGAATCTGTTTGAGGATATCATGTATTTATATGTCTTCTTGGTCATATTTGAGAAATACATGCTATATGATTCAATTGACTTGCATTTAATTATAGCTGTACTCATGGTGGAATATTGTATTATCTTGCTCATTATGCTAATTTTGCAACAATCCAGAAATCAAATATTCTTATCTATGGCCTCAGGGAGTAGTAGCGACGTAGTTAAGCCTGAGACATTTGACGGCACCACTTTTAAACGGCGGGCACGCATTAAGGTCGTGGTTGAGAGAGTTGAAAATCCACTGGGTTATCTCTGATCCTCCGAAGGAGAAGAAGAAACTTGAGGGTGAGGAGAAGACCCGGTGGGAGAATGCCAACCACGCAGTCCTAGCACGATTGTTAGCCGTAGTGTCAAATAGGCTTTTCGACACCTACTCCACTTTCACTGATGCCAAGGAGCTGTGGGATGACCTGGAGCTGAAATTTTTACAAGGGGATAACAGGAATGAGAGCTTTGTGGCCGAGAGTTACCTGAACTACAGGATTGTGGAGAACCGCTCGAGTTTGGAGCAGGTCCAGGAGCTTCAGCTCCATGTGAGGGACCTGAACCAGTTTGAGTGTCTCCTGCCTGAAAGTTTTCAGGTGAATGTAGCTCTGGCTAAGCTCCCGCCCTCGTGGCGTAACTTCGTGACCGCTCGCCGACACATGAAGGAGCGCCTGACGTTCCCTAAACTTCAGGCAGCTATAAATGTCGAGAGTGGGCCCATGCTAGTAGAGGCTCAAAGCACTCTACGTTCCCTGTTCAGGCCAATGTGGCTGATGCCAAGAACTCCAAGGCTGGTGGTGGGAAGAAGAAGAAGAAGCCCAGAACCAGACTGGCACCAATGGCAAGAACATGAAGAAGAAGAAAGAGGATCTGGTCTGCTATGTGTGTGGCAACCCCGGGCACATCGCTCTAAGGTGCCGTGACCGCAAGGGCAAAGGACCAGGACAGCAGAACGGCCCTCAGGCCTAGGCACATTTGTTTTTAAGAGGCCCATTTCAAATGTCCTCACATGATTTTCTAACTTTTTGTCCTGAAATCAAATTTCAAATTTCACTGGGTTAAATAGTTAAATTTGAAAGTATTATGTCCCATCGTCTTGCTGAATAGTACTACTATTTTTATGCTTTTTGCATTTTATTTATAATATATTCTTGTTTGAGTTTTCTAGTTTTCTAATCCTGCTCCGTCCAATTTTATAAATATTCTTCGGATTTTGAACGTGTATACTACTAACATTATTATAAGGGTTCGAAGCATATATGCCACTACAAGTTGTTTTAGATGAAAGTGTCACCGCAAAGTCGCCTATACTATAGGCATAATTATAAAGCGAGCAAATAAGCATAGATGTCATTACCAACGATTTAGCGAATACCAATATTCTAAATAGCGGGCTATAGCGCCACTATAGCGTTTTGGACATGTAGACGCTACGCTATTGCACATACGTCCGCTACCATAACTAAGAGCACAATCGCGCGATTTAGCGGCGTTAAAATGCATAGCGGGCCATAGCGTTTACCGACGCTATTCAAGGTTCAATGCTCGTAGGCCGAAATTGAATCCCACTCAAATTGCAACACTGGTCTCGGCGCAAATTAGGTACTCTGTTGTGATAGACTTGTCAGCTGTCATCTACTCTATTGTCCTGTTTGTATTTGTGATGTAGTGCACTAATAAATAATAAATTCTATGATCATGGCTTAATCTTATATTGCTTATGACTAGGACAAAAAAGCTGAAATCCTTGTTTTTTGACTTTGATTTTGTCACTTTGAGGCATATATATGCTATGTTTTTACTTTTTTTTGAAAACCGCTAGCCTGCTTAACGACCACTATAGCGGTGATAGAGCTGTCTTAGCGGTTTGAGGAGAGCTCCGCTAAAATCGATATCCCGCTATTTAAAACATTGGCTAATACACAAAATCAAATTAGAATAAATAAATACACGGTCTAAATTTTGGGTCCCATGTGTCATCCTCCCTTCACTTTCTTCTTCCTCCTCCTCTCTCTTTCTCTCTCTCTCTGTACTCGAGCCGGCGGTGGCGGCAAGGTTCTTAGCTGATAGAGTGGAGCTCCTCCTTGGGCTGGTGGTGATCCTCCATGGTGGCAGCAACATAGAGCTCCTAAGCTAATGCAGCGCGGAGCTCCTCCATGGCGGCGGCTACGAAGAGCTCCTCAACTGGTGTGGTGTGGAGCTCCTGCTTGGATCAGTGGCGCAAGCAAACGAGCTTGCAGGGGGGGGTCTGCGGCAGCGAGCTCGCCATTAGAGTGGTGGATGGCAGTGACGTGCTGGCGTTGGGATGGGTCGGCAGTGGCGAGCTAGCGTAGAGAGAGATGGCCAGTTGCGGCGAGCTCGCATGAAGAAAAAGGGTGGCGGGCTGGCGGCGACAAGCTCGCGTAGAGTCGTAGAGAGAGAGGGAGAGGCTGGAGAGAGAGGTGCGGGAGATACGGAGAGGGAGAGGTGTTGTCGACATATGTTTAATTGGGGGTGTTGTCGGCAATAATATATATGGGGCTATGCGCTGGATCCAAACTCGATGGTAACACAAGACAAGTGATTATATAGGTCCAAACCCTTGCGGTGGAGGTAATACCCTAGTGCTGTGTTCTAGAATTATGATGAGGGGAGAATATGAAGATCTCTCAGGTATGTTCTCTGTCTGGTATTCTCTGTGGGGATGGATCTCCCGAACCAGGGTCCCCTGCCCGGCTTATATAGTTGGGGACAGGGTTAAAAAGTAGAGTTCTTGTCGGTTACGAGATATGAATCCTATTTCTATCCTTCCTTCCTGGACACGTAGTTATCCAAAATTACAATCAAATCTTTCCTATTTAGGATCGACTTCTATCTTTATCCTTTCCTTGCCATACAAGGTAGAGCTCTATGAAGGAACCAAAGGCCGAGAGGGGGGTGAATCGGACTATTTTAATTTTTACTTTTGTTGCACTTAGTCACTTAAGCAAGTTAAGACACACAGCTAGCGCGTGGATTCCTACACAAGTCTAGTTGGCGAAAGCAATCGAGGCACAAGTGTAACATGCACGAAGGCACTCACAGGCAGTGGATATCAAGATGCGGTTAAGTAAATAAGACAGAGAGGCGCAAAACGAGTTGTTTACCGAAGTTCGGTGCTCAACACATGAACACCTACGTCTCCGTTGAGTAAACTTCTCACACAGAGAAGTCGGGACTCTCTCGTCCCTAGCCCTCAATCCACTCGACGGTAGCTCTTCACCAACACATGGTAGACGAGCTCCAAATCTTCACACGAATCGGCACCCTTCATACGCGAAGGACCCGAAACACCGACTTCACAAGCGAAGCCGACCTCGAACACACCGAGGATTTAGCACATCTCCGACGCAATGGACAAGAGCACCTTGGGAAGCAAGGTGGCCGCCGACGCAACGACGGGCTTTTCGCACCCCGACAAACGGAGAGGAAGCACCGTGAGAAGCACGATGACCTTCACGAAGAAGGGTTTGCTTGTAGTACGGTTGATGGAACTTGGCGATGACGATGTCTCCCGGTAACAAGAATCTCACGAGCACAAGATCGGAGACACCACAACTCACCCAACCCTCATCCCACCATGAAGGATGGCAAGACAACCATGGGAGAGGGCACAAACCTTGGGGATGACGAGGAGGAACCTAGGGGATGCTCTCTTCTTCTTCCTCTCTCCTTCTCCCTCACACAATCTCTCAAGCATATGGAACCCTAGGTGGAGATGGGAACCATGGGAGAAGCTCTCTTGGTGGCTAGAACAAGGTGTAGCTGCTAGGTAAGGCTCTCTCAAGTTTCTCCCGTGCTCCAAGCCCCTATTTATAGGCACAAGGCGAAACCCTAGCAATGGACGGCTCAGATTCATTTTCCTGAAATTTAGATCAATCCATCGGACCCCGTCCGGAGCTCATCGGACGCCGTCCGATTAGGTTCAGCCCAAAATTTGTACTCTGTCAGACGCCGTCCGATAACTTACAGGACGCCGTCCGATAAGGTTTTGGCCAAATTTGTACTTCATCGGACGCCGTCCGATGGCTTACCGGACGCCGTCCGATAAGGTTCAATTTTCCAGATTTGGGCGCTGTCGGACCCCGTCCGAAGGGAGTCGGACCCCGTCCGACAGAGAGAGTGTTTTTCGGGACTTAGTCGATTTTCACTTCAAGCATTTACCGGACCCCGTCCGATAATTGTCGGACGCCGTCCGACAGTGGGGTTGCAATTGGGACTTAGCCAAATTTTGGCTTGGGCTCATCGGACGCCGTCCGACAAGGGGTTGACGTCCGTCCGACGGGCTGAAATTTTTGCCCCACTTGGATTTTTGGCTCTACCGACTTCGCCCGACATCACACCTAGGGTTGTGGGCCTACCTTATAGACTTGTGAAATCGGCGGGAGGTTTAGATCACTTGGGCGGGGAGTTTTGTGCCTAAAACAAAATATCTGGTTTGGGTTGCTTAGAGGCTACGAAACCCTGGACAGCTGGACCCCCGAACCTTATCGCCCCTGGGACAGGTGTACTCGCTCTAGATGGTTCGCTCAAGGCTAACACCTGGTACTCTCAAAATCCCCATGGGACCCACGACTGATGTTTCTGGACCTGTGCTCAGTGGGACCTTGCATCCAGAGAGTTAGAGTCTTGCCGATAGCTGGGCTGGGCCAAAAACGCACACAAGGAAATCAAAGAAACTACGAAACAAAGGAGTCCTTATCCTTGGCGTTCCAGACGGCCCAGATGCCATTAATTCCCAAAACCAAATAAGCCCCTAGGAAGCTTGCTCTTACAATCTCCCCCTTTTTGGTAATTGATGACAACTCCTGCAAATCTTCCTGCACAACCATCTCAACGAGCATATATGTGTCTGGTGCTGTAGATTAGTTCCAACCAAACAAAATAGCATGACTTCACTTGACATAACAACTAGACATAAGAATTGAAGTGCAGGGCAATGCCAACCTAAGACCTAGCTCCCCCTAGATCAATGCATATCAAGTAAGCGAAATACCAATTGAGAGAGAACACGTCAAGTGCATGAGCAATTCAAGGATCAAGATTTGCAATTCTTTCTCCCCCTTGGCATCATTGAACAACAAAGGGAATATGCATAGTAAAAGAAATACTTTCATGAGCTTTGGGAGTTATACGAAATCAGATGGCACAGATGATCCACCACATTTCATTTTCAAGCTACTCTAGCTCAACATGTCACATAGGACAATATAAGCTGATATGTCGTGAAATTCAAGTAATTAAGAACTTAGAGCATGGTTTGAGTGAACCAAAAGCCAATAGTGCCTAAATGTGCTCAAGCCAACAATAGAAGTCACATTGTATGCAACATCTCAAAAACTCAAGTTTTCTCAAATTTTTCATGTCTCAAGCCTTTGACGATGTTGTCCAGCATTACACTGAAGGATTCAATATCTTGGTCATCCAAAGCTCCCCCCAGTTCATGCCTAGTGCAATGGCAAGCCATCTCGTTGGGAAGACATTGGTGAGACATATGTGAAGAATTATTTTAAAACCTTATTTGATATTTTTGCACATTTTTTTTAAGTTAATGACATGCTTAGAGCAAGATATAAAAGATCATTCAATAAAGTTTGAGCAACACAGAGGCAATAAGAGCTTTGAGTTTGCCTAACACATGTTCCAAGCGACGGTTTGCATATTGAAATAAAGTTAAGCATGTATTGGGCTAAGTGACAGTATACCTGAGAGCAAACTATTCAAATCATGTAATTTTACAATAGTGCACAATTTGAACTAAGTATAACAACTAAAGCTCAGTAAACTGTCTCGAACGCTAAGTTTTGCCAGGTTCACACATATAGCCCCACGGCTAGCTCAGATCACATTTGACTTATCTAGTATGTTCAGCTCATTTCTTAATTTGCAAAATCGTACCTCATCCAGTGGCTTGGTGAAGATATCAGCAAGCTGATCCTCCGTCCGCACAGATCCAATCACAACGTCACCCTTCATCACATGATCCCTAAGGAAGTGATGTCGGACGTCTATGTGTTTGGCACGCGAATGTTGGATTGGATTGCTTGCTATCTTAACAGCACTCTTATTATCACACAGAATAGGTACATGATCAAGTTTTACGCCAAAGTCATACAAGGATTGTGTCAAGAATAGGATTTGAGCACAGCTACTCCCTGCCGCTATGTACTCTGCCTCAGCAGTAGATAGCGCCACGGAGTTCTGTTTCTTTGAATCCCATGACACTAGACATCTACCGAGAAGGTGACAGGTTTTTGAAGTGCTCTTGCGATCAATCTTACATCCGGCATAATCTGAGTCAGAATAGTCAAGGAGCTTAAATCGCGCACCCTTATGGAACCAGAGACCTATATTAGGAGTGAATTTTAGATATCTGAAAATCCTTTTGACAGCTTTCAAATGCATTTCTCTAGGGGATGCTTGGTACCTAGCGCACATGCACACACTAAACATGATATCCGGTCTAGATGCTGTCAAGTAAAGCAATGCACCAATCATGGAACGGTATAGCTTGGGATCAACAGAATTACCTTCTATGTCGAGGTCGAGGTGGCCGCTTATACCCATTGGTGTTCGAAGTGGCTTGCATCCATCCATGTCGAAGCGCTTGAGGAGGTTTAAAGTGTACTTCTCTTGGCTTATGAATGTCCCAGTCTTGAGTTGTTTGATTGGAAACCCAAGAAGAAGTTCAGCTCACCCATCATCGACATCTCGAACTCTGCAGCCATCATCTGACTAAAGTCTTGTACCATCTTCTCACTTGAGCTCCCAAAGATGATATCGTCAACATAGACTTGACATAGGAACAAATGTTCATCATCCACCTTGGTGAAGAGTGTTGAATCCACTCTCACAACACTGAATTTTTTGGAGATGAGAAAATCACTGAGTCTCTCATACCAAGCCCTAGGAGCTTGCTTTAGCCCATACAAAGCCTTCGACAACTTGTACACATGATCGAGGTGTTTTGGATCTTCAAATCCTAGAGGTTGCTCAACATGACTAACTCCTCAATGTAGCCATTCAAGAAAGCACTCTTGACATCCATTTGCTTCAAAGTGATGTTGTGACAAGTGGAGAATACCATAAGCAGCCTAATCGCATCGTGTCTAGCCACAGAAGCACAAGTGTCTCCACAATCCACACCCTCGATCTGAGTGAAACCCTGAGCCACAAGTCTTGCCTTGTTTCTGACAACCAATCCAAATTCACCTGTCTTGTTTTTGAATACCCACTTGGTGCCAATCACATTGCAATCCTTGGGTCGCTTCACAAGTGTGCAGATTTTATTTCTCTCAAAGTTGTTTAGCTCCTCATGCATGGCATTGTTCCAGTTAGGGTCAGTCAATGCCTCTTCCACCTTCTTTGGCTCTAATTCAGACATAAAAGCATGATGCTCACAGAAGTTAGCCGTCCTTGACCTTGTTTGAATACCATGAGTCAAGTCCCCAATCACTTGCTCAGCTGGGTGATCTCGAGCAATGGACTGATGGGTCCTGATCAACTGAGAGGGCTGTCCAACTGTCTGCTCAACTGTTTCTCCATCCTGCTCACAAGCTGTCTCTTCCTCTGACGCTGGCTCCAAGCTTGAGCTATCTTGAGGCACAGCTCCCCCTGAGTCTGCCACTGGCTCAGGAGTAAGGGGTGGTGCGACTGTCTCATCCACTCTTGGAGCTTCAACTGGCCTCACATCCTCAGCTTCAATCTGCTCAGCTGCCCTTGCCAACTCCTCTCCACCAACGTCATCCAAGTTCTCATGTTGCCTTTGACTCCCATTTGATTCATCAAACTTTATATCACATGATTCTTCAATCTGACCACTTGCTTCATTGAACACCCTGAAAGACGACCCTCTAGCTGAGTACCCTAAGAATATCCCAGTGTCTACTCTGCTCTAGAACTTGCCCAAATGCTCCCTCTTCTTCTTGATGTAGACCTTGCATCCAAAGACTCTAAAGTAAGAGACATCGGGTCGTCTTCCCACAAGCAGCTCATAGAATGTCTTCTTCAGGAGCTTGTGAAGGTACAGCCTATTAATGCAGTGGCAGGCTGTGTTGATTGCCTCAGCCCAGAAAACCTCAGAAGTTCCTACTCATTGTGTATTGTTCTTGCCATCTCGATGAGTGTCCTGTTCTTTCTCTCAACCACTCCATTTTGCTCAGGAGTGTAAGTGGCTGAGAACTGATGGTCAATACCTAGCTCAACACAGAACAACTCAACGGAAGTATTAGTAAACTCGGTTCCATTGTCACTTCTCACCTTCTTGAGGGTACAGTCAAATTTGTTTTGAGCTTTCTTTACAAATTTCTTGAAAACATCCCCAGTTGGGGTTTTGTCTGGAAGAAAGATTACCCAAGTGTATCGAGAGTAGTCATCCACTATGACTAAGCAGTAGAGATTACCCCCAATACTCACATATTTTGTTGGCCCAAAAAGATCAATGTGCAAAAGCTCAAGTGGTTGGGAAGTAGACATGACATTCTTGACAGGATGAGCACTTGCCACTTGTTTGCCAGCTTGACATGCCGAGCAAAGCTTATCCTTCTCGAATGCCACATCTTTCACCCCAAGAACCAACTCGTTTTTGAAAAGTTTCTTTAAATTTCTCATGCCGACATGCCCAAGACGCCTATGCCAAAGCCAACCAAGTGTGACTTTGGCGGAGAGGCAAACCGAGATGGATGCGGCAGGCTCATTGAAGTTCACAAGAAACAAGTTTTCAAAACAAAAGCCTTTGAACATTGTTTTTCCATTTTGATCCAGAACCAACAATCCCTCAGATGAGAAGTTGCAATGGAAACCTAAATCACAAATCTGAGCAACGGAAAGTAGATTGTAGTTCAGAGTGTTTACTAGTAGGACATTGTCAATTGAGAGATCCACAGAGATTGCTACCTTTTCGGCTCCAATTACCTTGCCCTTGCTTCCATCTCCAAAAGTGACCTTTGGGGGTTTGATCCATCCTCCCCCATTGAGGTGAACAACCGGGGGTTGCCGGTCATGTGTTGGGTACACCCACTATCAACGATCCAATGGCACCCTTTACTCTGGTAGTTCACCTGCATTAGGAAGAGATCACTTTTTTGACTCAGGGACCCACACAGGAGGTCCTCGAGGGTTAGCCTTCAAACCAGAAGCAACGGGAGCAAATCGCTCAATCAAAGACTTAGGCATCCAAACATGTGCCTTATGCTCATTCTCATCCCTCAATCCAGCATATCTAGCAACTACCTTACCCTTGTCATTCATCCTAAGAAAGTAATAATCATACAACTCAGCATGAACTCTTGGAAGCCTGGGTTTGGTGTGCTTTGGGGTGTTCCTAGCTTGGTTTCTAGGTGGAGCTTGCCTAGCAAAGTTTTGCCTGGGAGTACCATTCCAGAAGCTAGGTGGTGGTGAAGCTTGCCAATTGTTGTATGGCATGGGAGGAGGACCATTCCAATTGTTGTACCTAGAAGCATATTGCCAAGCATATTGGTTCCTAAGTTGCCATGCCGTGAAATTATAGTGCCTAGGAGGTCCTTGCCATGTGCTGAGCCCATTGTGCATCCTAGGGCGATTGTTCCTAGTGTTCATGTTTTTAAACCCAGAATTATTAACATTGTTGGTGTATCCCTTGAACTTGTTATGAATGGAGTTTTGCCCTTTGTTAGACACTTAGGACCTTTTTTTTTTCTTCCCCTTAAACTTCTCAGGGGTGAATCCCAAGCCACCTTTCAGGGCCGGATTCCTTTGTTCCTCAAGTATCTGGTTAAGGACACGACTCCCCTCATAACACTTGCTAAGACCCTTGTCAAATTTCACAAGTTTGGCCTTGAGATTAGCATTTTCCATGACAAGTTCATCACACTCAATGGCTAGTTCCCTAGCAGCTAGTGCAAATTTGCATGAGTCAGGAGTGCACTCTACACTAGCAGAATTAGAAGCAATCATGTCACACTTAGAGCAAGAATCAACCAAGTGAACAATAGTACTAGCACTAGAGCCAATCAATGCACATTCAGAAGAAGCATCTGTGCCAGCAGGTGTCATGGTGATAGCAGGTGTGGTAGAAGCAGTAAATGGTGCAATCACAGGAGGCACAATCAAAACAGGTGAAGCAATCAAATCATCAGTAGCATGAGCAATTGGCAAAGCATCAATGGAAGCATTCTTTTCAGTAAGCAATTTGTTTTCTGCCCTAAGCTCAAGAATAGTAGTAAGCAATCCATCTACAAATTCATTCATGCCTTTGTTTTCCACATCAAGCAACTCTAACATTCTAGCTAAGTTAAGTTTCTCACCATTCAAAAGATCAATTTCAATCTCAAGAGAATCATGCTTAGCAGTGAGGGCATTCAGAGACTCCTGAAGAGTAGTGGCTCTAAAATGCTCCTTTCGGAGAACATTAAGCAACTTAGCCACATTCCCTCTAGTAGTCTCTTCATCCCACTCAGAGAGAGTTTCAAAGTCAGAATCAGAAGATACCTCAGTAGATGGTCGAGCCATCAAGCACTTGGAGGCTGAAATAGATGGTGATGAAACTCTTGGTGTAGAGGAAGTAGTGGAAGTAGACTCTTCTCTATCAGAATACCACACTTACTCTTGTGGTTCAGGGACGGCCACCAAACACTTTGTGGTGAAAGTTGGAGGCGGAGGAGTCATCTCAGCAATTACCATGGTGGCAAGTCCTTCACCACTTGGGTCCTCATCCTCCTCAGAAGCGGCTGAGTCACTGGAACTGTCATCGGAGACCCAAGTTCCAACAAACGCCAGCTTCTTTTCATTCTTAGAGGTGGCCTTGAACTCGGTCTTCTTCCAGTTCTTGTACTTTCCATCCTTGTGCTTGGGCTTGTCATCATCACTGCCATGCTTGCTCTTCTCCTTATGCTTGGTCTTGTCCTTGTGAGGGCACATGGAGGCAATGTGACCCTTCTCATGACACTCATAGCATCAATAGCTAGAGTGTGGGTTCTTGGTTCGCCTCTTGAGGTCGAAGCGTTTTCCGAACAGACCCATGATCTCCTCAAGCGCCTCAGGTGGGAAGAAGCTCGATCCTTCTTGATCCTTGGAGGTGGTAGGTTTGGACTTGTTTGGCTTGTGTCCAGTAGCCTTGAGAGCAATTGTCTTGATCTTCTCAACTAATGGAGTGGCTAGGGGCTCGATGATAAACATCTTATGAGCACGAAGTTTACACAGGAGAGCACCGGGAGTCATTGTCTCAAGTTCA
Source organism: Raddia guianensis (assembly GCA_036346415.1). NCBI lineage: Eukaryota > Viridiplantae > Streptophyta > Magnoliopsida > Poales > Poaceae > Raddia > Raddia guianensis. The sequence continues at coordinate 6,417,287 of CM070537.1, forward strand.
TTGCTGTTGGAGAGAACAGTGATGATGTCCCTATACTCCTGTCTTGGGAGAATCCTCATCATCTTCCTGCACACATCAACATCAGGCATAGAGAGTCTGAGCCCCTTGAGCTCATTGATTATGGGGTTAAGGCGAGTATACATAGCATTTACATTTTCACTAGGAAGCATCTCAAATTTATCAAATTGCTCCTTAACCACCACTAATCTACCCTCCTTGACAGTAGCAGTGCCCTCATGGATCTCAACAAGAGAATCCCAAATAGCCTTGTCAGAAGTGAGGTTGCTAACTCTCTCGAACACATCTCTACTCAACCCCGTGAGTATAGCATTCATAGCCTTAGCATCATTAGCCATAAGTGTTTTCTGGATTGGTGTGAGTGGTGCATTCTCAACACGGTCGATAGTGATGCCATTCTCAACAGCATCCCAAATGTCAGCGCCAATGGAAATAAGATCTCGCTTCTTCCATAAATCAAAGTGCAAACCATTGAAGATTGGGATCCTATTGGCAGCTACACTATCCCCTTTGGCCATCTCTAATGCGGTGAAGCAAAACTAGACAACCTGTGCTCTGATACCAATTGAAGGAACCTAAGGCCGAGAGGGGGGTGAATCGGACTATTTCAATTTTTACTTTTGTTGCACTTAGTCACTTAAGCAAGTTAAGACACACAGCTAGCGCGTGGATTCCTACACAAGTCTAGTTGGCGAAAGCAATCGATGCACAAGTGTAGGAGGCACGAAGACACTCATAGGCAGTGGATGTCAAGATGCAGTTAAGTAAATAAGACAGAGGCGCAAATTGAGTTGTTTACCGAAGTTCGGTGCTCAACACATGAACACCTACGTCTCCGTTGAGGAAACTTCTCACACAGAGAAGTTGGGACTCTCTCGTCCCTAGCCCTCAATCCACTCGACGGTAGCTCTTCACCAACACATGGTAGGCGAGCTCCAAACCTTCACACGAATCAGCACCCTTCACACGCGAAGGACCCGAAACACCGACTTCACAAGCGAAGCCGACCTCGAGCACACCAAGGATTTAGCACATCTCCGACGCAATGGAGAAGAGCACCTTGGGAAGCAAGGTGGCCGCCGACGCAACGACGGGCTTTGCACACCCCGACGAATGGAGAGGAAGCACCGTGGGAAGCACGATGACCTTCACGAAGAAGGGTTTGCTTGTAGTACGGTTGATGGAGCTTGGCGATGACGATGTCTCCCGGTAGCAAGAATCGCACGAGCACAAGATCGGAGACACCACAACTCACCTAACCATCATCCCACCATGGAGGATGGCAAGACAACCATGGGAGAGGGCACAGACCTTGGGGATGACGAGGAGGAACCTATGGGATGCTCTCTTCTTCTTCCTCTCTCCTTCTCACTCAATCTCTCAAGCACATGGAACCCTAGGTGGAGATGGGAACCATGGGAGGAGCTCTCTTGGTGGCTAGAACAAGGTGTGGCTGCTAGGTAAGGCTCTCTCAAGTTTCTCCAGTGCTCCAAGCCCCTATTTATAGGCATAAGGCGAAACCCTAGCAATGGACGGCTCAGATTCATTTTCCCGAGATTTAGATCAATCCATCGGACCCCGTCCGGAGCTCATCGGACGCCGTCCGATTAGGTTTAGCCCAAAATTTATACTCTGTCGGACGCCGTCCGATACCTTACAGGACACCGTCCGATAAGGTTTTGGCCAAATTTGTACTTCATCGGACGCCGTCCGATGGCTTACCGGACGCCGTCCGATAAGGTTCAATTTTCCAGATTTGGGCGCTGTCGGACCTCGTCCGAAGGTAGTCGGACCCCGTCCGACAGAGAGAGTGTTTTTCGGGACTTAGTCGATTTCCACTTCAAGCATTTACCGAACCCCGTCCGATAACTGTCGGACGCCGTCCGACAGTGGTGTTGCAATTGGGACTTAGCCAAATTTTGGCTTGGGCTCATCGGGCGCCGTCCGACAGTGGTCGGACGCCGTCCGATGGGGCTGAAATTTTTGCCCCACTTGGATTTTTGGCTCTACCGACTTCACCTGACATCACACCTTGGGTTGTGGGCCTACCTTATCGATTTGTGAAATCGGCGGGAGGTTTAGATCACTTAGGCGGGAAGTTTCGCGCCTAAAACAAAATATCTGGCTTGGGTTGCTTAGAGGCTACGAAACCCTGGACAGCTGGACCCCCTAACCTTCTCGCCCCTGGGACAGGTGTACTCGCTCTAGATGGTTCGCTCAAGGCTAACACCTGGTACTCTCGAAATCCACATGGGACCCACGACTGATGTTTCTGGACCTGTGCTCAGTGGGACCTTGCATTCAGAGAGTTAGAGTCTTGCCGATAGCTGGGCTGGGCCAAAAACGCACATAAGGAAATCAAAGAAACTACAGAACAAAGGAGTCCTTATCCTTGGCGTTCCAGACGGCCCAGTTGCCATCAATTAGCAAAACCAAATAAGCCCCTAGGGAGCTTGCTCTTACACTCCACGTGTTGGAATTTCCGATTTGTACCTTATCTAATTTTTAGGATACTTGTATTCGCCCATCATGGGGCGGCGTACCCTTGATGGATGGGGTTTGGCTAAGTGATTCATGTACCCGAATGTCGCGGTGTATAGCTGGCGGCTCTCTTTAGAGCATACTCTCAAAACACTTAATACAGGATCAACTCATGGTATCTAGCTCCGACTTGTGTGGTAACCAGCATTCGGTCTAGCATGGGCATATCACAAAAAGAAATTTGTTGGTTTGGTAGGTACCCAATTCCCGCTTGACACGGTGACTGTCAGTCGGCGGTTGGCCCATCATGGAGCGTATCATATCCCAAGCTAGGTTTGGCCGAGTGGTACTTGTACCCATATGTCGCGGTGTACATCTGGCGGACCATTTAGAGCGTACCATTGAAATCTAGGCCCAAGCCCAAACCGTAGTTGGTGCTCATAGAGCTGGGTGGCTCGTGGTTGAAGCCGTAGGCTTGTAGCCGAGCAATAGGAGCTTAGGGTGCAAGGTGGCTCATGGGCGAAGGCGTAGACTTGTAACTGAGCTGTAGTAGGCGCTTAGGGTGCAAGGTGGCTCATGGCCTAAGGCGTAGGTAACACTTGTGGCGTAGATCCTTCTTTGCTCGTAAACAAAGTCGTATAAGGCACTTGATAAAAAAGAAATCCATGAACTTCCGAGACTTGCGGAAGGCGGGATAACAGCCTTTAGCACTTGTCATGACAATGCTAGAAGCAGGATTTCCATCGGATGTGAACCCCCTGTAACATATAGAGTAGGATTTAGATAGTATCTGAATGAAAAAAAAATACTCAGATGCAAGTTCCAACTGCTTTATGTAGATAATTTTTATGCTTTTTGCTCCTTTACCTCTTTGATCTTTAATTACTCCAAGTAATTTTCCTTTGTTATGCACTCTGCTCGATTAGTCTAGCCCCCGAGCATCAGGAGTCGGCTCATAACTTTATTTCCCATGCACGCATATTGAGTTACTAGAGTTCGCCATACATGGGTCAGAGCTTTACTACTCAAAAAAGTACTCTGATTGCTTTACATTCGTTTGGTAAAAAAATCAATAAAAAAATATGTGCACATAGGTGCACACTATTAGGTGTAGCCCCCGACTTGCTACTTAGTTGGAAACCAATAAAATAGCAAATTAGGAAACAACTCAAATTTATATAAAAAGATCATGACAATGAAAACTTAGCTCATAAGTTCCTGACGCAGGTGTAGGCATGTACTCGAGCTGTAGACCTGAGCGCTCGTGGTGCAGGCGTATGCATGTAGGCTATCCGTAGACTTCGGCGCTACTGCGTGGTGCATGCGTAGCCGCGTGGCCGAGACCTAGACTTAGTCACTCGAGGCACAAACGTATGCTTGTAGCCGAGCCGTAGACTTGGTCGTTAGGGGCGCAAGCGTAATCATGTAGCCGAGCCACAGATTTGGTCGCTCGGGGCGCAGGCGTGCCGCCGAGCCGAGCCATGGACTTGAACTCTCATGGCGCGGACGTAGGTAGGTAGCCAAGCCGTAGATTTAGGCGCTTGGGGCATAGGCGTAGATGTGTAGCCAAGCCATGGACTTGGGCACTTACGGCGACGGCGTAGGCGCGCAGCCGAGCCGTAGCACTTGCGGTGCTGGCGTAGGCGTGCATCCGAGCAGTAGCTGTAGAGTTGGGCGCTTTGTGGCGCAGGCGTATGAGTGTATCCGATACGTAGAGTTGGGAGCTCGTGGAGCGGCCGTAGGCGTGTAGCCGAGTTGTAGACTTGGGTACTCGTGACGCGGTCATAGTCGTGTAGCCGAGCTGTAGAGTTGGGCGCTCGTGACGCGGACGTAGGAATCTTGCCGACCATAGTGTTGGGTGCTCGTGGCACGGGCGTAGGCATGCAGCCAAGTCGTAGACTTGGGCACTCTTCACGTCGGCATTGGTGTGTAGCCGAGCCGTAAAGTTGGGCGCTTGTGGCGCGGGCGTATGTGTGTAGTCGAGCCGTAGACTTGGGCACTCGTGGCACGGCCATAGAAAACAAATTAAAATTCTATCACGGAAACCTACGGCATCCAATCTGCACGTAGTCATACGAAAGTAGTCATTCAATCCCGATCAACACCGAGCAAAACATGCCGTGGTCATGAACGAACAGTGCGTGCACGCCGAGGTCACGACCGTGGTTGGCGAAGTTCCGGTCATGGTCGGAGACGATCTCCGTGTAGTCAGCAGAACTCCGCGAAGGTTGATGAAAGTTATCACTGGTCCTCAACGTCCCGCGAGGTGTGACACAGCCGATCCTCGTGCCGTGGCAGCTGTCGACGAGCTTTACGAGCTCGCCAAGTTTCGCTACCTCCTCACGAAGTCTGCCTTCAAACGGACGCCACAGCCACATCTGAATAAGCTCGTTAGAAATATAACGAGATAAGCTTTCCAATGCATTAATGATCACCCCCTTCTGAATCAATGGGAAATCACGACGCAATTTTCGTCTAGATTCTGAACGTGAATAGATCACATCTTCTTCTCGCGTTCGCCTTGTGGTTGATCAAGACAGCGCCCGATGGTGGGTGCTACGATAGTCGAGTTCAAGTGATTTGCTGCTAATGATACCCACCATCCGAGGTTCGTTCCTTGTCGGGTTCTCGCCATATCTGAGTTAAAAATTGACCCCCGACGAATTACTCGTTAGTAGGCGGCGGTCACGTTCTCCAACCCGAAGGGGAATTCAAGTGAAGTGTTGTTGAAGTCCCTCCCATATCGAATCGGATCCGATTCCGAGAGTGGATCTTGGAATGTTGGTGAAGTCTCTCACAGATCGAATCTAGTCCGAGTTGAAAAGAGCGAGTTTAGGCCTCGGCGCATTACGCGTTGCTATGCGGCGGCGACGTTCTCCAATCAAAAGAGGAGTCTGGGCCAGTCATTGCTGAAGTTGCCCTCAGATCGGATATGGTCCGAGTCCGAGAGCGCGAGGTTGCCGATGTTTGTTGGTAAAGAATTCAAAGTTCCCGAAGCCAAAAATCTGGTCAGGTGTGATGGCGACGATGACTCCGGCAATTTCTACCATCGAGTTTGATGAGATTGATCTTGACGCTACCTGTCGTTGGCCCAAGCCAGACAATAGATTTCTAAGGGCGGCCCCGCAGAGGCGAGGCTCGCGGAGCAGCTCAGGGAGCGGAGCGAAGACAAGGTGGGTAGCCAGGATTTGTTTATTGTGAATTGATGCCCCTCCACGGGTCATGGTGGCTTGTTTATATAGGTTGAGGGCATATGGGAAATCCCCTCCTTGCCCTCAAACCCTAGATGCCCAGTGGGCTTTCTTGTACATTTGTTTGTTTACATGATGGGCCATAGGCCTTCCTATACATGTGGCATACTCTATCCTAGCCCATTGCTCTGGGCAGCCCAAAAGATGGGGTAACCCTACCCTATGTTACAACACTACCCCTACCTGGCGCGCCAACCGTCAATATGTGTTTAACTGGGGGGTGTTTGTCGGCAAGAATATATATGGGGCTATGCGCTGGATCCAAACTTCATGGTAACACAAAACAAGAGATTATACAAGTTCAGGCCCTTGTAGTGTAGGTAATAACCTAGCCCTGTGATATGGAATTATGATGAGGGGAGAATCTGAAGATCTCTCAGATGTGTTCTCTGTCTGGTATTCTATGTGTGGATGGATCTCCCGAACTAGGGCCCCTGCCTGCCTTACATAGTGGGGGGGGGGGAGGGGGCAGGGTTACAAAGTACAGTTCTTGTCAGTTATGAGGTAGGATTATTATTTCTACCCTTTATTCCTGGACACGTAGTTATCCAGGATTATAATCAAATCTTCCCTATTTAGGATCGATTTCTATCTTTATCCTTTCCTTGCCGTACAAGGTAGATAACAGTCTAGGTAGCACCTGTGCGTATGTAGCCGACTTAGCCCATCCCTTGTTAGGTGGTCTTCGCGGCCCGTCATGCAAATACCAAGGGTCCATGTATTCCACAGGTGTACAAGCAGGAAGAAGGAGGTGAAGAGGAGAGGATGACAGGTGAGGCCACCATATACTCCCTCCTTTCCAGTATGGAAGGCATAATTTGTTTTTACTTTTTTTTTTCCAATCTGTAAGGCTCAGCTACATTGACTATTCAGAAGTTCCAGAAATACCCCTCTATGGACACTTATTGTGTAGGCAACTAATTAATTCTAGGAGTGATTATCGGTGGCGTATACTAGTGCAATCGATCGCAAGCGCTCGCGCGGTCGCTAGGAAATCGCACGATCTCCTTCCATGTACGCCGGCCACCGCGCCATATAGTCGGATGAAAACAACATCTCTGATCCATCTTCATCGTTGCACCGCCATGGACACCAAATTAGAGGCCGTGATAGAGAAGATTAAGAAAGGTCCCTACGCCAGAAAGATCTCGCTCGTATACGACCCTGAGGCCACGGTGAATATCAAGACGCTGGAGCATGGTCTGCGCGAGGCGGCGGTAGCCTTGCATGCCGCAGCGGCGGCCGACATGCATGGTGTTCCGCCAGTGGATAGCCTTTATGCGGCGGCGACAGCGCTGAAGGCTGCCGGAAACCTCATGCATGGTGAGGTCACCACAAACCTACGCGTTGCGGGGATAGGTTTGCGCCATGCAGCCTTCCATCTATTCTATGCGCCGGTGGAGGAAGTGCCAAACTCTGTTGCCGACGAGGACCTGTCGGACTCCGGCGCCGACGACGAAGTGCTGGACTCGGGCGGCGACAATGTCATGCCGGACTCCGCCACCGCCGACGAAGTGCCGGACTCTAGTGCTGATGAGGAAGTGTCGGATTTTGTGCCCGACACCCTTTTGCAGTAAACGATCATTTTACTCCTAGCGGACAAGTATGCATTTGAAGTTCAATCGCTTCTTCAAAGTTTATGCATTTGGATAATTAGACTGTATTTCAATTTTGTATATTATGTGAATCCTCGGTAATGACATATATATAGGTTTTGACACATTATAATGGTATCTCCAGCATAAAACACTTTGTAATTGTATTTTTGTCCGAGGCCGACTTTGTAATGGCATCTTTGCAATTTCCCTTTATAAAAAGTACAACAAAGCCAAATTTTGTAAGCATTGATTGCACATAATCTTACTAAGTTTCTAATATTATCGACACGACACCAATACATGTCATGTATACCTTTATATTTGCACCAATTTAGCTACAACTTGCATAAATCAAGGTTACTACTGCCAGTTTTTTAAGGAGACGCACAACAAAATCATTTTTATGCACGGTAGGTACCAATTATAGGCTGACACAGACTAAACGAAGTAGCTATATGTGTCAATTCATATGATAAGTGGAAACATAAAATTTGTTTATATGTGGCAGTTGAAAATTAACACCGGCGCATATAAAAGTTTTTGTTACATGCCCATTGAAAACTTCGTTATTGTGAGGCAATGTGGTGGTCAATCCATTTTTTGTGATGAGTATTTCACAATGTGTTTGATGTTTCTTGTTGAGTTTTTGGTTGAAAAGTTGATTTACATGATGTTTTAAATTGTTTGAGGAGAATTCGGGTTCACCGGACCTTGTTTGGAGCCCTCCAGACCAAGTTCGAAGGCTTACTAGCGTTGCCAAGTTGTTTCGGGATGTTAACCCTGTTTGGAGCTCAACGGATCAAGTCTGGAGGTGTTCGATGGGTTTTTGGGTCCACCACTGTCTGGTGGCTAGAATATGGATATCCACTATTTTTGTGCTTAGCCAGATAATGTTTGGAGCCATCGCACACTATCCGCTGGTCAATAGACCCAGTCCATCCGGAGGCGGATCCTCTGACTTACTGCAGAGGGCAGTGGGTTGTGTCACTGACGTGTGGGCCCATGCATGTGGGGCCCACATATCAGTGACACAACTCCAGAGGACAATAAGTCAGAGGATCCCATTCGGTCCATCCAAGGTTGTCTAATTTCTAGTTTTTCACTTTTTTGGAGCTCTTCTCGTTTTAGAAATTTTGTTTTACATACGAAACCATGGAGAATTTCGAAGTGCATCTTTTTCGTGTTAACAACCTTTTCATCTAAGCTTTAGAAAAAATCATAAAAAATCAACAAGATTGTTGTTGTATGGAAAAGTGATTGAAATGGCATTTTTGTTGGAGTTAGTGATTGCTTTGTTTTGGCATGCATCTAAGTGTCAATTCATCATGATAGTGGACTAATATGTAGGTGAACAAGGTAAGATTTGGTTTTTGGATGGACAAATCCGCGTTTACAGGTTCGAGTGGATTGTGGTTGGCAACATGTCGGGATGCGAACCGGTGGTTTGGGGGTCTAGGACAACAAGGAGGTCGCATGGGACATTTGGACTCGAACTTGGGGATCACAATGATGACTTGGATGATATACTTAGTCGGTGTGAGGATCCAAGGCTCAGCAGGTGATCGAGGGTGACTGAAACTTAGTGACTCAGTAAGGTTCCGACTGTGTCCAGAGTGCATGGACCTAGAGAGGCCACATTTATTGGGGTTGTGTTTGTATGTAGATGGCGTGTCCAATCAATCTTAGCCATCCAGGAGCGATATAAGAATATCAGCAATTTCTCACAAGATATCGCGATACCCTAGAGCTCCTGGCCTATATAAGGAGCAGAGGAGGTGTCTCCCTATCACTTGTCACTTGTGGGGCTAAGGTTGGGGTGAATTTAGGTGCACTTGTAATGGCTTTGCCCACCGAGGTGTGGCTTTGTAATACCCACAAACAAAAGTATTAGAAATCCATCAAAAGTTACTCAAGTTTGTACTTGTATTTATGATGAGTTTGTGTGATTGTTGATCGCTTTTGCTTGTGCAAGTTTAACCTTTTTACTTCCGTTTGGTTTGTTTTGATGCGAGGATCATGAAAGTTAGTTTGTTCAGTTTGCGTGGTGATAATCCACTTTTAGATCCAAGTTTTTTTGTTCATATTAATGATCTTTGCATAAAATGATGGATGAATTTCCATCCACCTTGTTTGAGCTTGTTTTGAGGGTTTTGGAAGGCCAATCTTCATGCTAGGATCTTGGGTAACATCATGGATCATCTTGATTATTTGTCTCCCATGAGCATGACCATAGATTGGATTTTCCTTTAGTCGCATACCAAGTGTTTGTTCTTGCTCCTAGAGGAAGATGATGTTGATTTTAGAGCCAAGCACCATGCTTTAACTTGATATCCGGTCATACACACCAAGTATTTGTTGTTCTTACCTTAATAATTATGGGCACGACTATCATGTATTTGTTGGATTGCTTTTGAGGCATTCTATGACGAAAAAACCTAGAAAATTTATGGCTCCCATTCACCTTGCTACAGTCGCCTAGCGTGGTTCCACAGTTTTATAGTTATATGTGTTGGTCGGTAATTACTACTATCACACGCAATATTTTGTCCTTTGATCTATCATATCAACGAAAAAGCGTGGCTTCCCACAATATTTCATACTTAACAAAGTTTTGCATAAAAAAGGGTGCAAAGCTAGTCAAAATGTGGTTATCACTTTCATTTACTAAAGCTAGACAATTTGACAAATCATGTGTGAAAATTTTGTCTAAATTACTTAAAATGTTGACCAAATGAGCCCGAAATCTTTCGTTCCTTCTTTCTAATGTTAAAAACATACTCTCTCCAGTTTCATAATACTTGTCATTTTGTATACTGACACGGTCTTCGAAATGCAACTTTGATCATCAATTACTAATAAAATTCACCTACAAAATCACCGAAAATATGATATTTTGAAAGTATTTTAAAAAGAATATACACACACACACAATTCAAATGGTTTAAAAGATTTTTATAGATAAAGTTTTAAAATTTTGACTTACAACAAATCTAAAATGACAAGTATTATGAAACTGGAGGAAATATATGGCAACGTTGTTGCAACTATGGTAAATCATTGTTGGTGCTAATAGATTTTTCCCGTAATTCCCAAACAATTCATGAGCGCTTTATAAATACAATCTGCGAAATCCCTATTTTCAAATCGTTTTAAAAAAACATAGACCTAATTTTAGAGCAAACAATCCGCTTGTTCAATACTTCGATTTACTCGAGTTTTTAACAAGCCAGATTACCCCACCTAATTACTACACCAAATTGTAGGGGCTAAAACGCAAATTATTCCCAGACGACAGGGCCGCCGATGCATCATCACAAGTTGTCGCACGGGGTGGGCCTCCTGACATGCCGACCCCACGTGCACTTGGGCCCACGCGTCATGGACCCCTCCGGGATTAAACAATCCGCTCACTCAGGGCAGCAAAAGCGGCGCTTTACGTTTTGACCTTCCAACTCAGGTGGGGCAGGTGGAGGACGAGCCGGTCTGCGTGGACCCGGTCCAGGTGCACCGCCGACGGATTGCTCTGTCTTGCTGCGTGGACCCTGTCCAGGTGCTCCGCCACGACGGATAGCTCTGCCTAGCTGGTCGAGCCGGTACGTCCCGTGTGGAACGCGTCCATGGAGTGGGCACAGTTGACGCCGGCTGTGTTGTCATCCTGGTACGAGCAGCTAGCTAGCTAGCCAGGCTCACGATCGAGGTCGTTCCAAGTTCCAGTCCAACCAGTCAACCACGCTACTACGTAGTACTCCACTATGAAACTTTTATTTTTTTAAAGAAAAATGTGCCAAGTGTTGCTGGTGCAAAACTGGTGCGACAATTTTGTTTTGTTTTTTTTTTTTGTTAATTTCAGGAGTTCAGGAGGGTGCACGATTGTTTTACATATTCTCGTGTCTCTACGAAAATTACGATCGTGATTGTATTTCTTAAGTACATTTTATCCTAAACTTTGGCCAGATTTGGCCAGATGTCTCTCTTTTTTTGGTTTGCAGGCTGAAGTCATCGTATCTATTGTTTCAACCCTAGTCATGTCTTGTTTAGTTACACCACATTCGCAAGTTTACTTGTGCCATGTACAAAGTGATTATACACCATTGTTTAAGGAGAATGGTCCAACTAAAAACACAACCAAAATGCTAACCTAACACATCTCTATTACTTCCTCCAGTTCGATTAATACTTGTAGTTTTGGACAATGACACGGTTTTCGAAATGTAATTTTGACCATCACTTACCGATAGATATCTACAAAATCCATGGAAATATGATATTGTGAAAATATTTTTCAAGACAAATTTATAAATACACCTTTGCTGGTATAAAACTTGTGCGAGAGTTTTTTTTTGCTATTTTTAGGAGTCTAGGAGGGTTCACGACTATTTTATAGATTCTCAAGTCTTTACGAAGATTAGGAAGATTCCAATCGTGTTTGTTTTCCTTGAGTACTTTTTATCCTAAACTTTGGCCGGATGTATAGAAATCATTACTCTCTTTTTTTCAGCGGAAGTCATCGCTGAAGGGAGAAACGGGTAGGCTACGCGAGCACAAAATCAAAATTTTCTACCGCAATTCACCCAAGATCGCATGCAAGGAGGGGATCATACATCGTTACCCTTGGCATGCCGATGTAGCGGAAGCAGATACGCGCACGTAGAGTAAGTAGTCGTTCACATTGCCTGGTAGCCGGAGATCCAACCGAATAGCGTGTCCGTGTATGACCGTGCATCTATCGGTATGCACACGTACCGAGCAGGAACGTCATGCGGGGTGTGCTAACACTTGATGAGGACATCGTCCACATGCATGGATGCGATAGCCACTCCTTCCTCTACTTCTTGCACTGCGATTGTGGCACGTTTGCGACAATTCATCGCATCCTCTCCTTCGGATACATCAACATGGCTTCATCGACCCCCGCCTTGGCCAGGTCGTTCACACAGTTGGTCTTCTTCTCTTTCGGACATGATGATATGGTATCCATCATTCCGTCCGCCACCTTGGCCACCACCTATACTTGAAGGCGCATTAAAGAAAGGCGCATATCCACCTCATCCACTCCTTCAGGTCATACAAGTCACACCACTCCAAAGACGGCTAAAGAGAAAGGATAGCTGAGTCCATGATTAGTTAGGCCATCTACACGCAACACAACTTTCAAACGGATGCCTAGGCCACATACGATGTCCGTTTTTTACGTTCTACCACTCTACGGAAAGCTTAGGAAACTTTCCAATGGATCTATTTTCACCTCGAAATTCATGCTGGAGCAACGGGAATCATGAAAACAAGGTGCTGCATCAACTAATTGGGCCAAACCGGGCCTTGTAAGCTTGTTGGGCCGAGGCCCATGTGGTGGGAGCCCTAGGGAAACCCTAGGACGTCCAGCACTCCCTGGCACGCGACGGCCATGCGTGGTGAGGGCTCAACTCGTGCTAGCTAGGGTTCCAACTTCTACGCAGATCATACCCACGCACAAACCCGTTAAACGGTTACAATCTGTTAAGTGTGTGACCCGTTAGATTCATTGCAAGTCGACCATGGATCCGAAAACCTGTTTGCAATCCAACGATCAACAAATGCACCTAGTAGTACGTATTGACCACCGAATGCACATAATAAATATTCGGCTGAATCGTGATACACTTACATACCGATCCGTTTGCCATGCGATACCAATCAAGTTTAAGGCGAGATGTGCGCCACCCTTGTTGATAGCTTGACCAATTCACTTGACAGTGTGATGGATAGAAATTATGACCAACTTCTTAGTCACAGTAACACGGCCGTGCGCTTTCCCTATCCATTTACACAAGGGATCTAGAGGTATCTCTCATATTAACTAGGATGAGCAAATTCCATCTCGATCATCACACCCCTGGCTTTTTAGTGTCATACCCAGTAGTCACCTTTATAACTACCCTGTTACGGTGTAGCGTTTGATGATATCAAAGCATACGAATCAATATGCTGGTCATTCATGACAATCTCAGGTCTAAAAACTATATAGGCGTACCACTCGAGACTAAACGCTGATGGTACTATAAAAAATAACAATTCACAACATCTCGGAGTGGGTCTGTCCGACTAGCTATGTTCTCTAACATGTATCCACGTACATTATTTATTCGATATCTCCATACCTTTGGTATGTGAAACATTACCATCAACCAATACATGCGCTAATCAAATCATCTCCGCTCTTCGTAATGATATGGATCAGGGACCCATTTGAAATCCTCGTAATGATATGGATCAGGGACCCATTTGGAATAATGTTACTTAAGAATATGTTTCACAATCAAGTTATACCCAATGAACAAAGGTATGACATTTATTTAGAAAACCGATAAACAATGTTATCATAATTACATGAACAAAGACATATTACAATCATCACCATGATTGATGTAGGCATATTCCCTTTAATCGCGTCTAGTGTTTCAATCCTACTTATGCCTTGTTTAGTTACACTACATTTGCATGTTTTATTGCACCATGTACAATACAAAGTGATTATACATCACCGTTTTAGGAGAATGTTTGAGTCTACTACAATCCTATCATCTTATGGTTTAGCCGCGATTCAGCTCCTCTCAAGACCAACACATGGTCTCAGACCCAAATCTCCTAAATGCATTGATCCAAATGAAACACAACCAAAGTCCTATTCTAACGCATCTTTATTAGTTGTTACTTAGAACTGACACGTATGAATATATTTCCGTCGATTGGTAATTAGTACCAACACATATAAATTTTGCCACGTGTTAGCTAAAGAGCCAGCAGTAATAACCCTATCTCCGCTGACTCTAACTCTGGTGATTCAAACTGAAAGGACACAAAGATACACGTAAATATAACATATAACCCGTGTTTGGTGTAGTGCTAATAGCAGCTTAACTAAGCAATATAATCGTTACCATTATTCTAAAACAAAGTGATGTATCGAACACAAAGCCAGAGAGGCAATGAAGCCATACAGGAGAACATGTCCACGGAACTGAGAATTCTTAAGACAAGAAAAAAAAAAATCTCCCGTTCGATGGAAACGTGGCAGGATAATCCAGTGTTCCGAGCGGAAGCGGATAAGTATCCACTTGAGAGATTCTTTGTGATGGCATTTTTAACCGGGATCCGTCTCCTATGAACAATCTCTGAACTAATTAAAGATTAATCATCGGAGATCATGCATTTTGAGAGAGAGAGAGAGAGAGAGGAGCAAGGAGGAATTAATCATATATTGGTCGATCATTGGTCAAATTAAGATCGCAAAAGCAACTACGTGAGTCCCGGTCTATAATCAGGTTACGTCGACATCACCGGTGTTGTGTTCTGTTTCGATGCTGCTACCAGGCTGCTTAGCACGTCGTTGTGCCAAATATGCTGTGAAACTCCCCCAGAGATTCAGCCTTACACGGCTGGGAGGTAGCTCGCTGATGGTGTAGGTAGCATCAACAGCCGAAAGTGCCCTGTTGCTGTTGATGGAGGGCGTCAGGTTCTTGTACCTCATATTTGTTGCTTTCTTGGCTCCTGATTATTCCCTTTGACCCCGAATCACACCATCTGTCGTAGAGTGGAAACCAGCTTCCTGATTCCAGATAACAGAATTTATGTGAAATTCATGAAGAGAACTCTTTTCACGTCTCCTTTTGACTTGGAGAAAGCATCATTATTATCCATGTTTGGGTCTCCCTTAGGATACAATCCTACATCCAACATGTTTTTTTTTGATATTCTTAGACAAAAAAAAGCTCGTATATGTACAATACTAGCCGCTCCGGTGCGCCTGTGGCGCGCCCATCGCGGGAGGGCAAAAACGCCGGGAGCAAGCAGCGCTGGAGGAAAGACCAGCAGCCGCCGACGACGCAGGAGAAACCGTGGGGCGAAGGAAGGGCGAAGCGAAGAAGCGGCCGGCGCACGCGGGGAGAAAACCGAGCGGGCAAGCGAGCAGCGAGCAGCAGGAAGAAAACCGAGCGGGTAACGTGCCGAGCAGCGCGGGAGCTGCCGAGTAGCGCGAGAGCTGGCGCTGGGCGAGTGCTGGTGAAGGAATGAGCCACGTGGCGAGGGACCAAAAACTCGGCTATGTACTATTATAGATGAAAGGGTTATAAGAGTTGATGGTAGATTGCTATGCTTATGCTTCTTCTAACTGACTATACTTCAAAGCTATTGTACCTTGTGGTTATTCGAAAGGGCTTGATTTCTTCATGGTGTTGGTCTTCTTTTATGGGCATCGAAATCTCCTTTATGGGTTACCCGTTTGAAGTGTGTCTGACCTTATCTTGCGCACTCTAAAAGTTTTTAGTGCTCAACTTCCTCGATGCCTTTGTCTTTGTGCGTGGCAAGCCAGAACCCTATCGTGGCCCTTGGGTCGGTATACGTCTTGTTGTGTCCTTGCTTCGTTTGGGATGTTATGCTGATGCCTTGCTATTGCCTCTATTGGTGGGTCTCCCTTGTAGTTGTTGTCTTGTCTTTAGTCAGAGAGCTAGGATGATCCCGCCGTGGGCCCTAGGGTAGGTATACATCTCTCGTTTATTGGTAAGTATTGCGAGATAGTGTTATTCCACCTAGCGGGTGTCATTTTCCTGTCATACGTTGTTCGCCACATGTTGTTCCAGGAGGCGTCATTTTTTTTTTGTTTAAATCCTGCCACTTATTACCAACAGAGGTGTTGCCTTGGTAACATTCACCATTAGCTAGTCCCCAAGGCTTTACAGAGTGAGCAGACCCAGAAGTCTGAAGCTCTTTAATGGAAGGTGAATGTGGAGACGCTTCTTTGGGCCTAGGCCTGAGCCCACGTTTTCTTCGGGCTTTATTCAAGATATGTTTCTAGTTGAAAACGTTATATTTGTCGTTCTCTCTCTCTTCTTCTCTGTATACTCTAGCTTCTCGCCATCATGCTTAGGTCCTTATTCCACCGTCTTTCACTAAGTTTTTGGGTTTCTCTATGTCCGAGCTTACCCCGTGCGACATTTTTTAGAGTGCTCTAAAATCGTTGGAGAACCGAGGTCATTCGGAGCGCCTTTCTTGGAGAACAACTCCTCTTGTACCATAGTTCCTACACCCTTAGAGGGATAGGTTGTAGTTTCTAATCTATTCTTGTTGGGGGGATTCTGCCATCCGGAGAGTGTTTTTTTCCGCGATATTATTTCCTTGCTGAATTGTGAGCTTTTCAATTTGTCACCTAATTCATTCATCTCTCTTTCCGTCTTTGTGGACCTCTGAGGGTTTTCTCAGGGTGGAACCTAGTGTATATTTGTTCTTGTATTTTTACACGATTCAAGTTAATAAGCACAGGGATGATGCTGTCGGGTCGATTTATTTCCGTCTTAGAAAAAATTCATATGTCCAATATACTGCTTCGGCCCTTAAGGAGAAAATGAAAAATTGGGATAAGAATTGGTTTTATTAGTCTGTAGGCTCAAGTAGCTCTGTCAGACATTTAGGGTGGATGCCCAGGGTTACTTCAATTCCCAATTAGGAGTTGATGTCTAATCTTGTAGGACTAGTAGTTCAGATTGATGGTCTGGTGAAGTTGGGTCTTACTGGCAAGCAAATAATTTTAGATTTTCTTATGAGCAGGATTAGCCCGTTGTAAAAAAAGGATCGCCCTTTCTTCGTGGCGAAGGGATGGCCTGATTTGAGTTAGGATGCCATTCGAGGTAAAATGAAACCCTATATATTTCTCCTGGTGTCATATCAATTCATCGGTATTCTCATTTTGAGTCGATTTTTTAGTTCCCACTGCTCGGTGGGTAAAATCGATTGCGAAAGATCTGCTGGAGTCATCCTCCTCTTAGACAGGAATAGGAGGCCCCAACAACGTTCATGAAAGGATTTACAAGGATTCCCAACACTCCTCTTTTCCTTATGTTTATGTCTAGACTACTGATTTCCCAATGTGTTGTGCTGTTTGCTAGGCGAACAAACTTACTGCTGTGAGCCTGCGTTCATCTCCGCGCTCTAAGAGCAAGGCTCATTGGGATGGATGAGTAGGGTCATCGAAGCAGCAATAGTCCTCCAAATCAGGTGAAGGTTATGTTGTCTTCGTGGGAAAGATACCACAGGTGCATATGGAGTATGTTGGCAAAGTAATGCCCATTCTAAATTATCATGACCACCTGCAGCGTGTCAATCCAGATGTGGTAGTCAAATTTACAGGGGTTAAGTGAGATCTTGTGCAAGTTTATGGGGCACACAATGCAATTTTCTCTTTTAATTTTCTATTTAAATATTGCCGCTTATTATAAAAAAAGAGTTGTTTGCCGTGATAACATTCATCGTCACCATGCCACACTGCACCGTCTGTGGGCTTGGGATTCTTTGGGGCACGTCCGTGCCAGGAAATACACTACACGTAAGCATAGGGGCATCCATGTCCGTCTTAGCACAAAACATGATATAAATGAGTTACTGCACAAGGCTCCCTGAGCTTCGAAAGAATTAGCTCATAAAAAGAGATTTTATCGTACATAATGATAAACTAGCCGTGTCAGCGCGTCCATGGCGCGCCGAGAAGAAATACCCAAGCGATTACATGGATTAAATGATATAATGTAGAAAACTTGAATTGTGTATGCTAAATCAGATCAAACAAATCAGATTAAACACGACTGAAATAAATAGTAATTATGCTTGAAAATATCGTTCCATGCAACTCAAATGGAGGAAGCAACCTTTTGTTTGCAAAGGCTTGCCTGATCACCAAGACCTAGTAGACCTAGAAGTAGCAATGGAAGCCATCATATGTCACAGCAAACCAAAAAAGAAATACAGCAGAATGGTAATGCCGACCTATATGTGGGCTTTGGGGAAAAAACTGCAAGAAGCAAACTAAATGCACCAGCCAAATAAATAGTGAAAAATGGTGGTAAAGAGCAAAGGATTTGCTTAACTCCTCCACCAGTATGGCACGAAATATTCGTAGGCATAAGACTTCAAAGCAAATAACACAACAGAACACCACCTATCTAGCAGAGTGTTGAAGAAGATGACATAGGCTTTAGCCATTATTACGTATAGAAGGAAACTCTAAACCTAACCAAAAAAAAGTTGGCCATCTAAGCCAATCTGCAGTATGAGCAAAACAGGAAAGCTAAAATACTTTAAGGAAAAGCAGGTATTAATGAGAATACTGACGTTTAACCATGGAAATGAATATATTATTACTAAACATAAAAGGTACTTAAGCATATAGATAATCAGGCATAGTATCGAACATTTCAGATAATGAGCTGAACCCCACGTTCAAGAACGCCCATATATTCGATGAGTTCCAGTTATATTCGAAAGCGAAAAAACAGAACTTTAGATGTTAACATTAGCTGTACCGAGGACAATAAGGACACAAAACAACATTACCTAAACTTAGGATGGCTGATAAAGAAGCACCAGTTCTAAAATGAAATACATTTACGATGGTACATTAGTTGAAGAGCATTTGGGCTCCATGTTCTACCCAGCCATCACTTATGAAAATATACATCCTTGTTGAAATCCCCTTGTCTGAAAAAAGAATCTAGAGATAGACAGGTCCTAGACCAAGCGAAATCTGTATTTTACAAATCATATTAAAAGATTCAGGTAGGAAGCACCTAAGAGCAAGCACTAAAATAACATAATGTCATATATACCTGCAAATATACATATATATAATCTGGATATAGAGAATAAAAAATGTTCTCATTTCAAACATAGTAAAAGTCAAAATTATGTATGATAGATTACCAAATATATATAGCTACATGGGAGGCACCTTGCAAAAGAATGAGCCGTCTCCAACACCCTTGCAAACTCAATTCCATTTTCAACAGGGCAAATCAGGTATTAACATGCCTGTCGACGGTTGAGATATCGATCTCAAGTCGCTAAGGTTCTTTAAGATTGAGATAGGAGACACGCCAAACAATGCGAACAAAGAACGAACAGAGACACAGCTTTTATCCTCGTTCAGCCTCTCGGAGAGATAATAGCCCTCGCCCAAATTTTTCTTATATATCGTGATGAATACAAGAGGTGGCTCGGCGAGACGAACAAGTCTCGGCGTGATTATGGTGTCTGAGAAGCAATAATGCGAAGATCATGCTAGGAGCCCTCTACACGCCGTAGGGGCCTTGTTTATATAGTGCGAGCAAACCGACCTACCGAGGGAATATCGGGCGGGCTAACTATGAGATCGTGAACTAACTCATACATGCCAAATATATCCCGAGGCGTATAAGGCATACTCCTAGTCTTGAGGATCACGACTCCTAATCCAATCCGGAAACCAACGTCCGGGTCTTCACGTAGCCGTGCAGAACTCTTGTTCGAGTAAGACTCAAACACGAATCCTAGGCCGTTACGCACCGTGTCGACCAAGAGGCTATTCGGCAGATGCACATGGGCTCGATAGAACCTTCCAGGAGCCGGGCCCTAGTAGGTCGCTCGATTGGGCCGTCAGGAGTGGGCCATGGCAATGGGCCGTAATCTAATCCCCGACAACTAGCCCCGAGACTCAAGTGGAAGGACTCACTAGAGTGGGGTCATCCTCTTGAGACTCTAAGTCACGAAGAGGGTATTTTTCCTGCTACAAAGACATGTAACGATCGATCAACAAAGTTAAGTTTCAACCGAACAAGACACGCTCGTCCGAACAAACTCGCCAAGATCGAAAGCAACTCATTGGCCGAACAGGAACGACATCCGTCCGAGCAGAAAGACTTTCACCTTCAAGCGCGGACATCGAAAAATAGCCGCTATGCACTCCAACGGTAACTTCCTCGTCGCCGACGGTGAAAACAAAGCACCGCTTTACCTAGCCGTTGTAGTAAAAACTAGCCGCTTTGGGACTAAACCGCTGCAGAGCCGCTTATACGGACTATAAAGCACCTAAGCCGCCATGCCAGCCACTGCTTCACGCCTTTCCTCTCTAAGCCCTAATTCCAACCGCTCGGCATCAAGCACCCAAGCTCCACCACCAACCTTGCTTGTCCGATCCCGGGAAACGCTATGGCCAAGTTCACCGCACTAGCTCGACCGAGGAGGACCTCAAGGTCCGGGAGGAAGAGGGCCACATTGACACCGTAGCTGGAGGCTACCCGAGAGGAGGATACTCCGGAGCCACTGGAGGAGAGTTCGTTAACTTCAACAGCCGCACTGCTCGGGTTGCGATCTCCCAAAGCGACTTCGCTGAGGCCTTCTTAAACATTAGCGGATTGGAGGTGGCGAACCTCAATCCGAGCAAAGATCCTCCAGATGGCCGCTTCGCACACCGCAAGAGGGCTATCTGAGCATCGATCCACCGGTGGGGCTATTCCTCCACTATTACACAAGGACGAGGAGCAGCTCCGCCGCCGGCTACCGGGTGCTACTACCTCAAGCTCCGGGCCACCGCCGACGACGCCCGATCCTCGCCCACCCCGCCGACTCGATGGGCGCGTGGTGGGTGAGGTGGTTCTACAAAGAAGCGGAGCGGCGACAAGAAACTCGCCTTCACCGGAAGGCGCCGCGAAGGAACCTCAATGCCTCGGCCGAGATGTCCGCCGAGGATTGGTACGACAGGAAGATCGCTTCCTCGTGAGCCTCGGGCTCACGGGCGAAGATCATCCGGACTTCACAAACAATGTAATCATCCGGCCGCGGAGAAGGTCCTATCCTTCTACAAGATAGAGGGATGGGAAGACATCACAAGGGAGAGCACGGTAAGTGCCTTTAAGACTCAACCTCTTCATTGATCGCTTTTCTCCAACAGAATTTAACGATTCCATCTGCCGCGCGGAGAAGCCAACCGACGCATGGGTGTCCGAAGGGTCGACGCCATGCTCAAGGCGGCGAAGAAGGACAGCGAGGTCACCGCGAGGTGGCCTACACTTGTCCGAGGAACGTGCTCGTCCGCACGCATTTGGTAAATTACTTACACCCACCGTGTTGCTAGACTTGCAATGTTGTTTAGTGCTAAAGCTCACTTCGACAACGCCGCAGAGGACCACCGATCCTTGAGGATCGAGAGGACCTCTCCGGTCCGAGAAGGAGAAGGTGAAGAAGGGCAAGACCAAGGCGGTTGCAAAGCCCAAGGTGGCGGCCGAGCCGACGCTGAGCTCGCCACGACACGGCGGCCGCCACCGCCGAAGAGACCAACAAGGGCGACGGAGCTGCATCGAAAGGCAGACCAAGCGGGCGCGCTGGTCAGCCCAATGAGGAAGAGACTAAGCCTCCCTCCTCGCCGAGCAAAGCGACGAAGAGGTAAAGAACATGACCCTCCGGCTTAGGCGCACTCGCAGACTCACCCGCCATTTGGCGCTGCTCGAACAGTCGCCGAGCGAGGAGGCTCGAAGAGGAAGTCGCAAGAAGGAAAAACTTCTTGCGCTGCGCGGGGAGTGCTCACCACCAGTGAGCTGAGCTCATCGTCGCTAACGCCTAAGGGCCAAAGCGAGAAGCCGCCAAGGAGCCCCGAGGAAAAGGCGGAAAGTTCCGCGAGGAAGATCGAGATCAAGCCCTCCACGGCAGTATGTAGAAATCGATCTTTTGATCTTTCCACCTTCGACCGTATAGACTTAATGATCAACTCTCGCTCATCACCGCCCAAGAAGAGACCGCCACGACGACGCTTAGGAGGCGCCGAAGCGGTCGCCGCCGCCGAGCATCTGCACGCGCGTCACACGGAAGTGAGGTCGGCGAGCCTCAAGGACAAGCCGGCGGCGTGGAGCTCGCCGCCGCTGGCTCCAGCCGAGCGATCGACGCGCCAAAGACGCTGTGGAGCGGCCGAGGCAAAAGTAGCGGCGGTGGCGCCACGGACTTCGGGGCCAAGGCGATGGTTCGGAGCGCCCAGCGGGACCGAGCAGCCGGTCCTGCCGCACTTCGTCGCAGGGCAGCTCACCCCGAGGCGACGGATTCTTCGGCGAAAGGTGGTGAAATCCCGCCGCCAGGAGCAAGAAGAAGCCCCGAAAGGTGTCGAAAGCAGTCGCCCCGCCAGGAAACAACGGCGCCACCGAGCGGAGTGGCTCGCCTCGCCGAAAGACGTTCGGGCGGAAGAGGAAGAGGAAGAGGAGAAGGAGCGCGAGACGAAAGCGCCGCCTGCCGCTCCCGCCTCGAAAGCAGATACGCCCCGCAAGAAGAAGGAGCGAACAAGGCGGCGACGGCAAGGACGCGCCCGCCTCATCCCGCATGAGCGGGCTTCGGACGATGGCTCGAGGACCGCTGCGTCGCGGATCGAAGCGCCGACTTGGCAAGGTAAACACCAAGACCAAATTTTGCTCGCTTTGAATGTGTTGTCGCAGTGTTCTCGAGTAGATCTTCTCCCTCGTGTCTTTAGGGATACCATGGCGAACTCGAGGATGGGGTTACCATCGAACAGGCCCAGATCAAGGCCCCTCCGAGAGCATCTCCGACGGGGACCCGGGCAGAAGCGCTCAGGCTGCCCAAAGCCGAGCCGGCCAAGGCGAAGCGAAGAGGCTCAAGGCTGTTGACCAAGGAGAGGCATTCTCCGAGGCTCTCCTAAAGGAAGCCGAGGAGCTTGCCACAGAAGCCGTGAAGGCGAAGCACCGCGGAGGAGAAGCCGGGCCGCACGGTGGCTTGAAGAGCAGCTTGTCGACGATCCCATCGGCGGAACCAGCTCATGGAGGAAGCCAAGAAGCTAAAAGCCCACCGCCAAGGAGGAGCAGACATCCGCGGACTCCAGTGCTAAGATCTCAACCTCGTGGGCTTCACAGAAGAGATCGAGGAGATGCGCGGATGACGGTGAGGGCGATCTCCGCAGAAAAAAGGTCAAGGAGCCGGACGAGCAGCTCAAGACGGCCGAAAGCAATGAGTCACCAGAGCGAGGCTCGAACGATCACCAAGGCCAAGACCGAGGAGGTCGAGGCCATCCGGCAGAGGCCGCGCGCAAGCCAAGCGGAGCAAGGAGGAGATCGAACGCCCGAAATGAAGCCCGGAAGGAATCAAGGCTCGTATAAGTCGTGCGCCTCAAGTTAGAAGTTGAGGAGTCAAGGAGCAGCTTGCTCCTAAGTAGCACCGCTGTTGTAACCCGAAGGGCCTTGTACCGAGACCTTTGAGTAATGCAATAAAGTATTTTTACCTTTTTTTCCGCAAAAAGAGCAGCAAAAAGACAAGAACGAATGAAACTAAGAGAAAAGCGAATAGCGCTAGGAAGTTTAAGAAACCGATAGAGCGCTTAGCCTAGCTCCCAGCTTCTGCAGTATCTCGCCGAAACCTGAGTTTGCGAACCCGAACAGGTGCACAAGAGAAAGAGCGACACCCTAGCCCCCGGTGACGGACGATGCTCGAGAACCTAAGCTTGCGAACTCGAGCACGCAGAGAGAGAAAGAGCGACACCCGAACCTTGCTCGATTTGTGCCGCAGTCTGCTCGTTGACGTAAGTTAGGCACTTCCGAGAGTAACCGAACAAGGAAAGTGCCTCTGCCGCGGGGGGCTTACGAGAGCAGGCTTTGCCAAGTGGTCGCGCTTAAGCAAGAAGTGCCTCCGCCATGAGGGCTTACGAGAGCGCATTTAGCCGCAAGGTGGAAAGGCCGTGTTACGCAACCCTGAGTTTAGGAACCTATCGAGACTAGACACGGGTAGGAAAAAATCCTTAAGATTGCGGAGCCAAGAGTTCGCAAGACCGGGCAACCATCAAGTGTTACCAGAGAGAAAGTAGTCTGAGTAGACAAACAGTGAAAAGGGCACAGAGGCCGCGAGGATTCACTGAAGAATTGGATTGAACTTTACATGGTGCCCGAGAGACTTGGACGAACTAAGGCGCCAAGTTTACAAAAGCGCAGCTAAGCAAACACGTAAAAGACCTACACAAAGAACTTACGGTCGGGTCGATGTTCCAAGTGCTGGTCAACTCTCTCCGCCCTCCATAGCCAGCGAATGGCCCGGGCGAAAGCGTAAGAAACGACCGTGAACGGGCCCTCCCAACGAGGAGTTAACTTGTTGGCATTGGACAAGTTCGGACACGGCGCAGAACGAGGTCGCCGCCTTCAAAGCCCTAGGTCGAATCGACTTGGCAGCGTGCGCCGATGATCTTGCCGGTAGCGTGCCATTCTCGACTTGTGCCCGGTCGCGTGTGCCTTCGAGGAGATCGAGATCGAGGAGGCGCTTGCTCGCCGTCAACTAAGTTGACCGAGCTCGCTTGGGCTAACCGAGTACGATTTCGCGGGCGTGATGGCTTCGCACCATAGACCAATTGGAAAGGAGTTTCCCGCCGCCCGGTACCGTCAGAAAGCGAATCGCCTGTAGGACGGAAGGGACTTCACAACCCGTGCCTTGCCGTGCTCGCGAGAGTAGCAAATACCCGCCGCTTAATACCCGGACTATCTGTCCGCTAGCTCGCCGACCGCTTCCATTGCTCGTGGATGTGCCACGAGGCGAACAGACCTTGGTACCCAAATGCTCGCAGATTCTCGAATAGCTCGCCGAATCGGGTACCGTTATCCGTGATCGCCTTATGGGGAATCCCAAAGCGCTGACCACGTTGCTTTTGAAAAGCGAACAATGCTTTGGCGTGAAGAGACGACACGGGCTCGCCTCAATCCACTTTGTAAAAGTGTCTATGGCGACGAGCGGTGTGTATAGCCCTTGTACCCCTTAGGAATGGGCCGAAAGCGCATCCGCACCCCATGTGGAAAAAGGCCAAGATGGGGGATCGCTTGGAGCTCTTAGGCGGGCTTGTGTGCCTTCCGGCGTGAAATTGGCAAGCCTTGCACTTAGTCACGATGTCCCGCATCTTGTAACGCAGGGCCAATAATAGCCCATGCGAAACGCTTTGTCGACCGTAGTTCAAGGAGGCGTGGTTGCCTGAGCACCCTCGTATGTCCCTAAGAAGGAACACACCTCCTGCTATGCGAGATGCACTTGGAAAGAACTCCCAGAGCACCTTGACGGTAAAGGGTGCCATCCATAAGCTTGTATGGAGCAAGACGCCTTGTAAGCCGAAACGCCGGCTTGTCGTCGGGCGGGTCCCATCTCGCAAGGTACCGGACAAATGGCGTTGTCCAAATTGGCACTGCCGATAACGGAGACAAGACCACTGCTCGCTGTTTCGTCCGGAGACGTGATTGAGGGCTTGTGAAGGTGCTCGACGAGCACCCTGCCGAGCAGGTTTCGCGTGAGGATCCATACTTGATAGTTGGTCGGCCAGAAGTTGTCCTTCCGGCACGAAGAGCACTTCAAAAATCGAAAATGCCGCCCAACTTCCTCACTTCAACCAGTATCGCGCCATTGAGTCATCGCAAAGACCGATACTCCTTGTTAACCTCGATTGATGACCACCGTGAATCTCCTTCACAAGAAGTCGTTGACACCAAGCGACTTGCACGCCTAGTCCGGCGAGGAGGGCCTCAGACTGCAGCGGCGTTGTTAGTCGCCAGAAGTGTAGTTGGATAGAATATCGAGTTGCTCTCCTTGAGGGGAGATGAGAACAAAACCAGCCCCGAAGTTTCCAAAGGCGCGAGCCATCGAAAAACATGGTCCAGAGGGTTCATCAAAGTTGCTCGGGAGCTTCACTCGATTTGGGCGGCAGTCCATTCAATGACAAAGTCAGCTAGGACCGTGACTTAATAGCGTTCGGGCAAAGCAAATAATGATCAAACTCGCTAGTTCCATTGCCCACTTGGCTATACGTCCGCTAGATTCCTTGTTCCGTAGGATTTCTCCTAGAGGAACGTGGTCGGGACCAGATTTGGTGCGCTCGAAGTAGTGGCGAAGATTTCGAGGACATGAGCAAGGCGAGAGTAGCTTCGACCTCGTGGTAATGCTCCTTTGATCCGTGAAGTACCTCGCCACGTAATAGATTGGTCGCCAGATGCTTTCCCTTTCGACCGTCAAGACCGCGCCACCGCTTGTGGCGGTAACCTAGTTACAAGCAGAGCTGCCGCCATGCCGCTGGGTAGTCAAGACGGAGGATTGGACAGTATCGCTCAGATCCTCGGAAGGATCTATCGGCTTCTTCCGCCCACTCAAACCATTGTGCTTGCGTAGGGCCTTAAAGAAGGGCAGCCCGCGTCGCCTTTGACGGAAATAAACCCGCTTAGAGCAGCCATCCGCCCAAAGGAGGCTTTGTACTTCCTTTATGGTAGTTGGAGCTCAGATATTTTCAATGGCCTCGATTTTTTCGTGGTTGGCGTAAATACCTTGCGAGCCAATGACATAACCGAGCAACATTCCGATCGAACACCAAAGGTACACTTCTCTCGATTTAATTTTATTCGATGCCCGTGAGATTACGAAAAGTCTCGCTGTGTCTTTTACATGATCCGAGCATACTTGTTTTGACAACTATGTCGCCGACATAGACCTCCGTGTTTTTTCCGCTACTGCTCGGGAAGGTTTTCCATTAAGCTACCGAACGTGGCACCAAAGATTGCGCAGACCGAAAGACATGGTCGAGCAGCGTAAAGTGCCGAAAGGGGTGATGAAGGCGCCTTCTTCATCCTCGGGAAATGCTTATTTGGTGGTAACCGAGTAAGCATCTAAAAACTCGAAGTCAAGGTCCGCAATCGCATCGACCAAATGATCAATACGAGGCTGAAATTGTCCTTCGGACAAGCGGCTGCTCAGATCTGTGTGATCGACACACATCCTCCACTTGCCGCTTTTCTTCTTTACAATGACAGGTTGGCTAACCACTGGTGTGATCAACCTCGCGGATGAACCCAACATGCAGCGCTTGCTGCTTAATCTTTGATGATCCCCGCTTGAATTCAAAAGCGACGAAGCTTCCGCGAATGTGCTTTTTGTCCAATGGACAACCCGCTTTGTGCTCGATCACCTCCTTGGGACTCCGCATGTCGATGGTTCCCAGCGAATACATCTCGCATTAGCTCTGAGGAAGGCAATGAGCTCGCTTTCCTATTTGGGGTCTAGATTGGCCCCAAGTGAACTGCCTTGGAAGTATCGCTGTTTACGCCGAACTTCCTTGGTTTCTCCCCGGTGAAGGAGACCTTAGGGCGTCAGACTTGGTCTCATGAACTTCAGATCAGCGGCGGAAGTTGGTCGATCAGGCGAGGGATTGCTCGTCGCAATCCAAAGGTAGCTTTGTAGTTGCCCTTGACCGTGATCACACCGTTAGACCCGGTATCTTCACGCAATGGTAAGCGTGGGGGATACGCCATAAACTTACCGAGAGATGGCTCGCCCAAGATTGCGTTGTACACCGACGGAAGTCGACCACGCCAAAAGTGATCAACTCGTCCGAAGTTGCTTGGGTTGTCAAGGTGACAGGCGGACAACTCGCCTAACGGCTTGATGCCTTCTCCCTAACAATTCCGTAGAAGGGCATAGCGATTTCCTTCACTTGGAACGAGGAATTTGCATCTCGCCCAAGACTTTACCGTAAAGCAAGTCCAAAGCGCCCCGCCGTCCACTAAGACACGGCCAACTTCGCTGTCGATGGTCGGGCGACCACCAGCTGGGAGCCACGAGGCTTGGTCATCCCAAAGGGGCAATCCTCCCGAGAGAAGGAGATGGGGACCTCGGTCCACTTCATCGATTCAGCCGAGGTTTTGCCTTTTCGACGCTAGGACCTCCCGAGCAGCTTCCTTGAGGTCGCGCCGAGAGGTGTAAGTCGAGGAGCCGCGAAAATGACGGCGATATGGTTCACGGCTCTTGATATTCATCATCATCTTCCGATCACCATCGCCGGTTTGGCGCTTTCACTTCCGCATCACCTTGTTCGGGCAGGGTGGGCATTGGGCCCTTGCCGCTGTAGAAATCTTCGAGCTTTGCGCCCAAGTTCTACAATGGGCGATATCGTGCCTGTAGTGCTGGTGGAACTTGCAAAATCGGTCGCCGACCTTTCTTGCCTTGTCCGCCTCCCCGAGCGTGCTTTTTGCCCTTGTAGTTATTGTTGGGCTTCTTCCGCCTGTCCTTGGGAGGAGGTGCGCGATCCATACCGCGACGGTATTGTTCGCATCACCTTTGTTCTTCTTCTTCCGGGACTTCTTGTCACCGTGAACATTGTCGCTTGCTTCTTCTTCTTCTTCTCATCCACACCAGTCGGGCGGCAGCTCGCCTTTGTCGAACGCTTTTTAGTATCGAACGCGCCTCGCGTTGGCATAGCGGTCACCGCCTTTGAACAGGTCGTTGGCGGTCCAGTCTCATTGATTTCGAGATCTGGGTGAGCGCTTCGTCATGACTCGCTTTTGAAGGCGCGACAATGATTCATCCGAGATGTTCGGATCGTGTTGTGGATCTTAATGAAACGCTTCACGGTTGCGGAGGGTCTCCTGCTCATCCGGATCATCTGTGCAGATCATCCTCCTTGCTCAGATGCACGTAATACCGAAATTAGCGATCGAGGCGTCACAAAGTCTGGTTCCATGAGCCGACGGAACTCTCTTGCCGATTGAACACCACGTCCGAGCAAAGACCCTCAAGGACACGGAGGTAATTAGCCATAACAAGCTCGTCACCCCGCCGCCATGATGGCCAGAAGCGAGATGGAAAGGAATTCTCCGGTTCGAGTCCCATTGTACCTCTCCATGTGACCGAAGCTTGAATTTTGAGGGCCACCGACAGCCAAGCTCGCCGGAGAAAGCCCCGCAGCCCAGAGCATATGATCGCCACCTTCCCGACGTAACCTAGTCTTGAGAAGACGTTGGTCTTGTTGCGCTGGGAACTCCTCGCTGAACGGGATGACTCGCCCGAGAAACTCTCTCCGGGACAATCCACCACGCCCTTCCTCGTGGTGGCGACGACGCGCCCTCACGAGGGGACCGTCTGCGATCATCGCGCGCGCGCTTGCCCCCGTGGTCGCGATGACTACGAGGACTTGGCGAGCGACGGCGATCGCGGGTAGCTCGCTCATGGACAAGGATCCTTCGATGGTGACGGGGTCACACGATCGATCGAGTTGTCCGAATCATTCCGGCAGCTTTGGTCTGCGCCGCTCGAGGAGTTGTTGACTTCTCCTAAGGACTTTAGGCCTTCACCACCGCTCTAGGTTAATCGCATAAAGACGCCTACGCGGGCGAGATCAGCTTGATTGGTGGATCTAAGGACCGCTATAGCTTCGAGCCGCTCCGACTTTGATCTATGGGTCCCGGGATCTCGAACCATCCGCGCTTCGCCTGGCCGAGTCCGTCACGCGGAATTGACCCAACAGGAAGCTTCACGGAGACTTAGCGCCGCACGCGAGGTGGGTCGCGACGCTGCCGCTACACCGTCGCGAAACCGCATTAAGGTCTGATTGATGGAATCGCCGAGGTCGCGGCGACGACGCCTTGCTCGCGAAAGCACTGCGGCACTCGTCTTGATGCCGAGCGAGTTAATCCGCCTCGATTCAATAGCCGCCACGCCCGCAGGTGATCCTCGAGGTTCCTACATCGCCATGTTAACGCCGCGAGGGCTATGCGAAGGTATGCTAGACGGTGTCATCGCTGTGTCTCCACAGTGGAATCTACCGACATAGCCTTGGAATCGGCAAATCTAAACCGTCGTAAAGATCATCGGGCCTGTAGTCGCTGCCGATGACGGAGTGCGATCGGGCTATCTCGCCATGTAAGCGGAGACATCCGCCGGATGCGAAAGCGCTCGAGACCGAACAGATCGATCCGAATCGACAGGATGAGACATCCCGCCCTTCCGAAGTCGAGCCCTCGTGAAGTATCTCTCAGATCGCCGACGGAGTTCGACATGCTCGACCGCGTGTCCCCACGGACGGCGCCAAATTGCCGACGGTTGAGATATCGATCTCAAGTCGCTAAGGTTCTTTAAGATTGAGATAGGAGACACGCCAAACAATGCGAACAAAGAACGAACAGAGATGAGTTTTATCCCGGTTCAGCCTCTCGAGAGATAATAGCCCCACGCCCAAATTTCTTATATATCGTGGATGAATACAAGAGGTGGCTCGGCGAGACGAACAAGTCTCGGCGAGATTATGGTGACCAGGAAGCAATAATGCGAAGATCAAGTGCCAGGAGCCCCTCTACACGCCGTAGGGGCCTTGTTTATATAGTGCAGAGCAAACCGACCTACCGAGGGAATATCGGGCCGGGCTAACTATGAGATCGCAACGAACTCATACATGCCAAATATATCCCGAGGCAGATAAGGCATACTCCTAGTCTTGAGGATCACGACTCCTAATCCAATCCGGGAAACCAACGTCCGGTCTTCACGTAGTTGCAGTAACTCTTGTTCGAGTAAGACTCAAACACGAATCCTAGGTCGTTACGCACCGCGTCACCAAGAGGCTATTCGGCAGATGCACACGGCTCGATAGAACCTTCCAGGGAGCTGGGCCCTAGTAGGCTGTTCGATTGGGCCGTCAGGGAGTGGGCCATGGCAATGGGCCGTAATCTAATCCCCGACAATGCCCTAGGTAAAACAATGCAACAAATATAACAATCAATGCTATTTTTCGTTTCAGGTAAAGAAAAATCCCGTGACGAAGAACCTGTGAATGAAAAAGTTTTGCATCAATCAGGTTCTGTCAACCGAATCACATGAATCTAAAAATACATTTGTGCTATAACCCCGCATCCGAAAATGAAGTAACATACTAATCGAAGCTAAACCTGTGTCTCCTTGATGTCCACTGGATCAAGAGAAATGTAACTCCACAATGCTGACAGTCATAAGCATACATAAAAAACAATGTCAACTAAATCACATGAATCCAGAAATATATTTGTGGCAGAGCCCCACATCCGGAAATGAACATACTAATTGAAGCTAAAACTATGTCTCGTTGATGTCCACCGGATCAACACAAATGTAACCCACAATGCTGGCAGCCATGAGCATACAAAAAACAATGGACGGATAGCTAATCGGGTTGGCTTGGCCATAATTTCTCTTTCCACAGGATAGACCCAAATTTGTAGAGGGGATTGCATTTTGTAGCAAACAAATTTGGTAGCTTTCCACAGGATAGACCCAAAATGTGATTATAGGGAGGGATCGCCGGCGGCCAAGCGTGGAGAGAGGCAGGCGTCGCACTGGGAGCAGGACAGGCAGAAGGGATAGGGTACCTAGAAGGAGGCGGCGGTGTACTGCCGTGGAAGGCAGCAACGGCGACGGCAAGTGCGACCTAGGCAGGAGCAACCGCCGTCAGATCTGGCTACGCTGGACCCGGGGCCCGTCATGCTCGCCGCTCACTACCAGTGCAAGGAGTGACTGCTGGAAGGAGCGGGGAGACGACGTAGGCCGATGGTGGCGAGGCGGAGAAGGGGCGGCAACTCATGCTCTATGTGGCCCTTCGTTAGCGTCGTCGAAGGAGGCGCCGTCGGGAGGAGCACAGGGGCAACAGTGGAAGGTGGCGCCGGCCTGGAGCAGGAGCCAGAGCACGCGGTGCAGGAATGGCAGCGCCGGCGAGGCTGAGATTCTGAGGCAAAGCAGCCGTGGGCGGGGTGAGAGCGGGTGGTGTGGGGAGGAGGCGTGGCCTTCGCGGTCCCGCGGAGGCAGGCAACCGGGGGGGAGCTACGTGGCCAAACGAAGGCCACGGAAGCAGCCGCCTTCCTGAGAGAGACCGTGCGATGAGCATCGGACGGTTCCCGCGTTTTTGGGTGACGTGGCCACCGGAGGAGGATGGGAACGACACGTGGCAGGAGGGGGTGGCCGCAGCACGCTCTTGTACTATTTATTGATGCGTACCGTTCATTCCTCTTTATATAAGGATTCAAATTGATTTTTGTTTTTTAATAATACCATGATTGTTTATTTTAGGGAAAATTGAGCTGGTGACATTGAAAGTATACCTTCCCTCAAATCTAGCACCGGAATTGACCTCCTCTCTAATGTAGCACTAAAGTGCATCTCCGTTACCCCTTTGTAGCATTCCGTCACCCCGGATGTTACATCGGGTCGTTAGCTCAGTTAGTTGACATGTGGGGCACACTTGCAAGTGTCTCCTCCTTCTTCTTCCTGCTCTCTCCTCTCTCCTCTCTCTCCCTCTCCCTCCCTCTCCCTCTCCCTGAGCTCCACTCTCTCCCTCTCTCTTTATGCCGCCGCTATAGCCGCCGCCGCCTCTGCCCCTATCTTCTTTCTCCTCTCCTCTTCCCTCTCTTCTTCCTCTTTTCATCCCTCTCCCTCTCCCAGCCGGCAGCCGCCTCTGCGTCTCTCTCTCTCTCTCTCTCCCTCTAGTTCTCTCTCAGAGTTCTCCTCTATCTCCCCGCAGGCCGCGGTGACGGCGGTGGCTAGCGGCGGCGGCGGCTTGCAGCGGCGACGGTGGTGGCTTGCATCGGCTGCGGGGCAGTGAGGGAGAGAGAGGGAAAGAGAGAGGGAGAGAAAGGGAGAGAAAGGGAGAGGGAGAGAGATGGGACCGGCTGTGCAGTGAGACTAACAGAGACACCATTAACTGTTGCCGTGACGGAGTGCTAGAAATGAGTAACGGGGACACCGTTTAGTGCTAGATAAGATAACGAAGTTTTTTCGGTGTTAGATATCAAAGGGAGTGACCTTTCGATGTCACTAGCTTAATTTTTCCTTTATTTTTATATGGTAAGGTCTCTAATGGTCGTTTAAATACCACCCTAATATACACTACACCAAAATAACTTATTTGTAATGGTTTTAAACAGATCATCTCTGTCGGTCTTTACAAATACCAGCATACCTACCACCTACCAGCCAAGTATGCACATTTAGCAAAGAGAAAATTGCACTGTAGCCCCCCTAAACTTGCAACGATTCTCACGTAGCCCACTGAACTTGAGTTTTACTTTTTCGCCCCCTAAACTCGTGTCTGTTTGCATGGAGCCCTAAAACTGTTAGGGCAACCGTTAAGTGCTAACGTGGCAGTTAACAATCGACGTGGCTGCCATATCATGCTTACATGGTAGTTGACGTGACTAGTTGTTCATGAAAAAATTTCTAAAAATTTAAAATAAATCTGAAAAATTATAAAAAATATTCAAAAAATCAAAAAAATTATAAAAATTTATAAAAAAAACATAAAAATTGCAAAACCAATCATAAAAAAAAGAAAATTAAAAAGGGGGAAAGTAAAAAATCATTTAAATTGAAAAAATAAAATTGATAAAATCATAAAAAATAAAACAATCTTTCGAATTTTTATTTTCAAATTTTTATGTTTAGTCAGATTTATTCTATTTTCTATTTTCTTATGTTTGTTAAAATCCTTTCGATTTTTACGTTTTTTCAAATCGTTTTGATTTTTTTATTTTTTTCAAATCGTTTTGATTTTTTTGTTTTTTTTCCTATTTTACGATTGTTTATTTTTATGAATTTTTCCTATTTTTTGGAAATTTTATGATTTTTCTGAATTTTTCTTTATTAATTAGCCACTTCAACTGTCATGTAAGCATCATGTGGCAGCCACATCAACCGTTAACGACCACGTAAGCGCCATGTTAGCACTTAACGGTTGTCCTAACAGTTTTGGGGCAACCGTGCAAACAGAGATAAGTTTAGGGGGGTGAGAAAGGAAAACTCTAATTGATGGGGCTACATGAGAATCGCTGCAAGTTCAGGGGGTAACAGTGCAATTTTCTCTTTAGCAAACTATTTCCCATGAAAGCCTAATGTTGCCTTGCTTAGGAAACAAACTTGAGACCTCACTCCAAGCTCATTCTTCTACCATCCCACCCCATGTCATGTTCATATTAGAATATAATTTGCATATGTATTGAGATATGTTTTTTAAATCTTTTAAAAACTTTTATTTATGCAAATGACGTTAAATAGAAAACATTCCAACTATAAAGATGTAAATCTCATTCGAATCCTATAATTTTCTTGTTAATTTATTTATATCTGACTTTATTTGACTAAATTATAAATAAACTATCATTGTAATGATTATTTAGGCATATATCTTGCTTATAAGGAAAAAGATGTCAACTACAAAGTTGTAGATCTCCTCAAAGTTACAATTTAGATATATAAAGTTTGTTTTCATAGGGGCTCGTCTTGAAAAAGTTATAGAACTCCAAAGCTTGAAAATATAGATCTACGATGGAACATGGCCAAAACTGACATAGACGAATGAGTATTTGTGCCGGTTCTGGCCATGAATTGACATACATAATTAAATTATTTGTGCTAGCTATTGGTTTGAACCGACCCAAATGTGCTTGTCCCGTCTCACCCTTTACAAACCAACATAGATAGCCTTATCTGTGTCAGTTCATAATGAATCAGCCCACATATAAAGGTTTTTGATGTAGTGCTGTTTGTTAATGCATATCATAAAAGATCTTCCATAAAAATCCTACACTTGTTTTTTATGCTTAAGATTATACACTCTATCCTTTTTTTATATAATCCTTATTTTGAATTGGTACATAGATTTAGGAAGTTATAGAATTAAGAGAAAACAAAAAAAATGACCATACTATCCATGTTACAAACACCTTATGAGAGTGAACATTACATGAGAGTTGTCTATAAATGTATTAGATAATTGTGCAATAAATAAAGTTACACAAAGAAAAATATCAATAAATTCACACGCAGGTCTTACATTTTATTACAATAACGCTTTATATTTTATAAGACAACATCATTCAAACTATATGTCTTATATAAAAGGAAAAATTGGCTGAATAATACACATTTAAATGGAAATTGGGAAAGTATGTCACAGGAGTTGATTATTCGCGAAATGTGCTTGGCTCGCCACCGGGGACGGTAAAGCCGCTTCATGCAACGGGGTGGCTAAAGCCATGGATTTCGCCGCTCGCTGGCGGAAACAACGGCGTGTCGCCACGTCATAGCTTCAGCGGCGCCGCCGATTCTCGCCGCGTTCAAAACGATGGTGAATGCGCTGAAAACGAGAGAAATGTTTAATAATTTTCCAAAAATCTGTTGAAAACGAAGTTTAGATAGTGTTGTATCATTTTATGCCCATTTTAGTTCTTGTTTTTGTTCGATTGTAATTTTTGTTATTTTTGCATAGACCATTAAATTTATTTGTAAATTTATCGAAAAATATTTTTAGGACTTTGCGTGGCTTTTTCTAAGATGTGATGAATATTTTTGTGTCGTAGCAAGTAAACGGTTTATGGTTTCGATAACCGGAGATTAAATAATAAAATTCAGATTACATCATAATAGAATCGCTTTCTACCATTTAATACTTTCGTAATTTTCATTTAAATGTGTATGAATACTGTGGCGCACAAAAAAGACGGGTACGTGATTGACAACGAATGACCGGGCACCAAAAGCGTCTTTTACAACACTCACGCCAAATTTCATGAATGATTTGCACGAGCCGAATTGGGGCAATCAGAACACGGTTCAATGGTGCATAGTCCGCAGCGGCACGCAATTCAACGCAGCAATGAAGCGGAACTGGCGTAGTTAGCACGATTTTCTCCACGTCAGATGGCGGAAGCCAGCAGCACGGCTTAAGCCATTCCGCACGGCGGAAGCATAATTCATTTAACTTGTTAATCTAGAGAACAGGATATTAAATAATAAAATTCAGATTACCACATACAAGCAATGGCATGCGTGATGCATAAGACAATCCACCGTAGTAGTGCATCATATCTAAACCTACATGCCTTAGGAGATTTAAAACATAGTTGTCATACACGACAACCATACTACTGGGTGCGCGGGGTATTTTCCTTCGCAAATGCGCTTAGGTCCTGTGATCCTCGGCTCTAGCAGCCTCTCGCTTTACGCACGGTCCGCCTCACGCCATTGAAGTGGCGCTGCGGTGAGCCTCATGGCAGGCTCTGAAACTCTTCTCTCAAGACGCTTGTTTCTTTCTTCGCCGAGGCGCCTTGCCACTGCCTCGGCCTGCCTCAAGGCCGCCGCCGCCTCCACAGATCTGCCGCCCATTTCGAGTTCTGCTCGCGTCCAAAAATTGCACAAACTCGCATAATGGAGGCTAAAAGATTGAGGTTAGCATGTGCGTGTATATGTTTTTTAGGGAAGAAATAAGTAAGAAGTGACTTACAGGGTACTTTACCCTCCTCTCCATCTCGGCAGTTCGGTCATACGCATAGTTTGCGCACTTCCAATACCTTCTCCCATAAGTATAGCCCATGGCTTGGGACAGCCTCAAAACGCAAAGACTGCCGCATAGACACATGGGCGGCTGAACACCTTGTGGGACGGATTCGTGGATAGACTCCCTTGGTGGCGATGGGAACTCCATATGACTGTCTTGATCCTGAGAGATTTACGGCGAAGTGCTTAGAATGCTCTTGTTGGTGATGCCGTCAGAGTGAGACCGCATGGGTTTAAATAGGTGATATTGCATAACGTGGTCGAATTGAATAAGACATACGCAACGCACGCTCGAGATGATTTAATGTGTCACGGCAAAGACTTTGCGTTGATAGGTCACTCAACAGGGACCGCTGGACCGCACAGTTTAAGATGATTTAATATGTCACTGCAGACCTTTGTAGTGATAGATCACTTCAACAGGGCCAGCTGGACCACACAGTTCTGCATGATGTGATGTGTCACCGCAGAATTTTTCAATGATAGATCACTTCAACAGTGTAGTCAGAGATTAGCAGTGATCGGTGACGTCGTGCA
Source organism: Raddia guianensis (assembly GCA_036346415.1). Classification (NCBI taxonomy): domain Eukaryota; kingdom Viridiplantae; phylum Streptophyta; class Magnoliopsida; order Poales; family Poaceae; genus Raddia; species Raddia guianensis. The sequence continues at coordinate 6,454,080 of CM070537.1, forward strand.
CAGAGTACGACACTTTACCAGCGATAATTTACCAGCGATGAGTCCCGTCGCGCAGATTGTAAGACACTTTGACAGTGCGGGTTGAAGTCGCACAGACGATAGGGCACTTTGGTAGACGTGTTGCTGGCAACATATCACATGGTACAAACACAGAGTCCGATGCTCTGCATGTTTACATTTCCAGTACGAAAAAACACACCAGTTAATAGCATGACATACATAAACAGTGGCATGCATGATTTAGCCGAATATAAAACTACGTAACATGTGGGTGCTAGCGGTTTACACACGACGCCTCCAACATGCAGGGCACAAGCGCTCCATGCGGACTTGCATCTCTAATGTACGGCTTGTCATTTCGAGCCGTTGTTCGAGATCTGCGATCCTTGCGTGGAGAACTGTGATGTATGCATCTGCTGCCATTGGAAAAGGATCATCCATCCATGATGTCATACGACAATCGTTTATCTGTTTTGCAAAGGACACAATGTCAGGTTACATACTGAAATAAATTAGTTATATATGAATGTAAGTAAAACTCATCACAGATAGAGGACATCGGTAGAATCTCCGTCCGGTCCAACCAGATCATCGCCTATCGAATGTCTCGCACCATCGCATCAATTCCATATGCACACTTCGCCGCCCCGATGGATGTGAGGGCCGGCCGCACATGGTTGATCGTGACACGTAGTCCTGCTTTCATTTTGATGGGAAGGTCCTCCGATGGGTAATGGGCCCGCCTCTGGACGGACGATTCCCACCAACTTGGCCTAATCCATGCATTGGTGGAACGTTGTTCGCCATCGTATTACGATGGTAAATGCAATTAATGTCCGTAATTGTCATAATGGTAAATGCTTGTGCGGTAAAATATTTTACAAGTGCTTGCTCGGTAAACCCGGATAGCACCGAAGGATTTTTTTTTGCCGATTTCTCGTTTTCCATTTTCATTTAAGGTAGGTCACACAAAAAAGCATAAGTGCTGATGATCCATAAATGCAACAAAAAATATTTGTCGTACCCATTTCATTATGGAATCACTGGTTCCAAAAACTATAAAATTTGACGGTGACAACCGGACATGATAGCACAAGGTGAAATGACCCTGCGTATTTTGTGACTTCGATCGGAATACAAGTACGCATGAATTTAAGGCAACATATCTGAAAAATGACATTTACAAATGCACCATCGAGTACTGCATGAAAGGTTTTCTACGAAGTCTGGGTCTTCGAGGTGCCCGTATTCCTTCGAAATTTCTTTCACCAGAAGCGCATATGTTCGCTCGATTGTCGGGTAGTGACATCCACAAAGGCATGTATAATTGGTGCATGGGGTTCACCTCAAATTGTGGGTCAAGGACTAATCGTGTTCGCCCCACTCTCTCTTGCACACTCAAGAGACCATTTACTCGATGTCAGAATCGTGTATTCTTCCGCGCGCATACCTATATACGCCGATGCAGCCATGGGGTATGGATCATCCATCCATTTTGTGAAGCCACAACTCGCGTACTCGCGAAAAGTCGAGTTTATTGTTAATAACCTTTTCGTAACGTAATAAGGTTACTTTTGATGGTATATGCACCTGAAACATGGGACATCGGTAAAACCTATGGCCCGTAAAACCATGTGCAACACGATCAAAAAACTGCACGACCGTGTCGACCCCGTGGAGGCACTTCGGCCATCCTCTATAGAACTCGGGATCTCTAAGCATCGTCGGATTTGTGTTGTAGTGAGCTCTCGATACGATCGGCAAATCTTCGGAGGGTGCGTGTGCTTCAAGTCCTGGACCGTATCAAAGCCACCATCTAGGTGGCACAAATGGACGAGTAGTACTATGCATGCTATCCATGTACTACACATAAAGAGGCCGACAAAACACATACACCAGATATGTAAGCAGGTTGAACATAATAAAAGCAGAAGTATACCGCAGAAGGCAGTGCTCGAAAACGAGTGTTCAATGGTCACATATTTTTCATGTGTTATAAATCAATGTTATATTTCAGAGCGCAAGAATTATATTTTCAATGGTCATATAATGCAATGTCTTTAATTGTCATAGCCGAATTTCATTTTCATGTAAGATAGGTCAGCAAAAACAGCATAACAATTGACGCCGCATAAATTCAACAAAAAAATATGGTAAGGGTGTATAAATATATTTCACCATTTACAAATGTTGGCTTCTATACAATTAGGTCAGAAAGAATACAAAACTTTGAAAAACCGAAGAAAACAAAATATTAACAGACGCAGCTTGTAAGTTTTTATTGCAGCCCCCTTCTTCTTGTGAAGTCTTTGGGTGTCCATTGAAAAGGAGGTCGTGTTTCACGCATCCCCGCAGCTTGTGACGGTCCAAACCGTGTCGGCAGATGCGGCATGGGCTGGTCTGCCACCTGAGGAGTGGTGCCATATTGATAGGATTGTCCACTATATACATGCCAATCAGCAAATGTATCCTCACGCGGTGGTGGAGCCGGTGTCTGCATGTGCCAACTCGACCCGCCTGCCTGGTCTGGTTGCGGGACAGGTGGGTGGGGTGTAGCAACCGTATTCAACAAATCAGTGAATCCTACGGCCGACCCAAACATTTGTTGCCATGCATTGTTCTCATTTTCCCAATCAGCTATGGTTTGTGTGGGTGCATCGCCCCTATACCCAAAAGATTGCTGCGTGCTGTGCATGTCTTCTTCCCTCCCGACCGATTGAGTTGGTTGACGATTAATATCCAACCCATGGGGTGACCCGTACACCGGTGGGGATGCAAACGGTGTAAAAGCTGAATGTTGGTGGGTACCTATATCATGGGCCGATGTCGAAGCTCGTGCCGGATCGGGAGGGGATCGAAACGGAACATGTTCAGCCGCTCTCCATGGACATTGTCCTCATTGGTGGGGCGGAACGCTCGAGAGAGGCTTCGTCTTGCATCGGCGCCTCGACCTGTCTCTCCCCTTCTATTTATATTGGTTCGGCGGCCTCCGATCGCCTGTAATGCGGATCGCATACGGTCTCCGCCCTTCGGATTAAACTACGAAGGGATTCGCATCGCGATCCCCCCGCCGCTCCGCTTGGGTCATCGTAAAGACCGCCTCGTCTTGCACGTACGCGCTTTCCTTTGTCTGTATTGAAACATATAACAACCGTTAGGTACGTAATATATAAACTTCGAACATATGATAAGACATTTAAGCAGTCACACGTACCAGGCGGTGAACTCGTTCAGCTACAGTAGCTGCGTACGGTTGTTGCTGCTGCTGCGCTGGACGATTTAAAAGATGGCATCTTGTCCTCGCCATGTACCAATCATAATAGGCATTGTAGTCGTACGGATTGTAAGGTCCAACAGGCACGACGACATCCACAGTGGCTGCCTCCATCCAAATGAAATGATGTGTGACGCGCTTTTGCACCATCCAATTAGGGTTGTGTCCCTGGCCGGTCCTCCCGAAATAACAAATAATCAGCTTGGTTATTACGAACAAAAATAAAATGTGACGAGTGTAAATAAACGTGGTTGATAGAAAGCATACCCATGTGAGCGAATCGGCGCCTCGCGGTGGAGGAACAGGATTAGTTGACGGTATCCAAATTGGCGCAAAACACGCCCGGTGAGTACACCTCGACAAATGCATGCATAACAGATGACATTTCACAACCAAGACGCTTTTATCGCTTAAGCAAGCTGCCGAGATGCGCCCTCCTTGTGCAATTTCATGCATAACATATGGAGAGAACGGGTCCCAACAGACATCGTTTTCAGTGATAAAATCCAGGTCAGCAACGACCCGCATGTAGGACCCGTGATCAACCCCTTGTGCCCAACGAAGCGTGGCATGCATATATTTATATCCAAGTGTGGGCGCCCAACTCGCAGTCATCGAACGCCCACCGGTAGTACGCTGTGCTTAACGCGCGGTCGAAGCATGGGCGAGATAGAACCATGACCACAATCAGAAAGGTGATGGGACAACCAGCCATGTTCGAACTATCCGCTGTCCTCCGACATGCCTCGCACAAAGTGCGGTATGTGTCGGCAAGAATAGCGAGCCCCACCAAGGCATCCGGTGGTTCCGTGAAGAGCATCGACGCGAAATGGCGAGCAACCCACACAAGATGCGCAAAGAACGGAATTCCATTTGTGTTCGTGAACATAACACTTCCAAGCAATAGAAGAAGGTATACTTCGCAAAGGCTCGCTCACGGTATCAATGTCGGCCTCTTCGGGCAATCCCCATACTCGGCCAATGCTTTCAGCCACGAGAATGACACCCCCTGGTCACTCTTCGCACCGTATTCAGCGCCGAACCTGTAGTTTTGTTTCCTTGTTGTAAGTGTATAAATAGAAATGGTTAATTGTGCAAAACATTCGAATAATAGATTGTTTCGTACCTGTTCTCTATGTACTCTTGCCATTCAAGCCGTTCTGGCTTGATGACAACAAATGGGCGACCCTCCATGGGAAGACCAGTAATCATTGCGACATCTCGCAACGTGATCGTCATCTCCCCACACGAAAAGTGAAAAGTATGTGTCTCAGGACGCCATCTGTCCGCAAGTGCAGTTAAAAGTTCAGATCGCAGATGCGGGAGAGGCGTCCTCGCTCCACCTGGCAAGTTTGCCCCATCCATGAGCAATGCAAATGGGAGCAATCCACAATGCGCCAGAGGTACACGGAATCTCCCATCTAGCCTTTTAAGCAGCCTGGATCCCCTCAGACGAAAGGGTCGTAGCTATGAAAATAGCAAATTACCGTAAAAATCATATATGCATTCATTCCAAGCAATATAATGTAATGTCACCTGTACACCGGCTATGATTTTTCTTGCCCGGTGCTTACTGTCGATGGCCTCTTTGAACAACTCCGGAAGTTCCATCTTATAACCTGTGTGAACTTAACGGAATACAAATACAGCTTGTAACCACATTGAATTTAATACAACAGCAATATATTAACGGTGACCATATTAGAATACATTACTACAAGGGTGTACAGATACATAACTTTTAGTTGGAAAATACATGAGCTAGTGCCCGTCTAGTTTGGGCATCTGCGACGGTCATGTCCAGGCTGCCTGCATCTAGCACAAAGCCTTAAACCACCCCCCGATTGTGATTCATCCATGTCACCCACTAATCGTGCAGAGGGTGGCCTTCCCGGTGTGTCTCGCTTGGTAGCTGGAAACGGTAGCCATGTACAGGGTGCCTCCATTTTTCTATAGCTTCGATCACCGAAGTTGCGAAATTTCGGTCTCCATGTGTCGCGGATTGCTTGCATTATATAGTACGGGGACACGAATTGGAGGCCATTGTTGCCACTGGTCGACGGCAGTACCAAAGACGGGGAGCATGGGATATGCTCTAATCGTGGCTTGTTGCACGAGCAAACTGCTTCGTAGCTTCCAATGTGGCAAGTTTGCACGGTGTCACCCGCGCTAAACCCCGACACGTGCTTCCGTCGGCAGCTTACATTGAATTCGTTGGTGGCCCTATCATCAAGCTGGGTTACATGGAATTGAGCCTTCAAGCGTCTTTGCTCGATGAGCGCTTCGACGCGTGGAGCAAACATGCACGCCGATTGCTCTGCTGCATAGCCATGGTCTCGAAAGTACTCCATGGTCCGATAGAAAGTAAGCTCTATGATTGAGCATATCGGAAGAGCACGAACTCCTCGAAGCACGTTGTTGTACGACTCGGCGATATTAGTCGTCATAACCTTATACCTACAAAATGACACGACGCTTTATTAGTATAACATTCGCACATAAAGGGTGTGATCAAGTGGCACTACTTACCGAAGCGCCGTCAAGATCATGAGCTAGTGCCCACTTCTCCGCGGTTTACCCGCGATCCATCACATGAACGCTGTGTTGCGACGACAAGCAGCTCCTTCGCCTCCAACCATCTGCATGGCCTCCTGCTCCTGATCGGCGATAAGTCTTTGTGTGCGTTGGTTCAGGTCCCTATAAATTGCTTGGAACTTACGCAATTGGTTCTGCAAGCACATTGTCTTAAACTTCTTGACCATCGTGCGGCTCCGGAATGCAGTGTATAAATTTGCACCAAGGTGTCGCATGCACCACCTCGATTGAACATCGTGCCAAGCACAAGCCGGGTCATGACCTCCTTCGTAACATCCAAAGGCATGCAATATACCCAACCCACGGTCCGACACAACACAAACACCGGTTCTATCCTCGACCACCGCAGTTTTCACGAACCGCAGAACCAAAGCCACCGTCATTGTTCTCACTCTCCACAATGGCGAAGGCAACAGTAATATCTCGATTGTTGCCATCGGCAGCTTAACGCGTCAAAAGCGCCCCGCTGTACTCTCCCTTTTAGAAATGTACCGCCCACGCAAATCATCGGCGGCGGTGTCTAAATGCTTCTATGCATGGACCAAAAGCCCAACAAAGTCTCAACAGTACATGTGACCTTCGAGTAAGAACCATTTGCCACCGCACGAGTCACCGGTCAATTCCCCATTCTCAGGCTCGGGTTGGTCGATGCTATCTCGCCGTAATGCACGGGAGCCCAGCTTATACGAAGTCTTTGAATCCCCAAATATCATCGTTAGCGCCTTTTGTTTTGCCCGCCAAGCAAGGTGGTACGGGATTACCATCCCTGTTCGGCTCTGCATCTCGGCAATTATGGTGTTTGGTGCTAATTTGATGTCTGACTCGACTATGCTAAGGAGTGTCTGGGCTATATACCTGGCATCCATGACCTTGCTCATGTTTAGGACACCCTCCGTGTTACAAGTGTGCGGTTCGTACCGTGAGATAATGAAATATTCATCATTCTTTGGTCTATGGGCCCGTACACGGTACGAGCACTCCCCCTCTTTTCTACACCCGACCACATAGACATCAGGCCTAGACAGTAGCACTTTGTGCTCACGACGTGTGGTGATGGCGAAATTGGAAATGAAGTGTTGCGCCTCCTGCTTACTCCCAAAACTTTGTCCTACTTGTATATCGCTATGTCGATATCCCCACTAGATATCCGGGAGAAATCAGCATAACGCAGTCACGCTTGTATTTCATGAAGTATGTGGATCGCAGTCCCCTGATCATCCTCACCTTCTCCCGTCACGTCGACCTCATCATCTTCCATTACCGCCACATCAATCTCCTCCGATACGACAACCGTATCATGTCCTCCAACCTCTCCTCTACTTCCACGATTCTATCTCCGATGAGTCCCCAATCTCTACCGTGTTATCGCGAACACACGTAGTGCACTCTACACCATTGATGATTCACTTGTGCCTCCCTCCTCTCGTGGTACCACTTCAGCGCACACACCAATCTCGAACGCTTCCTCAACAGACTTTGTGACATACAAGTCCTGTGAACCTCGGTTCAAGCTCCCACAAAGTTGCATACTACATGCGAAGTGTTCGACGAACGAGGCCGAATCACCAGAGGCGCACTTTGAAGTTCCGCGATCTATGGCAAGTGTTCGCAACCACCCCTATTAAGTCTTTAGGTCCTATAGGAAGATCAATTGCGGCTTGTGTGTGCATGCAATCATGCATGCTAACAAAAGCACCTGCACTTGTGTTGGAGCATCCCCATAGAAAATATGCAACGTTGTTGCCATAAAGATCTGTCCATGTGTCATTAAATAATTTTATCACTCCTCTATAAATAATGCACCGCCATTTTAGAAACCTTGTTGTCTTTAGAAATGCCTTAATATAATAACCACTTTAGTTTTTACTTAACCCTATTATTTTCTAACACGATTCTGACTTGATACTAAAAATGCTATGCATTATTATTGCACAATTATTTTCTTACAACCGCATGCATGAAATAAAGAGCTAATTAACTAATTGACTACTCCTCTAGCACATGCCCGCAAGCATCATGTATAATATTTGACATGAAATTTCAAGCACTAAAACTCCACACATATCGCACGAGTTCTTGTATCGCTCCTCGTTAATACATAATATCCTCATCACAACTTTTAATACAAGCATTAAATATTCAGGTCAATACCTACAAATAGCACAACCATAAAAATTTTCTTATAACTACTCTAAATTATTCTCAACAAAACAACTAATCTCTGAAAAATCATCACGCATGCTCATGGCGCTTAATAACATGCGTACTTTGTTAAAATTTCGCAACGAACACTCTTTTGTAGATTGTTTCTCTACCACCGAACGCACCAACACCTGCATGCACATTCAGAAAATACATGTACTGAAAAATAGAAAAAACACGAGAGTCCCTCAAAGACAACAACGCGAAGTAAAAACCAGCAAGAGGCCTCACTGAGCACCGGGGCAATGAGATGTCTGGGCAGCGAGAATGGTGTGAAGCGAAGTGAGCGCGAGTCCTTCTTTTATAGTTGAAGTGTGGATTAAATTATCATAAACATACCATTTATTACTCACTAATTAATCCTGTACTAATTAATTACGGTTCAAATGCTACCGCGTATATGATAAGACATATGCATGGCGTGCACGACAAGACGTTGAATGACCGCAAGACTAGCCTTGTAATCAACACGGCGTGCAAGCATCACTCTATTTAACTCCAAATTATGTTTAAATTATCATAACAATACAATTTAGTAATCACTAATTACTCTTTTACTAAATTATTACGCACTAATTATTCATTAGCAACTAAATAAACCACTAATATACGCCTAATTCATATAACTAGAAATGTTACATTTACAATCTGCGTAACGCTTTCTTAGCACCGCAAATATTGTAATTATTTTTAATTTAACTTACTTTAAATGGTACATGCACGGTCTCAAAGTATTGTTTTCTTACCACCGTTATAAATTAGTCAAGACTATACATTAATCTATATTTGATTCTACAAGAATATACAAGCCCACTAACAAAAGTTTATTAAAATGCATACCTACTAATAATATGTCGAATAAATATGCGCTCACGAGGTACTAACACCGCAAGATTCAAGCACATGAAATATCGGATGAAAGTTTTCAAACTATGTCTTCATCTATATTCAAACTGGTACAAAGTAAAAAAGATCACCTTGATGAAGACAAGTGAAAACTCTACCAAAGACAAACGTATGCCAAGATCAAGAAGAAGTCGAAAGCACCGAGCAAAGACGCTAGCACGGACCAAACAGAAGCCGAGCAACGAGCGACAAGTCGAGCACCGTGCAGCAGAAATGTGTCGGGATTAGATTACGCCCATTGCCATGGCCCACTCCCCGACGGCCCAATCGAATGTACCTCTACTAGGGCCCAGCTCACGAAGGTTCTATCAGTTCCCGTGTGCATCCCGCCGAATAGCCTCTTGGTCGGCACGGTGCGTAACGGCCTAGGATTCGTGTTTGAGTCTTACTCGAACAAGAGTTCTGCACGGCTACGTGAAGACCCGGACGTTGGTTTCCCGGATTGGATTAGGAGTCGTGATCCTCAAGACTAGGAGTATGCCTTATCTGCCTCGGGATATATTTGGCATGTATGAGTTCATTGCGATCTCATAGTTAGCCCGGCCCGATATTCCCTCGGTAGGTCAGTTTGCTCTGCACTATATAAACAAGGCCCCTACGGCGTGTAGAGGGGCTCCTGGCACTTGATATTCGCATTATTGCTTCCTGTACACCATAATCTCGCCGAGACTTGTTCGTCTCGCCGAGCCACCTCTTGTATTCATCCCTGATATATAAGAAAGGCTGGACGTAGGGCTATTATCTCTCCCGAGAGGCCTGAACCAGGATAAAAACTATGTCTCCTGTTCGTTGCTGTTCGCATTGTTTGGTGTGTCTCCTATCTCAATCTTAAAGAACCTTAGCGACTTGAGATCGATATCTCAACCGTCGACAGCTGGCGCCGTCCGTGGGGACACACAGATCGAGCATGTCGAACTCCGTCGCCGATCTGAGAGATACTTCCCGAGGGCTACGACTCGGCGACGGGATGTCTCATCCTCGCCGCCAGACGATCTGTTCGGTCTCGAACGCTTTCGCATCCGGGCGTATGTCTCCGCTTACATGGCGTAGATAGCCCCAGATCGCACTCCCATCGATTTATTTACTATGGAACTGATGATCTTTACGACGGTTTAGATTTGTCGATTCCAAGGCTATGTCGGTAGATTCCACCTGTGGAACACAGCGATGACACCGCCTAGCATACCTTCGCATGGCCCTCGCAGCTGCTAACATGGCCGATGTAGGAACCTCTCGAGGATCCCGTGACGGCCGTGGCGGCCGTTGAGGTCGGGCAGATTAACTCGCTCGCATCAAGACGAGGTCAGACAGCTGCTCGCGACCCACCTCGCGGCCGGCGCTTAAGTCTCCGGCGAAGCTTCCTGTTCGGGTCAATTCCCCGCGTGACCGGACTCCAACCGGGCAGAACGCGGATGGTTCAGGGATCCCAGGACCCATAGATCAAAGTCGGGAACGGCTCGAAGCTATAGCAACGGTCCTTAGATCCACCAATCAAGCTGATCTCGCCCGCATGGGCGATGCTGTGGCGATTAACCTAGAGCGACTGGCTGAAGGCCTAAAGTCCCTAGGAGAAGTCAACAACTCCTTCAGCAATAAGCAGCCAAGCTTGCCGGAATGATTCGGACAGCTCGATCGATCGCGGACCCCGTCCACCATCGGCGATCACCGCCCATGAGCAGGCTACCCGTGGTCGCCGCCGCCGCCAAGTCCTCGTAGTCATCGCGACCACGGGGGCAAGCGCGCGCGCGATGATCACGGACGGTCCCTCGTGAGGAGCGCGTCGCCGCCACCACGAGGAAGGAGCGTGGTGGATTGTCCCAAGAGAGTTTCTCCAGCCGAGTCATCCTGCTCAGCAGAGTTCCCCGCGCAACAAGACCAACGCCTTCTCAAGACTAGGTTCTGCCGGGAAGGTGGCGGTCATATGCTCTGGCTGCGGGGCTTTCTCCGACGAAGCCGGGCTGTCCGGTGGCCCTCAAAATTCAAGCCCGGTCACATGGAGAGGTACAATGGGACTCAGAACCCAGAGGAATTCCTTTCCATTTACGCCACGGCCATCATGGCGGCCGGGTGACGAGCTTGTTATGGCTAATTACCTCCGACCGTCTTGAGGGTGCCGCTCGACGTGGTCGTTCAATCGGCAAGAGGGTTCCATCACCATGGAACCAGCTTTGTGACGCCTCGATCGCTAATTTCCGGAGCTGTTACGCGCGTCGGCAAGGAGGATGATCTGCACCAGATGATCCAGATGAACGGGAGACCTCCGCAACTTCGTGAAGCATTTCATTAAGATCCGCAACACGATCCCGAACATCTCGGATGAATCTGTCCGCGCTTTCAAAACGGAGTCCGCGACGAGCGGCTCACCCAGATCTCTAAATCAATGAGACCTGACCGCCAACGACTGTTCAAGGCGGTGATCATATGCCAACGCGGCAGAGCGCGTTCAAGAAAAAGGCGTTTCGACAAGGGCGAGCCGCCTACCACTGGTGTGGATGAGAAGAAGAAGAGCAAGAAGAATGTTCCCGTGACAAGAAGTCCCGTAAGAAGAAGAACAAAGGTGATGCGAACAATACCGTCGCAGGTATGGATCGCAAGACCTCCTCCCAAGGACGGCGTAAGCCCAACAATAACTACAAGGGCAAAAAGCACGCCAGGAGGCGGACAAGGCAAGAAAGGTCCGAGCGATCGATTTTGTAAGTTCCACCAGACTACGGCACACGATATACGCCATCAGAGAACTTGGGCTGCAAAGCTCAAGATTTCTACAACGGCAAGGGCCCAATGCCCACCCCGCCCGAACAAGGTGATGCCGGTAAGGCTAAGCGCCAAACCGACGATGGTGATCGGAAGATGATGATGAATATCAAGAGCCCGTGAACCATATCGCCGCTATTTTCGGCGGCCTCGGCTTACACTCTCGGCGCAGCCTCAAGGAAGCCGCCGAGGTCCATAACGTCGAAAAGGCAAAACCTCACTGAATCGATGAAGTGGATCGAGGTCCCCATCTCCTTCTCTCGGAGGATTGCCCCATCGATGACCAAGCCTCGGCGGCTCCCATCGTGGTCGCCCACCATCGAGAACGCGAGAGTTGGCCGTGTCTTAGTAGACGGCGGAGCGCTTTGGACTTGTTTACGCTAAAGTCTTGGACGAGATGCAAATTCCTCGCTCCAAGTCAAGGAAGTCGCTATGCCCTTCTACGGAATTGTTCCGGAGAAGTCATCAAGCCGTTAGGCGGTTGTCCCGCCTGTCACCTTCGCAACCCAAGCAACTTCCGGACAGAGTTGGTCACATTCGACGTGGTCGACTTCCGCTTGCGTACAATGCAATCTTGGGCGGCCATCTCTCGGTAAGTTTATGGTCAGATCCCACCACGCTTACCATTGCGTGAAGATACCGGTCCTAACGGTGTGATCACGGTCAAGGGCAACTACAAAGTCTGCCCGGATTGCGACGAAGCCCCTCGCCTGGTCGACTAACTTCCGCCAGCGATCCTCAAGTTCCAGAGACCAAGTCTCAGACGCCCTAGGGTCTCCTTCACCTGGGGAGAAACTAAGGAAGTTCATTGCCGCTGACGATATTTCCAAGATAGCTTCACTTGGGGGCCAATCTAGACCCCAAATAGGAAAGCGAGCTCATTGCCTTCCTCCGAGCTAATGCGTATGTATTTGCTCGGGAACCATTTGACATGCCCGAGTCCCAAGGAGGTGATCGAGCACAAACCGGTCGTCCGACCGACAAAAAGCCTGTTCGCCAAGCTTCGCCGCTGAATTCAAACAGGATCATCAAAGATCGACTTGGCAAACCGCTTTCGCATGGGGTTCATCCGCGAGGTTGATCACACCGAGTGGTTAGCCAACCCCGCCATTGTAAAGAAGAAAGGCGGCAAGTGGAGGATGTGTCGATCACACGATCTGAACGCCGCTTGTCCTAAGGACAATTTCCGCCGCCTCAGATTGATCACCGGTCGATGCGATCATGGACGCCAACTTCGAGTTTTTAGATGCTTACTCGCTTACCACCAAATAAGCATCTCCCCGAGGATGAAGAGAAACGCCTTCATCACCCCTTTCGCACTTTCGCTATAATGACCATGTCTTTCGGTTCACAAGAATGTCGGTGCCACGCTCCAATAGCTTAATGGAGAAGACCTTCCCGAGCAATGCTGAAAAACTCGGAGGTCTATGTCGATTTACATAGTTGTAAAGAGCAAGTATGCTCCAGATCATGTAAAAGACCCGCGAGACTTTTCGTAATCTCACCAGCATCGAATAAAATTAAATCCAGAGAAGTGTACCTTTGGTGTTCGATCCGAATGTTGCTCGTTATGTCATTGGCTCGCAAGGTATTTCGCCAACCCTGAAAAAATCGAGGCCATTGAAAATATGCGTGCTCTAACTACCATAAAGGAAGTACAAAGCCTCATCATGGATGGCTGCTCTAAGGTGTTTATTTCCGTCAAGGCTAACGCGGCTGCCCTTCTTTAAGGCCTGCGCAAGCACAATGGTTTCGAGTGGACGGAAGAAGCCGATAGATCCTTCCAGATCTGAAGCGATACTCGTCCAATCCTCCGCCTTGACTACCCCCGCTGCATGGCGAAAGCAGCTCTCGCTGTACCTAGGTTGCACGCCACAAGCGGTGAGCGCGGTCTTGACGGTCGAAAGGGAAAGCATACAATGACCAATCTATTACGTGAGCGAGGTACTTCACGGATCAAAGGAGCATTACCACGAGGTCCGTGGTTACTCTCGCCTTGCTCATGTCCTCCGAAAGCTTCGCCACTACTTCCAGCGCACCAAATCGGGTCCCGACCACGCCCTCCGGGAGAAATCCTACGAACAAGGAATCTAGCGGACGATAGCCAAGTGGGCAATGGAACTAGCGAGTTTGATCTGTTATTTGTCGCCCAACCGCTATTAAGTCACGTGTCCTAGCTGACTTTGTCGCTGAATGGACCTCGCCGCCCAAATCCTGTGAAGCTCCGAGCAACCCGATGAACCCTCCCGACCATGTTTTTCGATGGCTCGCAGACCGAAACTCGGGGCTGGTTTTGTTCTCATCTCCTCAAGGAGAGCAACTCGAGATTCTATCCAACTACATTTTGCGGCGACTAACAACGCCGCAGAGTACGAGGCCCTCCTCACGGACTAAGAGCGCAAGTCGCTTGGTGTCCAACGGCCGATCGTGAAGGAGATTCACAACCGGTCATCAATCGTTAACAAGGAGTATCGGTCTGCGATGACTCAATGGCGCGATACCGGTTGAAGTGAGGAAGTTGGAGCGGCATTTTCGATTTTTCGGTGCTCTTCGTGCCGGTGAAGGACAACTTCGGCCGACCAGCTATCCAAGTATGGATCCTCACACGAACTCGCTTCCGCAGGGTGCTCGCCGAGCACCTTCACAAGCCCTCAATCACGCTCTCCGGACGAGGCAACAGAGACAGTGGTGCTGTCTCCGTTATCGAAAGCAGTCGCGGATCGACAACGCCATTTGTCCGGTACCTTGCGATGGGACCTTGCCCGACGACGAAGCCGAAGCGTTCCCGCCATAAGGCGTCTGCTCCATACAAGCTTATGGATGGCACCCTTTACCGCCAAGGTGCTCGGGAGTTCTTTCCAAGTGCATCTCGCAATGTGAGGGTGTGTTCCTTCTTAGGGACATACACGAGGGTGCTCAGGCAACCACGCCTCCTTCGTAACTCGTCGGCAAAGCGCTTCGCATGGGCTATTATTGGCCCATCATATAAGATGCCCGGACATCGTGACTAAGTGCAAGTCTTGCCAATTTCACGTCCGGAAGGCACACAAGCCCGCCTAAGAGCTCCAAACGATCCCCATCTTGGCCTTTTTCCACATGGGGTCCGGATCTGCTTCGCCCATTCCCTAAGGGGTACAAGGGCTATACACACCGCTGTCGCCATAGACACTTTTACAAAGTGGATTGAGGCGAGCCGTGTCGCCTCTTCACGCCAAAACGGCTGTTCGCTTTTCAAAAGCAACGTGGTCACGCCGCTTTGGGATTCCCCATAAGTTGATCACGGATAATCTGTACCGATTCCGGCGAGCTATTCCGTGAATATCACAATACCGGGTACCAAGGTTCTGCTTTCGCCTCGTGGCACATCCACGAGCAATGGAGCAATCGAGCGAGCTAACGGACAGATAGTCCAGATATTAAACGGCGGTATTTGCTGCTCTCCGCGAGCACAAGAAGGCTCGGGTTGACGAAGTCCTTCCGTCCTCCGGGCGATTCGCGATGACGGCCACCGGCGATCGGGAAACTCCTTTCCAATTGGTCTATGGTGCGAAGCCATCCGCCTCACGAATCGTACTCGGTTCGCTTCAAGACGAGCTCGGTCAACTTAGTTGACGACGAGCAAGAGCGCCTCGATCTCGATCTCCTCAAGGCACACGCGACCGGGCACAAGTCGAATGGCACGCTACCAAAGAAGATCTTCGCCGCACGCTACCAAGTCGGGCTCGACCTAGGGCTTTGAAGGCGGGCGACCTCGCTCGCGCCGTGTCCGAACTTGTCCAATGCCAACAAGTTAACTCCTCGTTGGGAGGGCCCGCTCACGGTCGCTTCTTCCGCCGCCCGGGGCTGTTCGCCTGGCTATGGAGGACGGGAGAGAGTTGACCAGCACTTGGAACATCGACCAGCTTCGTAAGTTCTTTGTGTAGGTCTTTTCTGTGTTTGCTTAGCTTTGCGCTTTTTGTAAACTTCGCGCCTTAGTTCGTCCAAGTCTCTCGGGCACCATGTAATGTTCAATCCAATTCTTCAGTGAATCCTCGCGCCTCTGTGCCCTTTTCACTGCTTGTCTACTCGCACTACTTTCTCTCCGTAACACTTGATGGCTGCCCGGTCTTGCGAACTCTTGGCTCCGCAATCTTAAGGATTTTTCCCTACCCGTGTCTAGTCTCGATAGGTTCCTAAACTCAGGGTTGCGTAACACGGCCTTTCCACCTTGCGGCTAAGTCTGCTCTCGTAAGCCCTCCGCGGCAGAGGCACTTACTGCTTGGCGCGACCACTTGGCAAATCCTGCGCTCGTAAGCCCCCGCGGCAGCAGGCACTTTCCTTGTTCGGTTACTCTCGAATCGCTTAACTTACGCCAACGAGCGCATCATGGCACAAATCGAGCAAGGTTCGGTGTCGCTTTTTCTCTCGCGACGTGCTCGAGTTCGCAGTTTAGGTTCTCGAGCATCGTCTGCATCGAGGGCTAGGGTGTCGCTTTTCTCTTGTGCACTGCTCGGGTTCGCAAACTCGTGGTTTCGAGCAGATGCACAACGGGCCGGGAGCTAGGCTAAGCGCCTATCGGTTTTCTTAAACTTCCTAGCGCTTGTTCTTTTTCTTAGTTTCGCTCGTTTGTCTTTTGCTGCTTTTTTGCAGGAAAAAGGTAAAAGTACTTTATTGCATTACTCAAAGGTCTCAGTACAAGGCCCTTTCGGTTACAACCAAGGTGCTACTTAGGAGCAAGCTGCTCCTTCACTCCTCAACTTCTAACTTGAGGCGCACGACTTACCTCGAGCCTTGATTCCTTCCGGGCTTCACTCGAGGCGCTCGATCTCCTCCTTGTTCGCTTTTGCTTGCCAGCCTCTGCCTCGATGGCCTCGACCTCCTCGGTCTTGGCGCCAGCCTGATCGCTCGAGCCTCGCCTGGTGACTCACGCCGGCCGCCTTGAGCCGCTCGTCCAGCTCCTTGACCCTTTTTTCTCATGGAGATCGCCTCACCGCTATCCCACAGATCTCCTCGATCTCTTCCTGTGAAGCCCACAGGGTTGAGATCTTAGCCTGGAGTCCCGCGGATGTCTGCTCCTCCTTGGCGAGCTGGGCTTTTAGCTTCTTGGCTTCCTCCGCGAGCTGGTTCCGCCGATGGGATGCGTCAGCAAGCTGCTCTTCAAGCCACTTCGTGCGGCCCAGCCTCTCCTCCGCGGTGCTCGCCTTCACGGCTTGCGCGCGAAGCTCCTCGGCTTCCTTTAGAAGAGCCTTAGAGGAATGCCTCTCCTTGGTCAGCTTGGCCTTGAGCCTCTTCGCTGGCCTTGGTGGCTCCGGCTTTGGGCCAGCAGAGCGCTCGCCCGGGTCCCCGTGCCTCGAGATGCTCCTGAGGGACGCCAAGACGGGCGTCTGCTCGATGGTAACCCCATCCTCGAGTTCGCCATGGTATCCCTAAAGATCTGAGGGAGAAGATCTACTCGTAACACTTTATGACAACACATTCAAACCGAGCAAAATTTGGTCTTGGTGTTTACCTTGCCAAGTCGGCGCTTCATCCGCGACGCAGCGGTCCTCGAGGCCATGCGTCCACGAAGCCCGCTCATGCGGGATGAGGCGGGCGCGCCCTGCTGCCGCCGCCGCCTTGTTCGCTCCTTCTTCTTGCGGAGCGTATCGCCGGAGCGGAGCGACGGGCGGCGCTTTCGTCTCAAGCGCCCTTCTCCTCTTCCTCTTCCTCTTCGCCTCAACGTCTTTCGGCGAGGCCGAGCCACTCCGCCGGTGGCGCCAAGTTTCCACCGGCAGACGACCGCCGACCTGCTGGGGCTTTTTCTTGCTCCTCGGCGGCGGGATTTCACCGCCACGGAGAATCCTGCCGCCAGGTGAGCTGCCCTCGCGAAGTGCTGTGCAGACCGGCTGCTCGGTCCCGCCTGGCAGCTTCCGAGCCATCGCTTTGGCCCGAAGTCCGTGGCGCCACCCGCCGCTATTTTTGCCTCCACCGCTCCACCGCTTTTTTGGCGCGTCGATCCGCTCATTGGAGCCCGGGCGGCAAGAGCTCCACGCCGCCATTTGTCCTTAAGGCTCGCCACCTCACTTCCGTGACGCGCCGTGCAGATGCTCGGGCGGCGGCGATCGCCGAGCGCCTCAACGCCGTCGTCGTGGCGGTCTCTTCTTGGGCAGTGATGAACGAGTTGATCATTAAGTCTAATACGGTCGAAGGTGGAAAGATCAAAAGATCGATTTCTACATACCGCCGTGGAGGGCTTGATCCTGATCTTCCTCGCCGAACTTTCCGCCTTTTCCTCGGGGGCTCCTTGGCGGCTTCTCCGCTTGGCCCTTGGGCGTTCATATGATGAGCTCAGCTCCACGGTGAGCTGAGACTCCTCGCAAGCAGCGCAAGAAGTTTTTCCTTGCGCTGACTTCCTCTTCGAGCCTCCTCGCTTTCGGCGACTGCTCGAGCCGCGCCAAATGGCCCGTGAGTCTCATGAGTAACGCCTAAGCCGAGGGTCATGTTCTTTACCTCTTCGCCGCTTTGCTCGGCGAGGAGGGAGGGCTTGGTCTCTTCCTCATTGGCTGACCGCTACGCCCGCTTGGTCTCGCTTTGCAGACGCTCCGTCATTGCAGTTGGTCTCTTCGACGGTGGCGGCCGCCGATGTCGCGGCGAGCTCAAGCGTCGGCTCGGCCGCCACCTTGGGCTTTGCAACCGCCTTTGGTCTTGCCCTTCTTCACCTTCTCCTTCTCGCACCGGAGAGGTCCTCTCGATCCCTCCAAGGATCACCGTCCTCCCCGCTGTCGGCGTGAGCTTTAGCACTAAACAACATTGCAAGTCTAGCAACACAGACTGGGTGTAAGTAATTTACCTCGTCTGTGTGCGGACGAGCACGCCTCGGACAAGTGTAGGCCACCTCGCCGGTGACCTCGCTGTCCTTCTTCGCCGCCTTCAGCATGGCGTCGACCCGCTCGGTCACCCATGCGTCGGTTGGCTTCTCTGCCCGAGCAGATGGAATCGTTAAATTCCTGTTCGGAGAAAAGGATCAATGAAGAGGTTGAGTCTTAAAGGCACTTACCCGTGCTCTCCCTTGTGATGTCTTCCCATCCTCTATCTTGTAGAAGGATAGGACCTTCTCCGCAGCGGACAGATTCTGTTCGCCGTGAAGTCCCGGATGATCTTCTGCTGCGTGAGCCCGAGGCTCACGAGGAGGCGATCTTCCTTGTCGTACCAATCCTCGGCGGACATCTCCGCCGAGGCATTGAGGTTCCTTCACGGCGCCTTCCCGTGAAGACGAAGTTTGTTGTCGCCGCCCGCTTGTCAGAACCACCTCACCCACCACGCGCCCATCGAGTCGAAAGGGGTGGGCGAGGGTACGGCGCGTCGTCGGCGGTGGCCCGGAGCTTGAGGTAGTAGCACCTGGCAGCTGGCGGCGCGCTGCTCCTCGTCATCGTAATAGTGGAGGAACAAATTTCACCGTGGATCGATGCTCAGATAGCCTCGCACAAAAAGTGAAGACGGCCATCCGAGGATGCTGTTCGGATTGAGGTTCGCCACCTCCAATCCGCTAATGTTTAAGAAGGCCTCAACGAAGTCGCTTTGGAGATCGCAACCCAACAAAGGCGAACTATTCGGTTAACGAACTCTCCTCCAGCGACTCCGAGTATCCTCCTCTCCGTGCAACCTCCAGCCACCGGTGTCAATGTGGCCCTCTTCCTCCCAGACCTTCGTGTCCTCCTCGGTCGAGCTAATGCCGGTGAACTTGGCCATAGCGCTTCCCAGATCGGACGAGCAAGGTTGGTGGTGGAGCTTGGGTGCTTGATGCCGAGCGCGTTGGAATTAGGGCTTAGAGAGGAAAGGCGTGAGAATGTATGGTCGGGTCATGAGCGGCTTGGGTGCTTTTATAGTCCCGTATAAGCAGCTCTGCAACGGTTTAGTCCCAAAACGGCTAGTTTTTACTACAACGCCTAGGTAAAACGGTCGCTGCTTTCACCGTGCAAATGACAGAAGTTACCGTTGGAGTTCCGCTAACGGCTATTTTTTTCCAAAGGTCCGCAAAGGCCGAGTGTTCTCGCTTTCGGACAGATGTCGTTCCCTGTTCGACGCAACAGAGTTGCTCGGTACTGAGCAGGTTTGTTCGGACCCGAACGTGTCTTGTTCGGTTGAAACTTAACCTGTTCGGTCGATCGTTACATGTCTTTGTAGCAGGAAAAATACCCTCTTCGTGACTTAGAGTCTCAAGAGGATGACCCCACTCTAGTGAGTCCTTCCACTTGAGTCTCGGGGGCTAGCTGTCGGGGATTAGATTACGGCCCATTGCCATGGCCCACTCCCTGACGGCCCAATCGAACAGCCTACTAGGGCCCAGCTCCCTGGAAGGTTCTATCAGGCCCGTGTGCATCCTGCCGAATAGCCTCTTGGTCGGCACGGTGCGTAACGGCCTAGGATTCGTGTTTGAGTCTTACTCGAACAAGAGTTCTGCACGGCTACGTGAAGACCCGGACGTTGGTTTCCCGGATTGGATTAGGAGTCGTGATCCTCAAGACTAGGAGTATGCCTTATCTCGCCTCGGGATATATTTGGCATGTATGAGTTCGCTATGATCTCATAGTTAGCCCGCCCGATATTCCCCAGAGGTCGGGCTTTGCTCGCACTATATAAACAAGGCCCTACGGCGTGTAGAGGGCTCCCGCACTTGATCTTCGTGATTATTGCTTTCAGACACCATAATCTCGCCGAGACTTGTTCGCCTCGCCGAGCCACCTCTTGTATTCATCCCCGATATATAAGAAAGGCCGGACGTAGGGCTATTATCTCTCCCGAGAGCTGAACCAGATAAAACTCGCTCTCGCTCGTTGTCGCTCGCATTGTTTGGCGGTCTCCTATCTCAATCTTAAAGAACCTTAGCGACTTGAGATCGATATCTCAACCGTCGACAAAATGGTTTATGAGAACTTCGCGATGCAGGCGGTAAGATGCGCATGTAACCGAGGACACCCTCCTTATATAGCCGTGCGTGCGCCATTACATCGCCCTAAGCATGTAATTTATTAATGGCTAATTACTTTTTAAATTAATTAAACGCGGGTTTAACAGATAACTGGGACATAAAATGACGCCGCACCAGCCGACATCGCTTTTCAGCGTCGCTTCGACGCCGGGGCTAATAATACACCACGCATTCAATAAAGCGCACGCACATCAAGGCCACCGACGCAGATTCGCGGCGCGACGGAGGAGCCGGGCGGTCGGCGCTAACGCTGGCGAGCCGCCACGTGGCGAGTGGGTTGCTTCCGCCACCGGGCGGCGAAGCGAAGCTTCCAGGGTGGCGAAGCCGGCTTCCGGCGCGCCCGGTGGCGGAAGCCAGGCTTCCGACGCGCCCGGTGGCGGAAACGGGGTATTTGACGCGCGGGGTGACGGATAGTAGCTCATTTCTATGATTCCCCTTGTATACCGTATAGTTTCCCAATTTCCATTTATCTGTGTATTATTCAACCAATTTTTCCTATATAAAACACGGAGGGAGTAATCTTCGAAAGGATATATTCTTTCTGGTGTTGCAGTTGTTTTATAGCATTTTTAAGGTCTTGGTTTTTGGCTCGAAGCCCTTATAACAATTTCTTTTGTCAAGCTATCCAATCTGTTCAAGAATCAAGCCTCCTAATAAATATCCACAGTTTTTTCAGATTATACTAATCCACAGCAACCTTTTAACAGATAAACTTTTCTTCTTACAAAATATGTTAGGAATGAATTCAGTGACTATTTTGTACGGCTACTAGAGATGGAGGGACGGGAATCACAACTCGTGCAGCCCAGTGCGAATGAGCAGACAAACACGTTGGAGGAATCTTTGATGCATCACTAGTATGTTAGCCCGGACAGGACAAATCCAAACGCAAGAGGGGGAATTCGGGTTAATTGGTCCCCCATTCATGCTCCCTCGCGGTCTCGCCTCACAACGAGCGACGCACGGATCAAAGGGACATTAGCGGCCGCGCGCGCGTGCCAATTCCGATGCGCTTATTCCCTTGGATTCATGCGCTTTCTTACCTCTTTTAAGTTTTTATTCCGGTCGTCGGTATGGGTCGGCTTCAGCAGGCAGACGTACAGAGGCTTGCGGAGGCAAGCAGGCGTGCACAGCTCCGCTAAAGTTGGACTCCTGCTGCCTCTCTTAAACATCTTTAGTGATAAAATCAATCACCAGCTATAACCAAACTCCATAATTATTTATAGATATAGCATATACAAGCTCCGTTGAGACCCAGGTAGAGGGTGTCCTTTGGTTGTGATGAATATATGTGACTAGTGTGGTGTTGGTGAGATTTTGAAAGACTTTGATTGTGCTTTTGGTGAAACAAGCACGAAACTTGAAACCAGGAATCTATTTTGAAAATTGGACGAGTTTCAGGGTTCACCGAACCGTGTACGGTGGTCTTCGGACTGTGTCCAAATCGATCGGACAGAGTCCGAAGGGTTCCAGCAGTCAAGTATCTTTGCAGAAACATTCCATCGGACGGTGTTCGATGGTTGTATGAACAACGTCCGGTGGAGTTTTAATTGTATGTGTCCGTAGCTCACCAGACGGAGTTTTTACTACTGATTGTCATGCCGATATGTTCTCATCTACCCATATTTCAGATCAGTTCCCTTATGGGTTGCCTCATCAGGATGAAGAGATGATTTGAATCAGGGTATCAAATACATGAAAAATCTAAGATAACACCGTGATTATCCAGACTTATTTTGATACCTTTGATGATTCCTTCAGATTTTATAATAAGGCCACATAGCCATTTGAGATGCTTTCGAGAAAAGAAAAGGGATTGCTTCGAGAAAATCCTAGATACCGTAGATCCTGATATTATGTTGATACCCAATATAGGATCATATGGTATGATTTTAGGGTCCATATTTTGGATTTCTAGGAGGAAAGATTTCAGAGCGAGGCAGTTTAACCGCTTCCTCCGAATTTTCTGTTTCTTCACCCCCATTCTCTACTCAAGATGACAATGAGGGCTAATAAATTCTACCGTTGCGCAAGGATTTATTCTTTAGTCGGGACTCTAGGCCTAAGTTTGACCGACTCTCGATTTGTAATGCCGAGGCATTACCAAAATCTTCGAAGATATTTTCCTCGAAAGAGAAAGGTGACAAAAAATGGCTCAGGCTCATCTTCCGGCACAGAATCCAGTACACAAGGGCGAATAGTTTCGGGAATTTCTTCTATTCTTGGAGGCTCTCGACTCTCGAGAGGAATCAAGATGGTCGGATAATCTAAAGCTTGAAGGTTTTCTATTGGCTCGGCAGACTCGGAGAATTTATCACAAACTTAGGCGAAGGGGTATTGTTTATGATTTTTAAAAAAGTTCTCTCCCTTCATCGACAATTTTGTAGATAAACGCTCCTCCGGAGACTATGTCCAGGAACATAGCACTATTTGGTGTAAGGCCTTGCACGAAATGCTGCATTAGCATTGGTTCATGCATGGCTAAGTCTAGGCTCGAATAGGCTTGATGGGTGTAGTGCGCCCAAGCTGCTTTACGGTTTCTCGCTCAAAATATTGAAAGGTTAAGACTTCCTTCCAAAGTATGACGATACAAAAAGTTGGCTGTGAGTGCTTCCTAGCTGCCATTGAGGCTACCAACAGTCTGATTCAACCACTTTTTCGCTGATCCCTCAGGAAAATGGAAACAATTTTCATTTTAGCGTTTGGTGAGTCACTCCCGGCATAACGATTATTGAACATAATTGTTCAAATTCTCGGAGGTGGTCATAAGGACTCTCTGCTTTGGTCCCAGCAAAAGGCTTTTCCTGAACGATGGCTAAGAGATCTGGTCGGAGCTCATAGCCTGTTGTTTCGATGGGGTATGATGAGGGTGGAGGCTCCAAGTAATCACCCTCGGGAGCCCAAAACTGATATATAAGAGTGGTGTTCATGTGATATTGCGGGGGTACACGGGCAAACGAGATTCGAAACTCGAACATCTACCGTTTTCCCGGGCAGCAACACTAGAAAGCTTGTTGGGGAATCTGATGACTAACATAAATAATCTGCAAGATCACGGATGTCACAGTAGCTTTCACCCTGGAGTATTCCAGGGTATCGATTTCCATGAGGAATAAGAAGCGATCTAGAATCAAATCTAGTTTGACTAGATGGATAGTGGGGATAATGATGGGAGATAGGATAATATATTTAGGGTCGAGAGGCTCTACTGATCTAGGCTCATACAGCTAAAGGTGCAAATTGAACTCGATACTAAAGTTTCTCTGCGACGGAGCTCAGAAAATCCGCTACCAATCAACTAAGAACTCTGAATGGTTACGGTCATCCCCGATTGGGCTCAACTAATCTGACTCGGATGTGGTGGAATACAACTAGATAAGCTGGGTTGTCACCACCCGACTACCTACCACATAACCTGTAAGGCCTAGGTATAGATTGGGTACTAACTATTCCAGACACCACGTCTACACTAAGCAGTACTGCTTTACCAATACGTTTTTGATAAAGCACTAGCAAGATAAGCATAAATCTTATCTAAGAAAACCAGATCTCAACAGATGAACTTAAGTAACCGAAGAAAATACTTTACAAGATAATGTAGAGCTACAGTGTCACCAGCGCAGAGGACCAAAACTTTACTCGATACTAAGTTCCGTTCCTAGAGTAAACGGTGGAAGAGATGTTGATAGCTCCTACTTCTCCCTGACATTGGACTCTCCTCTCTCCCTATTCTAACAACATTAAGGCAGCGTAGCTCCGCTTTCTTCTTGTTCCTTCTTGTTGAGATCCATGTGAAAGGTACACCGGTGTTGTGATAAATACATGTGATGATGTATTATTTTGGTGAGATATTGAAGTACTTTGTTAGAACATTTGTCAAAACGGTTGTGAAATTAAAACAGTGTCAGGTGGTGACTGTTGATTGTGTGGCTAATTGCATTCTAATGATCTTGATGCACTTGATTCTCGATGATGATGTTTCGTGAAGCTAACCTTGCAGTGGAAAGTGTTTGGTTTTGACTCATATTTGTGATGCAGGTGCTAGTGGGTACGTGGCTAACGCCATTTCAAGGAGGTGAACTGGACGTTTGGGCGTTCGGGCACGTGCAGGCAACCGAATTTGGTACCTGGTGGTCACATGTGATGGTGTGGACAAGAAGCATCGTTGCGGCAAGGATTTGAGATACCTCAAGGCTGGGCGTCGGTCACTTGACGGCGAAGTGGGATGTCTGTTGAGCCAAGGCGTGGGCTGGCAACTAGGATGCTGCGAGGAAGGTGTAAGAATGCTTTCGAAGGTATATTGCGTGAATATTCCTTGTCGGGAGTGACTTAGATAGTGTGCGTTGTACACCGTTTATCCTTATAACAAGGGTGGAGACAGCCCCTAAGGTTTGGAGTGTCTTACCCCTCAGGCTGGGTGTGAGCCAGAAATTTCAGATTTGTGAGAAGGGTGTGTGTGTGTGGGGAGAGAGAGAGAGAGAGAGAGAAAGAGAGAGAGAGAGGGCTGCTTGTGGTCACGAGAGCATCTTGTAATCTCCCAACTATTTATGCAATGAAATCAACCGAGTTTCTTCAAGTTCATGGCTTGTCCATGCTAGTACTTGGGTTTTGATCTTGTTGCTTTGTTGGTTTTTGTTGCAAGTAGTTTATTTGCCTCCTCTCCTTCTCCATGCTTCTGATCCATGATGCCTTGAGGTTGCTTATGTGCTTTGACACATTCTTTGCAACCTAGGATAGCCTAGAGATCAAGTTTTCTCACTAGCTGCAAATCTATCCAGAACTTGTTCTCCGTGCAGTAGTCAGTATTTGATTTTTTTGAATAATCTAAAAAATCATTTTTGAATGATTTTATATGGAGAAGTTTTGTGACTTCCATATATATGAACATGAAAAATTTGATGTCATGGATATTCTTTGTTTTGGTGCAGTGAGGTGAAAACCAAGTCCCAAATTTTATGGATGAGATCTGTGATAGACCGTAGTGTTTGAATTTTCCTAGTTTTGTGCAAGGAATTTTTAGCAGTTTTTGGTGGTGCTTCATGACTCATTATTGAATAGGGAGAGAAATTCCCAAAAATTCTAGAGCACCAGAAACCCACCATCTCTCTAGTTCAAGTGAACAAATTCTGGAGAATCTGCTTTTGCTTTTTTAGAATGTGGCTTTGGTAATTTGTCTTGATGCACTTTATTAAAGCATGGTTTGAATCGATTCCCTTTTGTTTAGACACTTGACAACCAAGATTGTGACCAGAAAACCCCCCTCATATTTTCATGTGTGTCAACCATACAAACTTGGGTACACATAGTTGTCGCGGCCGGTCCAAAGAAGATACTTCAAGGCTCCCATTCACCCCCTTTGGTCCCTGTAGCTTCTCTTCTCCATGCTTTCGAATGAGGTGAGCACCTCCTTTTATAATGCCACAGAGCATATCAGAGTGAGCCACGCATTGGGACACATGTCATTCATGGGAGAGATCGAGTAGCTCCCAAGTTAGCATCTGAGGGGAGTCGGCCGACCTGATGAGACCGGTCGGTCTAGGGAGGCTGGGCATCCCAGAGCTAGCAATCCCCTGGCTCTCCATTCTCTTGGCATTCCTTGTGGACGTCGTTGATTACTCATTGACGGTTGTCAGCGGGTATACCTATTTTGGCTAAGAAAATGTATGCAAATGGTTCCTTGGATCCTCGAACTTAATCTTGGCCATTTAATGAAACCGTCCATACACCAAGGGTTGAGATGTGTGTATTAAACCATAGGAGAAAACTGAGGTTGTTTTGGCTCAAAAGGGGGCCGGGCCACCTGGTGGGGCCAGCCGGTCTAGGTAGGCGGCCAGACCCACTTTGGCCTTGTTTTTACCTAATTTCTCCTAGTGGGTCCCTGCATACAAAAACTCAACATTGTGGAACTTGTAAATTTTTACAATTTTATATTGGGTCTCTCCACTTTATGGGTATTTTAATGGTTAAAGTTATATGAAATAATTTAAAAATGACAACTGCATTCTTAAATCTTCTGTGAGTTTTTTTTGTGGGATTCACAGATTTGGGAGTCTTTCGAGTTGATTTTCGATCTTCAGTTGGCTCTTTTCTTTGCGTGACTTCTTAAGAGTCCCTTGACATCTCTTTCTTGCATAGAATATTGGGTCATATTGGTATTGATCAGTAAACTAGAATTAGCGGCCATGATCTGATTCGTGGATTGCCCAAGCATAAGATGGTAAATGACATAGTTTGTGCTACTTGCCGGCATGGGAAGATGGTAAATGACATAGTTTGAGCAATCGGTGGTTTCAAAAGGCTGCTTGTGATGTTTTATTGGTGTCGTATTGATGCCTTATTAGGCTTTGTCATTTGGTTTGTGTATCGCATCATGTATTTCAAAAATAAAATTCATAAGCTAGCATCTATTGACCTTGATAGCACCGAAGTTCAATTTGATAGCTTCGAGCATGTTTCGCTTGTGTTTGATGTTCAATTGGAAAATTCTTAAATCTCCCAAAATTTGCATGTGAATTACATCTTGCATTTTTTTGTTCTCGACTTTTCATGATGCCTATATTGTCAAAAGGCATTAACCAATTCAAATATGAAAATGGAGAGATTTTACCCTTGGGAGACTTTGATTCTCATGTCTTGGATATGGCGAACAATTGTTTCAATTTTTTTATTGAAGCATGACCCAACATTTTCAAATGCTTCTTGTTTTTTGCTTTCACAAACTTCAAAATCCATTTTCGAATGGTTTGTCAGTATATTCATTAAGGGGAGTGTTGAGACCCATGTGGAGGGTACCTCGGTGTTGTGATGAATACATGTGACGTGCGTAGTGTTGGTGAGATTATAAAGCAGTTTGGTCGTGCTTTTGGTGAAACGAGCGCGAAATTTGAAACGGGGAATATGTTTTGAACCTTAGGTGAGTTTCGTGGTTCACCAGACCATGTCTGGTGGTCTTCGAACTGTGTCCAAAGGGATCAGACAGAGTCCGTATGGTTCCAACAATCAAGTATGTTTGAGGGAAGGTCCCATCGGACGGTGTCCGATGGTTGTTGTCGACGATTGGGATATTGACCCCAAGTCAACTAAGGTTCTTGAGAAAAGGGAGATAGAAGACCTGCCGAGCAAGATGAACAACAATCAACGAGCAACAGGGAGACACAGGGTTTTTATCCTAGTTCGGACCTCTCCGGGGAGATAACAACCCTATGGCCGAGCAGATCCAGACCCCATGTGAAGAAAGACCATGATGGGGGGATCGTTTGGAGCTCTTGGCCGGGCTTGCCTTCCAAGCGTGAAATTGGGAAGCCTTGCACTTAGTGACCACATCCCGAGCATCTTGTAACGCTGAGGGCCAGTAGTAGCCCGTGCGAAACACTTTACCGACCAGAGTACTGAAGGATACGTGGTTGCCACATGCACCCTCGTGTATGTCCCTAAGAAGGAACACACCCTCCTATTGAGAGATGCACTTAGAGAGGACTCGCAGAGCACCTTGACGGTAAAGGATGCCGTCCACAAGCTTGTATGGACTAGCACGCCTTATAAGCCGGGAACGCTCAGCTTCATCTTCGGGCAGGGTCCCATCTGCAAGGTACCGGACAAATGACGTTGTCCAGTCCACAGCCTGCTCAATGACGGAGACAGCATTACCTGTCTCTGTTGCCTCGTCCGGAGACGTGATAGAGGGCTTGTAAAGGTGCTCGACGAGCACCCCTGCCGGAGCAGGTTTACGTGAGGATCCATACTTGGACAGCTGATCGGCCAAGAAGTTGTCCTTCTTGGGCACGAAGAGCACCTCGAAAAATCGAAAGTGCCGCTCCAACTTCCTCACTTCAACCAGGTATCGCGCCATTGATTCATCGCAGTACTAATACTCCTTGTTTACCTGATTGATTACCAGCTGTGAATCTCCCTTCACGGTTAGCCGTTGGACGCCGAGCGACTTGCACGCTCTTAGTCCGCGAGAAGGGCCTCG
This sequence comes from Raddia guianensis, assembly GCA_036346415.1. NCBI lineage: Eukaryota > Viridiplantae > Streptophyta > Magnoliopsida > Poales > Poaceae > Raddia > Raddia guianensis. The sequence continues at coordinate 6,482,730 of CM070537.1, forward strand.
TACTCTGCGGCGTTGTTAGTCGCCGCAAAGTGAGTTGGATGGAATACTGGAGTTGCTCTCCTTGAGGGGAGATGAGAACAAAACCAGCCCCCGAGTTTCCAATGCGCGAGCCATCAGAAAACATGGTCTGGCGGGGGGGTTCTTCAGGTTGCTCGGGAGCTTCCCGGGATTTTGGCGGGCAGGTCCATTTCGCCCAGAGGGAACTTGGTCGGGACCAGTATTTGATGCGCCTGGAAATAATACCGAAGCTTCCTGGAGGACATGAGCAAGGCATAGAGCAACTTCTGGACCTCAGGGTAACGCTCCTTTGATCCGTGAAGTACCTCGCTCACGTAATAGATTGGCCGCTGGATGCCTTCCCTTTCCAATGTCAAGACCGCACTCACCGCTTGTGGCGTGCAACTAAGATACAACAAAAACTGTTCGCCATATCGCGGGGTAGTTAAGATAGGTGGGTTGGACATGTATTGCTTTAGATCTCGGAAGGATCTGTCAGCCTCTGCTGTCCACTCGAGGCCATTGTGCTTGCGCAGGGCCTTAAAGAAGGGCAGCCAGCGTTCGCCTTGACGGGAAATAAAACTGCTTAGAGCAGCCATCCGTCCTGTTAGGCTCTGAACTTCCTTGACGGTAGTCGGAGCCCGCATGTTTTCAATGGCCTCGTTTTTTTAGGGTTAGCAGAAATTCCTTGCGAACCAATTACATAACCGAGCAATATTCCAGATCGAACACCAAAGGTACACTTCTCTGGATTTAACTTAATTCAATGCCTGGTGAGATTACGAAAAGTATCGGCCAGGTCTTTTACATGATCTGGAGCATACTTGCTGTTTACAACTATGTCATCGACATAGACCTCTAGGTTTCTGACGGCGTGTTCTCCGCTCAACCACTGCGGATCATACCCCTGGTCAGATTTTTAGTCTGCTAGCCAACTCGATCAAGCTCGATTCGATTTGAGCGTCGGGCACAACAAGGAGCGACTTCAGATTTACCTGAGTTCGGACCCCTCGCGGTAATAGTCCTACTCCCGCCGAGCCTTAGCTCTTTTCTCGATTGTGGTTGAATGGGAATGTGTTTACAGAGTGTTTGAATGCACGAATGCTAGTGCAACCTGCCCTCTTCCCTCTCTCTCTCTCCTTTTATACAAGCTTTGAACTGGCGGAGAGAGCCGAGGGTAGGCAAGACAAGATACTCATGATAATCGACAAGACACGACAGAAGAGACGAAACGTGCCGTTGTCCACGCGCCGCTAGGCCGCCGCCCTCGCGTGCCGCAAGTGGCCTCGACCAGACAATCCACGGTGAGTCTGCAGTGGGGCCCTCGCCGCTCCTCCCGACGCTGGCGGCCTCCTCAAGCAAACCTTCTCTCTGCGGTCAATTCTTCGCGCATAAAGGATGTACCGCCAGACCTGCAGGGTCATCAGAGCGGTAATCATTTCTTCAAATTGCCTATCCGCGTGATGTCTCATTAAATCGCCTCGTCCTTCGCAGCAGGGGGAGCCTCCGTCTCAAAAACTCCTTCGCAATGCTCCCGCGCTGGCCCCCTGCGCGTTGGGCCCTCGCCTGTCTCCAGAGGGAGTCGCCACAGACCCGCTTAGCGCGTGGGGCCCTCGCCTGCGTCTTGAGAGGGGCTCGCCACACCCTTTGGGGCGCGAGGGCCCTCGCCTCGTCTTCAGGGGCTCGCCAGCGCACCCGCCTGCACGTGGGGCCCTCGCCTGCGTCTTCCGAGGGGCTCGCCCACGCCACTGGGCCTTGCTCGCCCGCTTTGACGCGTGGGGCCCTCTCGGCCTCTGAGGGCTCGCCACGCTACTGGGCCTTGCTTTCGCCCGCTGCGTGGGGCCTCTCGGCCTTCTCGGGACTCTTTGTACCCGGTATTTATTACACCGACAGTATCCCCGTCCACCATGATACGCGAACCGTCAAGCAGATAGTTTTCCGCTTTCTTGTGCGGCGGAGACGAATCGTGGGGCCCACCACCCGGCGGCCGTCGCTGATCCTCCATCCGACACGATCTTCCTTGGGAACTACGCCGCTTTTGAAACCAAAACGCGGGGCAATGATGGTGCCGCGCGCGTGGGCGGAATCAAACCGTCGTGCTCGCGCCCACGCCTATAATACTTCTCTCGGTACGCGATCAATCCTTCCGCGCGCTAAGTCTTCACAAACTACCAACTGCCTCCTTCGCTGCCACCACAGAGCCTTCTTTCTCTTTGCCCACTTCTTCACTGCTTTCCAATGGCACCCAAACGCAGCAAGGATCGCCGTGGGGGCGCGCCGGCGCCTGGGCCAGGTTTTCCCACCTCCGCCGCCGACGAAGACTCAGTGAGGCGGCTTCAAGTGTTCGTGCCGCCAACCGCCGCCCGGTTCCGCCCCGGTACCATGGCGCCGAGCCCTCGCGACGGGGAGATTGTCACCTTCGTCTGGGCGGCGTTGGCGGGGCTCATCCCGCCGTACTCTGAATTTTTCTTGGGGGTGCTCGCCTTCTACGAGATCCAGGCGGTGCACCTTCCCCCCAACTCCATCATTGCGCTGGCCATCTTCGTCCACCTCTGCGAGATGTTCGTGGGGACGATGCCAAGCCTCCCGCTCTGGCGCCGGCTCTTCGTGCTGCACGCGAGGCCGCGCCCGTGCGGGGCCTTCGGGAGCTGCTACTTCACGCTCCGCGAAACCGCCGCCTTCATCCCTGTCGCGTCCAAGTCCAACTGGAAGGACTGGTACCGACAATGGCTGTACGTTGAGGACTCCAGCGGCTGCGACGATCTTTCTCTTCCTGAGGGTCCCGCGGAGCCCACCGCCAACTGGGGAGCTTCGCTCGACGATTCAGCGGAGCTGGGGCTGATGCTGGCGCGCATCATCGATCTTCGGCACCGCGGGCTCACCGGAACCCTCGTCGCGGCGGATTTTTTGCGGCGCCGACTCTGCCCGCTCCGCATGAGGACTCGCCCCGTCTGGATGTACTATGGCGACAACGATGGAGTCCGCGTCGCCCTCGGCGGTGAGTGCTCTTTTAGTCTTTTGGGTCTCTTATCTTTCTTGGAATTTTTTTTGCTTGCCGTCCTTATAGCTTCCTTTCTTGCTCGCCCAGCCGCAGGGAACGTGCCGGACGACATGCTCCGGGACTGGCTGGCGGGTTATCTGGCCCCACCGATCGGCGACACTTCACGCTCATGGGCATCCTCCCCTCGCGATCGGATCCACAGAGCGCAACCAACACTTGCGTCGCTGCCCCTTGAGGTCTCTCGTCCCGGTCCAAGTGGCACGGGGTCACTACAGATCCGCGATTCGCCTCGACGACCGCCCAAGCTTCATGCGCCGCCGCTACCTCTGCCGTGGCGGCCGACTCGACCAAGCGCTTCGGAAGCGCCGCCTCATCCTCGCCAGGACGGCGACGAAGAGGAGGGAGAGACAAGCCCAAAGAGGGCCCGCCCCTCCGATCCCGAGCTTCCGCCGCCACCGCCGGCCCCTTCCAGCGGGGGCCCTGCTGCTACCGCCGCCGCTCCGCCACCGGGCGAGCGGGCGACACTTCAGAACTGCACCGCTGCGCCAGATTTCTTCCGCTCCTTCGCCGGCGCTCCTGCGGCCGGCGTCTTGTCCCGTCTTGGTGCTTCTGCAACGGCACCACTCAAGCTAACGCTACCGCCTGACGGCGGTGACCGCGACCGCGCCACCACCGCCGCCGCCAACAAGCGACTTGGAGCTCCCCCCTTCAGCTTTCGCCTTCAGGGCGCACCGCTTCAGGTTGGCTTTCCCTGCGCTTATGCACGTTTCACATTAGGGTTAGCATGCTACACGCTTTTTGCATACCTGAACCCTGTTTGTCCTTCTTGGAACAGGGCGGACGCTGGGGCATCGAGCTCCGCTCCACGCGACTCGCCAGCCCCCAGCCTGCCCGCCGCTCCTTCGACGGAGGTCGCCTGTGGCGGCGGAGAGTTCGCCGCGCCCGCGCCGGAGAACCCTCGCCACAAGCGTCGCTGGCGCCGCCGCCATCTCGGCCGTGACCGCCCGGCGTAGGCGCTCTTCGAGGCGCCGCACCCTCTCCCGCACTGGGCAACGGGAGGAAGCCCTTGCCTTGGCGGAAGCGATCTGCCGCGCGGCTGCGGCGAGCCTTGGCCAAGAAGCCGCGAAGGGCGATGACCCGCGAGGTCTGCGGCAGCCTGCCGCCATCCTCGGCCGCCAAGCGATCAAGACCTCCGCTGGAGCACTTCGCGCGCCCAACCCTCGCCGACATCTGCGCGACCGCCTATCATGGCTTCGGGGCGCTTCGCATCCATCGGGTGTTACCTTGCATCCCCATTGGAGAGACGATGCCGCGACTGCCGGCGCCCGTGGGGCGAGCCGCCCGAAGCCTGCGCTGCCTTCCGTGGCGCTTGGGCGCGGGCGATCGAAGACGGTCGTCAAGGCGCTCGGCAGCGCGGTTCATCTTGGGCAATCGTCTTGCTCGAGACGCGCGTTTGATCTCGGCGCCGCCATCGGGAGCCTTTCGTCGGTGGACCGGTTTGAGCGGTAGCGGGTTGACACCGCCGCCAGCCACGTATCCATGATGGGCGGCGCCGCTCCAGCGGAAGACGAGGACGAGGAGGAGTAGCGAGACTCCCCCGTCTTTTTTGCCTTGTAAATGTCGCCTATTAATGCAAACAAACTTTTGCTCTTTTGTTGTGAGTCTCACTTGAACTTCGCACAATTTTAACTTACGGAATTGAACTGGGGCACCTGGCCGCCAAAGGCTTTGGACTGAACGTTTTGCCGCAAGTGAGCGCTGCTTCCTTAGGCATCTGGTTGCTTCAACTCTTATGGCCTCTCGCAACCCGACTTAAACATTACGTGGCGAGCGTTTAGCTTCCGGAAGTGGTCTAGTCGCCGGTGCCGCTGTTGGCGCATTGCCTAGACCGAGCCGACACACCGGGCTAGAACCCGCCTTCCGTCCGCTTTGCCTCGCACCAGCGTAAGTTATAAGCGTTTGCCTTTGCAACTAAGGGGCCATCAGCCATAAGTACTTTCGCTACCAGCTTTCGGCAGAATGTTTTCTGACAGACCTTTTAAAGGCTAAGCCACTGATCGCCAAAAGCTTTAGATGAGCTTTACATTGAAAGTGGCGCTTTTTCCTCGGGCATCTGGTTACTTCAACCCTTATGGCCTCTTTTGAATCGACCCTAGACATCGGCGTGGCGAGAACTTAGCTTTGAAGTGGTCTAGTCGCGGTGCATTGTTGGCGCGTTACCTGAGACCGAGCCGACACACGGGCTAGAACCCGCCTTCCGTCCGCTTTGCCTCGCCCAACCGCAAGTCGTGGCGTTAAATCCTTACAACTAAGGGCCATCGCTTTGAGTACTTTTTTCGCTACCGACTTTCAGCAGAATGCTTTCTAACGGACTTGAGGCGAAAAAAGCAGAGATGCCCACAAGGAGATGAACTTATCTCTTATTGAAGATGGCTTTGTACAATGCAGCCCCGAAAGAAGCGGTGAAGGAAGAAGACTCGCCTTTCGGCTCCAAAGGAAAACCAAAAAGCTTCAGGCTGCTACCTACGGGTAGAACTTCCTCGGCTACTCGGCGTTCCAAGTGTTCGCCAATTCGCGACCATCCTCGAATCTGAGCTGGCCGAGCACAGGCGGGAGGCCGAGACCACCTTGAAGGGCCCTCCACGGGGAGATAGTTTGTTGCGCCCGCTGCGCTGAATTTTGCATGAGCGAGGTCGCCTAACGCCAGTGTTCTCACACACACCCGCCTTGCTTGATAGCGGTGCGGCCTTGCTTGATACTTGGCGGCCCGGATCGCCGCCCTGTCTCGGATCTCCTCCAGGAGATTCACTTCGTCCTGACGCCGGTCAGGGTCTTGGTCTTCGCTGAACGCCGCCACCCTTGGGGAGCCGAAGGCGAGCTCTGATGGGAGCACCGCCTCAGAGCCATACACGGGAAGAAGGGGTCTCGCGGTGGCTCTGTTGGGAGTTGTCCGCAGTGCCCACAACACAGTGGGGACTTCTTCAGCCCATCGCTTGCCACGCTTCTCCAGGCGATCGAACGCCCTTGTCTTGAGCCCTTTGAGTACTTCCGCGTTCGCCCGCTCCACTTGCCCATTGCTCTTGGATGCGCAGCGGAGGCAAAGCACGCAGGTACCCAACTCTTCGCACGATCTTGGAAATCGGCGCTTTTGGCTGGCGCCGTTATCGATCTTGATTACTGTTGGCGACACGAACCGGACGAAGATGCTCTTCATAAACTTGATAGCGCTGCGGATGTGATCGCCGGGACGGCGAGGCTTCAACCCACTTAGTGAACTTGTCGATGGCGGCGAGCGATGAGTGTAACCTCCGATGCCGCCCATGAACGGGCCTGAATGTCAACCCCTGACATGAAACGCCAAGAGAGCGGAATGGTTCTGATGCTGGGCGGTCGGTGGATCTGCTTGGCATGAAATTGGCACGCCGCATCCCTCACCAGGCTCGAAGGCATCCTCGAGGCGGTTGGCGATAAAACCATGGCGAAAGCTTTCCCAACCAACGCCCGGCTCACTGAATGGCTCCGCGCATGCCTCCATGGATCTTAGAGAAATTTCACACCCGCTTCCCGAGTGGCGCGCTTCATGAGAACTCCATTTGCGCCTGGCGTCTGGTCCCCACCTACCGGGCGTAGTGCTTGGCCTTGCGCGCTATCTTCTCGGCCAAGCCAGCGTCGCCGTGGGGATCACTCCATCCGCGGTAGGCTGGATCGGATCCATCCACCGACCTTCCCGGACGAGTGTGACGACGTTACATACATTGTCGTCGGCGTACTCCGCTGGCACGACGTTTCGCCTCAACCGCCTCGGCCGTTCTTCGCCTCCTCCCTCCAACCGGGGCTGCGGCGAGATTGGTGGCGTCTCCTCGAAGTGGGGCTGCGTCGAGGAATGCGTCGTCCCCGCCAGTGATTGCTGCGGCGGACGACGTCACAGAAGTCTTTCTTCAAAGACCCGGCGGAGCAGTGCCCTTGATGAGGCAATGCAGGGCGAGCTTCATCCGCCATGTCGTTGTCGCGGCGAGGCGTGCACAAAGCCCAAACCCTCGGTGCGCTCCAACCGGCGCACCTCGCCCGAGTAGGCCGCCATGACGGGATCCGGCGGAGAAATCCTTCCTCGCCTGGTTGATGACCAGGAGAGAGTCGCCTTTTACTTGTAGCCGCCGGATGCCAAGGGTCGAAGCCACCCTGAGCCCGGCGAGCAGTCCTTCATACTCCGCGGCGTTGTTGGTGGCGCGGAAGTCCAGCACCACCAGGTGCCGGACGACATCGCCGATAGGAGACACCGGACGACGCCCGGACCCGACCCCTCCGGCGGAATGAGCCGTCGAAGAAGAGAGTCCACGGCGAGGGGGGTGTCTTCGGCTTTCGTGTCGCCAAGTCCACTGTTGATGAACTCCGCGAGCTTGCCCTTTGATGGCCGTTCGGGGAGCGAATTTGAGATCGAATTCGCGGCTCCATGGCCCTTGGCGAGCGTCGACCCGTCGCCTCGCGGTTGAAGAGGATCTCCGTAAGGGATACTTGGTCAACACCGTGACTTCTCGCCATTGGAAGTAATGGCGCGACTTCGGGGATGCCGTCGACGGCGTAGAGCATCTTCTGGTCTTGTGAAAACCTTGTTTCAAGTCGTGGAGGACCTTGCCGCGTAGTAAATGGGCGCCAACGCCCTCTCTTTCCGCCACCAACACCGCCGCGACCGCTGGGGTTTGCCGGCGAGAAGGATCAGCGGCTCGCCTGGTCTGGGCAACCCAGCACGGCGGGGAGGTGAGATACTTCTTGAACCGTCAAGCGCCTCCTGCGCCTCCGCCGTCCACTCGGCGGTTGGTCTTCTTTAGAAGCTTGAGCGATGGGAGACTTTTATCCCCAGCGGGCTATAAAGCAGCCGGGGAGGTCAAGCGACCCACCAAGCACCATCTGCCGCCAAATCGCGTTGGGGGCTTCATGTTCTCGATCACTTGCGATCTTGTCGAGGTTCGCCTCAATCCCCTACGGGAGGCGAGGAATCCCAGGCCGGTTGCCTGGCGGAACGGCGAACACGCATTTCTCTGGATTAAGCTTGATGCGATACTTCCTCAGTTGGTGAAGGTTTCTTCTAGGTCGCGATCAACTCCTCGCCTTCTTGGACTTCACCACGGATCATCGACATACACCTCCGTGTTTCGCCCTATTTGGGGCGGTGGCGATATGCATGGCCCGATAGGTTGGGCCTGCATTCTTCGATCCGACGCCATCCTTGTATAGCGATGAGCGCCCATGGGCGTCCACGAAAGCGGTCTTGTCTTCATCTTCTTGGCCATGCTAATCTGGTGGTACCAGTGCGCATCCGAAGCACATTGCTCGCACCCGCCGTTGAGTCGGCGATGAGATCGATGCGGGCGTGGTCTGGATCGCCGAGACACGCCTTCTTGAGGTCGGTGAAGTCCACGCACATCCTCCAACGCTGTTGGATTCCTTGCGAGGCGGGGTTCGCGAGCCACAGGATGGGCGACATCTGCGGACGACCCCGCCCTTAAACTTGTCCACCTCGGGCGGATAACTTCTGGCGCTCCACCGATTGCTTCGGACCTTCAGCATGACGGTCGCGCGCGCGGGAACGTCGCCAATTTGTGCTCAATCACCTTCACAGGGACCCCAGCCATGTCGGACCGTTGCCACGCAAACACGTCTGCGTTAGGCGGAGAAGAGGCAGCGCGCCTTCCTATTTGGCGCCGAGAGGCGCCCACCGAACGGTCTTCGCGGGTCGACTCGCTTCGGGGAGACCGCCTTAACCTCCGCCAGACGAAGCAAGAGGCACGGGTTCGCCGAGGAGCTCCTGTAGTCGCCTCGGCCTTGAGCACCGATCGCCCCGCCAAAGCGAGGCGTCCTTGTCGCAGCGGGCGCCTCCGGCGATCCACTTTCAAAACGATGGGGCGGTGGCCGGGATCTTCACCACCATGTACGCATAGTGGCACACCGCCATGAACACAGTCGGTAGCGGCCGACCTAGTATGGCGTTGTAGGGAGGTCGAAGTCCGCCACCTCGAACTCGAGCATCTCGGTGCGGAAGTTGTCGAAGCTCAAAGCGTCACCGGAGAGCGACGCGGCCGGGACGGACTCGGCCCGGCGCGATGCGAAGAATGGGAGCGTTGGGCGAAGCTCCATGCTGAATCTGGAGGCGCCCTTGGCGACGCCGGCGGCGGACAGGAGGTTGAGGGAACTCCTCCGTCTACCAAAGACTCGCCCTAGCTTTATATTCGGACCGTGGGTGCAACCACGATCGGGAGATGCCAGGCGGCGATGCTTGGTGGGTGATCGGCTTTGGTGACGCGATCGGGTGCTCAGACCACGCCCGGTGCCTCACCGACCCAAAGCCGGGCATGGCGGCGCACCTCCTCTCATCGCGCTTAAAGCTAGCGTGGGGCGGATAGGTGGCGAACCGTCGTGGATGGCGGCAACCGGCGCTCCGCTGCTTTGAAAACCAAGCGGCCCGTCTCCTTGCCCTTGCCATTGCCGGACGCTGCTGCTGCTGCTGCTTTGCTGCTCGTGGACTCGCTTGTCCACCATCTTCTTGACGACATGGCAATCTGCCAAGTCGTGGGAATTGTTGCGGTAAATGGGACGATGGGCCTTCCGTCCCACTCACGGGGGCGATGGTAAATGGGACAGTAAATGGGAATAGCCGCCGCCTCGGCCGCCCCTCCGGGGACCGTACCCGCCGGCGCCGCGACCTCCTCCTCTTTTCTGCGGCGCGCCCATTCTTGCCTGGTAGCGCGATCGTCGTCGTCGTCGTCGGCTCGTGACCATGACCTGCCGGTCTCGGCCGCCTTTGCGCTTCTTCTTGTCCTTGCCGCGGGGTTCCTCGAGGTCCGGCCTCGCCCGCAGGTATCCCGCCAGCAGCGGCGGGCGGATCTGACTCTCACTTTGAAGGCGCCTTGTCGCGCCAAGGTGAAGAGCTCCTTCGTTGTTTTGATCTTGCGGGTGGCCATCTTCTCTTTGACCTTGGGGTCTCGGCGCCTCTCTGAATGCCGTGACCACGGCGTCGATGGAGATGTCGGGGATGGTGTTGCGGACCGGTAGGCGCCCGAATATAGTCGCGCGGCGCTCTCCTTCTTCTGCTCCCACGTTGTGGAGGTCGTCTTCTACTCCGGCTTTCGAAGGTGCCACAGGAAGTTGGTGACAAAAACTCCGAGAGCTCCTTCCATGACCCCACGGACTCGGGCGGGTTCATGAGCCACGAGCGGAGCTCGCCGGTGAGGACCGCGGGAAGTAGTTCGCCGAGAACCTTCCCGACCCTCTGTCGGCTGCATCACCGTCGTATAGATATGCAAAAACTCATCGGGGTTGGTGGAGCCGTCATACTTTTCGATGGGGCGGACGAAACCGTTCCGGCCCTTTGGGCCTGGCCTGACTCCTTTGAAAAGGCGCGGCACCCGGCGTCGGGAGCCTCCTGCTCTGGGCGGTCCTCGCCCGCCGCCCGTCGCCTAAGCGGCGCTGAAGCGCCACCCTCGGCTGGCCGTGGCGCTCTGCGGAACCCTCTGCTGGTCCCAGCAGCGCGCGGCAGCTGCGGTCACGCCTTCGGTCCACGGCCCTGCGGAGCTTGTCCGCAGGTCTTCTCCATGCAGCAATTGGCGGTCCTCCGGATGGGACCGGAGATCGCGACCACTGCCGCGCTACCCGGCCGAGCCCCGTGGGTCGCCAGCTCTTGTCGTCTTGGCCCGCCCCTCACTAGGAGATCTGCGAGAGGAGTGCGAGGGCAACAAAAACGGGAGGATCTTGAAACACCGTTCCCCGCCCGAAACTTGCACCACCCAGCGGCGCGTCGGCGTGGGCCAAGCCAGCCAACCACGGCGCAGGCCGAAGTCCGAATCACCGGAACGGTGGGTTTTCAGCAAGGCCTGGCCGCATGGAGGTTCTGTCTTTGAGTGCACTCCTTCAAGGCGGCGCCGCTTAGCTTGGCAGGCGGTTGCTTTCGCCAGGTTCCGACCCTAAGCGGGCGGCTACGCCGGGTGATCCACCGCCATCGCCGCGGCCGACTCGTGGCAGCGGCTCTAGCGCCGCTTCTGCTCCATCGCGATTCTTTGCTCCTCCATCGCCGCTGAAGAAGGGTCAAGAGCTTGAACCGATGCTAAGCGCTCCCCTACTGGCGCGCCAGCGGCGTGTTCTCCGCTCAACCACTGCGGATCACACCCTGGTCGATTTTTAGTCTGCTAGCCAACTCGATCAAGCTCAATTCGATTTGGCGTCGGGCACAACAAGGAGCGACTTCATGATTTACCCAGGTTCGGACCCCTCGCGGGTAATAGTCCTACTCCTGCTGAGCCTTAGCTCTTTTCTGATTGTGGTTGAATGGGAATGTGTTTACAGAGTGTTTCGAATGCACGAATGCTAGTGCAACCTGCCCTCTTCCCTCTCTCTCCTCTCCTTTTATACAAGCTTTGAGCTGGCGGAGAGAGCCGAGGGGTAAGCGATCTGATACTCATGATGCTGCGACAAGACACGCAGAAGAGGCAAAACGTGCCATTGTCCCACGCCCTTGCTGCGCCGCCTCGCGTGCCGCCAAGTGGCCTCGACCCGCACAATCACACCGGTGAGTCTGGGTGGGGCCACACTGCTCCTCGGCAGCAGGCGGCCTCCTCAAGCAAACCTTCTCTCTGCGGTTAATTCTTGGCGCCCACGGTGTGACCGCTTTCGGACTGCGAGGTCCTTTATGCGGTAATCATTTCTTCACTGTCTATCCGCGCGTGATGTCTCATTAAATGTGCCTCGTCCTTGCGCAGGGAAGCCTCCGTCTCAAAGACTCCTACGCAATGCTCCACGCCACGCGGGCCCGCTGGCGCGCGTGGGGCCCTCGCTTGGTCTCGGAGGGGCTGCGCCCGCACTCCGCTTTGGCGCGTGGGGCCCTCGCCTCGTCTTCGATGGGGGCTCGCCCGCGCACCCGCTTAGCGCGTGGGGCCCTCGCCTGCGTCTTCAGGGGGCTCGCCCACGTGGCTGGGCCTTGCTCGCCCGCTGACGCGTGGGGCCCTCTCGGCCTCTGAGGGGCTCGCCCAGCATTGGGCCTTGCTTTCGCCCGCTTTGACGCGTGGGGCCTCTCGGCCTTCTCGGGACTCTTTGTACCCGGTATTTATGACACCAACAGTTTCTTCCGCATTGATGCGGGAAAGTCTTCTACATTAAGCGCTGGAACGTGGCACCAGCATTGCGTAGACCGAAAGACATGGTCGTATAGCAGAAAGTGCCGAAGGGGGTGATGAAGGCAGTCTTCTCTTCATCATTGGGGGAGATGCTTATTTGCTGATAACCGGAGTAAGCATCAAAAAGCGAAGAAGCTGGACATCGCGATGGCGTCGACCGGTGGTCTATCTGGGCGGCGAAATTGTCCTTAGGACAAGCCGCGTTCAAATCTGTGTGATCAACACAGATCCTCCACTTGCCGTCTTTCTTCTTTACGATCACAGGGTTGGCCAGCTACTCGGTGTGATCAACCTCGCGGATGAAACCAGCAGCGAGCACCTTGCCAAGCTGATCTTTTATAATCCCCTGTTTGTAGTCCGAAAAGCGTCGAAGTTTCTGACGTACAGGCTTTTTGTCAGCCGGACTGCCAGTTTGTGCTCGATAACCTCCCTTGGGACCCCGGGCATGTCAGACGGCTCCCAGGCAAACACGTCTGCATTAGCTCGGAGAAAGGCAATCAGCTCGCTTTCCTATTTGGGGTCCAGATTGGCCCCCAAACGAACTGCCTTGGAAGAGTCATCAAGGGACAACAAAACTTCCTTGGTCTCTCCCCTGGCTAGAGAGAAACCTTGGGACGGGCAGGCTTGGTCTACGGTACTTCGGGACCACGCGGTGGAAGCTGGTCGACCTAGGCAAGGGACTGCTCATCGCAATCTAGAGCAGCCTTGTAGTTGCCCTTGACCGTGATCATGTCGCTAGGGCCCGGGATCTTCACGCAATGGTATGCATGGTGAGACACGGTCATGAACTTGCCGAGAGATGGCCGGTCCAGGATCGCGTTGTAGGCAGATGGGAAGTTGACCACGTCAAACGTGATCAACTCTGTCCAGAAGTTGCTTGGACTGCCAAAGGTAACAGGCAGAACAATATGCCCCAACGGCCGAACAGCTTCTCCCGGGACAATGCCGTAGAAAGACATCGCGATCTCTTTGAGCTTGGAGCGAGGAATCTGCATATCGTCCAAGACTTTGGCTGAAAGCAAGTCCAGCGCACTCCCGCTGTCGATCAGGACACGCCCGACTCTGGCGTTGCTGATGGTCGGAGCGACCACCAGCGGAAGACACTGTGGCTTGGTCATCCCAGTGGGACAATCCTCCTTAGAGAAGGAGATGGGAACCTCGGTCCACTTCATTGTTTTGGGCTGTGGTTTGCCCTTCTCAACGTTGTGGACCTCCCGAGCAACTTCCTTGAGGCTGCGCCGAGAGGGATATGCCGAGGAGCCACCAAAGATAACGGCCATGTGGTTCACGGGCTCTGGATAATCATCCTCATTGTCCCGATCATCATCATCGGTTTGGCGCTTGGCCTTACCGGCATCACCCTTCTCGGGGAGGGTAGGCATTGGGCCTTTGCCGTTGTAGAATTCCTTGAGCTTTGTAGCCTAAGTTCTGCAATGGCGTATGTCATAGTCGTAGTTTTGATGATACTGGCAGTATCGATCACTGGGACCTTTCTTGCCTTGGTTGCCTCCCTGGGCGGGCTTCTTGCCCTTGTAGTTATTGTTGGGCTTCTTCTGCCCATCCTTGGGAGGAGGTGCGCGATCTATACCGGCGACGGTGTTATCCTGCGCACCCTTATTCTTCTTCTGGGACTTCTTGTCACCAGGATTGTTGCTGCTCTTCTTCTTCTCCTCTACATCAGGCTGGGCGGGCAGCTCTCCCTTATCGAACGCTTTCTTATACTGAACACACTTTGCCGCATTGGCATAGCGGTCAGCCGCCTTGAACAGATCGTTGGCGGTCCAGGTCTCGTTGATCTTGAGATCCTAGGTGAGCCGCTCGTCGCGGACACCATTTTTGAAAGCGCGGACAACAGATTCATCCGAGATGTTCAGGGTCGTGTTGCGTATCTTGATGAAATGCTTCACGAAGTTGCGGAAGGTTTCCCCGTTCATCTGGATCATCTGGTGCAAATCATCCTCCTTGCCTAGACGCACGTAACAGCTCTGAAAATTGACGATCAGAGCGTCACAAAGCTGGTCCCAAGAGTGAATGAAACCTTCTTGTTGATTGAACAGCCACGTCCGAGCAGCACCTTCAAGGACAGTCGGGAGGTAGTTCGCCATGACGAGCTCGTCACCTCCGGCTGTCATGATGGCTGTAGCGTAGATGGAAAGGAACTGCTCTGGGTTTTTGTTCCCATTGTACCTCTCCATGTGGTCGGGTTTGAACTTGAAAGGCCACCTGACAGTGCGGAGCTCATCAGAGAAAGCCTTGCACCCCAGGCTGTAGGACCGACCACCTTCCCCGGCAGAACCTAGCCTTGAAAAGAAGTTGGTTCTGTTGCGCGGAGGAACTCTTGCTGAACGGGAAGACTCGGCTTGGAGAAACTCACTCCGGGACAATCCTCCGCGCTCCTTCCTCGTGGTTGTGACTACGCGCTCCTCCCGAGGGGATCGTCCATGATCGTCGCGCGCACGCTTGCCCCTGTGGTCGCGGCGACCACGAGGACTTGGTGAGCATTAGCGACCACGGGTATCCTGCTCGTGGCGAGTTGTCCTTCGATGGTGACGAGGTCCGCGATCGTCGGGCGCTTCATTGTCGAGCCATTCCGAGCAAGCTGGCTGCGCTGCCTGGAGGAAGTGTTAACTTCGCCTATGGACTTGAGGCCTTCGGCCAGTCGCTCTAGGTGAGAAGCAACAGCGTCACCCATGAGGGCGAGATTAGCCTGATTGGTGGATCGGACCATCGTTTCCAAGGCATGGAGCCGTTCCCGACTCTGCTCAAGGGGTCCTAGGATCCCTGAGGCATCCGCGTCTTGTCCGACCGGGTGCAGTTCTGTGAGGATTCAACTAGCGGTGAACCTGGCCGGGGACTTGGCGGAGGCGCCTTGAGGCGGTCGCGACGTTGTCGCTTCTACCGATCGCGGATCTGCGCCAATGTTTGATTAATGGATTCGTCCAGGCTACGGCGAACAACATCTTGATCGCGAGTAACCAGCGCAATTCCATCTTGATGCGGGCGAGATTGGGCGCCCAATATCGTTAAGGCTGCGGTGACCAGCGCGGGATACTCTGCGATCCTGCGCGGTCATGTTGATGCTGCGACGGTCATGTGTTGGCACGCTAGACGGTGTCATCAACGTAGCCGGCCTGGGAGAATCGACCGACATAGCCCTGGGATCCGAGAGATCTAAACCAGCGTAGAGATCATCGGTTCCGTAATCATCGTCAATGACGGGAGCTTGATCTAAGACCATCTCCGGAACGTATCCGGAGAGCTCTATCCCAGATCTGGAGAGTGATCAAGATTGAAAGGATCGATCCGATCGGGCAGGGGAAGAGACATCCTGCCCTTCTTAGTCATAGCCCTTAGGAAGATTTTCCTGGTCGCTGAAGGAGTTCGACATGCTCGAACAGACTTAATCTACTGTCCCCACGGACGGCGCCAACTGTCGACGATTGGGATATTGACCCCAAGTCAGCTAAGGTTCTTGAGAAAAGGGAGATAGAAGACCTGCCGAACAAGGTGAACAACAATCAACGAGCAACAGGGAGACACAGAGTTTTTATCCTGGTTCGGGCCTCTCCGAGGAGATAACAACCCTACGTCCAGCCTTTCTTTTATATCAGAGATGATTACAAGAGGATGCTCGACGAGATGGACAGATCTCAGCGAGATTATGTGTGTACAAGTGCGATTAGATCAGATGATGCGCTAAGACGTGCGATCCAGTCCCCTCTACACACCGTAGGGGCCCTGTTTATATAGTGTTGAATAACCGACCTACCGAGGGAATATCGGGCGGGGACCCACGAATCCGTGTGAACTTCGATACATGCCAAATATATCCTGAGATAGATAAGGAATACTCCAATTCTTGGGGATCACGACATCTGCTCCAATCCGGGAAACCAACGTCCGGGTCTTCACGTAGCCGTGTAGAACTCTTGTTCGAGTCGGACTCAAACGCGAAGTCTTGGGCGCCATGGATCACACCGATCAGAAGGCTGCTCGGTACGACGCACATGGGCCTGATAGAACCTTCCAGGGAGCAGGCCCTAGGAGGTTATTCGATCGGGCCGTCAGGGAGTGGGCCATGGCAATGGGCCGTGATTTTATCCCCGACAGTTGTCTAGTCCGGTGGAGTTTTAATTTGCTTTGTCTGTAGCTCATCGAACGAAGTCCGGTGGAGTCCGGTGGTTGAATCAGTTGAGCGTTTCTTTTTGACGGTGTCCAATGAATCATCGACTAGCGTCCGATGGGTCCGTTGGCTCAGGTTTTAACGTGTCCATACAACGTCTGGTGGTGACCAGACCGTATCCGATGGACTCGTGTCAAGTCGGATCTTGTGACTAATTTATTTCTGATGATCTTGATGCACTTGTTTTTCGTTGTTGATGATGTTTTGTGAATCTAACCTTGTAGGAAAAGGTAAGTTGGACGTTTGGACTCATCTCTGTGATGCAGGTGCCAGCTGGTACGTGGCTGACGCTGTTCGAGGAGGTGAATTAGAGGTTCGAGCATCTAGGGGTGTGTAGGCAAACGGATTCGGTACCTGGTGGTTACATGAGATGGCGTGGATGAGAAGATTTGTTGCGGCAAGGATCTGGGATAGTGGAAGCTGGGGCATCGGTCACTTGTCGGTGAAGCTTGACTGACTGATGGGCCCAGGCGTGAGCGGACAACTGGGATGTTGCGATAAAGGTGCGAAGATGCTTGCGGAGGAATATGATGCAAATATTCCTTGTCGGGAGTGAGTTATTGATCGAATGCATTGTACACTATTGATTCTCAGATCAAGGGTAGAGGCTATCCCTAGGGTTTAGGTGTCCTCACCCCTGGGGCTATAAATAGAGGGGTAGAGGAGCACCTCCTCCCCATCACTTAGGCTAGAATTTTCAGATTTGGTGAACGGTGTGTTGGGAGAGAGAGATGGGAACCCGAGAGGTGCTTGTGGTTGCCGATAATGGTTTGTATCTTCCAAACTATCTATTAAATGTAATCTTTCTTCTCCCTATGATCTTCATGTCTATTTGCTCTTCGTTTTGCTATTCACGAGTTGCATTTTGGAGAGAAATTTCAGAAGTGGTTTTTATTGATTTCTCGCGTGTTCCTCCATCCAAACTCGCACTCTGGGATAGGGCTATCCTTGGAAACCATTTCTCTCCATCCAAATCCCTTAGAGACACCATTTTGGTTGGTTTCAATATTCACGTACCAAGTGTTCGACAAAATGTTCGCAAAGGAAAAAGATGTGGTTTTGATTGATTCTTGTGCCTAGTTGCGATCTTTAGCTTATCGGTGATCTTATATAATCCTTTGGGTCACTCGTATCCAAGACCAAGAGCTTGATTGTCTCGAGGTATTCCTTCGTGTGCACTCAATGTGTTTGTTGTTTTGCTCGCAAGGGGTGGATTTGTTTTGGAATGCCTTGAACGGGGTGCAATTATTAAAGAATCGTACTAAGAACCAGTCTCTCTCTCTCTGCTCTCATTCTCTCCTCCACATAACCAAAACACATGAGATAGACACATTAGAACATTCAACAATAAACTTCTCTCTTATAATGAACGAGTCGATATTACAAAAAGATCTTAACAATGACCAATCCTATTATTGAATCCCCATCCATAATTGGTAAAGAAAAATACGATCTCCTTCTCTAAGGATTAGCAAGCTATCGTAAGATTGCCCAATCATGCCGCCTTGACATGGAAGCTCTCTGGATATCACCAGCCTTGAACTCTACAGCCATGTTAGACCTCAATCGTTAGGTGAGACATTGTTGTGGCCTGGTGACAATTTGATCATACATGACTAGGGCATCCCCAATATGCCACCTCACTTAGATACAAGGATTTCAACTCAACTTTTTATTATGCGGAGAAAAGAGGAAGACCCGTATTTTTACAGACTATTACATGCAAACCCGTATTTTTTGGCAGAGTACTATAGCCAGCTCATTTAAAAAAATATCAATTTACTATCTATAGATATAGATATAAAACTTATAACTATTGGCTGACTATTCCTGCAGAGCACTTATGTAGAGTTATTCTTGAATTTTTTAAAATCGTGCTATTTTTAATTCATCTTATAGAATTTAAGAATCCTAATACTTAAATTCATTGATGAACTTTGCTATGACTTTTTTATTTTGGCTTTTTTTTTTCTTTGAAATTGATGTGGCACGTCCTGGTTGTGACATGTGGCAACCACAACAAGTGGGAAAAATCTGAAAAAAACGGGTGAGGGAAGCACTGTGGTAGAGAAAAAAGGCCTGAGAAAATAGGGGGCGGTGGGACTCGAACCCAGGACCTCTAATTTGAACGCTACTGCAGTAAACCAAGAAGCCAAACAGCCCACATTGTTGCAACCTCAACCTCAAATTTTGTTTTATATATAAGTTTTGAATGGACGTGCAGATTGAGCCCATGGGCGCCACCGGACGGACGCGGCGGTAGGTACTGTATAGAGCGGACACGTGTCGCACGGAGGACAGCAACGCTAGCGCGTTGTATATGTAAATGACAGTGGGTGGTATGGAGTGGGTTGCCGCATGGAAGGATAACGTGCCTGCTTGCTTCTTGGGCTTGGATCTGGGCTCAGCATCGCGAGCTCATGCCCACCCAGTTCTGACTTTGTAGGAAGACAGCAAGCGCCATGTGGTTGCGTGGGCTTATTCGGCTGGCTTGTGGGGGGACGTAAACCTTTAGAAAGTAAGCCCACAAGCAGGAAGCCCTAAGACTTGCGCTCACGTGGGTCCATGAGTGCGCACGTACGCTAATTGGGCCGTGTGTGCATGCGAAGGGAATGGAATGGACCGCACAGGAATTCAGTAATTCCATTTTCATGAAAAAAGGAACTAAGTAGTTCCATACTTCTATTTAATTAGATGCAGAGTTGCTTTTTTTAGACTTACATATTAAAAACGATAATCTATTAAATGTACAAGAGCGGGTTTACGTCCCCCCCCTCGCTGCCACGTGGAGCTTTGCAAGCGTCCCCCGTGATTTTTGCCTGGCCATCCAGCCACGTCGCCCCGTTTGTTCCTCGCCGTTTGATCTTCCCCTATTTGTTCCTCGCCATCTGATCTTCTGCCGCCTCGGGCCCTCGGCTCCATCGCTCCCGATCCAAACACCCCCACGCCCGTCTCTCGGCCCATGGTCTCGCTCCTCCCTCGACCCTCACGCCGCCTCCAAACCTACTCGCCACGACGCTGCCGCCTCCGCCATGGCCACTGTTCAGCGCCGGCGGCTAGCCGTCGCTCCTCTCCCTCTTTGCACACTGACCGTCGCTTCCCTTTCCCATTCCGCCGCTGCTTCTCCTCACGGCGGATTCGTGTCTACCAGACTGCTCGCCACCGCCTCTGCGCTCCTCCCCATCAACGACGACTAGCATAGACGCGGTGATGACGACGAGCATTCGGACCACCTAAAAAGGGGAGCATCAACAACAAAAGGTACGAGATCCGCTTCGATTTGGCTAGATTTAGAACTCTAGGGTTTTCGATTTACAAAAATTTGGGGTTTTCTTATTGAGTTCTTGATTTCCATACCGTACTTCTCCCTTCGGTCAAATTGCATAGCTGCTCCTCCTCTATCTCACCCCCACCGCCACGGTGTGTAGGGAGGGAGCCCATGGTTTGCTCCTCTTCATGGCCTCCCGAGCGTCGCCGCCGCAGGCTCCTCGCATCCGCAATCTCGCCGCTAAACCGTCCTTCTTATCGGACCGCATGCTATGCCCCGGCGCCGCATGGATCATTGGTGCTGTCGGGGATTAAATCACGGCCCATTGCCATGGCCCACTCCCTGACGGCCCGATCAAACAGCCTACCAGGGCCCAGCTCCCTGGAAGGTTCTATCTGGCCCATATGCATCTGCGCCAACGACTTCTGGTGGCGTGGTGCGTAGTAATGCCAGGAATCGTGTTTGAGTCCGACTCGAACAAGAAGTTACTGCGACGCTACGTGAAGACCGGACGTTAGTTTCGGATTGGATTAGGAGTCGTGATCCTCAAGACTAGGAGTATGCCTTTTCTGCCTCGGGATATATTTGGCATGTATGAGTTCGTTGCGATCTCGTAGTTAGCCCGGCCCGATATTCCCTCGGTAGGTCGGTTTGCTCCGCGCTATATAAACAGGGCCCCTACGGCGTTTAGAGGATCCTCGGCATTGAGTTTACATCTTAGCATCTAGCTTAAGGCTCGGCACTTGATCTTCGCATTATTGCTTCACAGTACACCATAATCTCGCCGAGACTTGTTAGTCTCGCCGAGCCATCTCTTGTATTCATCTCGATATATAAGAAAGGCCGGGCGTGGGGCTATTATCTCTCGAGAGGCTGAACCGGATAAAAACCCTGTCTCACATTTCGTTCTTTGTTAGCGTTGTTTGGCGTGTCTCTATCTCAATCTTAAGAACCTTAGCGACTTGAGATCGATATCTCAACCGTCGGCAATTTGGCGCCGTCCGTGGGGACCGCAGATCGAGCATGTCGAACTCCGTCGGCGATCTGAGAGATACTTCACGAGGGCTACGACTCGGAAGACAGGATGTCTCATCCTGTCGATTCGGATCGATCTGTTCGGTCTCGAACACTTTCGCATCCGGCGGATGTCTCGCTTATATGGCGAAGATAGCCTCGGATCGCCTCCGTCATCGGCAGCGACTACGGAACCGATGATCTTTCTGACGGTTTAGATTTGTCGGACTCCAAGGCTATGTCGGTAGATTCCACTGTGGAACACAGCGATGACACCGTCTAGCATACCTTCGCATGGCCCCGCGGCATTAACATGGCGATGTAGGAACCTCGAGGATCTGCCGCGACGGCCGTGGCGGCTGTCGAGTCGAGCGGATTAACTCTGCTCGGCATCGAGGCGAGGTCCACAGTTGCTTTCGCGAGCAAGGCGTCATTCGCCGCAGACCTCGGCGATTCCATCAATCGAGACCTTAGCGGTTTAGCGACCGATTATAGCGGCAATGTCGCGACCCACCTCGCATGCGGCGCTAAGTCTCCGTGAGCTTCCTGTTGGGTCAATTCCCGCGTGGCCGGACTCGATCGGGCAAAACGCGGATGGTTCGAGATCCCAGGACCCATAGATCAAAGTCGGGAGCGGCTCGAAGCTATAGCAACGGTCCTTAGATCCACCAATCAAGCGATCTCGCCCGCATGGGCGTCTTTATGCGACTAACCTGAAGCGACCGGTGAAGGCCTAAAGTCTCTAGGAGAAGTCAACAACTCCTCGAGCGGCGCAACCAAGCTGCCGGAATGATTCGGACGAGCTCGATCGATCGCGTGACCCCGTCACCATCGAAGGATCATCATCCATGAGCGGGCTACCGTGGTCGCCGTCGCTCGTCGAGTCCTCGTAGTCATCGCGACCACGAGGGCAAGCGCGCGCGATGATCGCAGACGGTCCCTCGTGAGGAGCGTCGTCGCCACCACGAGGAAGGGCGTGGTGGATTGTCCGGAGAAAGTGTCTCGGGCGAGTCATCCGTTCGGCGAGAGTTCCCCGCGCAATAAGACCAACGTCTTCTCAAGACTAGGTTACAGCGGGAAGGTGGCGGTCATATGCTCACGGGCTGCGGGGCTTTCTCCGACGAGCTTGGGCTGTCCGGTGGCCCTCAAAATTCAAGCCCGGTCACATGGAGAGGTACAATGGGACTCGTAACCGGAGAATTCCTTTCCATCTACGCTTCTGCCATCATGGCGGCGGGGTGACGAGCTTGTTATGGCCAATTACCTCCGACCGTCCTTGAGGTCTTTGCTCGGACGTGGTCATTCAATCGCAAAGAGGTTCCATCGACTCATGAAACCCGGCTTTGTGGCGCTCGATCGCTAATTTCCGGAGGCATTACGTGCGTCTGGGCAAGGAGGATGATCTGCACGGATGATCCGGATGAGCAGGGAGACCGCCGCAACCGTGAAGCGTTTCATTAAGATCCATAACACGATCCCGAACATCTCGGATGAATCTGTTGTCGCGCCTTCAAAAGCGGAGTCATGACGAAGCGTATCACCCAGATCTCGAAATCAATGAGACCTGGACCGCCAGCGACCTGTTCAAGGCGGTGACCGCTATCTGTAGCGCCGAGAGCGTTCAATCTAAAAAGGCGTTTGACAAGGCGAGCTGCCCCCGACTGGTGTGGATGAGAAGAAGAAGAAGCGGCGACAATGTTCACGGTGACAAGAAGTCCCGGAAGAAGAAAAACAAAGGTGATGCGAACAATACCGTCGCGGTATGGATCGCGCACCTCCTCCCAGGGCGGGCGAAGAAGCCCAACAATAACTACAAGGGCAAAAAGCACGCTCGGGAGGCGGACAAGGCAAGAAAGGTCCGGCGACCGATTTTGCAAGTTCCACCAACACTACGGACACGATATCGCCATTTGTAGAACTTGGGCGCAAAGCTCGAAGATTTCTACAACGGAAGGGCCCAATGCCTACCCCGCCGAACAAGGTGATGCCGGTAAGGCTGCGCCAAACCGGCGATGGTGATCGGGAAAATGATGATGAATATCAAGAGCCGTGAACCATATCGCCGTCATTTTCGGCGGCTCCTCGGCTTACACCTCTCGGCGACCTCAAGGAAGCTGCTCGGGAGGTCCTAGCGTCGAAAAGGCAAAACCTCGGCTGAATCGATGAAGTGGATGAGGTCCCCATCTCCTTCTCTCGGGAGGATTGCCCCATGGGATGACCAAGCCTCGGCGGCTCCCATCGGTGGTCGCCCGATCCATCGACGCGAGAGTTGGCCGTGTCTTAGTGGACGGCGGGGCGCTTTGGACTTGCTTTACGCTAAAGTCTTGGGCGAGATGCAAATTCCTCGTTCCAAGTGAAGGAAATCGCTATGCCCTTCTCTGGAATTGTTAGGAGAAGGCATCAAGCCGTTAGGGCGGGTTGTCCTGCTGTCACCTTCGCAACCCAAGCAACTTCGGACGAGTTGATCACTTTTGGCGTGGTCGACTTCCGTCGGCGTATAACGCAATCTTGGGCGAGCCATCTCTCGGTAAGTTTATGGCGTATCCCACCACGCTTACCATTGCGTGAAGATACCGGTCCTAACGGTGTGATCACGGTCAAGGGCAACTACAAAGCTGCCTTTGGATTGCGACGGCGATCCCTCATACTGTCGACCAACTTCCGCCCATGTGATCTGAAGTTCCGAGACCAAGTCCACGCCCTAAGTCTCCCTTGACCAGGGGAGAAACCAAGGAAGTTCATTAAACAGCGATACTTCCAAGGCAGCTTCACTTGGGGCCAATCTAGACCCCAAATAGGAAGCGAGCTCATTGCCTTCCTCCGAGCTAATGCGAGATGTATTACTTGGGAACCATCGACATGCCCGAGTCCCAAGGGAGGTGATCGAGCACAAAGCGGTCAGTCCGACCGGACAAAAAGCACTGTTTCGCCGAAGCTTCGTCGCTTTTGAATTCAAGCGGGGATCATCAAAGATCGACAGCAAGCGCTTTCCACCCAGGTTCATCCGCGAGGTTGATCACACCGAGTGGTTAGCCAACCTGTCATTGTAAAGAAGAAAGGCGGCAAGTGGAGGATGTGTGTCGATCACACAGATCTGAGCGCCGCTTGTCCTAAGGACAATTTCCAGCGCCTCGTATTGATCGGTGGTCGATCACATTGCGGACGCCTAACTCTGAGTTTTTAGATGCTTACTCGGTTACCACCAAATAAGCATCTCCCGAGATGAAGAAAGCGCCTTCATCACCCCTTTCGCACTTTACGCTGCTCTGACCATGTCTTTCGGTCTGCGCAATCTTTGGTGCCACGTTCCAGTAACAATGGAAAGACCTTCGAGCAATGTGGAAAAAACACGGAGGTCTATGTCGACGACATAGTTGTAAAGACAAGTATGCTCCAGATCATGTAAAAGACACAGCGAGAGACTTTTCGTAATCTCACCGGACATCGAATAAAATTAAATCCGAGAAGTGTACCTTTAGTGTTCGATCCGGAATGTTGCTCGGTTATGTCATTGGCTCGCAAGGTATTTACGCCAACCACGAAAAAATCGAGTACATTGAAAATATGCGAGCTCCAACTACCATAAAGGAAGTACAAAGCCTCATTTGGGCGGATGGTTGCTCTAAGCGTGTTTATTTCCGTCAAAGCGAACGCTGGTTGCCCTTCTTTAAGGCCTGCGCAAAGCACAATGGTTTCGAGTGGACGGAAGAAGCCGATAGATCCTTCCAGGATCTGAGCGATACTGTCCAATCCTCCCGTCTTGACTACCCAGCGGCATGGCGGCGGCTCTCTTTGTACCTAGGTTACCGCCACAAGCGGTGGCCGGATCTTGACGGTCGAAAGGGAAGGCATCAATGACCAATCTATTACGTGGCGAGGTACTTCACGGATCAAAGGAGCGTTACCACGAGGTCGAAGCTCCTCTATGCCTTGCTCACGTCCTCCGTGAAGCTTCGCCACTACTTCGAGCGCATCAAATCTTGGTCCCGACCACGTTCCCTCGGGAGAAATCCTACTGGAACAAGGAATCTAGCGGACGTATAGCTAAGTGGGCAATGGAACTAGCGAGTTTGATCTCGTTATTTGTTGCCGAATCGCTATTAAGTCACGTGTCCTAGCTGACTTTGTCATTGAATGGACTGCCGCCCAAATCTCGTGAAGCTCCCGAGCAACTTTGATGAACCCTCTTGGACCATGTTTTTCGATGGCTCGCAGCCTTTGAAAACTTCGGGGCTGGTTTTGTTCTCATCTCCCCAAGGAGAGCAACTCCGATATTCTATCCAACTACACTTTGCGGCGACTAACAACGCTGCAGCAGTCTGAGGCCCTCCTCACCGGACTAAGGCGTGCAAATCGCTTGGTGTCCAGCGGTATTTCGTGAAGGGAGATTCACGGTGGTCATCAATCGAGTTAACAAGGAGTATCGGTCTTGCGATGACTCAATGGCGCGATACTGGTTGAAGTGAGGAAGTTGGAGCGGCATTTTCGATTTTTGAAGTGCTCTTCGTGCCTAGGAAGGACAACTTCGGCGACCAGCTATCAAGTATGGATCCTCACGCGAACACCTTTCCGCAGTGGTGCTCGTCGAGCACCTTCACAAGCCCTCAATCACGTCTCCGGACGAGGCAACGAGAGACAGTGGTCTTGTCTCCGTTATCGGCAGTGCCAATTCGGACAACGCCATTTGTCCGTTACCTTGCGATGGGACCACCTGACGATGGCCGAAGCGTTCGGCTTACAAGGCGTCTTTGCTCCATACAAGCTTATGGATGGCATCCTTTACCGTCAAGGTGCTCTGGGAGTTCTCTCCAAGTGCATCTCGCAATAGGAGGGTATGTTCCTTCTTAGGGACATACACGAGGGTGCCTGTGGCAACCACGCCTCCTTCAGAACTCTGGTCGGCAAGGCGTTTCGCATGGGCTATTATTGGCCCACTGCGTTACAAGATGCTCGGGACATCGTGACTAAGTGCAAGGCTTGCCAATTTCACGCCCGGAAGGCACACAAGCCCGCCCAAGAGCTCCAAACGATCCCCCCATCTTGGCCTTTTTCCACATGGGGTCTAGATCTGCTCGGTCCATTCCCTAAGGGGTACAAGGGCTATACACACCGCTGCGTCGCCATAGACACTTTTACAAAGTGGATTGGCGCAGAGCCGTGTCGCCTCTTCACGCCAAAGCGGTGTTACGCTTTTTAAAAAGCAACGTGGTCACGCGCTTTGGGATTCCCCATAAGGCGATCACGGATAACGGTACCGATTCGAAGCGAGCTATTCGAGAATCTGCGAATAGCTGGGTACCAAATCTGTTCGCCTCCGTGGCACACCCACGAGCAATGGAAGCGATCGGCGAGCTAGCAGACAGATAGTCCGGGTATTAAGCGGCGGGTATTTGCTTTGCTCTCCGCGAAATCTGACAAGGCTCAGGTTGGCGAAGTCCTTCCGTCCTCAGGCGATTCGCTTTTCTGACGGTAGGCGACCGAGAAACTCCTTTCAATTGGTCTATAGTGCGAAGCCATCCCGCCGCCGAAATCGTACTCGGTTAGCCCCAAGACGAGCTCGGTCAACAGTTGACGACAAGCAAGCGCCTCCTCGATCTCGATCTCCTCGAAGGCACACGCGACCGGGCACAAGTCGAATGGCACGCTACCGGCAAGATCTTCGCAAGACGCAGCGCCAAGTCGATTCGACCTAGGGCTTTGAAGGCGGGCGACCTCGTTCTGCGCCGTGTCGAGAACTTGTCCAATGCCAACAAGCTAACTCCTCGTTGGGAGGGCCCGTTCACGGTCGTTTCTTCCTTTCGCCCGAGTACGTTACGCTGGTTATGGAGGGCGGGAGAGAGTTGACCAACACTTGGAACATCGACCCGACCGTAAGTTCTTTGTGTAGGTCTTTTACGTGTTTGCTTAGCTTTGCGCTTTTGTAAACTTGGCGCTTAGTTCGTCCAAGTCTCTCGGGCACCATGTAAAGTTCAATCCAATTCTTCAGTGAATCCTCGCGGCCTCTGTGCCCTTTTCACTGTTTGTCTACTCAGACTACTTTCTCTCTGGTAACACTTGATGGCTGCCCGGTCTTGCGAACTCTTGGCTCCGCAATCTTAAGGATTTTTCCCTACCCGTGTCTAGTCTCGATAGGTTCCTAAACTCAGGGTTGCGTAACACGGCCTTTCCACCTTGCGGCTAAGTCTGCTCTCGTAAGCCCTCCGCGGCAGAGGCACTTACTGCTCGGCGCGACCACTTGGCAAAGCCTGCTCTCGTAAGCCCCATGCGCAGGCACTTTCCTTGTTTGGTTACTCTCGGGCGCCTAACTTACGTCAGCGAAAGCGACTACGGAACAGATCGAGCAAGGTTCGGTGTCGCTCTTTCTCTCTCGCGCGTGCTCGAGTTCGCAGCTTAGGTTCTCGAGCACCGTCCGTCTCGGGGCTAGGGTGTCGCTCTTTCTCTTGTGCACTGTTTGCGTTCGCAAACTCAGTTTCAGCAGATGCACTGCAGAAGTGGGAGCTAGGCTAAGCGCTCTATCGGTTTTCTTAAACTTCCTAGCTACTGTTGGCTTTTCTCTTAGTTTCGCTTCGTTCTTGTCTTTTTCTTGCTCTTTTTGCGGGAAAAAAGGTAAAATACTTTATTGCATTACTCAAAGGTCTGGTACAATGCCCTTTCGGTTACAACGCGGTGCTACTTAGGAGCAAGCTGCTCCTTGACTCCTCAACTTCTAACTTGAGGCGCACGACTTATACTGAGCCTTGATTCCTTCCCGGGCTTCAGCTCGGAGGCGTTCGATCTCCTCCTTGCTCCGCTTGGCTTGCGCCGCAGCCTCTGCCCGGATGGCCTCGACCTCCTCGGTCTTGGCGCGCAGCTGATCGTTCAGAGCCTCGCTCTGGCTGATTCGCTGCTCGGCCGTCTTGAGCTGCTCGTCCAGCTCCTTGACCCTTTTTTCGGCGGAGATCGCCCTCACCGTCATCCCGCGCATCTCCTCGATCTCTTCCTGTGAAGCCCACAGGGTTGAGATCCTAGCCTGGAGTCCCGCGGATGTCTGCTCCTCCTTGGCGAGCTGGGCTTTTAGCTTCTTGGCTTCCTCCGCGAGCTGGTTCCGCCGATGGGATGCGTCAGCAAGCTGCTCTTCAAGCCACTTCGTGCGGCCCAGCTTCTCCTCCGCGGTGCTCGCCTTCACGGCTTCTTGAGGCTCCTCGGCTTCCTTTAGGAGAGCCTCAGAGGAATGCCTCTCCTTGGTCAGCTTGGCCTTGAGCCTCTTCGCTTTCGCCTTGACTGCTCGGCTTTGGGCGGTATGAGCGCTTCTGCCCGAGTCCCCGTCTGGAGATGCTCCGGAGGACGCCAATCTGGCGTCCGTTCGATGGTAACCCCATCCTCGAGCTCGGCCATGGTATCCCTAAAGACCTGAGGGAGAAGATCAACTCAGAATACTTTGCAACAACACATTCAAACTGAGCAAAATTTGGTCTTGGTGTTTACCTTGCCAAGTCGGCGCTTCAATCCAGCGACGCAGCGGTCCTCGAGCCATCGTCCGAAGCCCGCTCATGCGGGATGAGGCGGCGCGCGTCCTTGCCGTCGCCGCCTTGTTCGCTCCTTCTTCTTGCGGGAGCGTATCTGCTCGGGAGCGGGAGCGACGGGCGAAGCGCTTTCGTCTCCGCGCTCCTTCTCCTCTTCCTCTTCCTCTTCCGCCCGAACGTCTTCGGGCGAGGCCGGAGCCACTCCGCTCGGTGGCGCCGTTGTTTCCACCGGCAGGACGACCTGCTCGACCTGCTCGGGGCTTCTTCTTGCTCCCTGGCGGCGGGGATTTCACCACGATCGTCGGAGAATCCCGTCGCCTCGGGTGAGCTGCCCTATGACGAAGTGCTGGCGGACCGGCTGCTTTCGGTCCGCTCTGGCGGCTTCGAGCCATCGCCTTGGCCCCGAAGTCCGTGGCGCCACTCGCCGCCACTTTTGCCTCCAGCCGCTCCACCGCGTCTTTGAGCGCGTCGATCTGCTCGCTGGAGCCCGGCGGCAGAAGGCTCCATGCCGCCAGCTTGTCCTTGAGGCTCGCCAGCCTCACTTCCCGTGACGCGCCGTCAGGAGATGCTCGGCGGCGGCGACCGCGGCGCCTCCTCGGCGTCGTCGTGGCGGTCTCTTCTCGGGCGGTGATGAGCGAGTTGATCGTTAAGTCTAATACGGTCGAAAGGTGGAAAGATCAAAAGATCGATTTCTACATACCGCCGTGGAGGGCTTGATCTGATCTTCCTCGCCGGAACTTTCCGCCTTTTCCTCGGGGCTCCTTAGCGGCTTCTCCGCTTTGGCCCTTAGGCGTTGCGGCGATGAGCTCGGCTCCACGTGAGTGAGCACTCCTCTCATGCAGCGCAAGAAGTTTTTCCTTGCGCGACTTCCTCTTCGAGCCTCCTCTGCTTTCGGCGACTGCTCGAGCAGCGCCAAATGGCGGGTGAGTCTGCGAGTAACGCCTAAGCCGAGGGTCATGTTCTTTACCTCTTCGTCGCTTTGCTCGGCGAGGAGGAGGGCTTGGTCTCTTCCATTGGGTTGATCGCGCGCCGCTTGGTGCCTTTCGACGCAGCTCCGTCGCCCACTGGTCTCTTCGACGGTGGGCGACCGCCGTGTCATGGCGAGCTCAGCGTCGGCTCGGCCGCCACCTTGGACTTTCGACCGCCTTGGTCTTGCCCTTCTTCACCTTCTCCTTCTCGGACCGGAGAGGTCCTCTCGATCCCTCAAGGATCACCGGTCCTCCTGCGCGTTGTCGGAGTGAGCTTTAGCATTAAACAACATTGCAAGTCTAGCAACCTGGTGGGTGTAAGTAATTTACCTCGCTTTGTGCGGACGAGCACGTTCCTCGGACAAGTATAGGCCACCTCGCGGTGACCTCACCGTCCTTCTTCGCCGCCAAAGATGGCGTCGACCCTTCGGTCACCCATGCGTCGGTTAGCTTCTCTACCCGGCGGATGGAATCGTTAAAATCCTGTTCGGAGAAAAACGATCAATGAAGAGGTTGAGTCTTAAAGGCACTTACCCGTGCTCTCCCTTGTGATGTCTTTCCATCCCTCTATCTTGTAGAAGGGATAGGACCTTCTCCGCAATGATGATTACATTGTTGTGAAGTCCCGGATGATCTCCCTGCCCGTGAGCCCGAGGCTCACGAGGGAGGCGATCTTCCTTGTCAGGTACCAATCCTCGGCGGACATCTCCGGCCGAGGCATTGAGGTTCCTTCACGGCGCCTTCCGGTGAAGACGAGTTTCTTGTCGCCGCTCGCTTGTAGAACCACCTCACCCACCACGCGCCCATCGAGTCGGCGGGGGGTGGGCGAGGATCTGGCGTCGTCGTGGTGGCGAGCTTGAGGTAGTAGCACCCAGCGCCCGAAGCGGCGGAGCTGCTCCTCGTTCTGGCGTAGTAATGGAGGAACAAATTTCCCCCGGCGGATCGATGCCAGATAGCCCTCGCACAGTGTGCGAAGACGCCATCGAAGGATCTTTGTTCGGATTGAGGTTCGCCACCTCTAATCCGCTAATGTTTAAGAAGGCCTCAACGAAGTCGCTTTGAGGATCGCAACCCGAGCAGTCGAATCGCTCGAAGTTAACGAACTCTCCCTCCAATGACTCCGGAGTATCTTCCTCTCCGAGCGACCTCCACTACGGTATCAATGTGGCCCTCTTCCTCCCAGACCTTGAGTCCTCCTCGGTCGAGCTAGTGCCGGTGAACTTGGCCATAGCGTTTCCCAGACCGGGCGAGCAAGGTTGGTGGTGGAGCTTGGGTGCTTGATCTTTGGCGTGGTTGGAATTAGGGCTTAGAGAGGAAAGGCGCGAAACAGTGGCTGGCATGAGCGGCTTGGGTGCTTTATAGTTCCGTATAAGCAGCTCTGCAACGGTTTAGTCCCAAAGCGGCTAGTTTTTACTACAACGGCTAGGTAAAAGGTCGCTTTGTTTTCACCTGCGCAATGATAGGAAGTTACCGTTGGAGTGCCGCTAACGGCTATTTTTCGATGTAGCGTTCTTGAAGGTGAGTGCTTTCTGCTTTCGGACGGATGTCGTTCCTGCTCGACGCAATGAGTTGCTTTCGGCCTCGATCGGGTTTATTCGGTCCCGAACAAGTCTTGTTCGGTTGAACCATGACCTGTTCGATGCTTTGTTACATGTCTTTGTAGCGGAAAAATACCCTCTTCGTGACTTTGAGTCTCAAGGGGCGACCCGCTCTAGTGAGTCCTTCCACTTGAGTCTCGGGGCTAGCTGTCGAGGATTAAATCACGGCCCATTGCCATGGCCCACTCCCGACGGCCCGATCAAACGACCTACCAGGCCCGGCTCCTGGAAGGTTCTATCCGCCCATATGCATCTGCCGAACAGCTTCTGGTGGCGTGGTGCGTAGTGGCCAAGGAATCGTGTTTGAGTCCGACTCGAACAAGAAGTTACTCGCGGCTACGTGAAGACCGGACGTTAGTTTCCGGATTGGATTAGGAGTCGTGATCCTCAAGACTAGGGTATGCCTTTTACGCCTCGGGATATATTTGGCATGTATGAGTTCGTTGCGATCTCGTAGTTAGCCCGGCCCGATATTCCCTCGGTAGGTCGGTTTGCTCCGCACTATATAAACAGGGCCCCTACGGCGTTTAGAGGGATCCCTGACATTGAGTTTTACATCTTAGCATCTAGCTTAAGGCTCCTGGCACTTGATCTTCGCATTATTGCTTCCTGTGACACCATAATCTCGCGGGAACTGTTCGGTCTCGCCGAGCCATCTCTTGTATTCTCTCTGATATATAAGAAAGGCTGGACGTAGGGCTATTATCTCTCCCGAGAGGCCTGAACCGGATAAAACCCCCGTCTCCTGCTTCGTTCTTTGTTCGCGTTGTTTGGCGTGTCTCCTATCTCAATCTTAAAGAACCTTAGCGACTTGAGATCGATATCTCAACCGTCGACAGGTGCCCTATGCCCTTTGTGGACGCCGCTGCGCCGCTGTCTCCTCCGCACCATCATCCACAGGTCGTCGCTCTTCCTCCTCTGCTTCTCTCTCTCTCTCTCTCTCTCTCTCTCTCGCGACAGCATCGGTGGCCTATCCTCGGTCCTAACCGTGGCACGGTTACCCTTCGTGGATCCACACTTACTGTACAGTTCATGTTGCCATGGAATTTTTGCCCTTGATTTACATATAGCTATTTGAAACACATGTGCCCAAAAAAATTGATCAGTTAGCACATTCGTCGTTTCTGTATTTGTTTGCCAGCTGAATAACAGATATCATAATCATTTAGGCCTTGGTTTGTGCAGCTCTGAATTAGTAGTATTCCTTCAAGATATATGGTGTACACTATGTTGACGTTCATAATTTATAATATAAACTGAATATTAGCACATCTGGAATCAACCTATTTCCGTTCTAAGTTGTTTTAGATGTTTTTATGCTCAAGGCTTTTATATTGTTTCGTCTGACCAAAAACTATAGCGCATATCTAATTACTAATGAGGACATTGTTTCAAATGCAGGGTAAAATAACAGATTACTTCACCTCCTTACAATCTTTACATAGGATTTATGTTCACGGCTTCTACTAACAGGTTCATATACCTTCTTATTGCGGCTACCTTGCCAGGTATGCTCAGCGAAGGTAAAAATGTTTCATGCCAAAAAAAATCGCCATTTGTACGGATCAAACATAGTAGATGCGGACCGACAAGAAGGACGGTGCATCAAACTTAGTATACCTTCTTCTATACACTTTTATGCTATCTGCTTAATAGATGTGCATCTTTTGCTTGGTTGTAGTTCTATGACTATATGTGCAATTAATTTTTCTTATAGAAAATTATGGAAAACAATTATTTATCATGTAAGATTACAAAACTCCCCATTAATTAGGCATAATGTTGCTAGATTACATCATGTTTCCAGACTATTGTTTAAGTTTGGGGAGATTTCAAAATATAGCCAACTGCATTGTTTAGGTATTGCTTGCCATGCTCTTGGATGGCCATGATGGATTTGCCCTTATGTTGTCTGCATTTTTACAATTATAGGTCCATAACGTGCATTGTTTTGGATTTTGGGCGTTTTTTTTGTGGATTAGCAGTCTTTATGCTATTTGTACGACCTTGGGCTTGCTACCTTCCATGAAAAACAGCAATTGGAGCAGGAGAGCAATGGAAGAAAGCAGGTAAGATTTGTGTGCATTGTTAACTGCCGTGCGGACATGCTGCAATGGTTGTTGCCGTGGTGGAAGTGTTCATTTGCCTCAGAAGTAGCCATATCCTGTGCCGCTTTGTGATTTGATGGCTTCCAATGGCGGCACAATGTCTGTTCATTTTATGGACCGTAATAGGATGTACAATTCTGTATTTTCTTTTGTTTGTATGGGGGTTCATATTGATCGCTCTATAGATGTTGCTCAACGCCCTTGCATTCTCCGCATTAATGGTGTTGTTCATCGTCGAATTGGTTCTCTCTTACCGTTGCCTTCTCAATGGCCTCGGTTTGCTCAGCTTTATATCTGTGCTACTGGTGGTGAGGTTGCCAATAGGATGGCTGTGTTGCGTCCTCGACGCTCATCAGATCCTTAGGGTGTATTGCTTGATGGGCATGTTAAAATCACTGAAGATGCTCGATCTCTTCGTTCCGATGAGTAGATCGTGGCAAGCCTCATTATGATGTTAGACAGCCAGTCCTATTGTGCAAAACTTTAGGTTAGCTCGAAACAGATTGCTTGCTTTTTAAGTGCCAGAATTATCTATTAGGTTTGTCGATTTTTCGGTTCATGCTAATCTGACCTATTCTTTGCATGTTCTTGCAGAGCTAGCTGCAATGCGCATGCGCGCAGGAGACCGAGAAACACCATAATCGTGGAAGAGGCGATGCCACCATGATGGATTATTGTCGTTGTGAAGCTCATTACCATCGTGGACACACTCAACATGAAGTTCATCAAATCTATTGCACAATCCAAGCTTACTTCGTTGTATCACGTAATGCACGTAATCTCTGCGGTATTTAATTCTCGGCGCGCCACAGGCGCGCAATTGCGGCTAGTAGTTATAACGTACGCCTGAGCGACATTGCTCCATCAGACGTTCCACACATGTTGCATGACCTTTTTACTGCAGAGCATTCCTATCTCAATTCAGCTTTTATTATTTGAAGCACTTCCCATGCACCCATACATCTCTTCTCAATTCAGCTTTTATTGTTTGAAAGCATTTCCCATCCACCCATACATCTCTTTCTCCATCGGGATAATTTACTTTTTGCCCTAAAGTTTATTGCTTATCTACTATTTGCTCCAAGCAACTTTCTTCTATATGTTTTACCCCAAAGTTGGTTGGGCTATCTATTATTTCCCTTTTTTGAATTTTTGGCATAAATATGAGTAAATTTAGACATAAAAAAAACCATCCTGTTTAGGGATGTAGTATACTTCTGTAAGTAATCTCTGTTGATCACCCTTGAAGTTGAACAGGACAAGCCCTTTCCCCATTATCTGCACCATGGAGCCATTACCAAAATGCACACAGCCTTGCACGGGCTCATCAAGATCATGGAACTTCCTCCTATCTCCTGACATGTGGTTGCTGGCCCCATTTGTCAGTGCTAGAATTGTCTCTGTTCTGGGACTGGGAAGGTGGCTCCATCTTTTCTTCATTCAGGAGCACGAGGTCGCCCGGTTCAACGGTGGCCAGCAGCATCAGTGCCGACTCCTCTACTTGGGCAAGATTCACCTCCTCATTGCGTTGCTTCCCATTCTTACATTCAGAGGCATAGTGTCTAAACTTATTACAATTAATGCACTTGATATGTCTCTTGTCTTGTCCTCCATTGCCGCTAGAGCTATCGGAGCCACCTGCTCCATCCTTGCTCGGTGGACTGCCGCGGCCAAGCCCGCCATGGCCACGGCCGTGCCAGCGACCTCCACGACCGTGATGGTTGTTGTTGGAGCTCGACTGCGCGCCCTTGTTCTTGTTTGCCAACAAGATTCACCGCCTTTGTGCCGCACCTGCCACTGCGCCTCAGTGAGCAGGAGCTGGACATCAGTGTGTCCGCCCGATGGGCTCATACATGCGTGCTCATCGAAGATCTTCAGATGCCTAAGTGATTCCTCGAACGACATGGTTGTTGTGTTGCATAACTGCTCGATCCCAGCCACAGCCTGATAAAGGCGATCCAGGACAGTGTACAGGAGCTTCTTCACCATTTGTGCATCGTCGAGCGATCCGCCCACACCAGTGAAATGTATGGTCATGCCATTGATCTTGCCGGCGTAGTCGTCCATGGATTCCCCATCCTTCATGTGGAGCGAGTCGAATTTGCCCCTCAATGTTTGCAAGGCGTGCCATCTTGACATGATCGGCGCTGACGAATCTCGTCTTGAGACTGTCCCACACCTCCTTCGCTGTCTTCTTCGGCGCGACCAGCATGAGAATGTCCTCTGATAAAGCCCGGAGGATATTAGCCCCCGCCGTCTCGATCTTCTTCATGTCGATGGTCACATCGGCCGAGGGAACGATCGATTCCCAGAGGCCATGAGCATCAAGCAGCGCCTCCACCTTGATCTCCCATGCCGTGTAATTCATCGTGGTGAAGAGTGGGTACTTCAGCGACACACCACCGCCGTCTCTCCCCACGCCTCCTAGGACCATCGCCATGGCTCTGATACCAGATTGTTGGCGCAAATTCAGTTCTGGAGAGAATTAGTGGACTCACTGTAGCACATTCGACAATCTTCAGAACTGAAAACAGGGGTGAAAGCAAAGTATTTGTGGGGCAATTTTCTTTGGTTTTTTTCCTTCATTCATCTAAAATGCTCAATTGCTTACAAACTGAAAGTACAAAGTATATAAAGAAGATCGAGCTTAGATCGTGCCATCCCACATTCCGCATCGCTCGCTACCAACTAACTGAACATGTGCGTGTCGCACGATAGAAACACACACCAGCACGATCGTCCGAGCTTGTCGTAGCTTGGACTTGTTCCTCCTGCCTCCGCACACAGCGACAATGGGCCACCTCAAGGTTAGTTCCAACAACGATGCGGAAGAGTTCGTTGTCTAACTTTGACATGTCTATAAGGAGGTGTTACTTCGACCTTACCTCTTGTCTATCACAAGATCTTAACAAGCTCCAACGAAACACGTTAAAGGATTATGGCGCAACAAACCGTAGCTGATGCCACGAAAGAGGAGCGCAGAGATGAAGACTTCTTCGACGACGCCACCACATCGAAGCCATTAAAAAGGGTGTCTGATTTTCCTAATTATGAGCAATTCGATCACTCTATTCCTTCGAATTGTGTATACGATTATGAAGCCCACAATACCGTCCCTACAAACATGGTAGAAACGGAGACCACGAGCAATCATCACCTCATCAAAAATTATGGACGGGGCAAAGCCTGCTGGTCGATGATGGCACATCCCACTCGCAAGCCACCGATGAAGAACAACTGCT
Source organism: Raddia guianensis (assembly GCA_036346415.1). Taxonomy (NCBI): domain Eukaryota; kingdom Viridiplantae; phylum Streptophyta; class Magnoliopsida; order Poales; family Poaceae; genus Raddia; species Raddia guianensis. Next base: position 6,518,772 of record CM070537.1, read on the forward strand.
CCATGATTAGGAACAAATGATTGATGAGCTGACATCCAAGATGGAGCGATTCATGGTGTTAGTTTCCAATATGGGAGCGCAACAAGCCATCAATCAAACACCTTGAACAATTCAAACACCACAAACAAAACCGCAAAACAATGGGTATAGGTCGAATGAGGTCCCGTCACGACAGCATGTAAACCCGCCACGACGAATAGAAGGGGTGAATGGGAGCTTGAAGATTTTTCTTCGGACCGATGCTCCTCAAACTCACTCACTTCCCAAAAACAAAACAATTTGACAACTATGTGTACCCTAAAGTTGCATGGTTGAGACCCATGGAAATATGAGGATATTTTTTAGTCACAATCCTGGTTGTCAAGTGTCTAAACAAAAGAGAATCAATTCAAACCTTGCTTTGATAAAATACATCAAGCCAAATCACTAAAGCAACTTTTAGAAAAGGCAAGACAGATTCTTCCAGCAACTGTCCTTAATTGGAACATGTATCATGTGGGCTTCTAGAGCTTTAAGAATTTTGGAAAATTTTCTCCCTGTGTCATGACAAGTCAAGAAGCACTGCACAAAAATCATCTGAAAATCCTTGCACAAAAATCAGGAAAATTCAAACACTACAGCCTATCAGGAACCTTGAGCAGAAAGTTTGGGGCTCAGTATTCACCTCACGTCACCCAAATAAAGAATCTTCATGACTTAGTGAAGAAAGTTTGGCCATTTATGTATATTAACGGGATGGCCTAGTACTATTCATGCATACTGGTTTTGCGGCATTTAACAAATAAACTAATGCCAATTAATTAAATCAAATTATTAAAAATAGGTAGAGTGTCATTAGACCTCAGCCCAGATTTAAGATTTGAAGTCAACAACATGGGGGTGGCGCCTTCTTTATTGCACATGTGATCCACAACAGGTGCACCACACCGAAAGATGAGGAAAGGAATGGAGGGGAACGTTTGGTGGAGTGCGTATAGCTGGCCATAGGATTGGAACTTGTGATCTATGAGGAATCTTAATGTATGTGAACTTGATCATCAGAGAATCTTCTTATAACTGTTAAATCATAGAGTTTGATTATAAATCTAGCTTTCTATAAACTAGTAAAATGCCCGTGCTCTGCCACGGACCATAAAGGGATGAAACGAAAACATAATTCATAGACAAAAAATATAAGCATGAAGGGTGATTTGCAGGAAAGATCGAGAGTGTAGCACGTGACATGTTGTAGCTTGAATCGTTTAGGTTGAAACATTATTTGACATAAAAATTATTGGTCACCAACCACCACAGTAACCAAATTTAGAAACCAACTAAAGAAATAAAAATACTAAATCACCTAACACTGACCAAATTTAGGAACCATCGAAAGAAATAAAAATACTAAATCACATAAGCATTATAACATGATAGTCACAAAATGCAAGCAAATAAAATTTATAGAACTATATACTCCATGTAAAAAAATCACAAAATATCGATAACTTACTATGCACCAATGGCAGGACATGAATTAAACATGCATATTCTTTATTAGCATTTGGATTAGCTCGTTTCTCTGCTCTATTATTCTCTTTAATTTTTTTCTCCTTGAAAGTAGGTGATGAGCTTTAAGTATCACAATAAACACATAACAATCTAATGACAGGATGAAATGAGACAATGCAGTTGAAACAAAAAGTTGTGCCTAATGTATCTACCTAAATCGAATTGAATAAATTCAGAGAAATTTAACTATAGATGCAGCAAAACAAAAAACTGCTAACAATATTTGTACGATTTCTCACATCTACACAGAAAGTTAGCAATAGAAAAGGCGCCATAAAAGAACCACAATCAAGCTACCGTCAAAAGAAGTGGAGTACATAAATGCCATAAATAAAAACCAAAATTCAATTAAAAGAGGACAAAGAAAATTCCATTTAGTTTACTCAGAAGACCTGTAAAATGTAATTGAGTCATCTCAGATTAAGAAGACATGCATAAATAACAAAGACACTATTTTAGAGCTTCAGCTGAACATGTGCACATAGCTCACATATAAATAGGACACACATACATTTGCAAATAGCTCACAATATAAATAGGACACATCGTTAACTGTAAACCCTCTTGAGTTCTTTTTTGTCGGTTGTTATAATATCCAATGCCATCCCTCCAGAGCTTAAACAATTTTAGTCCTGCTATTTTTTAGGCGTTGGAATGATCCATGGCTATGCAAAGGACAAATATCTTTAGAAAATGAACATCCATGTCTCATGTCCATAAGTATTGATGACACTTGTAGAGAATTAATAAGCTATTTTGAAATATAAAAAAAAAAACAGGTTAGCTTTACCTCAATCAACGATTATATCTACCATAACCGTAATTGTATGTTAGCAAAAGCGAACACATCAATTTAAGAAGAAATAATAAAATGACATATAACATATACAATTAAAAAAAGCATAATCACTCGTAAGTAACATGTTTTTTTGGGTTAGGATGGATTTCATGAAAAAATCGAGAGTAAAAACCTTTTGTAATGTGTATAGAGAATAGTAGTAAGAAGCATGGGTGTTGTCACAATGATAAGAGTTGGACGTTAAACAACTATCGTACTATTTTATGCGTCAAACATAACAATAAGAGACAATTGAAGATCGTATTCGTCAGGGGGTCTTTCATAGAAGGAAAACGCAGAAATTGTTTTTAAAGAACCAAGCGTGCAAACAAAAACAAAAGAAAGATTAGCCCACAACATACACGTCAGTATATTCAATGTCGGTAATTACAGACTATGCTCTTTAGTAGACTAAAAAACTTTCGATGATTTCTAAGCATGTAATGCAAATCATACTATATCAGCTACTGATCCGTCTCTTGGTTTATGGTGCAGTGTCATACAAATCCATGCAATTGGGAATAAGAAACAAGAAATAAGTGTAAACACTCTTCCTAATTTTCCTACACGCATCTGAAAGTTGTTGACATTTTATGGTTTTTACATAAATCACAATGCTTCCTACATCTAAATTATGTACATACAAGGTACAACCCTTGAAAAGATGATATTAACAATGCAATATTTAGTAACAGCAAAAGGAACAAACATACAGAGATCTTTTTAGCAGCTTCCTCCCTTTCTAAATTTGATAATGCCCGAAAAGTCTTTCCTTCAATGATGAAGGGCTCTGACACATTGACATCAGCAATGGCTCTTATCTCCAGTGACCATGCGAACCTAACAATTTAAATAATTAATTAAATAGTACGGGCCAGAAGGAACTTTTAGCTAATGTACCCAGATGAAGTACAGGCAACAAAAGTAAGCCATCTCTACTACAATAATCAGGTAGTGAGATACAGCAGAAAGTAGCAGGCTGTCACTGACTGATCAATTCACAAGAATTTGAAAAAAAAAATTACCTTAATGCCAGCAGCAGTACATATGCGAACATCTTAAAAAACCATGCGACGGGGATTCAGATTAATGATGAGAGTAGTCACACAGAATACCACAGCTAATAGGCAACAACAGGAAAATGCCTAAATATGAAACTGAAACCATGTTATAACTTTCTGTTCATAAAACAAACCAACATGATTGCTGCAAGTTTTTAAGTGAGTCTGTAAGTGATCTCACAATGGACGCATGAAGTCACAACAGCAACTTACAGAGCTAGATTGGCCCTCTCTTGCAGCAATTCTAGCACACTTAGCACCTTCCTCTTGTAATATCCATGCTATGGTCGTATCAACCTGCCAGATATCATCATAAGAAAGTAATTTATAACATCAGTAGTGAATCATCAGAGGCAGGGCAATCATAGACAAAAGTCAACTAACAAACAGAATTTTATCCAAAAGAGACAAGTATAGATTACCCCCTTGAACTATAGCAAAGGTATATAAATCACCCTTCAACTCTAAAAGTAGAATAGCTATAGATGGCTGGCCCTCAAAAACAATATTTGCAAGCCAGTGGAGGGAGTTTAAGAACAAGAACATCCTAATTACAGAAGTGGTATCAGAATAGGGAGGCCATCAAGGCAAGGGGTCCTCTGAATCTCCCAACCGTGACAAAATGGAGGTAAGCATCAGTGCCTGCGTAACAGAAAAGGCAAGAATAATCAGATAAATTTCTGAAAACTGATCAATTTATGATGAACAAAACATAAACGAAGTGAAACGCAACATGAGCATACCATATCCTTCCATATATATCATTTGCAAGTCACCACCAAAATACCAGGCATAAAGGCGACTTATTGGAAGCCCATAACCATATCCAGACATAGTTGCCCCTTCATTTGGGCCATCTAAATCAGGTGGATTTTTTGCAGTGCTGTACAGATATGTGAAAATTCTAGGAAGGCCACTTCTTGCTATTCCACCACCTTCGTCACTGACCTGCATTAGCAAAAAGTTTGAAACAAAGTCAGCCTGAGCATGTAGTTTAGCAATTATGAAGCCAAGCTTTAATTATGAGCTACCTCCTTCATATCTTTAAAACCATTGAGGTCCATAAAAACATGAAAAAATTAAAGGCTGAAGTTCATGCTTAAAGCCAAAAAGGGCACTAAAAGATGTTGATTTTCTGTTCTGGCATGCACTCCCAGAACCATAATTTTACAGCAATACAAAATTAGCAATATTTACCGCTCTGTCAGAAAATGTCACAAAGGACCACAGTCAGGATGAATAAAATGTTTACATATACCACAATTGCACATCTCATCAGCAACACAACAATAAAATACAACTTGATTAAGAGAAGCATAAACAGCAAGAACTCACAGTCCTGTACCTGAGAGGCTAGGTAATCCAGCGGCCTAGGAGATGGGAAGACACCAAGACCAAGACGGTGGCTCTTGAGGCCGTGCACGAGGGACGGCGACGCTTGCTGACCGTGGAAGAAGGGAACCAAACCAGCGCCTTGAATGAGAGCCACGTCATAGCCGTCGTGGTGGAGGGGAACCGCACATCTCATCAGCAACACAACAATAAAATAGAACTTGATTCAGAGAAGCATAAACAGCAAGAACTCACAGTCCTGTACCTGAGAGGCTAGGTAATCCAGCGGCCTAGGAGATGGGAAGACGCCAAGACGGTGGCTCTTGAGGCCGTGCACGAGGGACGGCGACGCTTGCTGACCATGGAAGAAGGGAACCAAACCGGCGCCTTGAATGAGAGCCACGTCATCGCCGTCGTGGTAGAGGGGAACCGCGCCACCGGCTTGAAGGGAGGCGGCGCGAGGGGGAGGCAAGGCAAAGAGGGAGGAGGCACGGGGGCAGGGGCGGACGGAGAGAATTGGGGGAATTAGATTAGAGGTGGCGGCGTCGAGGGTTGCAGCGGCGTCGGGGACGGGGCGGCGCAGATCCGGTCCGGCCGAGGCCTCCGCCGCCGAATCCGGCAAGTCACTGGAGAGAGGGGCGCCATCTAGGGTTTGGACACACACACACACACACACACACACACACACACAAGGCTTACCCGGCGGCGCCGGCGACAGGGGGCGGCGTGAGAGAGGGAGGGGTGGAGGCGGGAGAGAGGGAGGCGGCGGGATGAGACGGGGCGCAGGCGCGGGCGCGGCGGAGCGCACACATAGATGAGAGAGAGAGAGAGAGAGAGAGAGAGAGAGGTGGGGGCTTACCTGTCGGCGCCGGCGACAGGGGGGCGGCGGGAGAGAGGGAGAGGCGGCGGAGGGAGAGAGGGGCGGCGGGAGATAGGGAGGCGGCGAGTGGGAGGAGGACGAGGGCAGTGGGATAGGCGGCGAGTGGGAGGGGGACGAGGGCAGCGGGATCGTGGGAGGTGCAGGGAAAACCTAGGGGCGGGCTTGTAGATTGAATGGTGTGTACAGATCGGTCTATGTTAGATGGTCCGGATTGAAAGTTCGAACTACCACCACCACCACCACAACCACAAGCTGCTTTATAATAGTAGAGAAACAAACCACAAGCTTCTTTAGAACCTTCTATTATTGATTGCATTAGGTTGGATATTAACTTGTCAATGTTTAGATGACACTGATCTCGTCTACATACACTCTTTTGGACATCAACGATTATGAAAGTGATGATGCCTGAGAGTGCCACTTAGATGGAGATCCTCAATACCAAGATGAATGCTAGGTGGTTAGTTGGGATAGGTCATTTCGCTAGTCATTAGGTTACGTAGTTGCTGATCAGATTTTTGTATAGGTCCCCCACTGTGAAATTTGATGTTAATTTGCAAGTCTTCCGTTGAATCTTGATCTTCCAAAATTGAAACCTATCATGTAACTAAGGCGTAATATTGTTTGTAGTATTGCGGTATAGAGATCGCCGTTATGTAATAAATTATGCTTCATTGTATGAAATAATTTAACTATGTAATGGTTTCACTAGACTACTGATTCAGAGACTAGTATAAGGGTTGTCTATCCTTAGATGGTAAGTGGTTGGTGAGAGTATTGTAGGGTGAACCCCGACACCAGGCATAGATCAAATGTCTAGGGAGGAGCATACTAACTAGTTATGAGACTCACGATGCCGCATCCAGACATGGATCAAATTCCTTGGGAGGAGATACTAAGTGAGGAGACTTACGCTGCCGCATCCGATCGAGCATGTATCAAATGCCCAAGAAGGAGTAACTAGTTTATGAGGGCACTCACGACGTCGCATCCACGCATGAATCAAATGCCTAGAGAGAAGCATACTAACATGTGAGGAGACACACAGCCACATTCGAGCCAGACATGGCTAGGGAGAAATAGGAATAGCATGCAAGCGAGCCCACGTTGTTGCATCCAAGAATGATTTGGCCGGAAAACTGGGAAAGATAGGACTAGAAGGCCATCGAACCCACACTGCTGCATCCAAGCACCGTTTTCCGGCCCAGGAAACAAAGGACTAGCAAGCAACAAGACTCATGCTGCACAATCCAAGCATGGTTTGCCCGGGGAAAAATTGGACTAGTAGGTGAATGACCTCTCGCTACTGTATGCATGCATGGTTTGTCGGAAAAAAAATAAGACTAGCAGGCGAGCGGACTAGCGTTGCTGCATCAAGGTTTAACGGAATAGTCGGACAAAAATAGGACTAGCAAACGAGCGAATTCACGCTGCTGCATCCGGCCAGGACATGCGCAAAAAAAAAAAAATGGAACATGACCAGTGAACTCATGCTGCTGCATCCAAGGACAGTTTTGACTTGGGAAAAATTGGTATAGCAGGTGAGCGAACTCGCATCGCTACATTTGGGCACTTTTTGCCCGCAAAACATAGGATTAGTCGGCAATTGGATTGATGCTGCTACAAGCGAGCACAATTTGCTATGGCAAAAATAGGGCATGTAGGTGAGCGAACGCGCGGGGCTGCATGCGTGCATGGTTTTTCCACAAAACATAGGACTAGTTGGCGAGTGAAATCGTTCTGCTGCATCAGGGAATGGCATGGTCGAGGAAAAATAGGACTAGCAGACAAGCGAACTCGCTCTGCTACATCCAAGCACGTCATGCCCTAGTAAAAAAATTGGACTTGAAGGTGAGTAAACTCGCACTGATGTATTTGAGGACGGTTTGACTCGGAAAAATAGGACTAGCATATGAGCGAACTCGTACTATTACATCTTGCGCTACTGCATCTGGGCACGGTTTGCACATGGAAAAATAGGACAAAGAGGCGAGTGAACTAGCGTTGTTGCTCCCATGCATAGTTTATCGGGAAAAAATAGGTCTAGCAGGCAAGCAAATTAACTCGCGTTACTGCATATTGGAATGACATGGCTTGGGAAAAATAGGACTACTAGGTGAGGAAACTCGCGCTGCTGCATCCCAGCACGACACAGGCAAAAATAGGACTTGCCGGTGAGCGGACTCAATGTATAATTTGGGCACAACTTGCCCGGGAAAAGAATTGGCACCTCTCATACTCTAGTGCAGAGTAAAATGGAAGCTGTGCCAATTCTATCTTTTGGATCAGTGGTCCTAGCCAGCTCACCATTGGTCCTCTACTGGATGTAGGAACACACGTATCACTGTAATTCAAACATCTCAAATGGAAAAAACATAATAAGAAAACTTACAATATTCATGGACGATGCCATTCGTCAATGATTAGGAACCAGATGCGCATGTACTATCAATATACTATCCAGCGGTAAGTCTCCTATGCCAAATCAATATACTATCGCATTGTACATATATCAACTTACTAATTGAAAAATCTCGAAGGGTTCGGGTTCTGCGATGTCTACTCCTCCGTCCTTCGTGCCACCTACTCGGGGCGACCAGCAGCAGGCGGCGGCGGCTCGAGAACATGGCGCCAACCTCGCGAGCGACTCTTGAGGGCGCCACCACGGCGACCATGATCGATGTTTACTTTATTGTATTCATGATGTTGATACTTGTCGTTCGATGTTTGTGAATGTTAATTAGATGTTTGTGAATGTGGATTTTATGTTTGTGATCTTTATGATGCGATATTTGTGATATATCGAAATTGTCGGAGGTATGTGTATTTGTGAAATCGTGGGAAAATTAAATCGCGGGTTTTTAGGTTTGCGAGTTGCATTTCTTTCTTTCTTTGGTCGATAGCATTGCAAAATTATTGTGATTTTTACAAATTTTAAAATTTTTTTTTCTTTTTAAGTATTCTCGACGGCTACACCATGGCCGTCGAGACATTTCCATGGCCCACGTGCCGGTCAACCACCGTCGCGACCGGAAGAGTCTATCACGGCGGCCATAAGCCGTCGTGAATAACCTCCATGGCCCACCGGAGGAGCCGTCGTTCCTGGCGATAAAATCTCGACGGCTATTGGCCGTCGTGACTAACTTGTGGGATGGGCCTCGGGCTGAGCGGCACCGCTTAAGAATAATCTCGGCGGTGTTAGGCCGTCGAAAGCACCCAAAGTCACGTCGTGCTGCCCGGTTCATGTATCTCGACGGCTGGTTTTAGCCGTCGGAAAGTAAAATAACGACGGTGGCCGTCGAGAAAGACGATCTGTCTCGACCGTGCTATCTCGACGGCCAAATCTCGACGGCTGGCCGTCGAGATATTTCTGTCTCGACGGTTTTCCTCTCTTTATCGACGGCTCTAGCCGTCGAGAATTCCAGCGATTCGCGTGGTGTGCCCTGTCGAGCTTAGTTCTTGAATGAGCGATCAGAAAGCCCCCTTCTACTATGGCATGGCCTTTTGAGTTGTCGATGAGATCTAGATGTAAAATGTGAGAAAATGGACACACAAGGATTTATCTTGGTCTGCACATCCTAAGGACGGGGATAATAACCCAGCTACAACAATCTATTCAAATGGATGAATAACAAATTACAGTGTGTTGATACTATGGTGTACATGTCATGGTTATCCTTCTACTTCGCGCAGGGACGAAATTTGTACCTTTAATGGAATGCTTAGAATGGAAAATACTTATTGAAAAATTGAGCCCTTGATTACACACCAATTACGGACGGTAATTGCGGCTATGAATGCTGATGATTAATGGCTTTAATTATCATTATCATAACCGCCCTTTAAATTTCTACTTAGTGGCTTCAGGATGTGCTTATCCTCCAAGTGAGAGGGGATGATGATCACACAACGTCGTTTCAGGCATTCTCTCTTTGACACAGATACCTTGTTCTTTAGGGACGTGCTCCTGTCCAAGTCGGGCAAGACCGCACTGACATTACACCATTTGGGATAAGAGTTTCTCGAGGAAGGTACGTGCCCGGGACCATCCAAGTCTTCATCGAGGAATATCATCCTGGTTAATATGATATAATTTGGAAGCTGTCGAAGATAAACCTAGTCAATAGGCCTTCCCAATCCCTGATAGTTTGGCTTTAAGAAGAAACGATGATCTACCTGTATCGTACTCGAAGACATAATAGGTAAGATTCGGATGAGTTCATATTGACTACGAAAGGAAAGTGATGCACATAGACGTGTATGGCCACCGTAAAGGATTGACATCCAGTGAATACGAAACTACATTTTACCAATTCTTCAATTATCATCTACATTTGTTGGATAATTAGATATAGTTTAGAGAAATTTTTACGTATTCTGAATTCGATTGATTGGTTATGCATTGCCTATCAATCGTGTTATGAGTACACCACTAGATATTCGCCTTCTCGATTCAGTTTAATGGCCTTTTACTTGTTGTTCTTTTTATATATTTGCTTGTCGCTTTACAATTGACCATTAGGCCCTGTTTGTTTGAGTTGCAGCTTCTCTAAAAGCTGCTTTTGAGAAAAGCCAGAAAAAACTAGATTCTGTGAAAAGCTCAGATCACAGTACAAATTGGGGTTTTGGTGGCTTTTGGCTTCTTTGAAGGAGATTCTAAAAGCTGACTGTTTGTTTGAGCTTCTGGCTTCTGAGGATAAAAGCTGGATAGAAGCTGAAACAAACAGGGCCTTAGATTGTTTACTCTTTGTTCTACCCGCTAGTTGATCAAACCAGCTAGTTAGTATGTTTACCTTCTTATTTTATACCACTTTGTTTGATTTTGTCGGCTTGATAGTGTACTCTTTACCCCCTTCTTCTTATGTTGATTTTATCGATTTGGTAGTAGACTATTTTTTTTGCTTTAATTTCATTTACTTGACAGTACATTTATCTTTTGAATCTATTAGTTTAGATCTAATGTAAGACGGTAGTTTCGTTTATCTTTCACCTTGATTTGAATCTGTATTTTTGTATTTTAGGTTCAATCTATTGTATATCTAATTGTTTATCTAAATCCCGGTTATATGTTTTATTACCGATTGCAGTATCAAATCAGCTGGTATATTTTAAAACCTGATTTTAGTTTTGATGGCCGGTTCTTTAAACACTAAGCTCCATTCACGGCAAACAATGTCATTTGGTCATTATTTGGGGGCCGGCCGGCCTAGATAAAAATGTATTTTCCAACTATATTCTGTTTAGATTGATGAGACGATGTGCCCAACTCTCCTTAATATTGTCGAAAAGTATCCGGCCAAAATGTCTTTTTCCTATTGCAAAAATTTGGTTGGCTTGAATGCCAGAATGATAGCAGCCAGATAACGTCTGGTCGGAAAAAAAAAAAACTTGAAACTAAAATCTAAAGATAATTGGTCAGACAAAACACGACCTTTCAACTATATAAAGTAGTCCATAAAAATGGCTAGACAATTATATGTACGTCTGGAATATAATTGTTTTTTTGAAAGACAATCGTGAGAGACGATGAGCATGTATTGTGCTCTTTGATTGGCATTTTAGGGCAGTTGGTTTTTAATTAACAAAATTCGAGGGTTTTAAATTAATATTGAAATGCTAAATTAATATATTAATAAATTTTATGATTTTTCATAAAAATTCTAAAGCCCCATTAAATTAATACAAAATGTTAAATCGAACGGTTTGGACAAAAATGAGATTTCTTTAGTTCACTCTCTATCAATGAAAACACCACCAGTGGTTCAAAAATTTCATCACGGGCTGTTTTCGATCTATTAGTTATTATGTGACAATGACAATTAAGAATTATCACTAGCAGACATGAAACAACCAGTGATACAGGCTATATCACCGATGAATCACATACTAACCGCCAGTGATAGGAAACCCATCCTTAGTGGATCCAGACACAAACTGATAGTGATGGTAAGTGCTGAGTGAAGATTTTGTGATGAGGTATTTTTCCAATTGATGAGAATATTTTTTTTGATGAATTTTGGAATTTAGGAAAACTTTTAAAGTGAAATTGGTGATATTTGGATTAATATTTGTAATATATGTGATTTATTGAATTAACATTGGACAAATGATCTTACGAGATTTTTAGAGATTTATTTGGAGGTATATTTGTGGTGTGAAAAAAAAAGAAAAGGGAAAAATTCATTGTGTGATTTTTTTTTGAGAAAATTCATTGTGTGATTAGTGGCTTGCTAATGGCCGTATGGGACTATGGGTGCTCCGGTGCTGTAGGTAGCTAGCTACTGTACGAGTTGCGGGCGTATGTTTGCAGGTGCAGCCGTGCAGGCCACTACAGTAATGCAGTTGGGCCAATGCTGTTGCGTCAACAGGCAGTGCAGGTTGGCATTCGGCAGCGCGTGAAGGAGAATGCGAAAGGGAGCAGGCCAGCAATGCAGCAGCGAGCGGCAGATGGGCCAGCAGCGAGCAGGCAGCCCAACAGATGCGCGTGGGCCACAAGCTGGTGGGTGGCTCGGCCAGAAGACGTGCGTGTGCAGAGGCCAGGCGAGCAGGCTACGTGAACGGTGGCCCAGCAGCATCCCAGAACGGTGTTTCTTTATATATAGACCTGAGGGGTTTTGGGATTACGGTGTTTTTTGGGTTTGCAAGGTTAACGCCGGCTACAAAATTAGGAAGAATTTCAGAGGAGATTAGATGTGATTACGTTCTTGATGCAATAGTAAGTCGTGGTTTCGGTATGCGATTGCCGACGGGTGCTTAACCGGCGGTTATCGTCGACAATGAATTTAAATGGGGTTATGCGCTGGATCCAAACTTGATGGTAGCACAAAAGATGACGGTCTTTTTTTATGCAGGTTCAATCCCTCATCAGTAGAGGTAATAACCTAGTCCTGTACTTTGGGATTATATGGGGTATATGTGTACAAGATTATCGGGAGATATCTCGTATGTTGTGTTCACGGTCTCAAGTTGTGTTATGAGGCGAGTGTATTGGATTGGTTGCCAAATTATGGCCTCCTACCCCCTTTATATAGTGTAGGCATAGGCGTGTAGCCGAGTCAATGGAAGTAGTCGTTCAAGTCTCGATCAACATTGAGACGCACACGCCGTGGTCGGCGTTGAATAGCGCATGCTCGCCAAGTTCACGACTGTGGTAGATGAAGTCAGCCGCAGTCGTAAATGATCTCTACGCGGTTGGTGTATCTTGACAAATGTTGATGAAAGGCCTTGATGGTTTTCAATATCCCACGAGATGTGGCATGACCAATCGTCACGTCATGGTTGGCACCGACGAGCTTTACGAGCTCGTCGAAATTCGTGACCTCTCTGCGCAGTCTGTCTTCAAACAGACGCCACGGTCGCATCCAAACTCGAATTTAGGCGTTCTTGGATTTGTTAGAAAGATAACGAGATAAGATTTCCAACGCATCTTATATCAACCTGAAACTTCTTCTTGAGAAATAGAAAATCGTGACGCAAGTGCCGTCCAAATCCTGAACGAGAACAAATCACATCTTCTCACGTTCGCCTTGCGGTTGATGAAGCCGGCGTCGCACGATGGATGCTATGATCATCGAGTCCGAGTGATTTGCTACTGATGACGGTCACTATTCGAGATTCGTTTTCCAATAGGGACCTCGCCGTATTCGAGTCGGGAATTAAGCCCCCGGCGCACTACTCGTTGGTAGGCTGCGGTGGCGTTTCCCAACACGACTGAGAGTCCGAGTGAAGCGCTATTAAATTCCCTACCGGATCGGATCTTGTCCGAGTCCGAAAGAGTGAATCTTGATGTGTTGGTGAAGTCTCTCTCGGATCGGATATAATCCGAGTCCAAAAGAGCAAGCTTAGGCCTCCGGCGCATTATGCGTTGGTATGCGGCGGCGGCGTCCTTAAACCTAAAGAGAACTGTGGGCTGGTTGTTGCTGAAGTCTCCCTCAGATTGGATCTGGTCCGAGTCCAAGGGCATGATCTTGCCGAAGTTTGCCGGTGACGAAGTCGATGCTCCCGAATCGAAAAGCTTTGTCGAGGATGAAGGCGATGATAAATCTGTTAATCGTTGTGGTAGTTGCAGCTACCACCCGAGAATCTTCGGTATGAGTCTCTCCATATCCAAGTCGGGAACCAATCCGTGCATAAGTAGCAGCAACGTTCCATAACTTGAACGGACATCCGAGCGAAGCGATGTCGATTCCTCCTTCAGATTGGATCATGTCTGAACCCTTGAAAGTGTTGTATAAATCCTTGATTAAGTCCTCGCCGTATCGGAGTTGGGAATTGAGCCGTGCGGCACACCACTCGGGAGTAGGTGTCAGCGGCGTTACTCAACCTAAACGGGAGTTGAATTATAGTGATGACGAAACTCTCTTTAGATCGGATCTAGTGTGAGCACAAAAGAGCGACTTGTTCGTCGAATATGTATGGTTTACTGTTGACGGCATGCACCATCTTGAACTTGTTCTTGGTTAGGTCCTCTTCGTATCCAAATCGAGAATTGAGCACTCGGCACACCACTTGGGAGTTGGTGGCGGCGACGTTCCTCGATCTGAATGGGAGTCAAGATGAAGCGATGTTGATGTTCTCCTTAGACTAGATTGGATCCAGTCCGGAAGAAGTGTTGGCCGTCGATTGTTTGGAAAAGCTTCTTGATGATCCTTGATGTCCTTAGAGGTGTGCAACGGTATATCCGCATGCCAGAGCCTCCACAGATGGGCTTTATGAGCTTGATGAGGTTCGCGACCTTCCCGCGCATTCTGCCTTAAAGCGGACGCCCCGGACACATCCAAACTTCATTTTCGACGTTCTTTGGCTTCTCAGAACTGACGAAATTGTCTTTTCAACGCATCTAGTCTCGACTTCAAATTCCCTCTAGATCATTGGGAATTGTCAAAACAAGATGTCGTTTAGAATCTGTTTGCAAGCCATCGCCGTATCCGAGTCGGGAAGTGAGCCCTTGGCGTACTACTCATGAGTAGATGGCCGTGGCGTTCCCCAACAAGAGCGGGAGGTGTTTTTGCAGTTCCCTCCAGACTGGATCTTATCCGAATCCGAGAGGTGGAGTTCACCAAAATCGTTGATGACGCAGTCGGCTCCCGAAGTGGAAAGCCTGGCCAGGGGCAGAGACGACAGCGACTCCGTTGATCGATGCCATCGGGCTTGATGAGATTGATCTTGACGCTGCCCCTACTGGCGCGCCAACTATCGATGAGTGCTTTTTTATATAGGTTTAGACCCTCATCGGTAGAGGTAATACCCTAGTCCTGTGTTCTGGGATTATATGGGGTATATGTGTATAAGATGATTGGGAGATCTTTCGTATATTGTGTTATCGGCCTCAAGTTGTGTTATGAGGCGAGAGTATTGGATTGGTTGCTGAACTATGGCCCCCTACCCCCTTTATATAGTCCAGGGGTAGGGTTACAAGGAGGAGTCCTAGTCAGTTACGAGATAGGATTTCTATCTCTATCCTCTAACCAAATATTTAGTTATCCGGAATTACAATTGTATCTTTCCTATTAGGAATAGACTTCTATCTTTATGTCTTTCCTTGTCGGGCAAGCCTTTTAGAGTCCAAGTGGTACCCGTCCTCATCCACCGTCCACCCGACTTGGTCTATCCATTGTTGGGTGGTCTTTACTCTTTTAGGCCCTTCGTATGGCTATCCGGGGTCTATGTTATCCAAAGCGATCTTTCTCTTTTTTGCTTAATTTTTAGATATATTGGTTTGATTATGATCTTGTTTAATTACTATTTTTACTTAATTGCTTCCGCTGATTAGGTATATTAGATATCAGATTAGGGGGTGATTAGATCCTACGATCCTACAGTAAGCCTACCACTAGGATTTCCAGATAGCAACTGTGATGATAACACTATTACTAGTGATTTTTCTCTATAGAACAACTAGTGATGCAATTTTTAGTAAAAAATACTAAAAATTTGGCATGCATAGCCATAACTCAAAATTTATATATAACGTACAACCAGAATTCACGTTCATAATTAATATTCGTGAATTCATGTCTCATACAAGCATTGACATCTATAGCTGATAAACATAAACATATAGGGTGGACAACATCCAAGAGATTAACTACTATGTACCTCAAGCTCAACGAGACATCCACACAAAAAAACGTAGATTATCACCTTTAGCATATAGATAAGCTCGACAGCACAAAGATTATCACCTTGAGCGGGTTTTTCGGATTATAGGTGCAGAGCGAGGCGAGGTGGGTCACTATCACTGACGGTTATGTCACATCTGCCAGCGCTGAGGAGGCATGAATGGGCATTTTGTGTAGCAATGGTTGCCTTATAAACTTCGGAGAAAGAGGGCCACAACTCATGTCGATAGGGCATCGACGCCCGTTCTGTGTGCCCACGTTTAACACGAGACAAGAACGACTGGTCGAGGTGACGGATAATATACCAATCGGAGGTGACAGAGACTAGATTCCTCGCTAGCTGCCTATAGCTCCGTCCAAATTGCGCCAAGAGGAAGCGTATGTGACGATTAAAGTTAATATATTATAATTGATCCAGCGAGCCCTTTTATATGTACTTATTACTCAGTAATCATGCTCGGATTAAGGAAAATACTTGTGGATGTTGATCGGACTGGCCGGTTTATTTTGAAGAAAACATCTCCGATTGATTGCATTAGAAAGGCGAAAGGAAAAATGTATAGTTTTGTTTAGGGAGACCGGCACGAGCCCAGGACTCTCTCCTCCTAATATTCACAGCCGGAAGGGGCCACCTCATCTGGGTCTTGATTGGAATCTGTTGTAGGCTCCATGCGTCAACAGCGATTGAACATGAATTCCAACAGCATCTGGTTGAGCTTAACTCATAAGCTTGAGGGCATTAGTAGGCCCTTTATATTACTGTAAGATGTCGCGACCTCGGCTTCACCAAAATCCACTCACGATCAATCGCTAGCCCCAGATATCAATACTAACAACTCATGAGCGACAATTGTCGAACATCATAACACAATCACAATTAACTAAGAAAATAACATAATATGCAAAAGCAATTATTTTACAACCACTTATTACAATAGTTTAAATAAAATGACATAATATTGTTTAATATAGATTAGAGAGCGGAAATTCAAATGATGCAGCAGACAATCATAGTATGACGATGCTCTAATCCGGCCCTTAAACATAATCAAAATCCGACACAAAACCCTTCTGATCCTGTAGATAAATCTGACCCGATTCTTCTCCTAAATACAAATATATCTGTGATTTGTATATTAAGTACACGGCTACCTAACAGGAATCCTTATAATGATGAAAGGATGATAAAAAAAATAGGGTGTCTATTTTTCATAAATACCTATTCAAATCAGATTATTTAAAGTGTTGTAACACGAATTTGTAGAGCAATTAATAATAATAAGATTTACAAAGTAAATACACAGAGCTCGGCTTCCAAAACCCCTTTGCAGAACAACACAAGCCTCGTTCAACTCAAACCAAAACAACCCATCAGGTTAAATTATTAACACATGAGACCACCAAGTACGACCTTTCTCCCCTCCCATGACAGTGGGAACGGCTATCATGATAGTTTTCAAACTCTGCAGAGTGTATCACACTTACCCATAAGCCTAGTAGTACTTTTATGTCTTAACTCTTTATTAGGAGACTAGACCAAGTAATGATACAATGCGATTCATTAGTTCCTTCTATTAACACCGGTACCCCATCTAAGATTTCGACAATACAGGCCCCCCTCTTGAGCCAACGGACTGCAGCGCGATCTTTTCAAAATACCGCGCGCTAATAGTTTTCCCTAACTACTAAGCTAGGTCTAGCACATGTTGGCCGACATGTTAGAGCTAGCAATTATGGTTGCGCTTGTATGGTTCGGCCGGATAAGCATACGTCAAGGGTCCTTATACCAAGGTGACTACATCAACCACATACCTCATAACACAAAACCACCCGACTTGCCACATTTAGTCTACTCACGCCACGTAGGTTTTAGTTGATTAAGTTATTAATAAAAAGTAACTCAGCACCTCCAAATACACCAATCACAAGAGTAATTAAATGATGAATAAAGTAATCAACTACCACCCATGAGAACTAGCAAGATGCAATCTATCTTGCCTTGATAGTACTCCGGGTCTTGGAAACCTGGAAACCCTCCGAACAGTGCACACTGGGACGATATACATGTAGATGTAAATGCATAAGAACAACAAAATAATTAAGAGAATATATAGTTCATAAAAATAATTTTATGGTATTTAATGGCTCTAGAATCATCTAGTTTCGAGTTCGGATGCTCCCTAAACAATTTCTAGAAGATTTGAAAAAATTAAAAATCCCGAAAATAAATAAACTGGGTTAACCTAAGAAAACTGGCCAAATTGGGCAAGCGGCGCAGCGGCAGCTGGGGCAACCCGCGATAGGCTATGAATGGCGGGCGCGGCGTGATTGACGGTGGCGACTGACACGTGGCAACGACGACGTCGCATGTGGCGTGTCCGCGTTGGCTGGCGGCGGCGTCTAGGGCGACACCGATGCGTGGCGCTGGCACAGCACAGCGTGCTCATGAGTGGGACGGTGACGGCGCGGGCCAGGTGGCGGCGTGCGGTTGGCAAGCGTAGATAGCGGGGCGGCGCGGCCCGGCGGCGACGCTAGGGAACTCGGGCGAGCTTTTTCTTGCGTAATTCTTCACCAAATATTGTGATCCATATACTCGATGAGCTCTACGCAATGGTGCCATCTACTCTCGGGTTTGAACGAGGCGCGGAGAGGAATTTCTGAAAAGAGCTTCGGCGACTAAGATTTTGATGGTTAGGGTTTGCGATTTGGGATTCTCGAGTTGGGATTTGAGAGAGGGGTTATGGGATATTCATAGTGGTGGTGGACGACCTAGGTCAGGCCTTATGATGGGGTAATTGGATTTGGGGTCAAATTATACTCCTGATAGGATTAGGACTCATCTATATTAGGAAATTATCTAAATTGGTGGTTTTTGACCTGGGCTTCTACCCAAACATTAATTTAGGCTTCTGGAAACTATCCTCCAAAGTTGGGCTTGGGTTTCCCTTGTTTGGTCATCATTTTATGGGTTCTACGAGCTCCCGACAAAATGACAACACTTAATGTAATCATGAGGTAGCCTTGGTATCTATGCTTGAAATTTGGGTGGTGACTACATGTAGGCTTCTAATAATTACTGAAATTTTCCAAGAATGTTCCCAGAGGTTTCTCTAGGGTTTTTGGTTTAAACCTAGTTTAAAATAATTTAAATTATGGTTTTGTATATAACAATTTCCATTTATTTAACTTTGTTGTTTTTATACAAGTGACAAGCAATAAAATAGAGGTTGTCACATAAGAGATATAGAGACGCTGCTGGAAGGAAGGTATCTATTAGAGTATAGTGTAAATTGCGAATGAATTTTAAAGGGATGCATAGAGAGGAGACATCAATAGTGTTTGGGAATGAAGGTGTATTGGACAATTAACTACATGTATAAAGTGCTTGACATTGCGTCACGAACTTCGCTCTCCCCGAACGACAGGATTCATTTCGGAGCTTGACAACGTAGGAGTTCTCTTCGTTGAGAAGCTTGTTAGATTTGTCGGCACCATTCATGTGAAGATTGGATCTCAACTACCTAAGGACGGAAGAAGGCTCATTTGTTCGTGGATCGGGCCACCTTGATTCGTTTAAGCTACCTTAGCATGATGCAGAAGAGACAGGTTTCCAATACCACATACAAACATTAATTTTTCACTTGTATGTGGTTTATCTCTTGATTCCATTACTTTGTGAAGTTACTTAGTTTCCTAAATATTATTTTAGCTTGTGTTTCGATTCCTTATCTTTATAGTATAAAAAACCTAGTTTTAACTTTATTTCTGTGGTGCTCTAGTGCAACTTAGTTCTTATTGATCTTAATTTGTTCTAAATTATGTTATTTATGTTAATCAACTTGGATAACACGAGAAAATTTTTAAAACTCCTGTTCACCTATTCAGTTTTCCTTCATCCTGCTGTCCTGCACCAGATAGTAGGGGAGACCAGAAAGTAGGGGAGAGGTTTTTTCCGCCAGGCCATGAATCTGGATGCCCCGCAATACCATGAGCACATATGATAACTCCGATTGATTGTATTACAAGGCCAAAGGAAAAATGTGTAGTTTTGTTTCCTTGGCCCTTGCACTTAGGGAGACCAACACGAGCCCAGGACTCTCTCTCCTCCTGATGTTCACAGCCGGAAGAGGCCAGGCTCCATGCGTTAGCAGCGATTGCGTGTGAATTAATTCCAACAGCACCTGGTCGAGCTTAACCCACAAGCCATAGAGCATGCACATTAAACCCTTTATGATATTGTAACTGCTGAAGGGAAGAAATCATTTAGAATGTTGTGTACTAAATTATGAAGAAACTTTATAAAGATGGAAAAAGGAGACGCCAATAGTGTTTTAGAGGCACTACTACAAAAAACAACATCATTGGTGGTTCGGAACTACTATCACTAGCGATTTTTTAACCACCGGTGATTAAGTGATAGTGATAATATTTGTCACCAGCGCTTCTCTAACACAAGTAATAACAATCATATCACTATTGATTCTTTACCCAGACAACTTTTTATAACTAGCGGTTCGTTGCCTCAATCATCAGTGATAAGTTTGTACAAACAAAAACATAACCCATAAAAATGGCTAGCCTCAGATCTTGCTAGTGATGTGACCATGACAATCAAGAATATGATGAGTCATTGAGTATTAGATGAATATGATCATCGTCGAATTTAGCATCAACTTCTTCCTTAATTACCATGGTTGTCGCCGAGCTATTTCTCATCATGGTTGTTGATAAGCTTTTCAACGACTACTTTATCTTCGACCATGACATCTACAACAAGTCGGCGATACTTTACGGTGTCCTCTACCACATCCTCACTTACTACGATGTTTATGGAAGTAAGGTTATGTTAACAACCAACTTGGCCAGGACGTAAAATTCATAGTACATATGTTGTCGTGTTGATATTGTGCCACCGCTGTCATAAATTCAACCTCCACCATGGTTACCTCCACTACATGGAGATGTACTCAAGAAAGACACCTCTCCACCTCCTCAACATCCTTAGACCCAACCACTCATGTTGCACAAAGCCCAAGCAAGTATCATGCCCAATTAATTCATCATCGACGGGCCCAGTTCGGCCACCGGTATCATTCCAATTTCAAACGATCATAAATTGCTTATACCAAAGTCCGTTTCGAATGTTCTTGGTATGCATGAAAATCTCACGATGAGAGATTTCCAATGGTTGTGGTTCGAGGCTCAAATACCATCGGAATCAGTGGGAATCGCAAAAACAAGACAACATTTACAATCTATCGGAAGTTCTTTGGTGTTGCATCACCTTTATTTTGGTCCTTCGGCCCATGTATCCCCTATGGCTGCACACCAAACCCTAGTTGCAGCCCCTCTAACGTATACATACCTCGTAGACATCATTGTAAGACTTGGGTTTTTCTTAAATTATTCTGCCATCGCAGTTTGTGAAACCCCAACTTCGTGAGCTCTAATACCATTTGCAACTGAGTTGCTTCTTCTTCGTTCTTGCTCGTGTTCTTGACTCCCTTGCAGAAGCTAACATTCGTGGTGAGGTCAAATGTGTTCGCGCGTGGTTGATAATTAATTGAGATGGTGGTGTTATGACTGCAGGGTTTGGTTAGTTCTAATTGAAAGTCGGATCGTCTGTGTCGAGTTCTTCACCAATCAACTTACCCATATCTATCGGAAGACTGGACAACACCTATTGCATTAGCTAGCCATGCCCACCGCAAACACAATCAACAACACATATTTTACTCATCCAATCTCACATGTATCACAAAATCACAGATACAAAACTCTCACATCCAAAACCACAAATATAAAAGGTGTCACCTCCACAAAATCACATATAGAAGCATGAATCCACATTAAATGACAAAAATATGTTTTACTCATCATGCTCACATATACCACAAAATCACAGATAGAAAACTCTCGTATCCAAAAAACACAAATACAAAGCCCTCACTAAGTGTCGCAGAAATACCCATGGGTCTAGGTACCCGTGGGCAGAATTACCCATGGGCAGAGTCAAGGTCCAAGAATGGATACATGGATATGAAAGTTCGGGTTTAGATCTAGGTTTGGGTTTAATTTTAGACCCATGGGTACCCAGACCCGAACCCGAATGATAGCACTAACATGCAGGGCCTCATTGTCATTCACACATTACATACTACACCTACTAATTCCCAAACATCTCATCGATCCCCCAATCCCTCTCGACTCTGCGCATGACCTCGTCCCTTCCTCCCTTGCAAACCCTAGCTACCGCCAATGCCGACAAACACTGCCGTGCACCACCAGCACCACTGGGATCCCGCCATCGCTCCGCCTCGCCGAGGTACCTGACTAACTAGATGGATTTTGTGCTTACTTACATGCTCTTGAAATGCTACTAAATTTCTATATATGTCACATACTTGTAATATATATTTGTTGTTGATTCTACAATGGTATTTGGTGTTCTTCTGAATTTTTGGGTCATGGTAGACCCGATGGGTCTGGGCCTGACTTTGGACCCATGACAATTTTTGGGTCTGGGTCCAATCCTTGAGTCTTTTGTATGGGTCCATTAAGGCTGGACCCAAATGACCCAGACCCATTGCCATCCCCAGCTAGGCTAACTTCTATCCTTGAGACGACCGTGAGGAACAACAACCTATGTCATTATGAAGCTGTCGATGGACTATCTAATATCGGTAAGTACTCTAAAATTTATATTTGCCATGCTAATTTTTGCTGATATGGGCCTCCTTGCATTTGTTGTCTCTTGCATGTGGCGAGCAACATGGCATTCTACAAGTGCATATAACAAGACACAACAGTTAGGTTGACAAACACTAAGAAACTAAATTTTTGTTGACACGAGAAGTATGTAGAAGCATATACCGGGTATTTCATTTGGTGTCCCAGAACACTACTCTTTTATGTATCATGCCCTATTTTGAACATAAACTTCAAATGCCAGATCTAGCACCCTCTTCATCGAGTAGAAGTCTGTGTGTTGGGCCATCTCTCATCAAGTTGAGCCAGTAGCGATGTTGTCTAGAAAATATGACCACGAAGATCCAATGGAAGTCTTTGTTGAATGGCAATATAAAGGTATCCTTGTCTTGATAGTTCATCAATACTCATACGATGTAGTTCCTAGTAAACTGACGGTTTCCATCGATGTAGTTCCGGTGGGAAAAGCAACCAAGTTCCCCTACCGTTTTGCCTCTAACTTCATGAGGCTTGAAATACATGTGAGATTGGTATGTATAGGTCAATAAAACTAGCCGGGAAGTTAGAAATATCTCTGATTTATATCATTGCGATGATGAACACTTTTGTTTGTTGTTTAGCTATGCCTAGAAATAGAGGTTATATTGTAGGCACGTGTGGTTGTTTTGTTGTAACATTGAATATCGTGCGTAGATAAGAGTTGTATTTGTGAATTGCATAGATCCATGGCTGGGGAACAAGGTTCCATTGTTTTTTTATTTGAAGTTTTGCAAGCGAAATATTGTTATTTTTCCCATGATTTCTTTTCAGTGACTAATGGTGGATTGTCCCCTAGTTGCGCCCTGATGTTGTCCGAACTTGATTTTTTTGTCAGGTACTACGCAAGTCCAATGATCAAAATTCTGAGATGTAGCTTGGTATACAGATCTTTTTTTTATTATGCCCACGATGTTGTGGTTTGAATTGTGACGCCTAACTAGTTTTTTTTTGTTTCCCTTTAAAGTGTTATGTCTTAATCAAAGGGTGAGTAAGAAATTTGCTACTTTGTTCATCGGTTGTTTAATGTTGTGCTTGAATGCTTTTCCTTGCTGCTAAGAGGTTTGCGTACCTTTTTGAACTGGACTGGTTATGTGGGGGTCGACCTTGAACTTTTCTTTGTGCCCAGATAACCTTTCTAGAGCTCTTAATAATATGGGAGAGTTGCCTGTGTGCTCCTCTTATTTTCCTGTATCAGGTGTGTAGTATGAGTATCCCTTGACCTGATCAACCATAATAATATGTGGATCCCTTGACCTGACGTGTAGTATGGGAGAGTTGCCTGTGTGCTCCTATTAATTACTCATACTGTTCACTATATACGAGGGAGTGATTTATATAATTGTTTACGTTTTTGAATTCTCGACGAGGTGTTTACTAGGTTGAATTCAGAATGTCTATGTGGGGTGATGCTTGTGTATGGTCATTTTCCTTTTTGTCTGGTACTCTATTGTGGGATTGTTTTGACGGATTGACTTGAAATCCATTTGACGGTGTGAAGCTTGATTTGTGTGCTAGTATGTGTGCCAAAGTGATAATGATTATTATGTCATGGCTCTTTGAAGATGGGTAATGGAAGCCCAAAGCTTTGTCATGTCAGGCATAGACTGACCAAGCATAAGAAGGGAAATTTTAGTATGGATGAGCATGATGCGAAGATGATTGTCACGGATAGGGATACGAAGTGCACTTCT
The DNA here is from genome assembly GCA_036346415.1 of Raddia guianensis. NCBI lineage: Eukaryota > Viridiplantae > Streptophyta > Magnoliopsida > Poales > Poaceae > Raddia > Raddia guianensis. The sequence goes on from CM070537.1 coordinate 6,542,990, forward strand.
AAGTTATTGGAGAATCTACAGGATGCTTTGTGTATGTAGCTGCGCCTTAGCACCACTTTTCACCTGCAAACTGATGGGCAAGCGGAACGAACCATTCAAACATTAGAGGGTATGCTTTGGGCTTGTGTTCTGACGTTGAAAGTCTCCTCCTTGTTGTGATGCAGCGAGATAGATGATTGTACTAGGACTTTATTTGGTCCAATAGATGGTTGACCGGGCGATAGAAGTTAGTCAGAATATGCTTGCTACCTACAATAGGAAAAAGAGCTATAAGGACAAATGGAGGCGAGCATTGTAGGTTGAGGTGGGTGATCAAGTATTGTTGAAGGTATCCCCTACAAAGGGTATAGTACGATTTTGTAGCAAAGGAAAGCTTAACCCCGGGTGTAGACTGGTGGCTAATCGAGGGTCACCATCGGCAATGAATTTGTGTTAGGGGGATGTGCACAAGAACCAAGCCAGATGGTAACACAAGACATGGATTTATACAGGTTCGGGCCCTCAACACGGAGGCAATACCCCAGTCCTGTGCTCTGGGATTATATTTCTGCGGGGATTCGCAGATGTAGCTATCCAACATGGGATGCGTATGGTGATGATGAAGATGATCGTGTTCTATGCCCCCTACCCCTCCCTTTATATAGTGCAGGGGAGACAGGGTTACATGGTTCTATCCGGTACATGATACCAAATTCGGTTATACCGATGCATGAAAATGCCAGTATGAATCTCCTAATTACATGGAGCTCGACTCTATCCTCAGGAGCATCCTTGGTGATCAAGTCTTACGTAACCCGAGTGGTCTCTATCCCGATCCAGCCAGCTTGAGTCGCCCCCTTTCTGCCTCCTTATGGGCCTTCTAGAGGATACCTGAGGCCCATGCAGTCCACAGTAGTCCCCGAGTGCTTTACGATCGAATCAGATGTCCGGCCGACTGGTCTCGTCAACGTCTCCTGTAATCTGAAAAGAGATTGTAAAGAACTCAAGAAACCTTAAGTTCTTGGTGTTGAAAGCAACGCCTAGCTCGATAGTACTGAAAATCCAGCCTCTGGGCCTATTTGGTACGTTACCTCAACGGGTGAATTCGGCTACTTGATACCCACTCTCGCATTGCGAGAGCAGCAACCCTCATCGTGGAGCGCGCCTTAAGCCACGCATTCATAGCTTCCGTCTTGCAGCATGCTGTAGATCATGCGTTTAAGAATACAAGGCATCAGACGTCTGGCCTTGTCTTGCAAGAACCAGCACTTGGCCCAACATGGGGCACGTCTTTCAGCCGAGTGGTACCTGTCCCAACTGGAGAAGGGATCAGCTGTCGGCCTACCTAAAGGTGTACCGATTGGATATAGTTTAGCCGAGAGGTATTTGTATCCGGGTAGCGGTATACAACTAGCGACCTTTTTAAGAAGGCATACCTTCGAAACAGTACCTAGATTTCACCAACACCAAACCTTGAACATGCAAAGTCGGCGAGTGACCCAACATGGGGTATGTCGTGAAATATTTTTCAATGTGGCACTTCCGGTCAGTTGCCCTCAAGGGTGTACCGAGGCCGAATTAAGCTCGATGTTAACTTGTCACCACTGATAGCGGCGCATTGTTAAGAAAGCCTGTTAAGGGGGACGCCCTTTGCTTATTTGGCCCAAGCCCATTTTAGGGAAGGCGAAGAGTTTTCGCGTCCTTCTCACACAATCGAAGCGTCACGCGCTTCCACCGGGAAGCGCAAACGCACCCACTTTCGTCCCATCGCCATGATGGTTTTACTGTGTTCAGAACAGATAGCGATGCTCGTCCTTTGAACCTCTTTGCGTATATAAAAACGGAAATCCTAAATGCAGCGCATTACGCCTCATTCAGTCTCCAAGTCCTTTTTGTCCCCTCCTTTCCTCTTCGAGCTTCCACCTCCTTTTCCAAAGAAAAATGGCAGGCCAAGGCGAGCAGGTGGATCTGTGGTCAGCCGCCTGCGCCGAGTACCACGCTCGCATCGCCGCTGCCGAAGCTGCTACGGCCGCCGAATGGCAGCAGTGGCGGGAGGAATACGCAGAATGAACCGCTCGAAGAGCCATTAGGGTCTTGGTTTGCGGCCACCCACAGCTCTTCCCGGCACGCACTCCTCTGAAGGACGCGCTGGTTGCCTCTATCCTCGACGTGAAGTGGCCGTCGGAGTAGTCGTCTTCTTTTTTTCTTTTGTTTCTCCGTGAGCCAGCAACGAGCCATAGCTCATTGTGCTGCGCCGCGGGACATACGTAATCCGGTCTAAGAGCCGTTATGTAAAATGATCTTTTGGAAGCACCTTGAAATTTCCTTATATTGATCTTCTTGTTGTCTTGATGTTCTCATTGAATTTCCGACTGATATTGTCTTCATCCGAGCAGTTAGAACCACACATCTTTCGAACTGGCACCCAACGTTTCAACGAACCTCTCGGGGAAAATCACTCGGCCATCTGAGTAACTAACCGGACTCCTCAAAGAGGCCGCATTCAGCGTTAGATAAAGCCCAGCCCAAAACACGCAACGTGGCCTGTTTATATTTAGGAACAGGGGAACGAAAGCACCTCACCCCGCCCATTTCTCGCGCCAACAGATTCATCCGCTCCAGCGAACTTCGCCACTACGGTTTTCCTTCTCTGCGCTCTCCGCCGCCACCGTCGCCGATCAAAAATGGCCCCTCCTTCTCCCGCCGTCCCGAAAACAACCATGAGCGCCAAAGAGTGGATGAAGTCCATCACGACTGACCGGAGGCTACAGAGGCTCGTATCCGCCGATGTGCTCCCCTCGGAAGAACTGATCTCCTGCCGCACCGCCGCCGGTGAGTCTTCCCCCACCCCTCGGTCTGACGAGGTGGTGGTCTTCGAATCGTTCTTTCTTTGTGGCTTTGACCTTCCCTGCTCTTCCTTCTTTAGGGGGTTATTGCGTTTCTACGGGATCGAATTAACTCATCTCAACCCCAATTCAGTTTTCCAAATCAGAGTCTTTATTCATATTTGCGAGGTGTATCTCTAGATCACGCCTCATTTCGATCTCTTTAGATGCCTTTCTCTTCTCAAACCTTTCCCCAACAAAGCTTCTCCCAGAGCTGTTGGCGGTGCTTGATTTTAGCTGCGGGAAGGAGCTAAGAAGTTCTATTTTGATCTTCCCATGCGGACCTCCAACAAAGGCTGGCATTCCGAATGGTTCTATTGCGCCATTCTCCCCCTGTCCTTCCTATGATTTTAGAGGAATGTCCCACAGTTCGCGCCTCCTGGTCCTCCCCCTCGCTAAGGGTGAAGAAAACCAGGTTAAGGAACTGCTCCCCCTTCTTGGGAGACTAAAATCCATGGGGCTGACTGGCATCGAGGTGGTGTTAAACTACAACGTCCGCTATGTCCAGCCCATCAAAGAAAGGGTGCATCTCAGATTTGAATATTAGGAACTCCAAGACACTACTCGGGAGAGTGAAGAACAACTTCCCCACAAGACTCTGATCAGCCGAGTGGCCGAGCTCTTTGTTGACGTCAAATAAACACCAATTGTATACGTCAACATATTCCGGAATTCCGGCTTTTTGAGTGAAAATCAAGGTTTATACTAACATTTTATTTATCCTAATAAAGTTCCACAAGTTTTGGTGAGTTTTAGGTCTACAGGTGCAAAACAGGACAAACCAGGGCCAGACCGGGCAACAGGCCAAGCCGGCCAACCCACCTAGGTCGGCCGACCCAGCCATGTCACCGATCTAGCCCCGTCTTCTCCCCAGTGGCATAAAAACACAAAAGGAGGACATCTAGACCATCCACTGCTGTCGGTTTGATCGAATGGACACAGTTGCTTCACAAAAGAGCATAGGATTTCCTTGGATTCCTTTCTTGCGCAAGTCCATTTGATGCATCGGCATAAGGGGTTAATCTACACCATCAAGGGAGCATCCCATGCAAAATCCACGGCCGAGAGACGAAGGAGGTGGGTCGGCCGACCCACCTAGGCCGGCCGACCCACTCTTGAGCCCCCTCGGGTTCCCCTTTGGAGGAGGGATGGATGACACGTGTCCCTACACGTGGAGCACCCCGGTTGGCTGCGGAACACTATAAATAGACCCCCTCTCCTCACTTGTAACACAACACATTTCACTTCCACACTTTCATTCCACTTAGTAGAGTAGCTCTTAGTTAGTAGAAGTTGGGAGTTAGAGTCAAGTCGAGCCGACACTCGGAGTTCCGGAAGTGTCTTCGGGAATTCGGGTAATAGCTCTTGTACCCTTTCCTAATTGTTTCGATTAGTGAGATCACTTCATTTATTTCTATAGTGTTGAACTTTATTTGAGATGAGTATATCTGCATAAATGAGTTGTGTAGATTTGCTTTACCGGTAGCTTATATTCAGCTGGAATCAGTTTAGGTTCTCACTCAAATACTGTTAGAGCCAGGCATTGAACCTAGATCAACTTTTTTTTACTACTGAGGAAGATTGATTAGAAATAGTCGCAGACGCGATGTCTGAGACTAGGACTAACTCGGTTTACACCCGAGCCCACGTATATGTGGTAGGTGGTGATAGCCCTATCCATCCGAAGATACTAAGTATCTCGTGCGTAGCCCACAGCGTCCGGCTTTGGACCAGTAGAGCAAAATCGGAACGATCATAACGATTCGGGATTCCAATTCAGGATAGCGGGTGGTAGTGAGTGTCCGAGCTCCGACGACGAATATCAAAGTGTACCACTGCTAGAATATCCTAAGCTTGCTCAATTAAACTGAATCACACGATTTTGTGAACTTATTAAACTTGTCTCGTTGTCCTCCCAACTGTCTATCTAGCTAGTGTAGCTTTCTGTTTATTTGTGTGAATATTTATCATGTGTGTGTGTGTCCCGGTCTTATCATTTATCCTAACCCCCGTTACCTAGACTGGCTGGTATTTTAAATAATTAAGATATAGAGGTTATCTCTTTAAACCCTTGTTCCCTGTGGAATCGATAACTCTAGGAATACTCCTGGTGAAAACTACAAGCGATATCCGTCCGCTTGCGGATTAATTTCTTTGAGCGTAAGAATCGCCAACAAGTTTTCTGGCGCCGTTGCCGGGGAACGCAGCGGTTTCTGAAAAAGTGATAAAAATATATATATTTTCCAAAACCTACATCTAAATTATTTAATTTACCAGTCTAATTTAACAGGTATTACCCTGCTCCGTCTTTGTTCTGTGGAACTAGCAGAGTGGTGGATGACCTGTTTTGATCTCCCGAAAAACTTTTGACAAAATCCGGAGTCACTGGTGCGAAGGACGAGACCTCGAGTCCTACCTCCGCAAACCCGTGTCTCTGAGTTATCCAACCTCGTGAGCAATCCTTTCCTCGTAACCGAGACACCTTCATCAGCAATGGCTGCCGAGAAGACCATTCTTGAATTCTCAGCCCTGTAAAGCACCAATGTCCCCACTGGACCTGCCACCAGTGTGGGAGACGGTGGTTTCGAGCTGAAACCAACTCTTATTAACATGGTTCAGGCGAGCCCTTTTTGTGGCAAGCAAACGGAGGATGCCAATGCGCATCTATAGCATTTTCTGGAAATCTGCAGTACCTTTACCGTCAAGGGTGCAACTCCCGACGCTGTCCGGCTACGCCTATTTCCGTTCTCACTGATCGGGAAGACAAAACAATGGTTCTATGCCAACAAGGATGCAGTCTCAACTTGGGAGAAGTGCTCCAATGCCTTCCTCACCAAGTATTTTCCTCTGGGCAAAACTAATGCCCTACGGAACAAGATCTCCGCATTCCAGCAACACACTGATGAGTCCATCTCGGATGCCTGGGAGCGACTGCAAGAGTATATACTGGCTTGCCCCCACCACGGGATGCAAGACTGGTTTATCATTCAGAGCTTCTATCATGGGCTTAACCATACTGCCCGAGAGCACCTCGATGCTGCTTCTGGAGGAGCTTTCTTATCACTTAGTGTGAGTGCTGCCCGCACTCTCATTGAGAAGATGGTTTCAAGCCAGGGCTGGAACAATGAGCGTTTGCAGCCGCACACTCGAGGAGTCCACCAGATCGACGATATGGACATGCTTGCGGCTAAGATGGATCTATTAATGAAAAAGCTGGAAGTGCCGAATCAAACTGTCCAGGCACTCGAATCTCGCATGACTTGCGAGGTTTGCAGAAGCCTTGTACACTCTGGAGACAACTACACCGAGACCCGACCGGAGGACGCAAACTTCATCAGCAATGGGTTCCGACCTTAATCCAACTACACTCTACACTTTGGGTTGGAATTCGAGGCCGAACTTCTCCACCGACAACCGTCTTCAAGGAGGTAACAATGGCAATTTTACTCACAATAAATCTCCTCTAGATGATGCTAATGCTCAATAAAAAGTGAATGATAGCATTAGTAGGAAATTTCTTGCTAATGATAAAATTCTGGAGAGCATCAATGCACAACTAGAAGGATTTACAACTGCCATGAAAAGTTAAATGAGCTTCAATAAAATGCTAGAAACTCAAATAGGTCAATTGGCTGCTTCAATCCCTACATTTGCTTCAGGAAAGCTCCCGGGACAGCCGGAGGCTCCCTCGAAAGAAAATGTTAATGCAGTCGCAACCCGATCGGGTAAAACCACCCGAGACCCGCCGCAAACTAACATTGTAGGGAATGAGGATATTATCTCCGATGAAGATGAGAAAGGTTAGAATGATGAAGAGCCAATAGAGGAGCTGTCAAAGACAACGAGTGAAGCGCGGACCAAGCCAAGTCCCGCTGAATTCACTGAGACGCAACTGCTACCCTTCCCACATCGCCAACGCAAGACAACTGCGGACGCACAGTTTGGCAAGTTTGTTGAGGTAATTAAGCAACTATATGTCAACATACCATTGCTAGATGCAATGCAGGTACCGACGTATGCCAAGTACCTGAAGGACATCCTCAACAACAAGTACTCGTTGCCAACGTCGGAAGTCATTAAATTGACTGAAGAGTGCAGTGCGGTGATTTTGAACACTCTCCCTGAGAAGAAGAAGGATCCCGGCTACCCAACCATCTCATGCTCCATTGGTGCACAACACTTTTAGCGTGCTCTGTGCGACCTCGGAGCCAGCGTCAGCATCATGCTCAAGGTAATCTATGAAAGATTAAATCATTCTACCTTGTCGCCTACTGGCATGACCCAGCAGCTGACGGATCAATTGATTCGCCATCCAATTGGAGTCGCGGAGGACATACCAGTGAAAATTTAGAATTTTCTGGTACCCGTGGACTTTGTGGTGCTGGACATGGAAGTAGACACCAAGACGCCCCTCATTCTTGGGAGGCCATTCTTGAACACGGCAAATGTGACAATCGATGTTGGTGCAGGAGAAATTCAGCTCAACATTAACGGCCGATATGAAACATTCAATTTCAGGCCAAGAGTTGAACAATGCTCACTGGTACGCACATTTCGTAGTAAAAATGCTAAACCTGTGCAGGAGGAAACAAGGGCTATACCAAAACCAAAGGTGGATAGCCTCATTGCTGCGATGATGAATACCCTCCAATTGTTGGACGAACCATTGCATCGTCCATATTGGAAGGGGAAGGAGAACAAGGGGAAATCCAAACCCCGTCGGAAGAAACATGCGGTCGAGAAATCGGAGCCGCAAAGGAAGATCAACGCCACTCAAAAACCTCAGATCAAACAAGTGTGGCGTAAGAAAGAAATTCAACCTGCCGCAGCAACTTTGGCTGCGGAGCTAATTCAAGACAACTGATGGTTGAATGTGGTCCGACTCGTCGACTGCGAAAACAAAAATTCGAGCCCTCACCGGGAGGTAAGCCGAAAATTTATCTTCCATTCATATTTATTTCGTGCATTTTACCACAGCATATTTACTTTTTACTAGACACTTACCCTTCATATAAAAATAAAAAAATCACAAAAAAAATTTTGGGTGGAAAAGTGGGGCCGACCGACCCCACCTAGGCCGGCCGACCCACTCCCTTCACCAGATTGCCACCAAATTTGGTGGGTGACTCCACCACTTGCATCCATTCATTTCCCACTACACCCACCACCCTAGGCATATAGGCATTAGGTAGGGTAATTTCTCCCATTTAATCTTGCATTTAACCTCATGATTTCACTAATCTTGCATTTAGAGATCACTATAAATAGGGAGGTATGCAGAAGGTTGAGATCACACCCCTGCAGTGATTGCATGATCTCACCTGCAGCTCTCCTCTACACTGCATATTTGCTTTCAACTGCACGCATACTGTCAACTAAAAATCGAGCAAAAAATAATTTCTGTGGAGGCAAAGAACTGCTAATTGTGGTGACTAATTTTGGACGACTAACCCGTAAATACTTTCGTATATCCTTCGGGTATTTGTTCGTCCTAACATCTGCAAGAAAAATGTCTTCATGGTATGGTAAGTTTGGCTGCACCATCGCTAAGGGAGCGATGGGCGTCCACAAGCGATTCAGCTCGTCCAGCTCGGATCGGACTCATACTCCGACCGAGGTTGTGGAGAGCCAATCTGGGGATACAATGTCCATGGATTCCCGCTTTTCGGGGTACCATGACACATATTCAGAAGCCCCAACAATCTCCGGGGCTGGTCCAGCCCCGGGGATGTGGATTTTCGTGTCGGAGGAGCAAATTGTGCTCCACACCGACAGAGAGCGGCAAGTCTTCGAAGCGCTGAGGCGCCGGTCTTTTCAGCACACACGGACTTACGACCCGATGCTGCTGATCAAGACCGGCCTTCTGGACGAATTCAACGAAGCCTTCCAAGCCGTTGGATAGGAAAACTTCTCGGCCATCGTCGAAAAAGGTTCGCGCCTTCTAACCCTTGAATTTCTTAGTACTTTACGCATTTTTGATGGTGGGCATAGATACTATTTTAGGCTCTTTAATGAAGAATTTGAATGCTCTTTAGAGACCCTAACTAGTTATCTAGGTTTTTCCATCTTGTGTAGAGTTACTCCTTATAGGTTAGCTGGCTTTAAGCGTGATGAATTCTGGGAATCTATTTCTGGCAAAGGATATAGCAACACTAGCAAACCCCGCATGAGCGATATTCACAACCCCACTCTTAGGTTCATGCATAGGTCACTGGGAATGGTAGTTAATTCAAGGTCGGACATGCGCACTGTGCGCCTTGATGAGCTGCAGTACCTGTTTGCAATGGTCTATAAAAAGCCTGTTAATCCGACCGCAAATATGGTAGCTCACTGGGTAGAGATGATTAACCAAAAGGGGGACATTGACTGCACGTCCCTAATCACACGCATCGCTGAGGGAATGGGATTGTTAGATCATTGTGAATTGGCCTTTCTAGACACACAATTCCAAACAATAGGAAAGGACCATTTCATCCAAGGCCACATCCTTCGGGTTGATGAGTCGGATGCTCACTTCATGAGGTTTCCGGGCACATCTGCTGAGATCCATTTGCCTAATCCAAGGCTCGGAACCTACAGAGCCCGGACATTGACCATCGACTTTAGAGCCCTGGAGCCCCATAGGCATAGTGTCTCTGGCCCTGTGACCCTTGCAGCCGCCACGCGCCAAGAGCCGAGCAACTCGAGCCAAAATAACCCCACCACGATCAGTGGACGGGGGCAGCTGCAGCCCCACATCACTCCGAATACAATGCGGGTTGGGATCAATGGAACCCATCCGTCTTTGCTCCACATGAGTACGGAGGTTGGGGCACGCAAAATTTTGAGGCCGGTAGCTCACGGCAGTTTAATGCTGGATGGACCTACTCACCTCGTGAACAAGGACCCGAGATAGGACGGGGAGGACCATCGTCGGCCCGCTACCCTTCCTACTTCGAGCCCTTTGCTTAGGACGTCCATGCCTTAGGACAGAGAATGGATACTTTAGTTGATGATATGGGCCACGCACACCAAACGTTGGCCCATCACACTAGGTACCACGAGGACATTACCCGTGACTTGAGAGCCAATACCACCGCAACACAAGCCACGAACGATGCCCTTCGGCATGGTTCCAGCACATTGGTTTTGACCCTCCCGCTCATTTGGTGAGTCCTGCTCTCTGTCACTGCCTGCTGTGGCCAGCCTGCTAAATGCCTTGCCATGCCTTGCCCTGCCAGATTAATTTTCAGTAGTTCTTTCCCGATCTGCCTTGCGAAAAATCCCAAATTACCTTGCCCCATTTGTGAATAATTTTTGCTCTATGCTTAGTTAAAAGTATGCCCTTAAAAAAAATCTTGAAACATTCAAAAACTATAAAAATTTGCATAATCTAGAAAATGCCAAAAATATTTCTCTTTGAATAAAATGTATAAATGTTGATTTTACCTAGAAAGGATATGATGAACATTGCTCTATTATTGTGATATAAATGCTGAGTATACAATTTAGTACTCTCATTTAAGTTTGACAATTATTGGTATGAGTAGTCATCCTGCTTAGTCTTGCTTATCGAGTGTTAACATTATTGAACTAATTCTAAGTTGTTGAGGGATATGATATAACGGAGGTAAGGACCTAGTTACTTATACCCCTACTAAGGCATAGTCACGGAATTTATTTTAAAAACGAGAAAATTATTTTGAAGTTCCTCATTAGACTTCTTCATCCTACCAGAGCTAAAAATGCTAAATAAATTCAAAGCCTTCATTCAGCCACTTTGGTTGTGTTGAGTTTTGTCAAAAGTAAATCCTTAGGAATTAATGCTCTTCAAAAGTGGTCATTTCCTTCGCATACCCTTTGATTGCTAGCCTTTGTATCTGGTAATGCTAAATTCCACATTGGGATACAAGCATATATTTCGCCAGATATTCCTCCCTACAAAATAAACCAAGTTCTTTTTCGTGAGTTCACCATATATCTGCCTATTTGGTCTATCAAAAAGACTTCCAAAATAATAAAAGATTCATTCCTCACAATTATGGAAAATTGAGGCAATCAAACAAGAAGGAAAACAGGAAGAGAGAACCATCATCTCCTTCTATCTTTATTTGAAAAAAAAAGAGCCTCTCAAAATTCTAGAGTGAGGAATGATATCGAATCAAATAAAGAAGTCAAATAGACCTTTCCATAAACACAAGATCCGATGGAGTGGACTCATTAGTACCCTTCATCACTTGTACTTGTGTTTCTTCATTCCTTTGGCGTGAGTTCATTCTCTCCCTCATCCCTGGACGTTATTATTCCAATGACCAGAATGCGAAGTAGTATCAAATTCTCTAGCATCTATTTTGACTTTACAAAATTATACAACCTAAGTAGGCCACATTTCCATACCTATGAGCTCCACATAAACCTTAGAATAGGAGGAAAAAAGGCCATCAATAAAAAGGGCCGGGTGAGGATTAAATACCACCGAGAGATCTGAGAGTGATAATGAGGAACAAATATTTTGAAAAGAAAAACTCCGAGACATAGCTTGAAAGGGGCTGAGTTAACAAAGTTCTATCAAAGTTATTCCATCTTTCAACCGCTACAAGAAAAGGGGAGATTTTGAAAACCTCGCGAGTTTGATAAAAGTTGGGGTACACTTGTACGAGTTTTTGTCAACAAATAATGTGGTACAACTTTGTATGATTAGTATTTATTGAATAATGATAATGATGGAATCCTGATCCACCGGGTTCTCATTTGAGCTCTTTGCTCGAGGACTAGCAAAAGTTCAAGTTGGGGGGTTTGTTGATGTCAAATAAACACCAATTGTATACGTCAACATATTTCGGAATTCCAGCTTTTCGAGGGAAAATTAAGGTTTATACTAACATTTTATTTATCCTAATAAAGTTCCACAAGTTTTGGTGAGTTTTGGGTCTACAGGTGCAAAACAGGACAAACCAGGGCCAAACTGGGCAACAGGCCAGGCCGGCCGAACCACCTAGGTCAGCCGACCCAGCCATGTCACCGATCCAGCCCCGTCTTCTCCCCAGTGGCATAAAAACACAAAAGGAGGATATCTAGACCATCCACTGCTGTCGGTTTGATCGAATGGACACAGTTGCTTCACAAAAGAGCATAGGATTCCCTTGGATTCCTTTCTTCCACAAGTTCATTAGATGCACCGGCTTAAGGGGTTAATCTACACCATCAAGGGAGCATCCCATGCAAAATCGACGGCCGAGAGACGAAGGAGGTGGGTCGGCCGATCCACCTAGGCCGGCTGACCCACTCTTGAGCCCCCTTGGGTTCCCCTTTGGAGGAGGGATGGATGACACGTGTCCCTACACGTGGAGCACCCCGGTTGGCTGTGGAACACTATAAATAGACCCCCTCTCCTCACTTGTAACACAACACATTTCACTTCCACACTTTCATTCCACTTAGTAGAGTAGCTCTTAGTTAGTAGAAGTTGGGAGTTAGAGTCAAGTCGAGCCGACGCTCGGAGTTCCGGAAGTGTCTTCGGGAATTCAGGTAATAGCTGTTGTACCCTTTCCTAATTGTTTCAATTAGTGAGATCACTTCATTCATTGCTATAGTGTTGAACTTTATTTGAGCTGAGTATATCTGCATAAATGAGTTGTGTAGATTTGCTTTACCGGTAGCTTATATTCATATGGAATCTGTTTAGGTTCTCACTCATATACTGTTAGAGCCAGGCATTGAACCTAGATCAACTTCTTTTAGTAATGAGGAAGATTGATTAGGAATAGTCGTAGACGTGGTGTCTGAGACTAGGACTAACTCGGCTTACACCCGGGCCCACGTATATGTTGTAGGTGGTGACAGCCCTATCCTTCCGTAGATACTAAGTATCTCGTGTGTAACCCACAGCGTCCGGCTTTGGACCAGTAGAGCCAAATCGGAACGATCATAACCATTCGGGATTCCAATTCAGGATAGCGGATGGTAGTGAGTGTCCGAGCTCCGACGACGGATATCAAAGTGTACCACTGTTATAATATCCTAAGCTCACTCAATTAAACTGAATCACACGATTTTGTGAACTTATTAAACTTGTCTCGTTGTCCTCCCAACTGTCTATGTAGCTAGTGTAGCTTTCTCTTTATTTGTGTGAATATTTATCGTGTGTGTGTGTCCCGGTCTTATCATTTATCCTAACCCCCGTTACCTGGACTGGCTGGTATTTTAAAAAATTAAGATATAGAGGTTATCTCTTTAAACCCTCGTTCCTTGTGGAATCAATAACTCTAGGAATACTCCTGGTGAAAACTACAAGCGATATCCATCCGCTTGCGGATTAATTTCTTTGAGCGTAAGAATCGCCAACACTCTTCGCCCCAGGCTCGATCATAGAAAACGAAAATTGCCCAAGCGCGTACCGTCTGTCGTATCCTCCTGCAGCAGTAAGCAGAGAATCCCCTTCAACTTGTACTGTGGTTTAGGAACTCCTATCATAATTGTTCTGATATGATCTTTGTGCTAGGACCCGTCGCATTCTTCTCCACGTATCCCGTCTCCGAAGCTCCTAGTCACAAGGAGGCACCGCTCAAGCGTCCTGCAGAGGACTAAGCTGATGCTCCTCCGACCAAGAAAGGCAAGGAAGTCGTCGTATGGGACTCAGACGAGGAGGAAGACGAAGATGACGTCCCGCTCCTGCACCGTCGTCGCCATTCTCCAAAGCCTAGACCTGCTCCAGCCGAGCAGTCTCCAAGCCCTCCATCTCCCCTGACTATCGGTCCAGAGGCCACATAAGAGGATAGAAGGCCTTCCGGCTCCGCCCCGAGTGGTCAAACCACTCGGGTGGGAGCTAAATGTATCCCATCACAAAGGTATCCCCTTGCAACTTCATCCTTTACTATTTGTAAAGAGACCAGGGTCTCTGAATCTTTAACTTATTCATAGAAAACCTAACTTGGGTACCTCGCGAGGCACGAGCAGCGCCAAGACGCCAACTCCTGCCCCTCCAACATCCGACTCACAAGCAGAGTCAACTCCGAATGAGGGTCCAGCTTAGCACGCAGCGCCTCAACCTGTCGACCCGCCGTCCTCTGCCGCTCATCAATCCTCACCGGCTAAGGGAAATATCCTAGCCCCAGCCCCAGCCCCAGAGAGCTCGGAGCCAGAAATCGAGAAAATTCCTCGCCCTGCCGCCAGTGCCAATCCTCCTCCACTCCGGGTGAAGTGGAGGAAAGAGATGGAAGGCTACAAGGTCGATGACGAGCAGGAGGACGAGGAGTGGGAGATGTTGCAGAACATAGCAAAATTCAGCACCAACATGCTTGAGGTAGAATCCCTTGACATCTTGAATCCTTGTCGTGAGCAGAGAATGTGTCTAATCTTTCCTCTTGTCCCCTCGCAGCGCATGAGCAAGAGGCCAGACAGAAGTCTCTGTGCCTTCATAAGGCCATAGGCCAGCTGAAGTCTCGTGACGAGTTTGACAACGCACTGTACGCACTCAAGTCGCAATTCCGTAGCGAGAACGATGAGCTTCGAAGAGAAAATACTGAACTTCGACTCCGCCACGTAGAAAAGGCTAACACCATCCGAGGTAAGATCCTCCGAGTAATGCCAAGCTTGATGTTATCGTAAAACACTTCACTTTGATTAATCCTTCCTGTATGCCTTTGTGCAAAGCTTTGAAGGAGAACCAACTGATGATGGAGGCGTGGCAGAAGGCTGTGGAAGAAGAAGTTTTCCTGGCCAGCACTCAAGCCGAGAAGTCGGTCAAGGAGCTAAAGGGTAACTTTCCAACTCTGGTTCTCCCTGACTCAATCCCACCTAAACCTGATTACTTTATGATGTCCGACTGGTTCTGTAGCCTATCAACAAAAAACTAAGTCCCAATTCCAAGTCTTCGACGAGAAGGTGAAGTCCGCCGTCGAGCGCTCCAATACATTTATCCCGAAGAAGAGCTGTCGTCCAATGCCGATATTCTAATGATGCGGCTTGAAGATGCTCCTGCGCGACTGAAGGTCTTCGCGAAGGAAGCAGCGACAACTTGCGCAAGCCAAGGTCTGGCTATCATGAAATCGAATTAACCCGATGTAGAACTTGAAGCCGGTGGGTCTCTCGTAGGTCCCTTGGAAGTTGGCGATGAACTGCTCCTGGATGTCGTCCTAAGACTCAATAAAGTTCTCCGGGAGTCCCGTGAGCTAGGTCTAGGCGGTTGGGGTCAGAGCAGGGATTACAAAACCGCCGGTCTTCTCCGAACCGCGAGTGACGCGGAGCCGGTTTACCGCGGTTAACCGCCGGTTAACCACGGTTTTGCCCGGTTTCGGTCTCAAAATCCGAACCGCATTCGGCAAATTTTATTCTTGACTAGTCATGTTTTCGCGATTAACAGCGGTTTTACACGGCTAGTCATAGCTTTTGCAATAAAATTGCTTTGGACAAAGGGAAAAATGAGGAAAAAATAAAAAATAATAGAGACATACATGATATATGCTATGCTATATTATTTAAGAGATATACATGATATATAGGAGCATAATCAAGACAAATAATCATATTCCTAAATTCCTAATTGATGTTATAAATTCTTCGTACATGAAATATTGGAGAAACCAGATTTCTAGTCATAAGAAATGGGGAAGTGTACAATCTAGAAAATCCTCTTAGGCCCCAAGCCCCCAAGTTCATTGATTGGTCTACGAGACTACGACAAATTGAAAAAATAATCGATGCATATTCAATCAATGAACCTCAACAGATGGATGATGGATTACGACACTTCTACTGAGATTCGACATATAAAATTGTTCAACATATAAAATTGTTACAAAATAACGAAGTGCAAGTGTGCAACAGAGATTCGACAATTAATCAGTAGTAGCTGAACTGAACTGACAGAAGCCCTTAGTGTCGGTGTAATAAATACCGGGGTACAAAGAGTCCTGAGAAGGCCAAGAGGGCCCCACGCGTCGGGGCGAGCAAGGCCCAGTGGCGTGGCGAGCCCCCCTCAGAGGCCAAGAGGGCCCCACGTCAGTGAGCGAGCAAGGCCCAGCCACATGGCGAGCCCCACTGAAGGCCAAGAGGGCCCCGCGTCGGTGGGCGAGCAAGGCCCAGCGTGGGGCGAGCCCCTCGAAGGCTAAGAGGGCCCAGCGCGTCAAGCGAGCAAGGCCCAGTGGCGTGGGCGAGCCCCTCCGGAGGCCAAGAGGCCCCACACGTCAAAGCGGGCGAGCAAGGCCCCAGTGGCGTGGCGAGCCTCGGGAGGCCAAGAGGCCCCACGTCGGTGGGCGAGCAAGGCCCCAGTGGCGGGCGAAGTCCTCGGAAGGTCAAGGCGGGCCCACGCGCGAGGCGGTGCGTGCGTGAGCCCCTCTCAAGACGAGGCGAGGGCCCCACGCGCCAGCGGTTTCGTGGGCGAGCCCTCTCAAGACGCAGGCGAGGGCCCCATCGCCAGGTGGGTGCGTGGGCGAGCCCCTCTCAAGACGAGGCGAGGTCCCACGCGTCGGGTGGGGCCCAGCGGCGGAGTGTTGCGAAGAGTCTTGGACGAAGCTCCCCTTCTTGAAGGACGGCGCATTTAATGAGACATCACGCGGATAGACAATGAAGAAATGATTACCGCTTCTGATGACCCTTGCAGTCGGCGGTACATCCTGGGCGCGAAAGAATTGACCGGCAGAGAGAAGGTTTGCTTGAGGAGGCCGCCGCGTCGGGGGAGCGGCGGGGCCCCACCCGCAGCTCACCGGTGTGATTGTCTTGGTCGAGGCCACTGCGAAGCACGCGAGGGCGGCGCCATGCGGCATGGGCAACGCGTTTTCGTCTCTTCTGCCGAGTCGTGTCGATGTCTTGAGAGTATCTTGTCGCCCTACCCCTCGGCTCTCTCCACCCAAAGCTTGTATAAAAGGAGAGGAGAGAGAGGAAGGGGTATGCACTAGCATTCGTGCATTGAAACACCACAGAAACACATTCCCATTCAACCACAATCGAGAAAAGAGCTAAGGCTCGGCAGAGTAGGACTATTACCCGCGAGGGGTCCGAACTCGGGTAAATCGTGAAGTCGCTCCTTGTTGTGCCCGACGCCAAATCGAACCGAGCTTGATCGAGTTGGCTAGCAGACTAAAAATCTGACCAGGGGTGTGATCCGCAGTGGTTGAGCGGAGAACACGCCGTCACTTAGCAATAGATATTTCAGATAGAAGCCATACATATATTCATCATTTCATGTTCATGGTAGCAATGTGGCAATATCATAGAAGCCATACAGAAGCCCTTAGCAGTAATATGCAATCTGCAAATGCAATGAGCAATGAAGTAAATAAAGAACGGAAGTTGTCAAATGGTAAGTGCACGCATTACCTTTATTTCGAGTCTACTACTGGTGATATTGCTGGGACTGGGAGTATTGATCTTCATTTGAAATAATTATGACACCTTGAGTTGCCCTTAAAATGGCCTTGAACTCATCCCAACTCTGTCCTGTCGTCCAGCTATTTGCCTGCCAGCGTGCATATATCATGTTATATTGGTCAGGCTCTTGACTCTCATACAAATACCTTACTGGCTGCGGTGCTGCAGGGGGGTAAGCTGCCACTCCTGAGGGGTATACTCATGAGGGGTATCCTGTGGGAGGGTATCCATATACTCCTTGGGGGTAAGGCGCGGGGTAGTAAGCTCCTGGGGAGGGATAGTAAGCTCCATATTGCCACTGTGGCTGAGTGACGTCATTGCTTGAACTAGAGCTGTACTCATGTGGAGCATGACCATGCATTCTTCCCCGCCTATCGATGCTAGATCGAGGAGGCGCCTATCGATGCTAGATCGACGAGGCGCCCTATCGGCGCTTAGATCGAGGAGGCATTCTCTGCGAGCTTGCTTCATATGATGAATGACGACCACAGGTAAACCGAGCGGGTGAGATAAAGAACAGTGGTGGGAATGACCACCGCCAACATCAGCACCTTGACCACCATCGTCGTCGCCATCATCGTCGTCGTCGTCATCATCGAGGTGATTTAACTCAAGTTAGATTCTTGATATGGAGGGCTCCGGGCAAGTTCTTGAGGATTCATCACCGCCCATCTCCTCTTCTTCGCCCAAAGATTTGTTTCTTTGGGTCACGCTCTTTGGGTGGATTTTTCTGCTTCCTCTTACCCACATGTGTTTCTCCAACATGTTTAGATGCCCACCCCGCAATTGTTAACGCCCCTGTCTTCTTTCTCATATCACCAATGTCCGTAAGATCAGTGATGGCACGATTAGGGCCTGGGGCATCAGCATCACTTAAGTCCTCGTCTAATTCTGGATCAGCATTTGACCTGTAAGTGTATAAAGAGCAAACACCGATGAGTACTTAAGGATACTTACCTTCGTAAAAAAAAATAATAGTTACATTCTTACCGTCCGCTTCGCATCCACTCAACGATTGGGTTCGTGTCATCTGTGAGTGAAAGCTCCGTGAACAGAGAGAGTGGATCCATATCTTGTGATTCGCTTTGTATTCCTTGTCTTTCTAATCTTAGACGGAGGTTGTAGTGGACATACACCAAGTCGTGGAGTTTTTGATAGGACAACTTTGTTGCGTATCTTGAGTGGATGAAAGCAAAGGTACTCCAATTGCGCCAGATCCACTAGATGAGCAAACTCGTGACACTATACGCTTTGCAAGTTTACGTAAATTTGGTGTATCTGTGCCCATCATGTTCCACCACATCGCGCCACGAGAAACATCATTGCATACGATACAATATCATTCCACTTGTACGATATCATTGTATTTGCATATCAAATTTTTATTACCTTTATTTTGATCATTGGAAAGAGCCATCCTTCCGCAACCTCTCCTGCGAAAGAGCGGTGCGTAACCTCCATCCTCCATCTCATTAAGTCTTTGCTGACCATGTATTTTCATCAGCAATTCTTTCAAAAGTTTTTCGGACATATGGCAACATATTTATGTTCCATCCATCAGTATAGTTCACCGTCGGGTTCATAATACAAGCTGCAGTAAATGAGGTCACAAACTCACAATGTAATTTAGAATTTTATACCAAATAAAATATTATATACTCATATTTATATATACCTGTTTCAATAAGCGTGCCTTCACTAAGGGTCTCAAATCTCTTATCGATGACATGTATGACTCTCGTGTAATCTTCTTGACACAAGTTTTTCTAGAGATTTTGGAGCATGCCACGATATTTGATTATGACATCGCAGATGTTAGGGTTCTTATCTTGGTCTGCGAACCGAAGAAAGCTATAGATTGGAGCAACCATATGTATTGCCTTGTTCATTGCATCCCACCATTCTAGGTTACTCAAGCATCCATGGCGATTTCCTTGTTCGGATTTAGCATACGGGCTTGATAGAAATTCATCAGAAGCCATCCATTTCATGAATTCTCCTCTGCGCTTGGCAAAGCTCTGAAGAAACATGTAGTTTGTACCAAAACGAGTTGCACACTACTTATCCAACTCACCGCCGATGTGTTTCTTCATCATTGCATGCAATTTGTTCGAGTTATACAGCCATCTGCACACTCTCCTTGCACTCTCAATGATAGCATGGTGGTTTGGGAACTCCACTATGTCCTTCAGCAACAAATTTATGGTGTGAGCCATACAAGGTTGCCACATTATCTTGGGGAACTGCTGACAGATCAATTTCACGGCCTTCTTGTAGTTCGAACCATTATCGGTGATGATTTGGACGACATTTTCAGGCCCAACTGAATTGATCACTAACTTAAATTCCTGCATGACAAGTTGATGTATACCCGCATTAATTTTTATCACACAACATAATAGGACTATAGGAGTAGGACAATAGGTGTATCGATCTATGTATACCGCATTAATTTATTTGCATCTTGAGTTTGCCCGATCATATCGGCGGACTTGTAAAAAACATCGTCCATTGCAATATAGCATGAAGTTCATGATGGCCATGCTGTTGGTCCCGTCCCAAGAATCGGATATTATGGATAGACCAAATCATGCCAATCCGTCTCCATTGCATCATCTCACGGTCTATGTCGCTTGTTTTCCTCCAAATACCTTCCATCGATCTCACGTCCTTTTGGTGAACTTACACCCTCACCTGCACGATAATTGTTATTCATGAAAAAATAGTAACTATTAAGTAGTGATGTCAATATGTAATCATGTATGCTTGTTCACTAACCGAACCTCTGCGTCTCCTTAATAGCTGCAATAAAATAAGGGTTATCCGCTTTTCTTCCCGGAATACCGGCTGCATGAAACCACGATGACCATTTTTTTTCCAAGTTTCTCCCTAAGTGTTTTGTTTGCCTTTGTCCAAACACCCTCATCAATCCGTGGTTGCACGGTTTTGCGCGTGTCCGGCTGCGACCTTGAGCCTGATCGGCTCAACATTTTTTTAACAAATTTTCTTTCCCACCCCTAGACCCACTGCCACTGCCACTGCCACCACCATGCTCATAATAATCACCAGCTCGTGCCCTGAATTCTGCATGTGCCTGTGATGCAGCCATGGCATGCCGCATCTGCTCTTCTTCATCAAGACCCAGTCATCTCATCCCTCCAGTCCCCCACTCACCTAAGCCTTCGCGGCCCTTTGCCTTCTAAATTCCTCTTTTATTTTATCTTCCTTTGCCTTTCTGAACCTATCAAGCTCCCTCTGAAAGTACGCCTTCACATCGGGCGGGACTGCTTTACAAGCCGCCACACCTTTTCCACTTGACGCCAAGTGATACTTAAATCTTGCCGCACCACCTCCATTTTCTCTCGTTTCTACAAGACTTGCACCTAAATCCATTGCCTAGCTTATCGCCATGCTCCCAAACACTGCCGTGGTCCCGCCCGCCATTCCCTAATACCGCAAAATGATTATTGCATAATAACAAAATTATAAATTAAATTACAAATCTACAACTAAAAATAATCGAGTAACTAACTATTAAGTATTAACTAACTAACTAACCTAACTATTAAGTATTAACTAACTAATCTAACAAGTAAACTAACGGGGTAAAGTTAAGTACCTAAGTACCTAACTAACCTAAGTACCTAACTACTAAGTACTACGTAAACTCACGACTCTTGAGTCTTGACCTTATTAACAAATTAATCTAACTTCTAAGTTCTAACATGCTAACCACTTATTAACTAATTAATCTAACATTCTAACATGAAATGCTAACCTAACCTAACCAAACTACTAATTAAGGAGTAAGGAGTAAGGTTAGGTACCTATTATTCTACTAAGTAATAGCCCAAGCACCCTAAGCAACTAAGCCCCGAAGCAAAAGTAATTAGCCACACAGTTAGCCACGCACGGGCCACATAATTAACGGCTAACCGCACGTACTTGACGAAAAACCGCTCGGAAATACCGGTTAGCCGGCCTGTCTCATGATTAGCTGGCGGGCCTTGGCCGTGGCGGGCTGAAACGCTGTGTGCCCGCTCCCTGGCTCCTTCCCTGGCGCAAGCGAAGCCGCGGTTAGCCGCCGGATCCGTGCGGTTAACCGCTTCCAGGCGACGGTTCCGGGCGCAAGCGACTCGGCTCCGGCTTCCTCCGCGGCGGTGGAGCTCGGATCTGGCTGGGGGAGTGCTGGAGGAGGAGGGGAACGACGAGAGAAGCACGAGGAGATGGCTGGACGGCTGGAGAGGAGTGGGGAAAGTGAGGTCCAATGATTTCACGTGAATTACGGGCTTGGGAAAGGAAACCGAGGCACGGGAGCATCTCTACTGCAGGTAGCAGTGTTGCATATGTCCAGCACTATGAAAGCATCTCTCCTAAACCCCTGAAAGCACTCCATGCCATTGAGATTTGTTTGCAATTAGTTTCACCTATTTAACACATACAATCACATGAAATAATGAGATATATTTACAATTTTTAAATTTTGCTTAAACCAAAATGCTTAGAATAATGAATACTATTTTTACAAATTTTATAGTAATTTTTTACTTCAAATTTGAATTTGACGAAGTTCACCGAATTGCGGCCGGTTTACCCAGGCGGTTTCCCAAACCGCGAGCTGGCGGAGCCCGGTTAACCGGCGGCTAACCGCGGTTAGCCGGCGGTTTTGTAATCCCTGGGTCAGAGCGACTGGCAGATAGTTCACCATCATGTTATGATGACCTCCTGCTGCATGACTGCTAAGGCGTAAATCTGCAGCCAGTTCTTTGGGTCACGTTCGCCATCGAACTTGTTGATGCCTTTGAGGTTAAAGCCGTCTGGACAAACCACTCGACGGAGATCCGGGGTGAACGCCCGAATCCCTTCCAGGGGTCGTGGCCGACCTCACTGCAGGGATCTGCTGCGATGCTCCCGCCGCGGGTCTTGACGACGATGTTCGTGGTGATGGTCTTGACGGCGGTGCTTTCGGCTTTATCATCGTTCCACCGACTGCGGTGGCTGCGGGAGTTTTGGTCGCCATAGATGCGTTCCCGCCTTCTGGCTTCTATGTCGTTGTGGAGGTCGTGGCCGTCCGAGTGATGCGAGCCGCCGGCTGCGAAGGCGCGCGCTTTGCTCCAATTGCGGGTGGAGCGGCTATGAGCTGAGGCGGTCGGAGCCGGGTGCATCTCATTCTGCTGGATAGCCACCATCTCTACCATGGCCGTTCACGAGCCAAGGTATGGACAAGCGGGCTGTCTTCTTAAAGTTGTGGCGCGATAGTATCGAGCAGCGTCTTGGAGGCGACGATATTCACTTGAGGAATCGTGTAGACGTCTTTATCTCTTAGCTTTACCGCGCGAAGCTCGTTCTGGATGTTGCGGCCACAAATACGAAGTTGACGGAGGTGATCTTGGTCTTCAGCGCGCCGCGGGTCCGCATCGACCACCTCAGTGGCGGCTGCATCGTTCCCGACTGGTTGAGAGGCAGAGTGGTGGTCGTCTGCGCCGAGGACGAAGACCTTGTTGTATATGCAGACCTCTGTGCTCTCATTAGACTCGGAGTCAGAGAGGGAGAGGGTGACTTGTTCACTTTGTCCTATGGGTTGGCCAGCACTGATGACACCCACAAACGTGGTCGGATTCGATTGGATGAAGCCGACTGGTTTAGGAGATCTATCCTCCGTATGGTCACCTCCTGTCTCGATTCCAGAAATAGTCTACACGAAGGTCACAGCGGGGTTTTCGAGACCAGAGGGAGATCCAGTCTGGAGTGTTGAATCTTCTTCAGGTCGGAGGACGTCCATGCCCGAGTGGATGCCTCCGCCGAGTCCTTCTTCGCGTTCATCGAGGATGGGCGGAAAGTGCGAGTGGAGGCGGATGATCCTTTCGAAAGTACGCGTCGAATTCTGCAGGCCGAAAGGCAAGTGACGTTGTTGGGCGCGTGTACCTTCTTGTGAGATGAGAGAGATGAAGATTGCCGATGCCGTCGGCAATGAAGTCCAGGGCACCAAAGCGTAGCGATTGTCCCGGCGCGAAGGTGACGGACGGCAATCCCGAGAAAGCCATCTAGCTTGATCGATGATCTCGACGCGGTCCCCTACCTGGCGCGCCAACTGTCGACTGGTGGCTAATCGGGGGTCACCGTCGGCAATGAATTTGTTATGGGGATGCACACAACAACAAAGCCAGATGGTAACACAAGACAGGGATTTATACAGGTCCGGGCCGTCAACACGGAGGCAATACCCTAGTCATGTGCTATTTCTGCGGGGATTCGCAGATGTAGCTATCCAACTTGGGATGCGTATGGTGATGATGAAGATGATCGTGTTCTATGCCCCTACCCCTCCCTTTATATAGTGCAGGGGAGACGGGGTTACATGGTTCTATCCGGTACATGATACCAAATTTGGTTATACCGATGCATGACATGCCAGTATGACTCTCCTAATTACCTGGAGCTCGACTCTATTCTCAGGAGCCTTGAGGAACCTAATTACCCGTTTCGATGATGAGGAAGTACTTGAGGAACCTTGAACATGTAATATCCCTAGATCCGGTTGCGTTAGAGCAAAACCTTACTATCGAGAGTAGACCCGTTTGGAATTTGGAAGCAGCAAAACGTGTGCTTCGTCATAAGACCTTCAAGTTCGAAAAGTATTTATTATGTAATTATTTTGCAAAAATATTTCTATTTATATTATCAGTCTTTATTTTTGCATCTCTTAATGCCACCGTACTGAAACCACGAGAATTAGTTTATGTCACATACCACTCTAGGATGATTACCTGAAGTAATCATGAATTTGGTTATCTTGCAGATGACTAGACTCACAAGCCATGATTTTGAGTTACTTGCCCACAAGGGCAGAATTTTTTGATATGGAAGTCCGATGTGAAAATTGTCCCGGGCAGCAAGCAGTTGCGTTGCACCATTGGCATTGGCCAAGACTACCCCACTATGGAACAGAATTACCACTTGTCATTGATGGGCGCGGAAGCGGGGTGTCACAGAGACCTAAATGATCCGACTTCCAACCCTACAAGGACCTAGAAATCTTGGGGATTGCAAAACCACCAAGACGAGTGTTATCGACCGAACCAGAGGCACGATTGACCTGTCCACAAAGGACGGTTCTTGCAGGCAACTGAAGAACGAGCAAGAACACAAGATAAGCAATCACAATTGCTAATATAGATTAAGGATAATGGGGTTCAGAAACTTGGTCCTGTTGGTCTAGCCGACACAAGAAAAATAAGACGAAATCTCACACAACCGTGACGAAATCAACTGAACAAAACCCAACTAAAACGAAGCACGGCGGGGCCCAAACAGGGGCCCACACGTGCTCAACCCTAATTCTAGGGGTACACGGGCTTTGGGCCCCAAAATACAGTGACGAGGCGCTAGAAAGTTTCTGTCTGTCAGCTAGTTTTCATGATTCCCGTTGACTCAGATTGAATTTGAAGGCGTGGTCGGATCCGTTGGAAAGCTTATCTCGTAAGCTTTCTGTAGATTCCTTATCTAGGAGTCCGTTTGAAGGTATACTGGTCCTGAAAGTCAGAACCGGACTCGGCAGCGAATTCAACGTCCTCTCGACTTGGACAACCGCGTCAATGATGTCCTCATCATCCCCCTTTCTTGAATTTGAGTCGTTCTCGACTCGAGCATATCATCCTGTAAAAGGTTAGGAAAAACAAAGGGGCAAAGCAATAGACAAATATTTCAAATCATGGCATGGTTATTTAGCTAACTCATCATATACACAATTTTTGGTAGCAAAAAGAATCGGACCTTTCAATTTAATTGCAGAATTCGTCTCAACAGTTTCCTTTTGTTTTGTGACTCTTGGTTTATCATTGGCACCACTTTTATTTTGTGATTTACGACTTGCCTTTGCTAACTCAGCAGGTGTCATATGTTGCAGCACATATTTCTTTGCCTTAAACATAAATTTATATTCATTAGACCTACTATGATGAACAACATCTACATCATATATCCAAGGTCTACCTAGTAAAATAGAGTAAACATCCATGGGTGCAACATCACAATCTATGTAATCACGATAAGTAACAAGGGAGATGTGAATTTGAACAGTCTTAATTAGCTTGAGCTTACCAGAAGAATTGAACCATTCAATGCAATATGGATGTGGATGCGGATGTGTGGTCAAGCCAAACTTCTCGACCATGTCAACGCTCGCAAAGTTGTTGCAACTTCCTCCCTCGATGATGACGGGCACCGCATATTCGTTAACGACCATCTTGGTTTGGAACAGGTTATGCCGCTGACTCTCTTGTGACCGTTCTGGTTTTGCAGTCAATACACGGGTCACGACAAGTGTTGGATAAGCTTCCGTTGTCAAAGTATCAAACACCTCTCGCTCGGAATCTTCGATACCTATTGGTTTAGCGGCAACTAAAGCAAGATCATTCTCATGCTCACTAGTAGAAGAGTACTCACCATACTCAACAATAATGAGAGCACGTTGGCTAGGACAATCACGCTTTATATGTACAGAAGAAGCACTTTTGGCAGGAGTTTGCACTGCGGAATTCTTGTTTACACCTGTAGCTCGTGTCGGATGGGTAGGAGGAACAACGGGTGGAGATGCTTGATGAAGTGTTGACGATGGAACCTTCGCAGCCTCATGGTTTGATTTTGATGAACCTCTAAAATTTCCTCGTGTCCGGATTCATCGTCCATGTACTTCCCTTTCTGCTTTGCAAGTAAGATTAAACAAACGAGTGATAGAATTGTATTTCTTATAATCAAATATATCCTGAATTTCATGGTTTAACCCACCCAAGAATCTAGCCATTTTGATTCCATACAACGCAACATACCATTTTGTAGTTCCTGATAATACTCATCAACTGTTTTGCTATTTTTATTTAAACGTTGCAACCTATTAAACAAATCTCTCTCATAATATGAAGGAACAAAGCTAGATCGCATGGCACGTTTTAAAGCTTGCCAGGTGGTAGGTTCATTTCCTCTTCTATAAATTTCATGCCACCAAATAGATGCAAAATCAATGAATTTACTAACAGCAACTTTAACTTGATTTTCAGGTGAAGCAGTAAAGCATGAAAATTTTTGATTTAACAATAATTCCCAATGAAGGTAAGCGTCAGGATCATATCTACCAGCATAAGAAGGTATTGTCAATTTAACCTTGGCTAACGAGTCATCACGTACCTCATGATTACCTTGACGATTTCTTGCCATACCTTGGCGATTGTGACGTAACCTTCGATGATCTCGATCATTGTTTACATCGAATCCATCATCAGCCTCGGAATCAACAACACACATATTCTCAGCTTGTTCAACTTCATCAGCCCAAGAGCGACGGTCAGCAGGGGCTGCAAGAGGCACCGAGGCAGCAGGGGGTGCAGGAGGTACACGGGCAACAGGGGCAGCAGGAGGTACACGGCGACGGGTAGCAGGGGCAGTTCTTCTCTTTCAATGTCTTCCATTCTCGTGATCAAGTTGTCAATTCTTCTCTCAAGCCGCTCCATCCCGTGGGTGTTTGCATTTGCCAGTTGAGTGATGCTATTGGCCATATTAGCCATGGCCTTTTGCTGGTCCTCCATGTACTTCGCGAACTCAGCATTAAGCACATACTCGTTGTTACTTCCTCCTGACATGGTTAGTGGAAGCAACAAGAACACACAAGAATATATATACTACATGCTACTATTGTGTGTGGGTGTCAACAGCTCTCTTTAACCTATCCTTTGTTCTTACCGTGCAAGCAGTAGGTACAAACGGCAACTGGTCGGCGATAACATCAACACACAGGGTGGTAAAGCGATGGTTAGGATCCATCCCTGCTTGGTTAGTAGATGGTGGAGCTTGGACAGGATTATATATGTAGCAAAGGAATAATGATTGTTTAAACAACAATACAAAGTTGAATAATAGCCCAAAGTATTACAATTGCTGGAACAGGCCTAGTCTTAGATGTAGGTCAAGCTGGATTATAAGGATGGCACAAATTGATGGCCCAAAGGGTTATGATCAGACTAAGCACACTGTAATGAACACAAGCACAGAGAATTTCTTTAACGACTTCTTATCTCTTTTTTTTTACAACTTCTGTGCGGCTCTTCTCTATGCGCGGCCTCTTTATATCACAATTTTTTTGTATGATTTTTCTGATATTTTTCCCAGTTTCGGCAACACAGAAATATGGACACAGAACAAACTCCCCTCAATTTGGAGGTTGGGGGTGAACGATACAATTTATGGAGTGCGCTCTGAAAAGCGTGCAGGAACTTCGGGGGCCGGACAGGTGGTCTTCCTGATGGATTTTTGGGATTCTAATTTGAGCAAAACAATGTAGTTAGTTTTTGTTGGATGTATCTCGTCGAGATCTTTTCAACGAGTGGTCGTGGACCCAAATCGAGGTTCGTATGGGAAAGTTATGGCTGTTTTCCCGAAGGGTATCCTGTCGGTGTCTAGGAAACGCACCTCAGAGGGCCGCGGGTCCACGGACCGGCAGATGAATTTGTAGTTGGAGTGAGGCCCAACGACAACCCTTCTCAGCAGTCCGAGGCGGCGGCCGAGCTCACGGGGGCTCAGGCCGCGCGGTCTTCCCGGACAGGGCCTGGTGCGACTTGATGATCTGGGTACTGATCCGTCGTATGGTGAGGAAAAGAAAAAGGGGGGGAGAGAGAGAGAGAGGGAGCAATACAAACCGTGAAGACACAAGCGATTTACCCTGGTTCGAGCCCCTACTGTCGGGTAATAGCTCTACTCCAGCTCTTGTTGACTATGAGGTGGAAAACAGTACAAGTGTGCCGAGACCGGGCTTGAAGGCACCGATCCCGAGCATACAAGGGAGTTTCGGACACTCAGGTGGCTAAGGACTATGACTACTGCTAAGGAAGCTTTAGATGTGGGTGTTTCGTATTCTCATGGGCTCTGTTGGCTTGGGATCAGATCCCCTCGAATGTCCAAGAATCCACCTTTTATAGGCACGGCGGGTCATCCGGAGCTGATACAGTGGGCCCCGCGCCCATCTCTGCCTTAGTGGCGGTGCCCTTGTCTCATTCCGGGCTCCGTCCTGTCTGTGGCCTGCAAAGATAAGCCGGTCTGGTTAATACTGGACACGTGTTCGTCTGGGAGTGCCCATACGGGGGAGAAGCCTGTTTTAGGGAGAAAGCACTTTCCCTTTATCCCCAATATGGCATTGACTGGAACGAGCCGGCCTCGCGCCACCTGTTGGGGGCGTCGCGTAGCGTAACAACCGCTGCCGCCTGCCCAAAGGGAGCAAACGACAAGGCGAGCTGCGCCCTCGTGCTTCTTCCCTGCTCACGGATCCGGGGAGATCTGATTTCGATCAAGGCGGGGAAAGTGTGGTGGGACATGACAGCTGTCGCCACCTGCCCACGGATAGGCAGACTGCCCGTGGGACCCTCTCCCGGGCTAAGGATAGCCCGGGAGGTGCACCGCGCTCCTGGTCGGGACCCAGGAAGGCGCGGTTGACTTGGTCAAGCCCGGGGAGCACCCTGGCGGGCTAGACGTTTCCTTTAGTACGGCCGAGGGCGGCCTTTTGGGCCCTTCGTACGTGCGGTGGGCCTGTACAGAATCGGCCCAAGGCCCACCTCGGGGTGGGCCACTGACGAATCACCAACAGCCAGCCCCCCAGCCTCGAGCGGGTCGTGTGGCGAGCCAGTCTGAGGTTTACAAAAAATCCCCCTCTCGCGTTGCGCGGGAAGATTTGGCCGGGGTTTTCTGCAGCCGCTGGGGCGAGTAGTGGAGCAATCAATTTGATCTAACGGAAAAGTGGGGCAGTTACGCCTCCCTGGGCACGACTCCCACGATCTCCGCTTCGACCGTTGCCTTCCTCGATAAGGCAATGTTTTTTAGGGGGAACTCTCACTACAGAATCATCCCCTTTGCTTTTGCCTTCACCTCTCCATTTCGCACCCTGCCTTTCTTGCCTCCTTGCTTCCGGCGACCATGGTGCTCATCGGAGATAGCGCTCTCACAAGGGAGCGGATGGCAGAGTTAGAGAGGGATGGTTTCGTGAAGCCGGGTTCTCAGAGGCTTCCTGGCGCAACCCGAGAGCCAGAGCCCGAGCCTACCGAGCTGGTGTGCTTCGAGAGCTCAGCCATCTGCGGGTTATGAGCGTCGGAATCGCAGTTTATGACGGATTTCTTCGCCTTCATGGAGCTGCGGCAGGAAAACTTGTCTTCGCAGTCCTTCGTTCACTTGGCCATCTTCGCTCATCTGTGCGAGGCGTAGTGCGGGGTACGACCCACGGTGAGCCTCCTTCAGCACTATTTCGAGTTGAAGGCCATCGGCCATCGCGCGGGTAACGATGGGGTTTTTTATCTCACCTCTCGACGAACCAGGGGTAGCCGGACGTACCCGGAGTACGAAGCTAAGACGAAAGTCGACGGTTGGTCCCAGCGGTGGTTCTATCTGAACCGTGGGGGCTCAATCCAGGAGTATTCTTCAGCCGCGCCGGACACCCCGGTCTTCACGCGTAGTGAGCCCCTGCCGGAGGATCAAGCGACGGCATACGAGATCGAGGGGTTCGCCAAGAAGGGCCTAACGGGCTACGACGTTGTCAACAGCTTCGTCCGGCACCGGATCAGCCCGCTTGGACGCCGCGAGCGGTGCGTCAGCAAGATGGGTGGCTGGGAGGATCCGGACCGGGATTTCCATCAAGGTAAGCGCCTGCCGCGATGTTTTGTTTGATTTTGGGTCGGTGCGCGCCATGACTGTTTGTCGTGCCTTACAGGACTCCCGGCCCATGATGCCGCGCGGATCGCGGGCATGTTGCTGCCCATGGACAAAAATCCTCGCCTCGGAAATTTTGTGAGGGATAAATTGCCCGCGGTACGTGCCCGTAGGGTGTTTGATTAAATTCCTGGTCACGCGCGCCCTTGAGGTTTTGACGGCTTGCGCTGACCCTTTGCAGCGAACTTGGAAGGCGGCCAAGTAGGCCATGCAGGCCCCAGCCTCCGCAGGGGAGCCCTTGGTCGTTCAGCCTCTGGCGGCGCGCTCGCCGCCGTGGGGATCACCGACGGTGTCTGGCAGGACACCAGCCTTGCCGGTGATATCGGGCGAGGGAAGTCCGGCGTCGGTTCGGACTGCGGCGGGCGCGGCATAGGCCGGCGCAGAGACGCAGGCGAGGAAACGCATGGCGCTGGCGCAGGTGAGTCCTTTTTCCTCCGACGCAGGCCAAGTGTCGGATGCTTGGCTAATTTCGAGCTCTGCTTCCTGCGCGGGTCCAGGGCGCGGCGCCTACGAAGATGAGGAGGACGTACCGGCCTAATCAAGGCAGCGATGAGGAGGTCACGCCAGCGGTGGGTTCGTTGCTGGGAGCGAGGCCGCGGTGGAGGCCCTCAAAGAAGATCTCTGCAGGTGTTGGCGATTCTTATGCCTTTTGGAATTAATCCGCAAGCGCACGGATATCGCTGTAGCTTTCACCCTGGAGTATTCCAAGGTATCGATTTCCACGAGGAACGAGAAGTGTTCTAGTCTAGAATCTAACTTGACGGGATGGATAATGGTGGTAATGATGGGAGTGGGATAAGATATTTCGGGTTGAGAGGCTCTACGGTTTTTTTTACTTAGCCAAAGATACAAAATCGCTGACACACAATTGCTACTTTGTATCGGAGCTCGGTTATTCACTACCACCCGCTATCCTGAATTGGAATCCTGAGTGGTTATGATCATGCTGATAGGGCTCAACTGGTCTGCAACTAACGGGGCGGATTTTCACAAAGTCTAAGCCGGATAATAGGGCTGTCACCACCTATTACCAACCACACGTCCATCGAAGCAGGTGCCTACCGGCTACTAACTAGTCCAAACACCATGTTTGTACCTAGTAGTAATACGTACCAAGAACGTTACTTCGATACGCACCCCTACTACCTATTATACTAATCTCTAGGTGGACAATTAAGCACAAAGATCTTAGCACTCAAGAATAGCACGGGCCTAATACCAACAGAGTAAACATGTATATGAAAGAACTTTGTTTTATTCAACAAAGAATTGAGCTAAGTATTACCAAACATTAGAGCGAAGATGAACGTGCACCCGAGTCGGCTCCGGAGCACAAGGTGGAAGAAAGCCGACATCTCCGGCGTCTCCCCAACACTCAACTCTCCTCTCTCCCTACTTCTACATTTCTAAATGGACAGCCTAGAGCTGATTTCTTCTCTTCTCCGCTTCTCCATATCCCAAATGAAGGTGAACACCTCCTTTTATAGTGTGCCGGAGCGAGTGAGTGAGTGCCACTTGTTGGGACAAGTGTCACTCAACACCCCTCCAAAGGAGAATCCAAGGCGGTCCCGGGGGTAGGTCGGCCGGCTAGGTCGGGTCGGCCGGCCCGGCTTCGGTTGATCCCGGCCCTCCAAATCGTCTGGGATGCTCCTTGTGCGGTGTAGATCGTCTCCCTAGGTCGGTTTGGCAGTTGGAGACCGGTAGCATTGGGTTTCTTTAGAATCCTATGCATGACTTGTGAAGCACTCCCTGTTTCTGGATCAAACCGACTTGCACGGATGGTTGGGATAGCCTCTAGGTGTGTTTCTTGGCGTGTGGAAAAGAAACCGAGGAAAATTGGCCAAAAGAAGGGGCCGGCCGACCTGGCTTGGGTCGGCCGGCCTAGGTTTGGGTCGGCCGACCTGCCTGGTTTGGTTCGGTCCGGCTCGTCGTCTTCCGGAACTCCATTCTCCCTCATTCGAGCTCCAAATATAGCAAATAATATATGCGTCTCGATCGTCTTGACGAGCTCTTCATCATGGTGCAGTCCATTTTATCATTTGATGACTTTTTAAAATATGTTTAATTTAAACTCCATCTTTCGTCCGATTTGCATATGACCGATAAATCGTCTTTTCTTGTGTATGCCTGCAAAACATGAGACTACACCAAAACTCGTGGAACTCATTAATGTTAGTCTCAATGTAGTTTTTATAGCTTTATTTTATAGATATGTTGACGGTCAAAAGCATACAAAATATTGCAAATAAGGACCGTCAACACACCCCCACACTAGATCTTTGCTCGTCCCAAGTAAAGGAATTGAAATATGAACAAGGAGTTAATAAAAGATTAAGGTGGGCTTCATGCACAACTTCTCAAGATGAATAGCTAGCATAAAGGTTATTCCAAAACATTTTTCGTACTTGTGAGATTTTGATGTAGCTAAAGAACTTACCTTTGGAAGTTGATAGATGGAATAACTTGATTAAGGTAATAAGTCCCTTCCTATCCTTAGACATACTCGGGGTTTTTATAAGTTTTCAAATAATCCGCAACTCATTTCTATTCCTCGAGTGATACTCTCGAGTCGCTCATGGGTGGTTACTTACCAAGGCCTGCGGCCAACTTTTCCCTACAAACTAAGTCTTATGTGGAGATTATGGTAGGGGCAAATGTTTGCTAGTCTAAGGATGTGTATATTGTTGAGTCAAAACTTAATCCTAATGAAGATCGTGCTACTCCAAATTCTGATCATTAAGAGAGTAAATACTCAGGGGTAAGGGAGATAATGGACTCACGCCAAAGGAATATAATTAAACACAAGTGCAAGGATATGTGGTACTAATGAGTACAACATATCGGATCTTGTGTTTGAGGAAGTTGGTCTTTATTTGAACTCCTTATTTTAATGAATCCGTCGTTTAAAATTTTGAAATCCTTTGAGACCATGGAGCTACCCTTCTCTCTTTTATTTATTTTATTTATTCTTTTTTTCTTTCTACTTCTCTCTCTCTCTCTCTCTCTCTCTCTCTCTTTTTGAAATAGCTCCATGTCTCTCTTTCTTTTTTTTTCTTTTTTTTCAAGGGATCAAAAGGAAATGGAGTTCTTTGCTATGGGCCATTTGGTGGATAGGTTCAAAAGGTACGCAAAAGGATAGAAATTGGCTTTGGATTTTTGGGAGGAATGCCTGGCGAGGCGGATGCTTGAATCCGATGTGGAGTGTACCATAACTAGGCATGGAGAGGCTAGCAACTAAAAGGGCACACAAAAGGAGAATGATCAGTTATCGAAGAGCACTACTTCTTAAGGACTCAAGTTTTGACAAAACTCAACACAAGCAAAGACGACACGAATAGGAACTAGGGTGTTACCTCCTCCGTTGAGGGCCTGAACCTGTATAACCCTGTCTTGTGTTACCATCTAGCTTAGTTCTTGATTAGCGTCCCCTCGTACAAATTCATTGTCGGCGCTGACCCCCCAGTTAGTCACCAGTCG
Source organism: Raddia guianensis (assembly GCA_036346415.1). NCBI lineage: Eukaryota > Viridiplantae > Streptophyta > Magnoliopsida > Poales > Poaceae > Raddia > Raddia guianensis. The sequence continues at coordinate 6,576,418 of CM070537.1, forward strand.
ACAATAAAGTTGTGTGATTCAGTTTACTAAGCGAGCTTATGGTATTCTAATAGTGGTCCACTTGATATTCGTCGTCGGAGCTCGGACACTCACTACCACCCGCTATCCTGAATTGGAATCCCGAATGGTTATGATCGTTCCGATTTGGCTCTACTGGTCCAAAGCCGGACGCTGTGGGTTACGCACGAGATACTTAGTATCTACAGATTGATAGGGCTGTCACCACCTACCACCTACCACATATACGTGGGCCCAGGTGTAAACTGACTTAGTCCTAGTCTCAGACACCACGTCTGCGACTATTTCTAATCAATCTTCCTTAGTACTAAAAGAAGTTGATCTAGGTTCAATGCTTGGCTCTAACAGTATATGAGTGAGAACCTAAACTGATTCCAGACGAATAGAAGCTACCGGTAAGGCAAATCTACACAACTCACTTATGTAGATATACTCAGCTCAAATAAAGTTCAACACTATAGCAATGAATGATGTGATCTCACTAATTGAAACAATTAGGAAAGGGTACAAGAGCTATTATCCGAATTGCCGAACACACTTCTGGAACTCAGAGCATCAGCTCGACTTGACTCTAACTCCCAACTTCTACGAACTAAGAGCTACTCTACTAAGTGGAATGAAAATGTGAAAGTGTTGTGTTGTGTTACAAGTGAGGAGATGGGGTCTATTTATAGTGTTCCGCAGCCAACCGGGGTGCTCCACGTGTAGGGACAGTGTCATCTATCCCTCCTCCAAAGGGGAACCCGAGGTGGCTCAAGAGTTGGTCGGCCGGCCTAGGGTGGGTCGGCCGTCCCACCTTCTTCACCTCCCGGCCGTGGATTTCGTCTAGGATGCTCCCTTGATGGTGTAGATTAACCCCTTAAGCCGGTGGATCAAATGGACTTGCGCAAGAAAGGAATCCAAGGGAATCCTATGCTCATTTGTGAAGCAACCGTGTCCATTCGATCAAACTGACGGTAGCGGATGGTCTAGATGTCCTCATTTTGTGTTTTTATGCCACTGGGGAGAAGACAGAGCTGCATCAATGACGTGGACAGGTCGGCCCGCCTGGCTTGTTGCCCGGTCTGGCTCTGGTTTGTCCTGTTTTGCACCTGTAGACCCAAAACTCACCAAAACATGTGGAACTTTATTAGAATAAATAAAATGCTAGTATAAACCTTGATTTTCCCTCGAAAAGCCAGAATTTCGGAATATGTTGACGTGTAAAATTGGTGTTTATTTGACGTCAACGCAGATCCCATCCATGACGCGGCAGACGGAATCGTGGAAGAAGTCCCGGGCCACGGCGCGGCGGCGCTGCAGCTCTTGAGTCTCCGCATTCCCGGCGTTATCATCGGCCGCGGCTGCGAAGACGCAGCGAGATGCGCGCGAGGCCGGGGGAAACATCCCGGTGTCGCCAGCGGAGGCGGAGTCACTAAGCAGCTCGAACTCCATGGGAGTCTCGCTGACGTGGGTCTTAGAGGGGTCCAGCTCAGGGAGCTACTCCTCGGGGCGCAGCTCTGCCCCTGGGGCGAGAGAGGCGTCAACCTCCATCTCGTCAGCCCCGGCTTTGGCGAGGTACTCCTCTCGTCGGCCTTCGTACGATGGGACCAAGTAGTCCAGATCATCGCACTCATCGAACTCGAGGTCCTGGACCTCGTCGCTGCATAGGATCTTAGGCATGTCAGAGGGAACAGAGTGTTGAGGGCTGCTCGTGGGCCCCATGGTGGGCGCCAGCTGTCGGTGCCTAAGAAACGCGCCTCAGAGGGCCGCGGGTCTACGGACCGGCAGACGAATTTGTAGTTGGAGTGAGGCCCAACGACAACCCTTCTCTGCAGCCCGGGGTGGCGGCCGAGCTCACGGGCTCAGCAGCAGGTCTTCCGGGACAGGCCTGGTGCAACAGCGATCCCTGAGATCCTCGTACGGTGAGGAAGAGAAAAAGGGGGACAGAGAGAGGGAGCAATACAAACCGTGAAGACACAAGCGATTTACCCTGGTTCGAACCCCCACTGCCGGGTAATAGCTGTACTCCAGCTCTTGTTGACTATGAGGTGGAAAACAGTACAAGTGTGCCGAGACCGGGTTTCGGACAATCATGTGGCTAAGAACTATGACTATTGCTAAGGAAGCTTCGGATGTGGGTGTTGCGTATTCTCTTGGGCTCTGTTGGCTTGGGATCGGGTCCCCTCAAATGTCTAGGAATCCTCCTTTTATAGGCGCGGCGGGTCGTCCGGAGCTGATATGGCGGGCCCCGCGCCCATCTCTGCTTTAGTGGCCTACAAAGAGAAGCTGGTCTGGTTAATACTGGACACGTGTTCGTCTGGGAATGCCCATATGGGGGAGAAGCCTGCTTTAGGGAGAAAGCACTTTCTCTTTATCCACAATATGGCATTGACTGGACCGAGCCAGCCTCGCGCCACCCGTTGGGGGCATCGCGTAGCGTAACAACCGCTGCCGCCTGCCCAAATGGAGCAAATGACAAGGCGAGTTGCGCCCTCGTGCTTCTTCCCGGGCTACGGATCCCGGGGAGATACAGTTCTTCCCAATCAAGGGCGGGGAAAGTGTGGTGGGACATGACAGCTGTCGCCACCTGCCCACGGACAGGCAGACTACCCGCGGGACCCTCTCCCGGGCTAAGGATAGCCCGGGAGGTGCACCGCGCTCCTGGTCGGGATCCAGGGAGGCGACGTTGACTTGGTCAAGCCCGGGGAGGACCTTGGCGGGCTAGACGTTTCCTTTAGTACGGCCGAGGGCGGCCTTTTGGGCCCTTCGTACATGCGGTGGGCCGGTATGGAATCGGCCCAAGGCCCACCTTGAGGTGGGCCACTCACGAATCACCAACATATCCGGATCAGGGTTTCTGGATATGCTGTTTTGTTGTTTTCCTGCGTTTCGGCGACGAGCAGTGGGCATGCAGTAGATGAATTGGAGGGCTAGTAATGCAGGGCGAATGACACAAGGCGGTTTGCGACCTATCTATGGTTTGCGATGGTGGGACAGCAACACAAGGCGGCTAGCGGGGCAAACAGAGGAGGACTCGATATGGATCAAAGTCAGCTAAACCAATGTACACTTGACTAACCGGCAACACGACGAACTGTGGGTGAAAACTCAATGACGTATACAGCGGGAACAATCACAAAGGCTAAACGTGTCTCGAAAATTAGTAGATGCAAACTCTTTTTTGGTGTGGCAATTTTCTGAAATCTAGGTATAAAACCGATCTACTAATCAGAAAACGAAAAAATTTCTCACTAGGCAACGGATGCTCTAATACCACTTGATGGGAGCAGACGCGGGTCCCGATCTTCTGGTAAGAAACAACGAGGATAATTCGGTAGGTGTCACAGAGAGCTAAACGATCAGACTTCCAACCCCACAAGGAACTGGAAATCCCGGCGATCGCTAAACCACCACGACAAGTGTTATCGACCGAACCAGAGGAACGATCGACCTGTTTACAAAGGACGATTCCTGCAGGCAACCGAAGAACGAGTAAGAACACAAGATAAGCAATGACAATTGCGAATATAAATTAAGAATAATGGGGTTCAGAAACTTGGTCATGTTGGTCTAGCCGACACAAGAAGAACAAGGTGAAATCTCACACAACCATGATGAAATCAACTAAACAAAACCCAACTAAAACGAAGCACGACAGGGAATTTATATAGGGCGGCAGCCAGAGGAGGGGCACCCAAACAGGTGCCCAGACGTGCTCAACCCTAACTCTAGGGGTATACGTGTTTTCGGCCTAAAAATACAGCAATGCAGCACCCGAAAGTTTCTGTCCGTAAGCTTGTTTTCGCGATATATCTTGAAAAGTTCTCATAGACACTGCATTGTTTTACATCACTGCTATAGCAATTTACATGTTCTTTTGAACTTACAATATTAAAATCGATAGTATCATATTTCAACTCTTCTGAAACATTAGTTGGGTGTTTTATATATATATTACAAATTTTTACTTATGATCACAACTTTCGATACCATTTTGCAATTCTATTAGCTATTATTATTTGTATAAATATCGATATTAATTATTTATGTTATATAATATGGTATAACCATATAAATAAAGTACAATACTTATAAATTTGACGTTGCTAATGCTTATACTTTTAAGATTTCTTACTTGCCTACTCTTTAAAATTTTCTGGCTTGACCACTGCGCAAATGCATGCTAAGCTTCTTAGCCTAAGCTCGGGCTACTGGATCGATATGTACGGTGACGATCTCCTCTGCTTGGTTGCTAACATGAAATACAATCGGGGATCGTCGACAGCTTCAATGGTGCCAGGCAGGGAGCGCAAGCCTGCATCAGCTTCGTCGACGTGGTGGTAAAACCAACGTTGGGTCCATTCCACCTCCGACTTGCCGCAGCAGCGTGCACCGTCTGGAAGCACGCAACGAAGAAGAGGCTATATTGGGGCGCCCGGTACGTACGCTGCCAACATGCTGGAGACTAACAGGGCTAGCTGTGGGGATCTGCAACCCGGCATCCAACTGAGCCATGATGGCAACTGGCAAGGACCTCGTCATCAGTAGGCGTCGACGTCTTCTACGCCCCTGGAGCCTCATGCCGGCGCTGACGATGTGGAACTACAGTGGAAGCCTTGGAAAGTGATCCACATGCACCTTCGTAAGCTGGGTAGGACCCAACACAAAGGACAGAGGGTGGAAGCCACATAAACAAGCTAGTTTCATGGCGGTAGAAAGCAGAGAAGGACACACAATTGCAAGGGTGACACGGGGGAATTTGGAGATAGCAAAGATTCGCAGAGAAGGCAGAGATTAGGAGATGGGTGAAGAGGCAGAGGTAAAAGAAGTCATCAGATATAGTGCCCTTATAAAGAGCTTTTACATAGCCAGGGGACAACCTCAGGCCTGGCCATCAAACAGCTAAGATCATCCCACGGCAACAACATTCATCCACGTGGCGCACGAGGAGGCCAAGAAATGTGCACTACAGACAGCCCAACTGTTCGCCGCCCTAGACTCACAACATGAACTGTGGCAACCCATTAAATGCGGAACAAAAACCGTCGCGACATGTAATAGTAGCAAAAGCATCGACTCCTCGATACCACCAACCGAGCGATGATACAATTAAACCCATCAACCAACGTTTTCCGAAGCATTTAATAAACATCAAAACTAGAGCGTATGCAAGAAGATGTGTGGCATCTGGGCGGCACGCCATGTCGAAGGGAGCAGGCAAGCTAGGTAAGTAACCATAGCAGACAGCATGTCTTGAAGGCCACTCCAGGTCGAAGCCTTCCGCAATGTCTTTTCTAGGGCGCCACTTGTCCTAAAGGCTACTCTAAGCTGAAGCCTCAAGTAGGGTCCTCCCCGAGCCGCCACGTGTTCCAGAGGCTGTTCTGGGCCAAAGCCTCTCCCGAGGGCTACTCTTGGACAACCCGCATGTCAATCATTGCCCTATGGTTGGACATTTGAGATTCTTGCCCAAGGTTGACAAGTCAAAAATAAGCTCAGGAGTCAAAGACGTTCTACGTCTGCCACAAGTGTCCAACCACTGTAGCTAGAAGATGAAGGAGGGCACTGACAATAGTCAGAGACAAAGTAGAGATGTGTACATTGAACCGTAATTTTGTCTCTGGCTACAAAGGCAGCTAAATGAAGGCAAACAAAGGGGGAGGACGTGTAGGTCCCTGCTTTGGCGGCTCGACCAAGGGCAAACAGGGGAAGTAGGACTAGAATTACTACTTTGCCCTCTATATTCATTGTACTTATAGGGGCAAAGTGCACAATGAAACTTGGCTATATATAATTGAGGCCACATAGCCTGCTATAACTTTTAAGCTCAATCGAAACCGCAAAATGTTTTACAAGTTCCCACTCCATTTTGGATTGTTCTTCCCCTGTAAGGTTGTCTCGTCCAAGGTCACTCCACTTTTCCTTGGGAGGGACACCTCCTCATGAAATTCACTGTCTAGAGAACCCCGAACACAATGCGTGTGAGTTTATATGATGATATCGTGATCGTATGTTATTATTGTAAATTTTATATTGTCGCAAATGGCTAAAGCCGCCATCAATGGCTACTCAGGCAATCTGTGTCGGTTCATGAATTGAACCGCCTAGGGTAATCTATGTTGGCTCAAGGTTTGAGCCAGCACAAAAGGCCAGAGGCATCTGTGTTGGTTACACGAATGACTAGGGGAATCTGTGTCTTTCAAGGCTTCAACTGAAATGGAAGGTCAGTGGCATCTGTGCCAGTTCAAGCCTTGACATGACACTGACAAATTCATTTGTGCCGGTTTTTCACCCGTTACAAATGTTCACAACCACTTATGTTGCGTTGTTTGTGCTGCGGATGGAGGTTATAAACCGGCACAAATGGTTGTGTCGTAGTGTTTGCCCTGATACATAGATTGGAAAAGTCTTTGGAGGGAATATACTGCCACTTTTGTGAAATTGGTATAAATAACTAAAAGTGCTATTGTTCTTTTGGACAGACTATTTCATACATGCATGTAAAAAAGTAGAAAACCATAATAATTTTTTTTGACCGTTGTATCAAAATATAATAGCCCTAATCATCTTGGATCTTTAGTTATCCTCCCTCCACTCCCCTGTCCCTACCTCATTCGTCACCGCCTCAGCCGCGAACGTCGTCCATCCTTCTCTAGCTGCTCGGTGCACCTCCCGGCTGCCATGCCATCCTACCTACACTAATCGATCTGATCGCGGTGTCGATCCGCTTAACATCAACTCCCCACCGACTTCAACCGACCTTCCCTCCGCTTTGGCGATGCTGCTCTGTTGTCAGAACGGGGTACCGATCTCGAACTCCTAACCTCATGGTGGTGGTGGCGGTTGGAAATGGAAAATACGATGGCGGCGGTGGATATCACTCATGCATAAAAATTGGACCGTGCACTTTGCTATTTTGTAGCAAGGATTTGAATTTCGCAGCGCCAAAAATTTCGTCGCTGACCAAAATTGTTGGATATTGGGAAATTGCGATAAAATTTCACCGAAAAAATAGACATTTTAAATTTTAAAGAAAATTTATCGAAAATAACGAATCAAGGAGTTAAACCATGCACCTCATGTTTGGACTACCCACCAAGCTATTATAGGTCTTAAAAGAAGGATATTATGTTTTATTTTTTATATGTTAGCATAAAGTTTTATAAATTATTGGACTTCAAACATTTCAGGTCACTACTGCGGATCGGGGCTTCAAAAGCGGCCCATCACAAGCGGTTCGCTTTAACCCGCTTGCGACCCGATCGCCACAAGCGGTTTGTGGTCAACGGGTGGGAGGGTGGAGGGAAAGGGCATACGCAAGCGGTTCGTGATACAAACCGCTTGCAGAGATAGCCCACTGTAAGCGGTTCGTATCACGAACCGCTTGAAGGACTCTGTAAGCGGTTCGTGATACGAACCGCTTACAGTGGGCTATCTCTGCAAGTGGTTTGTATCACGAACCGCTTGTATATGCCCTTTCCCTTCCCACCCAGGGCATTTAACCCCTTCTTTCTCCCCGAGCAGCTCGCGCAGTAGCACTGACGGGACGAGCTGTTCATGCAGGGGTGGTGCTGCCAAAATTTTTAATTGAGGCTAATAGCTCCAAATTAAGATTTTCAAGGTAAGTAAACATGGTCTCAACATCATTTTCATGTGGATGTTGCTTATCCTTTTGCATTGGATGTGGAGAAATATTAAATAACCTTGTTTGAATTGAAGGGTGTTTGTTTTGCTAGCTCTCTCTCTCTCTAGATAATTTGAGGCAAGATATAGATCTATTGGGGGTTTTAAGTCTCATATTAGTTTTGTATCCTTCTTTTGATGATGTATAAGATGTTGAAATTAGTTGGTAGGAGTGATTATTTGTTTTAGAGAGCTAGATCTAGCTTGGTACCTTAGTTAGCTCTCCCTTCTAGATCTTTTGAGGCAATGTGGTGATCTATTGGATGGTTTTAGTTTTAAATTAGTTTAAAATAGTAGGTAGGGTGATTATTTCATTTGCAATAGAGGTAAATAGATCTAGGTTTTTTGTTAGGTTCGGAATAAATTATTTTTGTAATTAAAAAAAATAGAGGCGTACACAATAAAAATTACATATGTTTATAATTTAGGCAAAGTATAGAAAAAAGTTGAAAAAAGTTTTTTAATTTGTGAGATTTAGTTGGTTTGGCTTTAAAAATGTAGAAAGTTTAGAGGTAATTAAAAAATATAACAATTATTTATTTCGAGTTAAATATTTCAATTTGAAAAATATAATAAGTGTTTTTATTAATTTAATTGGTGCAGATGAACCGGCAATGGATGTATACGGATCGTCGGTCAAGGGAGTTATTGATGGCGTGAATGCTTTTCTCGATGTCGTCTTTGGAGACTTGCTTCCAGGAAGCTTCATATGGTGTCCGTGCGTAGATTGCAGGAACGAGAAAGAGCACTCAATGCGAGGACGGATCCAGGGCCACTTGTTAATGGGAGGTTTCATTCCGAACTATACATGTTGGACTCACCACGGCGAAGTAGAGCATACCAGCATAAAAGACGAAGAAGAAGCCGATGAAGAGGAAGTGACATATGATGGTATGCCGGACTGAAGACCCGAGCTAGGCGGCTAGAGGGGGTTGAATAGATGCCAATCAATTTTGACGCTTTCTTTTCGCACATGCAGCCCCTCTAAGCATTCCGTAAAAACTGCTTCGTGTTGGTGATCAAGTCGCGATGGACAACATGACAACTATGTATACCCATGACTTGTATGGATGAGATCCATATGAATATGTGGAGATTTTATAGCCACAATTCTGGTTGTCAAGTGTCCAAACAAGAGGAATCAATTCAAATCTTCCTTTTGAAAAGAGAGCAAGACAAAACCTGAAAGCAACTTTCAAAAAGCAAAAGCAGATTCTTTCAGAACTTGTCCTCTCATGGAGCAGGAGGTTCGTGGACTCAATGTGCTCTAAAAATAATGGGAATGTTTATCCCTATGTGTTAATGTGTCAGGAAGCACTCCACCAAAAATCTCCTTGAAAATCCGTACATAAAAAATATGAAAATTCAAACAATTCAAGCTGCTTTCTGGAAAGCAAAAACAGATTCTTCAGAGTTTGATTCTATTTGGACCAGAGAGATGGTGGCCATATGTTGCTCCACAAATTGTGGGAATTTTTATCCCTATGCAAACATGAGTCGTGAAGCACTTCACCAAAAATCATCACAAGAATACATCCACAGAAAATATGAAAAATCAAATACCAAGAGCAGTCAAGAACTTCGAGCAGAATGTTTGGGGCTCGGTTTTCACTTCATAGCTCCCAAATGAAGAAACCAGTGGGCTTAAAATTCTTACCACAGATGGGGATATGAGTCATGCTTTTTTTCCAACTGGAATCATCCCAAAATGAGTTTTCTATATTTTGTAAGAAATATTTTACTGACTGTCGCGCGGATGAAAGTTTCTGGATAGATTTGCAACAAGTCAAGAACTTGATCTCTTGCCTCTCATATTGTTGCAAAGTGTGTGGTAAATCATATTAGCAACCTCAAGACATCATAGACCATGAAGAAACAGCAAGAAATCACCAAGACTCATCTCTAAATAAGAGCTCCAAAAGAGGAAATCAAAAGAAAGAAGAACTTGGAGCAAATCAACACAAGATGATCATGAAGATGAGAGATTTCATTGCATAGGAGTTGGGAGATTACAAACCACACTCCATGTGGTCACAAGCACTCTAAGTGCCACCCTTACACACCCAACTCACCCTCTATATTTCTGAAATTTCAGCTCTAAGGGAATGAGGAGGAGGTGCTCCCCTCCACCTCTATTTATAGCCCATGGGTGAGATGCCCTAACACCTAGAGCCCATCTCCACCCTTCATTTGAGGATGAGTGATGTACAACACACACACTACAACACACATTCCCGAGAGAGAATATTCTCCACATATCCCTCTGGGAAATATCTTCGCAGCATCTTCGGTCTCCAGCCCACGCCTAAGCCCACCGGTCAGAACCAGCTTCGCCTCCATGTTACCGACGCCGCAGCCTCCAGCTGCCTCGGATTCCTCGCCAAGGCTAAGCTTCTCGAGTGCACCACCTCATGTGACCGCTTGGTCATCGAACCCGGTCGCCTGCACGCCTCCGGACGCACCAGCGTCCAGCTATCCCCGCGAAGCGTCAGCCACGTAACCACCGATACCTGCATCACTGAAGTGAACACACACGAAACCAACACACCTTACCTTACCTGCAAGGTTAGTCTATCACAAAATTACCAACACAATAATCCGTTCATGACATCACAATTAGGAATCCCTAACACACCACGTGTCAGCTTAAATTCCACCGGACCACATCCGATCAAAACTATTACCTAGTCCAAGCTCAGCACAATGGTCCGGTTCCAATTCCACGGCAATGTCCACAAATGCACCATTTAGCATTCTTCAAAACACTTCAAATTTCATCTTGTCACATATATTCATCATCAAACCGGGGTACCCTCCACATGGGTCTCAACACTCCCCCTTGATGAATATATTGACAAACCCTCGAAAAATATTTTGAAGTTTTTTTTGATTTGTCGAACAAGGCATGTTTGGAAATGCCAAATCACGCTTGGAGCAAAAGATAGGAACACATGTGTTCGAAATCTCCAAGTCGTGAGAGTCAAAACTTCCCAAGAAATTATCCCCCTTTTTCAAGAAATGAATGTTGATGTCTTTTTCAATTCTCCCCCTTTTGGCAATATAGACATCAAGAAATTTGAGGGAACAATCACAAAGCATGATGCAAATGCAAATGCATTTCTAGGGAGCTTTGAAAATTATCCATTTGAACGTGAAGCACATGACAAAGATGTTCGAAGCAATGCAATTTTAGTTCGGTGCTCACAAGTTCAAGAGATGCTAGTAAATCGATTTCTCATATTGGAAGACGTGGCTTAAAAAATCACGATCAAATGCCGTGGCCTAGCAAGGCATCAAGACGGCTTCGACAACTCAACAAACTAGCATTTTTCAATTTTTTTTGTTTTTCTTGCAAATATTTTGTTGAATTTATGCGGGAAAGCCTCTAGCCTCATACCAATGGCCGACGATGCCCAGCATTAAACTGAAGGATTCACACATCTTGGCTATCCGATGTTCTTTCAAGTTCATGCCTCTTTTGTGCAATGGCAAGCAATCTTGTGAAGGATGACCAGTGAGAGCTCTCCAAAACTTGAAATTGCATTTTTTTTGTTCTTCAATTTACAAGAGCAAGATTTGGCCAACAAAGATTTCACCAAGTTGCAAAGATGACTGAACAAAGACTGCAAGGGCCTCATCAAGCAACAACATTCAGAAAGTGAAAATCTTATGCCACATCGAAGTTTTGGAAAACCAAAAACAATGCCAATTTTTAGACTAGACGCCAATTGAACGAGCTAGCACAAACTGAAATGTGAATGGTCTCGGCATCTTGCAAAGCCTAAATTCAAAAGCATAATAGACAAAGCTCCAAAAAGCAAAAAAAAGTCTATATGCTAATGCATTGTTTTCCGAAAACTCCCCCTCAACAAGTGAGTCAACAGTTTTATCCCAAAATAATGTGCAATAAAAACAGCAATAATGAATAGGGAGCCGAAAAACCAAGGAAATGCACCTGGGCAAAACAAAACGAATTAGGCAAGAACAGAAACCAGTGTTAGCCTAAACGGTAAACGCTAAACAGTCGGCCACTCTTCGTTTAGCGAATAGTCGGACTACACGGCCGATTGAACTGGCCAAAAAACGGATTAAACGGGATTATATGGATTAAACGGCCTAGACGGCCTGCACAGTTGACTACTGAGTAGCGTTTAAACGGTGTGTAAACGGTCTAAACGGCCGTGTAGGCGAACAGTGACAGAAACCACTCAAGCTCAGACTCGCTCTCATCTGCCGCCTGCGACTTACAAGGAAAGACAACTCTACACCTCGGTTACTGGAGATACGACACAGACCATGTCTACTCATAGACCTATAAGACTGTGTGGGATCAACCTAGCCAGAGGAGAGAAGGAAGCCTATTACGCATGATAGCAACCTAAGCACAAGATAAGAGGTCCGTGGCACTGCACGACAGAAGTCTAAGTGAAGAGTGCTGACAGCCTACACCATATAACCAAGCCTGAATGTAACCCAAATGCAATGCAGGGAAAGCGAAAAGAATATATTACATATAGTATAAGTAGCCCAAGCTCCCCCTGACTATAAGCTAGCCAAGCTCACAACCCCGAGCTCTCCTCTGAGAGCCTCAAACCTAGCCTTGTCCAATGGCTTGGTGAAGATATCAGCCAACTGACTGTCGGTCTCAACGAACTGCAAGACTATATCACCCTTCTCCACATGGTCTCTAAGAAAGTGATATCTCAGATCAATGTGTTTTGTCCTAGAATGCTGCACTGGGTTTTTCGCAATGTTGATGGCAGAGGTGTTGTCACAGAGAAGTGGCACACTTGCTTGAACTAACCTAAATTCCTCAAGGTAGAGCAGAGCCAAACAACCTGACTGCAACATGAAGCAGCGGCAACATACTCAGCCTCAGCAGTGGACTGCGCAAAACTTGACTGCTTCCTAGAGGACCAAGAGACAAGAGAAGTGCCAAGAAATTGGCAGGTGCCAGAAGTGCTCTTCCTATCTATCCTCTGACCAAAGAAAGTCTCAGATCGAGAACGCTCTAAGAGATAGACAAGAGGCAGCAGAGAACCAGAGGACAAGATCTGCAGTTGCTCGGAGATAGCGAAAGATCCGCTTCACCGCCTGAAGGTGAGACACTCTAGGTGAGGCCTGAAAGCGGGCACAAAGACACACAGCGAACTGTATGTCCGGCCGGGACGAGGTGAGATAAAGCAGGGAGCCTATCATGCTACGATACTCCTTCTGGTCGACTGGCTCACCATTCTCATCGGGTCCTAAGGCAACAGTGGTTGCCATCGGAGTAGAGACCGGCTTGCTATCAGACATGGCAAACCGACTCAGCAGGTCTTTTGTGTACTTACTCTGGTGAAGGAAGGTCCCCTCTGGTGTTTGCTTGAACTGAAAACCGAGAAAGAAGTTGAGCTCCCCCATCATGCTCATCTCAAATTCCGAGCTCATCATCTCTGAGAACTCAGAAACAAGAGCAGAGGAGGAACCAACAAAGATGATGTCATCGACATACACTTGCACTAGAAGGAAATCAGAGCCAACCCTACGGGTAAACAAGGTCTGGTCTACCTTACCCTTTAGGAACCCATTGCTCACCAGGTAGGTCTTAAGCCTCTTATACCATGCCCTGGGTGCTTGTTTTAGCCCATATAGAGCCTTATCAAGCTTATATACATGATTAGCATATCTTGAATTCTCAAACCCAGGAGGTTGCTTCACATACACTTTCTCCTTAATACAGCCATTCAGGAAAGCACTACGGACTTCCATTTGGTACAGCTTGAACCCATTGGATGCCATAAATGCCGCTAAGATCCTGATGGAATCATGTCTAGCCACAGGAGCGTATGTCTCATCAAAGTCTATCCCATCTATCTGAGTGTAACCTTGAGCAACCAATCTAGCCTTGTTTCTAACCACTACCCCATCCTCACTTTGCTTGTTCTTGAACACCCATTTAGTACCTATTACATTATATCCTTTAGGGCGTTCAACAAGCTGCCACACTTTGTTCCTCTCAAAGTTCTCTAACTCTTCGTGCATCGCATTCACCCAATCAGGATTAGAAAGTGCATGGGTGACGTCCTTTGGTTCAAAAGAAGCAACGAAAGCAGCAGATAAGCAAAGGTGAGAAATCCCAGACTTCGATCGGGTTAGCATCCTCTCGCTCAAACCACCGATCATCTATGCAGGGGGATGGTCTTTCTGGATGACGAGGAGCCCTACAAATGGCCTCTACCTCGGGAGCAGGAGAGGTAGGATTAGAGCCACCAAGCGAATCAGATTCTATAGGTGAGAACCTAGAAGCACAAGGTGAGAGCTTAATAGAATCAGAAGGTAAGGGATGAGACTGAGGAACAGCACTGGAAACAGGAGGCGCCACCGGTGGAGCTAAATCATGATCGGGTTCTGAAGAACCGTCAACTTCAATGACCTTCTCCTCAACAAAGATTGACTCAAAAGATAAGTCTGAACCTGAGATATCTGGCCTTGCCCCCCGGCATAGCCTCATCAAAGGTCACCTCGCAAGTTTCAACAACTCTCCGCCTCTCACTATCCCAAACGCGGTAATTCACCGCAGAAACTGTATACCCAAGAAAAATGCCATTTGAAGATCGAGATTCAAATTTGTCTAAATTTCCAGACTTCAGAATAAAGCACTTGCATCCAAACACCCTGAAATGCGAAACACTTGGCTTACGCCCATATCGAAGTTCATAGGATGTGCGATGCAACTTGGATCTCAGAAACACCCTGTTTGAAACATAGCACGCTGTAGAAATAGCCTCAGCCCAGAAATACCTAGGAGTAGAATATTCATCGAGCATAGTCCTAGCCATCTCTACCAAAGTGCGATTCTTTCTCTCCACAACGCCATTTTGTTGTGCGACGTGCGGAGAAGAAAATTGATGCTCAACACCAGAATCAGAACAGAAGTTTTCAAATTGTGCATTCTTGAACTCAGTGCCATTGTCTGAACGGATTGCGCGAAGCGCTCCTGGGAACTCAATAGAATGCTTACAAATCAAGGAACGAAAATGGCTAAATGTTTCGTCCTTGTTCACCATGAAATATACCCCACAGTATCGAGAATAGTCATCGACAACAACAGGCACATACCACTTGCCACCCACAGACTGCACACGAGAGGGACCAACAGTGTCCATGTGAAGCAATTGTGCAGGTGCATCAGTCATCACTAGGGTGACTGGTGGGTGAGCAGCGGCAACCATCTTCCCATGCCGGCAAGGAGCACACACTATGTCGTTGACCATCTTGAGTTTGGGCAAACCACGAATCAGATCCTGACTGCTAACTCTGGTCAAGTGATCAAAACCAATGTGACCCAATCTCCGATGCCAGAAGGAGGAGTCACGAGACTCTGAAGCAATCAAACAATGAGAAGAGCCAACTGAAGATCGGAAATCAACACGAAAAACTCTCCCAAATCTGTGAATCCCGCAAACAAAACTAGCAGAACTTAAAGCGAACCTCAAAACCCTCATCAGTCAGCTGAAAAACCGAAAGCAAATTATAGCGAAGCTTGCTGACAAGGGCCACATCCTTAAGTACAACCTGGTCACTAACCTGAATAGAGCCTCGAGCGAGCACACAACCTGACGAAGCATCCCCAAAGGTGATTTTCTCACCCTGGGGCTCACGGACTAAGGAGGAGAACCACTGAGAGTTTCCGGTCGTGTGGCGACAACACCCGAATCGATGATCCACATGTCCCCTTCCCACCCGACCTTTGAGTCAACGAGTGAAGAAACGTGGCTCAGTATTGGGAAATACCAGTGCATCCTTTGGCACCCAAAACTGAGTCACACGACCGTACTGAACAGACTCTACTTGGACTAGGTCATCCCTTCTAGAAGGGAAACGTCTTGGCGCTGGATTAGGAGCAACCGGCCGTTGAGCTGAGACGGGTGCATCCTATCCGCGCTTCCTACTCTTCTTGCCATTCCTCCACCATGGAGTTAGCACCTCACGTCACGGACGCTCACCTCTGTAACCCACAGAAGGTACATCCTGGGGACGACGCTGCTCACGCCCTAGACCGACAACAGGATGAACAACAGAAGACTGTGTTCCAAGTCCTGGCCGTCTAACCATCGGTCTACCCTGAGGAGGAACGAACCTAGGTGCAGATTTCTTAGGAGGTCCTTGAATTCTAGCCTGTTTTCTAAGCTCCTCACGTGCTTCCTTAGCACGATGGAAGCAGTTCTGCTCAGTGTGTCTCATCCTATCACAGAAGGTGCAAACTACTACTCTGCCATTTCCAGGGGCAGTAGTGGTAAGAGGAACGCTTTTCATAGGTGGACTCTGTGGAGCTTTGTTCTGAGACTGAACAGACTGTGTGGTAGGACATTCCCTAACGATCCCTGCGGACCTAAAAACAGTAGTCTCAGGGACCCTGTCCCTAAGAACAACTGTCTGCCCGTTCTTATCCCTTCCAAGCACTCTAGGTGGGTGCCTCTTGATGTGCTCTAGCCAACTGTAACCTAGACCTGTACCCGTTGATATCTTGCTTTTGTCAAGTATCAAGTTCAGCTTCCGTTTGCCCTCAACAAACTTCTCAAGAGTGCTCATGAGGTACTCACACTCCTGATGGAGTTGGGGACAAAACCCTCAAGAAGAGGAAGAGTCCGAAGAGTCCTGGCTATCAGTTGTACCCTTTCCTAAAACTTTGCGACACTTCTCACCTAGGATCGTAACTTCCCTCTTGAGAGCCTGACAGGAAAGACACTCAGCATTTTGGGCTTGGGTCAACCTACCCTCAAATCTATCACTCAAATCCTGGTAGATCCTATCGATCTCCCCATCAAGCTCAAGACATCAATCACACACAGAGGCATTAAGAACAGTATCATTAAGTTTAGAAATTTTAGCTTGCAAGTTCGAATTCTCAAGCTTCAGCAATGTGCAATCAAGACATGTAGAATCAAGTGAGTGGAAGCTACAACTCTCATTTGAGTTGATTGGGTCCTTAGGTGGAGCATGATCGCTACAGCCCGCAACTGGACTGACTGGGTCCTTAAATGAGTGTGCAGAGGGATCAGGACAAAGCATGCTACGGTTCATTAAGCAGACAGACTCTAGATCAGAAGTGACAAGGAACAAATTCTTTCTAGTATCATCTAGTTCTGCTATAAGCTTAACATTGACTTCTCTAAGTTGTTCAATTAAATCAAGCACCTTATCATGAGTTGTACTTAATTCGTTGAAACCAGTCATGACCCTATCAAACTCTATCGACCCATCAGAGTCAACAGGCTGGGGAACAATCCAACATTTTTCATTCTCTAGTTGGATAGTGACATTCTTAAAATGCATTTTCAATTCATCCAATTCTAGAGTGAGCTTCCCACAATCAGAGCAAGCAGCAGGTTTAACATTTTTTAGTTGAACTTCAAGGGCATTTTTCTTGGCTAAGACCCTAGTGTACTTGTCATGAATTTTAACTAAAGCTTCCATGAGTTCAGAATAGGAGGGAGCTTGTTCATCAGTTACCTCATCGTCGTCGGTGTGGTAGATGACTGAGTCGCTGCCGCCGCTATCGCCGTGTGCCATGAAGCACATGCCGGTGTAGTCGACGTCGTCGTTCTCCGACTGCTCATCCTCACCATCATCCGAGTGTCCATCCTCCTTGTCGGAGATGAAGGCTTCTTCCAGAGCGGCCAGCACCTTCTTGACCATGCGGCGTCCCTTCATCAGCTGCTTAGGTGATTTCTTCTTGTCACCTCCACCACCGGCCTTGATGTTGCGGTTCTTGTTGATGTAGGCGTTCCGTGCCGGCGCAACGTAGTCGTTCCGCTCCTCTCCTCCGGACTTTGGACAATCACGCTTTATGTGGTTGAGACCACCACAACCGAAGCACCTCATGATGCCTCTCCTCCGATCGGCCACTCGCCTGTAAGCATTTGAGAACTTCCTGACCAACAAGGTAAGCTGCTCCTCAGGAATCTTGTCCATCTGATCATTGGACAGCTCACAGAGGGCAGAGAAGGAGAAACCGGCAACATCAGAGGAACCACGACCAGAGGGGTTAGCTATCAAGGCAGTGGATGAGGAACTGGGCTCTTTCGGGAGATGCTCATGGTCGTGCGTCTTGAGACTAGCATAGAGCGCTTCCAAGGTCAGCGTCGAGATATCGGCTGCCTGTCGGATTGCAGTCACCTTCACATCCCAGACCTTAAGATCCAAAGCAGAGAGAAAGTGCCTGGCGATCTCCGAATCGGTATATTTGACTTCAACCGAACGGAGATCAGCAAGAATCTTGGTGAAGCGGGAGAAACATGAGTCAAGCATTTCACCCGGCTTCTGAGTAAATCGATTGTACTCTCTTTTGTGTTGGTCTTGTCTCACCACCTTAATCTGAGCCGTCCCCTCATGGTAAGCTTGGAGGGTCGTCCAGATTTTTTGGGCTGTGGTGATGTCCGACACACGCTCATACTCCCCTTGGCTAAGACCTTGAATCAGAAAATTTCGAGCTTTTGCATTAAGCTCCCACGTCGGCTTGATTCGCGGCCGTCACCTCCTTGGGAAACTCATATGGGTCCTTGATCTTAAGCCAAACATTATAGCCCTGAGCCATCACATATGTCTCCATCCTAGCCTTCCAATAGGAAAAATCGGCTCTAGAGAACACGGGGGGTTTGGTGGAATACTTGTCCGCCATAGCTCAAATAGCAATATGGATCGGCTTCAAAAATCGGTCAAGATTTGTAAAGAAGCACCAAACCAAACGCTCTGATACCAGTCGAAGACCCGAGGTAGGCGGCTAGAGGGGGGGGCGAATAGACGCCTATCAATTTTGACGCTTTCTTTTCGCACATGCAGCCCCTCTAAGCATTCCGTAAAAACTGCTTCGTGTCGGTGATCAAGTTGCAATGGACAACATGACAACTATGTGTACCCATGACTTGTATGGATGATATCCATATGAATATGTGGGGATTTTATAACCACAATTCTGGTTGTCAAGTGTCCAAACAAGAGGAATGAATTCAAATCTTCCTTTTGAAAAGAGAGCAAGACAAAACCTCAAAGCAACTTTCAAAAAGCAAAAGCAGATTCTTTCAGAACTTGTCCTCTCATGGAGCAGACGGTTCGTGTACTTAATGTGCTCTAAAAATCATGGAAATTTTTATCCCTATGTGTTAATGTGTCAGGAAGCACTCCACCAAAAATCGACTTCAAACTCCATACATAAAAAATATGAAAATTCAAACAATTCAAGCTGCTTTCTGGAAAGCAAAAACAGATTCTTCAGAGTTTGATTCTATTTGGACCAGAGAGATGGTGGCCTTATGTTGCTCCAAAAATTGTGGGACTTTTTATCCCTATGCAAACATGAATCGTGAAGCACTCCACCAAAAATCATCTCAAGAATACATCCACAGAAAAGATGAAAAATCAAATACCAAGAGCAGTCAAGAACTTCGAGCAGAAAGTTTGGGGCTCGGTTTTCACTTCATAGCTCCCAAATGAAGAAACCAGTGGACTTAAAATTTTTACCACAGATGGGTATATGAGTCACGCTTCTTTTCCAACTGGAATCATCCCAAAAATAATTTTTTTAGATTTTTCTAAAAATATTTTACTGACTATTGCGCGGATGAAAGTTTCTGGACATATTTGCAACAAGTCAAGAACTTGATCTCTTGCCTCTCATATGGTTGCAAAAAGTGTGGTAAATCATATTAGCAACCTCAAGACATCATAGACCATGAAGAAACAGCAAGAAATCACCAAGACTCATCTCCAAATAAGAGCTCCAAAAGAGGAAATCAAAAGAAAGAAGAACTTAGAGTAAATCAACACAAGATGATCATGAAGATAAGAGATTTCATTGCATAGGAGTTGGGAGATTACAAACCACACTCCATATGGTCACAAGCACTCTAAGTGCCACCCTTGCACACCCAACTCACCCTCTATACTTATGAAATTTCAGCTCTAAGGGAATGAGGAGGAGGTGCTCCCCTCCACCTCTATTTATAGCCCATGGGTGAGATGCCCTAACACCTAGAGCCCATCTCCACCCTTCATTTGAGGATGAGTGGTGTACAACACACACACTACAACACACATTCCCGAGAGAGAATATTCTCCACATATCCCTCTGGGAAATATCTTCGCAGCATCTTCGGTCGCCAGCCCATGCCTGGGCCCACCGATTAGAACTAGCTTCGCCACCAGGTTACCGACGCCGCAGCCTCCAACTGCCTCGGATTCCTCACCATGGCTAAGCTTCTCGAGTGCACCACCTCATCTGACCGCCAGGTCATCGAACCGGGTCACCTGCACGCCTCTGGACGCACCAGCCTCCAGCTGTCCCCACGAAGCGTCAGCCACGTACCCGCCGATGCCTGCATCACTGAGGTGAACACACACGAAACCAACACACCTTACCTTACCTGCAAGGTTAGTCCATCACAAAATTACCAACACAATAATTTGTTCATGACATCACAATTAGGAAGCCCTAACACACCACGTGTCAGCTTAAATTCCACCGGACCACATCCGATCAAAACTATTACCTAGTCCAAGCTCAGCACAATGGTCCGGTTCCAATTCCACGGCAATTTCCACAAATGCACCATTTATCATTCTTCAAAACACTTCAAATTCCATCTTGTCACATATATTCATCATCAAACCGGGGTACCCTCCACATGGGTCTCAACACGGACGCGACGACATACGAGGGCGTCGAAGATACACAAGGCGATCAGTTTGGTGTGGATGATGACCTGGACCAGATCTGCGTGACGCAGAGGGAGATATCACAGAGGACAAACAATATAGGAAGTACCAGGGTTTGTTGGAGGACCAGAGAACTCTTTTGTACCCAAATTGTGGTCAGGGGCACAAGAAGCTACGCTTTTACTGCTGGAACTCATGCAATGGAAGGTCAGTGAATGGTGTGTCGATAAGGGTTTCGATGAGTTCTTGTAAGCTATAAAGAAGTTGCTCCCGGAAGATAACACCCTGCCAGAATCCACGTTTCAAGCCAAGCTGGTCCTGTGTCCCTTAGGATTGAAAGTTCGGAAGATACATGCATGTTGCAACGACTGTGTCCTATATCGCGGTGAATATGCCGACTTGGATGCCTGTCCAGTGTGCAAGGAACCCCGGTATAGGACGAAGCGTGACGATCCAGGTGAAGTAGATGGGGTGCGTGTGAACAAGAGAGCACCGGCAAAAGTGTTGTAGTATTTTCCTCTGATTCTAAGGTTGGAGCGTATGTTTGTAAACAAAGCGCATACGAAGATGACGCATTGGCACAAAGAAGAGCGTAAGATCGACGGAATGCTTAGGCATCCGGCAGATGGCTCGTAGTGGAGGATGGTCGATCGGAAGTACAAGAACTTCGCAGACGAGGTCAGAAACATAAGGTTCGGTTTGAGTACCGATGGGATGAATCCTTTCGGAGACATGAGCAGCAGCTATAGCACCTGGCCAGTTACATTATGTGTGTATAATATTCCTCCATGGTTGTGCATGAAGAGAAAGTACATAATGATGCCGTTGTTGATCCAAGGCCCTAAGCAACCCGAAAATGATATCGATGTCTACCTGAAACCTTTGGTTGAAGATCTTCAGACGTTATGGAACAGTGTAAAGGTTTGGGATAAATACAAAAGGGAGTATTTCAACCTGCGTGCAATGTTATTTTTAACAATCAACGACAGGCCAGCGCTTGGTAACCTGTCCGGCCTAACTGGCAGAGGCTTCAAAACGTGCGTGCAGTGCTTGGAGCAAACTGATGGAACGTACATGAAAGGCTCTCGGAAGATGGTGTACATAGGGCATCGCAGGTTTCTTGTTCGGAGCCACGCGTTGCAGAAGAAACGCAGGGAATTTAACGGGGAGGAAGAACATCGTGCCCAGCCGAGGCATCGCAGTGGCAAGCAGGTGTTTGCTATGGTGAAGGATCTGAAGATAGTATTTGGAAAGGGTCCGGGAAGCAAATCTGTGCCGAATGATGAGGATGGCCATGCACCCATATGGAAGAAGAAGTCAATATTTTGGGACTTGCCTTACTGGGAAGATTTGGATGTTCGCCACTCACTGGACTTCATGCACATTACCAAGAATGTCTGTGTGAGCTTCCTAGGCTATATAGATATGTACCGGAAATCGAAAGATACAGTGAGTGCTCGGAACGACCTTGAAGTCCTAGGTATCAGGAAGGACCTACACCCTAAAAAAATATGTACGGAACAACTGTACCTACGGCCAGCGAGTTATACTCTAAACAAAGAAGAGAAAGAAGCGTGATAGAGTGTCTTAGTAGTGTGAAGGTCCCTTCCGGATACTCGTCGAACGTAATAAGATTCGTAAATATGAAAGAGAACAAAATTGTATACCTAAAATCCCATGACTGTCTTGTGCTGATGACATAGTTGTTCCCAGTGGTTTTGAGAGGTGTACTGCCCGAGTGGGTACGGGGGACAATCACAAAGCTGTGTTCGTTTTGCAATACCGTTTCCCAGAAGGTCATCGATCCAAAGAAACTGGGTGATCTGTATTCTGACGTGATACAAAGTGTGGTTAGCCTCGAGATGATCTTTCCTCCTGCCTTTTTTGATATCATGGTTCATCTCACTATTCATCTAAGCAAAGAGATATGTATTCTTGGGTCCGTTTATCTCCACTGCATGTTCCCTTTCGAGAGGTACATGAGCGTATTAAAGAAGTATGTACGTAACCGTTCTCGTCCGGAAGCATGCATTACCGAGGGTTATGTGACAGAGGAGGTGGTCGAGTTCTATGTGGACTACATTGATGATCTAGACCCCATCGGCGTCCCTATATCACGCCATGAGGACAGGCTACGAGGTAAAGGGATACTTGGAAGAAAAGTAGTTGTATGCAACGATCTTCAAACATTTAAGCAAGCACATTTCACTGTGTTGAAGCAATCGACAGTGGTTGCCCTGTATGTCCTCCAACACAAGAATGCTATACGTCGCCAGTTCCCAGAGAAGAATGATACGTGGATAACACTGAGGCACATGGATTCTTTCGGCGCATGGTTACAAAACCATATCCTCGAGAGCAAGTCCAACAATGAACAGTTACAACGCCTGGCTCGGGGACCAACCGCTGAAATTGTGAGATGGCAGGGGTACGAGATAAATGGTTACACATTCTACATGAGATCACAAGATAACAATAGCACAAATCAGAACAGCGGTGTTCGTATAGAAGCTGCCGACAACAGAGGCAGGGTGGACACATATTATGGATTCATCGAAGAGATATGGGAGCTCGACTATGGGCCTTTGAAGATCTCATTGTTTAAGTGCCAATGGGTAAAACTAAACGTAGACGGCGTGAATGTCGATAAATACGGCATGACTACCGTTGACCTCCAAGAAGTCGGCTACTTGAGAGAACCATTTGTTCTCGTGAACGAGTTGAAACAGGTCTTCTACGTATTGGACATATCAAGCAAACCAAAGAAGAATCAAATCAAAGACAAGCAGAAGGAACCGCCAAAGCGACACGTGGTTCTCCAAGGCAAACGAAGGATTGTCGGAGTAGAGGACGTTACTGACGAGGAAGTGTACTATCTGTTCGATGAGATCCCTCCATTTGCAGTAGATGTTGACATAAGCATCCTGGATGACACAGGCATGGATGCTCCGCACATACGCCGCGATCACGATGAAGGAAGAATTGTGAAGACAAAAAATGTAAATGATTAGGATGACCCTTATTATGTCGTCATATTAAATATATTATGTGGTTGTATGAACTATGTTTTCATGTTATAGCATTTTTAAGAATTTATAAGATGGAAGCAATCTTTTTGAAAAGAATAATGGCCACATATTTAGAAATGAAAGTAATGCCAAAAAATATTTTTTAGTATTTTTGAAAAGAATAATGGGCTAAGTAAATATTTAGAAATGAATGTAATGCCAAAAAATAATTTATATGCATTTTTGAAAAGAATAATGACCACATATTTAGAAATGAAAGTAATGCCAAAAATATTTTTTACTATTTTTGAAAAGAATATTATGCTAATACATATTTAGAAATGAAAGTAATGCCAAAAATATTTTTTAGTATTTTGAAAAGAATAATGGCCTAACTACATATTTAGAAATGAAAGTAATGTAAAAAAAGATTTTTTAGTTTTTTGAAAAAAAATAATGGGCTAATTACATATTTAGAAATGAAAGTAATGCCAAAAAAGATTTTTTTGTATTGTTGTAAAGAATAATGGGTTAAGCACATATTTAGAAATGAAAGTAATGTAAAAAAAGATTTTTTAGTATTTTTGGAACAAAATAATGGGCTCAGTACATATTTTAAAAAAATAAGGCAACAGGGCGCAAGCGGGGCTCGAACCCGTGACCAGCACGGGGAGCACGCACTTAAACGCCACGCGCTAGCCAAGTGGGAGGAAGTTTCATTTCATCATAAGAAGGGCGCAATACCTTCTTAAACGTCATCGATAGAGTGGTACGTTCCAAGCCTCGCCACGTGTGATGGCGCCACTTCTACAAGCGGTTCGTCCTACCAACCGCTTGTAGAAGTGGTCTCTACAAGCGGTTTGTATTACCAACCCCTTGCAGAGGCCTTTACTGGTTCGCGGGCGAAATTGCAAAATTTTAATTTCGCGCAAACCGCTTCTACAAGCGGTTCGTTCTACCATCCGCTTGTAGAAGTTTTCTCTACATGCAGTTAAAACTACGAACAGCTTGTAGAGGGCTTTTCACAAGCGATTGGTAATACAAACCGCTTCTAGAGAGGTGTTTTATATAACTCTTCCCCGCCCTTTCCACCCAAGTTTTTCTAAGTCCCAAAGCCATCGCCGCCGTCCTACTTGACGACGTCGCCTACACCGCCACCACGCCGTTCTCGTCACCGCGCCGTCGTCCTCGACGCCGTCGCCTACACCTCCGCGCCGTCTCCCTAACACTCCACCGCCGCGCACCCCTCCACCACTGCGAAACGCCGCCGCCGTACGTGGACACCGCCATCGGCTTCGCCGACGACACACACACCACCGGAGGGCCGAGGTTTGTAGCCCCTTGCTCCCTCCTCCTCTCTGCTCTGTGATGCCCACATGCTCACATTTCCCCGGAGGGCCGAGGTTTGTAGCCCCTGGCTCCCTCGTCCTCTCTGCTCTGTGATGCCCACATGCTCACATTTCCCCGGAGGGCCGAGGTTTGTAGCCCCTGGCTCCCTCGTCCTCTCTGCTCTGTGATGCCCACATGCTGTTCGACGAAATGCCACTGAGTCTCTGTGAATGTGATGCTTGCTCCATGCCCTTGCTTCCTCCTCCTCCATGCTCTGTGATGCTTGCTCCATGCCCTTGCTCTCTCCTCCATGCTCTGTGATGATTGCTCCATGCCCTAGCTCCCTCCTCCTCCATGCTCTATGATGCTTGCTCCATGCCCTTGCTCCCTCCCCCTCCATGCTCTGTGATGCTTGCTCCATGCCCTTGCTCCCTCCTCCATGCTCTATGATGATTGCTCCATGCCCTTGCCGCCTCCTCCTCCATGCTCTGTGATGTTTGCTTTGCTCTCTGATCTGATGTTCACTGAGGTGATACTATTGCTCTATGTGCTATTACTCTATGTGTTGATGCCCTATGTGCCCATATAGTTAACTATGTGCTGGATGGCTAATTAACTTTTGCAAACCATATAGTTTTATGTGCTCTGTGTGCGCATCTATGTGCTCTATGAAGCAATCTGAGAGCAAATGTTTAAAATTCCATATAGTTATGTCACTTGATTCCATTTTGAAGCAATCTGAGAGCAAATGTGCAATTAACCAAATTAATTGCATATAGTTCTGTCACTTGATCCCATTTTGAAGCAATCTGAGAGCAAATGTTTAAAATTGCATATAGTTCGAAATTTCCTATATAAGGTAGTGTTCGACGGAATGCTTGTGTGATGGAGATGCTCCTCTTTACAGTCTTTGTGCGATTTTGGTGAACTTGGTATATGTCTATGCACATATTGCCCATTGGATCAAAGAACAAATTGCCGCTTGGCCCCAGATGCTTCCAGCTCCCAAAGCTGCCATGCCTGATGCTCAGAATTTGGGAGGACAGAATTGGACTTAAACTACTGACTTGTATATTCCCCATTGGAATTGGCTCAGACGATCGAATCAGTTTTTTGTATCGTTTGTATGAATTTTTTTGTAACAAATTGTGTTGGATGATGCTTCGGATGTAATTCTGAATTTTCGGTTCCAATTATTAAGTTCGTAATGTTGTATTCAAATATTGCAAAACAAATTCAAATATTGTATTTTTTCATGTGGACGAATGCATTAAATGTTCTATTATTTCGCGTCCATGCACAGTGATAGATGGCGCACTCCGGACGTAACCTTGATTTCGAAGTGGGAGATGAGTTTCTTCTAAATGAAATCGCGATGGGCACCATCATAAGCTACGTTGAGGCCAACCCAAGCCGGTGACCAGGCCACCTCGTCTCAAGCCGGTGATCAGGTCGCCCCAGCTCAAGCCGGTGATCCAACCGGCCAGGTTGAAGCCGGTGATCACGCCATCCAGGCTGAAACCGTTGAAACTAATGTCGACGGTTGTGAGGTATATATAGCCTGGACACTAAAATGACCGTTTCTTATCATGTTACTTCATAGCAATAAACCTCTGACACGTGTTCCTATTCTTTTTTCAAGCCGAAAACGTCCAACAGCCAATCCAAGCAAATACGAGGGCTCAACAAAAAGCCGTCGGCAAAGTACGTGATTACTTAATTTTCAATCACTGGGAAGCCCGAAGCCCCTCTGTCGGCACTTGCCCCCTTCAACAATGCCTGCGGAGTCATTGTTAGGAATCACATCCCTATTAGCATCAAGACATGGCCCAAGGTTCCTACGGCTACGAAAGACCTGCTTTGGAAGGATATAAAGGAAAACTTCAAGATTCCGACGGCTTACGAAAACAAGTGCAAGAAATTTACTCTGAGCAAGATGGCGTTATGCTTTCAGTCGTGGAAGAGCGAGCTCACTAAAAAGTACGTGGAGACTGGAACAACCCCAGACTTCAATAAGTATCCGAAGCTAGCGGATTACTGGCAAGCATTCGAGGAGTACAAGCTGTCGGATGAAGGCAAGGCCGCGAGTAAGCAGAACAAGTCCAATGCACAAAAGAAAAAATACCACCACCATCTCAGGTCCGGTGGTTATATCATGGCTATGCCAAAATGGGAGAAGCAGG
Organism: Raddia guianensis; assembly: GCA_036346415.1. NCBI lineage: Eukaryota > Viridiplantae > Streptophyta > Magnoliopsida > Poales > Poaceae > Raddia > Raddia guianensis. The sequence goes on from CM070537.1 coordinate 6,603,314, forward strand.
AAGAAGAGCTTAGGAAAAAAGGTATAATACCAGAAACAGAAGACTGGGAGCTCCGTCCACGCAACTAGACCTTGGACCACGGAGGGAGGCTGAAGGATGATGGCAAGCTGGAGATGGCACCACAAGTGCAGCCCGTGAAAGAAAGGATTGTGGAAGCCATCGAGAAGCAACGTGCAGGATTCTTGGTGGTAGACAGGGAGAACGACGAGCTTACCTACGCACTCGGGAACGCAGAGCATCCAGGAAGGCCACGAGGAATTAGCAAGCAGGTGCCGTGGCTGGCTGGCTTCTCAAATGATCAAGCCACAAACCGGAGCCGAGAAAGAAAGAAAGTAAGATAACACAATAGAGTCAGCAAAATCGAACGGGAGCTCAAGGAGCATAAGGAAAACATGACAGAAATGCTAAAGCTGGAAGTGCATGCTGCAATCGCCAGTCTTCAAAGACCAGGTGGGCTTGTCGTCATGCCTCCGGACAATGTGGTTAGTCCCCCGACCTCCGGTCGACGAAGCAGCTACGCGTCAAACAACGTGTCAACCGATGAATTGCAGCCCCGCTATCCCGTGGACGACATCACCGTGTTCCACCAATGTGAGCTACGCGTCCAACTACACAACCTCACCCTCAAGGTGGCTTACGCTATGGCCTTCCCGGTGGAGTCGGGCCAGACATTCCACTGTAACCCGATACCCGCAGGATACTCCAAGGTCACGGTGGACGAGATGGTGTCCAGTTTTGATGATATGGAGCTCGATATTGCCGGAGGAGACGATGTAACCAAACTTGGAGAGGCCTTCCATAACATCATCCTCTGGCGGAAGAAGTACATCGTGTATCCTGATAGTGTGGAGGTGACATATATACCGAGACAGTCCCGTGGACGACATCACCGTGTTCCGCCAATGTGAGCTACACGTCCAACTGCACAACCTCACCCTCAAGGTGGCTTACGCTATGGCCTTCCCGGTGGAGTCGAGCGGACATTCCATCAGAACCCGATACCATGGGATACTCCAAGGTCACGGTGGACGAGGTGGTGTCCGGATTTGATGATATGGATCTCGATATTGCCGGAGGAGACGATGTAACCAAACTTAGAGAGGCCCTCCATAACATCATCCTCTGGCGGAAGAAGTACATCGTGATTTCTGATAGTGTGGAGGTGACATCTATACCGAGACAGAACACTCCACCGGGACAGAACACTCCACTGAGACGGAGCTCACCTCCTCCACCAAAGCAGGCCAAGCCACCATGCAACGCGTCGCCGGTGCGACATAGCACTCCACCACCCGCTAGCACTATGCACAGATGCCCAACACCGCCGGCAGCCCCTCAAAGCAAAAGGAAGCAGCAGCCTCCGAGGGGAACAACGGAGCTGGCATCTCCCCCCAGTAAGAAGCTTGCTAGCAAAAAAAACATTCCTGTAGCTAGAACGACACCAAGCAGCAGGGCGGCCGGTTTCCCATTCAGACAGAGAATGAAGGAACCCGAAAAAACACCATATGAGATGACGCCGGAGGAGCTAAAGAGAGAGTCGAAGAAAGCTGTGGACGCATGGATACTGGGGTATAAAGATAAAACAAATTCACCGCCAAAGGAACGAATTGATCCAAAGATCGCGGACTTCTTCGCGACAACTGTTCAGCACCGACTGCCTCTCTGTACTGACTACCAACGGACTATCAAAAAGTATGTCTTCAAGAGTAAACAACCTCCGAGCACATACATGAGCAAGGAAGAACAAGATGAGGCAAAACGTTTACAGATGGAGTATGGCTTCATGAGGAAAGCTGGCCTTGATAACATAGAAGCCGCCCGTGGATTAACTGATGATCTTCCAACGGCACAAGTCAGGTGGCCATTTAAACTAGGCCAGCCATTGCTAGACCCTAAGGACATACGGAAACTACCGGTCAAGCACATGTCCACCAGGGGATCGATATGCTTTACTAGGCGTCTTGTTTCAAGAAGAATATTTGTTTCGAGGGAATGATCAATTGATAAATCTTGATTTTGAAGACTGGTACAATGTGTACCAAGGAGACGCTGTCAACGTGTCCTTCATAACCTGCTGGTGCCTGTGAGTGTCGACTTCACAAGATGTATATATATTCATATATGCTGCTTGCCGAGAATCCTAATTAATTAACTCAATTAACCCATTTTCTGTAGAATGGAGATACAAAGACTTAGAAAGCAGAAGCCGAACTCGATTGGCTTTCTTGACCCTTGGTTGGTCAACGAGGCTGTCTGGCAATACCCTGGAAAATCAAAGGAAATCCACGACTACGTTATACATGCACTAGTACAACAACGCTACAAGCCATACATATTTATGTCATTTAACTTTAAGTATGTGCTGATGTTCTCACTAACATCTCGTTCTTATATTGCTTAAGGCACATGATGGCACACCATATATTACTTAATTACATTTCATAACTGTTATAATATATGAATAGGTTCCACTGGATCCTTATAATCATAAAGCTTGACCAAAGCATGATCATCGGCCAAGACTCAAGGAGAAAACCGTAAAAAGAATACCAATGGATAATTAACCTCCTTAGCAAGGCATTCCTGAGCTTTCAAGAGATTCAGAAAGGACATTTTAAGAAGAAATTCGATGTCAAGATAAGCGACTGGGTACGCTTAAACGACGTAATTGCCCTTTGTCAATTAATATTTCTTTCCCTTAATGATCTGTAATTGCCCCGCATCGACCATAGGTAAAACAACAATCTGCGGAAAACAATCTATGTGGCTACTATGTGTTCCACTATATCCAAATGATGTGCCACGGCGAGTTTGAGCCTCAAACTCCTGAAGAGGTTCGTATATATATGCACGCAACCATGTATTTAGTTACAACTTAATAACGTTCTTATGTACTCTATTAATTTACATGGGTGCACGTATTTATTTATTTTTCACTTTAATTGAATTGGCAGCCCGACTGGATAAACATACTGAAATGTTACCACATCATCGGGTGCTCGCATTACAAGAACAACTATTTGGCTTCATTCTCGATGAGGTCATTAACTCCCAGGGCGAGTTCTATTTTCGAGAGCCATATTACAGCACGAATGAACTAGGGACGACTTCTACGTCATCAAAGAGCGTCAAGAAGAGTACTGCAAGAAAAGAATGAACTTTTCGGTCCATTTTGCACAATGTATATTAATTATAAACTTTGTAAATTTGGCCGGTGCATATAAAGTGTACATTATTACATGTATTATCTAATATATTTAAGCTTGTGTGATCGCTAATTATATGCTCATCCTATATGTATTTAAATTTAAACGACAAATAAAAAATCTCCTGCCAAAATATATATTTAAATATCTATTTGCGCCGCCCCGAAATGAACCAGGAGGTAAACGTGCTGCACGTCTCCACAAGCGGTTATTTAGCTGCTTGCGGAAATGACTCTCTGCAAACGGTTCGTTCCTCCAACCGCTTGCAGAGAGCCCCACGTGGCCTACAGGCCTGTCCGCGCCATCGTTCTGCGAACCGCTTGCAAAGGGGCATCACTAGCGACTTTGGGAGCCGCTTGTTATGCCCCTCGGGCATCAGTCGTGGTTGCCTGTAAGCGGTTCTTAAACCGCTTGCACAGGCCTTACGAGCCGCTTGGGTTAGGGCGATCCGCAGTAGTGGGTGGTGATTTAAAATTTCCTTTGGAACAAAAATTAGCGAAATTCACGAATTCGCCGAAATAAAAATCGCTGTTTCCTAGGCTCGACAAAGCAGCAAACCGGTTGTTCTTTACGGCGATAAAGTATGTCACCGCGAACAACCAGGTGGCATGCTTCAAGCGAATTGAAAAAAAAACAAACTTTGTTGTGGTACGCCTTTTCGATGTCTGATCACATTACTACGTGTTAAGTTGTTTACTATTCAACGCCCGAAGGACACACTTTTTTGATGTTTACGTCGCCGTTAACTTTTGGAAGAAAACAAAGATGTCACTGTTAATTGCTAAGATGTTTACGTTTTGGAGGAATACTGCGATTAGGTAGCCTGTGGTTTCGTAATTAGTTCACGTTTTTCTAGCGCAACACTAGAAAACACAAATGTTAGCCAGAAACAAATTTAAAATATCAATCCTTTTTTTAGGAAAAGACAGGTGAACTGCTTTAAATTAATTTAGTAGAAAAAGCTACTGGGTTAAAATTTAGGGGGAGGTTTAGACTTCCTTATTACAAAATCGGCGCCTGCCACCCCCCAAAGGCGCTGGACCTTCAGGATCAAATTGAAGAAGGTCATCCGCGGCAGCTCCTTCAAATTGAAAATGCAATTGTTCCTTTTAAGTCAGAGATGACATAAGGTTGCTAGCACGACCGATACTAGGCCCATGGTAAGGTTGGGTTGCAGGATGTTCTCGGCCCACCAGGCGGTGAGATTCTCAGTTTGGGCCCATGCAGAGCGGAGAAGGCGTGGGGCGTTGAGCCTGGAAGTCAGAAGATCTCAAATGGGGGGAGCAGGGACACTCGAGGTAAAGGTGTTCCGGGGTCTCCAGGCATTTGTGGCAAAGGGCGAGGAAGTAATTATTCGGCAGTCTCCTACGCAGTAGGGCACAAGCAGTCATGACTCTCCATTGGAACAATGTCCAAGCAAATAGCTTGCTCTTGGAGGGTGCCCACCGCTTCCAAATTATCACTAGCACTGTGTCTGTCTAAGATGTCCTTACAGTGAATTGCATGTGGTATGCTGAGCGGACAAAGAAGTTCCCGTCTACGAAGAAACGCTAAACTACTGGTACGGTCCACCCTATCCAACAAGATGAGGCACGATCTGCTAGAGGCGGATTTGGCTAGCCAAAGCCAACACAATCGGAGGGCTTGGCTGAAATTCTTTAGGTCGAGCACCCCGAGCTCCCCCAACGGTAGCCGGGGAGCAGATGAGTTTCCAGTTGACACGACACCCGCCCATCGCAACATTGTCATGTCAGCAGCAAAGCTAGGAGTGCCACAGTTTGTCGATTGTCTGAAGGACCGAGGTAGGCAGGGAGATCAATGAAAGGGCATAGGATGGTAGGGTCAAGAAAACTGACTTGAGCAAGGTGATTCTACCCTCTTTTGAAATCATTTGCCCTCGCCAAGCTACGGAACGGCCAGCGATCTTGTCAATTAGAGTTTGAAAGTGGACGTGCTTTAGCTTCTTAATGGCTAGTGGGAGGCCAATGTACATGATGGGGAAGGACGTTCGTCGCGCGAGCAGGTCGATGAGAATGTTGTCATGGTCAAACCCCCTGCAGTTGATAGGCACGACCTGACTCATTTTGAAGTTGGTGCGGAGGCCAGAGATTGCGGGAAATCGTTGTAGGATATGGGCTAGTGCCGACATCTCTTACTTGATTGGTGCCACAAAGATTGCAGCATCATCATTGTAGAGCAAGATACGTAGGTTTGCCGGGATGCCTTGAAGCGGTGAAAGGACCCCTCGTCGGTGGCAATATGCAGATGACGTAGCAAGGGTTCAATTGCAAGGTGGAACAGGGAGGGGGGCAACAAGTCCCCCTAGCGGGGCCCTTTACGGTGGATGATGAAAGGGTCCGAGGAGCCATTGAGGAGGATTTGGGAGGAGGAGTACCGTATAGAGGAGGTGATCCTATTCCTCCACTTATCGCTGTTGGCGATTCTTACACTCTCAGAAAATAATTTGCAAGTGGACGGATATCGCTTCTAGTTTGCACCCAGGAGTATTCCAAGGTATCGAATCCATAAGAAACAAGGAAAAATGATAATTCGAATTATTTATGTTACTTATGTACTAGTTAGCTAATTAACGGGGGCAGGGATAAATGATATAATAGGACCGATGACACACACACAAGGGTATAAAAGAATAAGTTAGGCAGATAGTTGGGAGGACAACGAGAAGAGTATAAAGTTCCTTAATAGTGCAATCGATTATCTGGTTGAGCTAGCGGATATGAGTTTGGTGGTTTATTTTAAGAATTTCGTTGGAGCTCAGCCGATTCACTACCACTCGCTATCAGTTAAGAACATCAAATGGTTATGACCACCTCTGATTGGGCCCTACTAGTCTAGTTCCTAACTAAGTAGATTACGCGTGAGATAAATCTCGGATGGATATGGCTGTCACCACCAATCACAAAGTACGTTGGAATGGGTGTAAACCAAGTCAGTAATAGTCTCAGACACCACATCTCCTACTAAATCCGACCACTCCTCCCTGGATCCTAGGAAGGCGATTCAAGTCCAACACTTAGGCTATTCTAAGCATATGAGAATGAACACAGACAAGGAATCGGATGAACTTAATCAACCGGTCTAATAATACACACTTCCCACTTAATCAACCGGTCTTAGACACCACATCTTCTACTAAGTCCGATCACTCCTCCCTGGATCCTAGGAAGGCGATTCAAGTCCAATACTTAGGCTATTGTAAGCATACGAGAATGAACACAGACAAGGAATCAGATGAACTCAATCAACCGGTCTAATAATTCACACCTCCCACTTAATGTGAATATGCTTAGCTCAGATAATGAAAGACACTTATATTATAAAAGCAAAGTGTTACAAAAGTGAAATGATACAAGAGCTATTACCCGAATTCCTGAAGACGATTCTCCTAGCTATTGGTGTTTGATTTTTCATATTTTCTGTGGAAGGAGTTTTGAGGAGATTTTTGGCATAGTGCTTTACAACTGATTGGTAAACAGGAACAAAAATTCCCAAAACTCCTTCCATAGAAAATACGAAAAATCAAACACCACGAGCTGTTTAGAACTTCGAATAGAATGTTTGGGGCTCGGTTTTCACCTCATAGCTCCCAAACGGGGAAACCAGTGGACTTCAGATTTTTACCACAGATGGGTATGTGAGTCCCGCATCTTTTCCAACTGGAATCATCCCAAAATGATGTTTCAATATTTTTCAAAAAATCTTTTACAGACTGCTATGCGGATGAATGTTTCTGGACAGATTAGCAACAAGTCAGGAACTTGATCTCTTGCCTCTCATATGGTTGCAGAGTGTGTATCAAATCATATTAGCAACCTCGAGACATCATAGACCACCAATAACCAGCAAGAAATCATCCATGTTCGTCAGAAAACAAGAGCTCCAAAATGTAAAACAAAAATAAGAAAAACTAGGAGCAAATCAATGCAAGATACTCATGAAGAAGAATGATTTCATTGCATAGAAGTTGGGGATTACAAACCACACTCTATGTGGTCACAAGCACTCTAAGTGCCACCCAAAACAAACCCAACTCACCCTCTCTATTTCTAAAATTTTCAGCTCTCAAGGGATGAGGAGGTGCTGCCCTCCCCCTCTATTTATAGCTCAAGGGTGAGATGCCTTAAACCCTAGAGCCCATCTCCACCCTTCCTTTGAGGATGAGTGGTGCACAACTCACACAATACAAGACACACTGCCGAGAGGTAATATTATCCACATATTCCTTCCGGAAATATCTTTGTAGCTTGCTCTGTCGCCAGCCCACTCCAGGGCCCATCGGACAGATCAACTTCGCCACCCGGTTAACGACGCTGCAGCCTCTAGCTGCCTTGGATTCCTTGCCATAGATAAGCTTCTCCGGTACACCATCTCATGTGATCGCCAAGTCATCGAACCTGGTTGCTTGCACGCCTCCGAACGCACCAGCATCCAGCTATCCCCGCAAAGCTTCAGCCACGAACCTGTCGATACCTGCATCACTGAAGTGAACACACACGAAACCAAAACACCTTACTGTTGACGGTCCTTATTTGCAATATTTTATATACTTTTGACCATCAACATATCTACAAAATAAATAAATTCAAACTACATCGAGGCTAACATTAATGAGTTCCACGAGTTTTGGTGTAATCTCATGTTTTGCAGGAATACACAAGAAAAGACGATTTATCGGCCGTATGCAAATCGGACGGAAGATGGAGTTTGAATTAAACATATTTTAAAAAGTCATCAAATGGCAAAATGGACTACACCATGATGAAGAGCTCGTCGAGACGATCGAAACACATATATTATTTGCTATATTTGGAGCTCGGATGAGGGAGAATAGAGTTCCGGAAGACGATGAGCCAGACCGGACCAGACTAGGCAGGCCGGCCAACCCAAATCTGGGCCGGCCGACCCAAGCCAAGTCGGCCGGCCCCTTCTTTTGGTCAATTTGCCTCGGTTTTTCTCCCACATGCTAAGAAACACACCTAGAGGCCATCCCAGCCATCCATGTGAGTCGGTTTTGATCCTAAGGACGAGATTGCATTGGAGAGGATCCATGGACCCACCAAGATGGCGGTTTTACCGGGTCCAACTACCAAAACCGACATTGGGAATCAATCTATACCGTCCATAGAGCATCCCATGCGAAATTGAGGGCGTGGATCGAAAGTTGGTGGGCCGGCCGACCCACTAGGCCGGCCAACCCCCCTTCGGATGCCCCTTGGATTCTCCTTTGGAGGGGGGTTGTGTGACACTTGTCCCTACACGTGGCACTAGCTCACTCTCTCCGGCACACTATAAAAGGAGGTGTTCACCTTCATTTGATGTTATGGAGAAGAGGGGAACAGAAGAAATCAGCTCTATGTTGTCCACTTAGAAATGTAGAAGTAGGGAGAGAGGAGAGTTGAGTGTTGGGGAGACGTCGGAGGTGTCGGCTCTCTTCCACCTTATGCTCCGGAGCCGACTTGGGTGCGAGTTCAGTTTCGCTCTAATGTTCGGTAACACTTAGCTCAATTCTTTGTTGAGTAAAGCAAAGTTCTTTCATATACATGATTACTCTGTTGGTATTAGGCTCGTACTATTCCTTGAGTGCTAAGATCTTTGTGCTTAATTGTTCGCATTGAAATTAGTATAAAAGGTAGTAGGGGTGCGTATTGAAGTGACGACCTCGATACGTATTACTGCTAGGTACAAACGTGGTGTTTGGACTAGTTATTAGCCGGTAGGCACCTGCTTCAACGGACATGTGGTAGCCTGGTAGGTAATAGGTGGTGGCAGCCCTATTATCCGGCTTAGACTTTGTGAAATCCTCCCCGTTAGTTGCAGACCAGTTGAGCCCTATCGGAATGATCATAATCATTCGGGATTCCAATTCGGGATAGTGGGTGGTAGTGAATGTCGGAGATTCCAATTCCGATACAGAGTAGCAATTGTGTGTCAGTGATTTTGTATCTTTGGCTAAGTAAAAAACCCGTAGAGCCTCTCAACCCGAATTATCTTATCCCACTCCCATCATTACTGTCATTACCACCATTATCCATCCGGTCAAGTTAGATAATAGACTAAAACACTTCTTGTTCCTTGTGAAAATCGATACCTTGGAATACTCCTAGGTGAAAGCTACAGCGATATCCGTGCGCTTGCGGATTAATTCCAAAAGGCATAAGAATCGCCAACACTTACCTAACCTGCAATGTTAGTCCATCACAAAATTATCAACATCATAATCCATTCGTGACATCACAATTAGCAAGCCCAAACACACCATATGTCAGCTTATCAAATTCCATCGGACTTACGTCCGATCAAAACTATTACCTTGCCCAAGCTCAGCACAATGGTCCGGTTCCAATTCCACGGCAATTTTCACAATGCACCATTTAAAATTTTTCAAAACACTTCAAATTCCACCTTGTCAACATATATTCATCATCAAACCAGGGTACCCTCCAGATGGGTGTCAACAGTATGAAAGGCTAAGAGACTTTCTCATCACCAAGAGCTTTAAGGTCGGTAGGGTAGACAATACCCTGTTCACCAAGGTGGTCGGAGGAGACTTGTTCATATGCCAAGTCTATGTGGATGACATCATCTTCGAAAGCTCCAATGGGACAATGGTGAATAATTTTAGTCAAATGATTGTGGCTGAGTTTGAGATATCCATGATGGGCAAGCTGAACTTTTTTTTGGGCTTTCAAATCAAGCAAGTCAAGACGGGGACATTTATTTGCCAAGGGAAGTACATTATGTACCTACTCAAGTGTTTTAATATGAGTGACTGCAAGCCAATCCAGACACCAATGGAGACGAACTGCCACCTCGACCTGAAAGAAGAAGGTAACCCTGTGGACCCCAAGCTTTACCGTTGAATGGTTGGTGTATTGATATACTTGACCGCATCTAGGCTCAACATTATGTTTAGTGTGTGCATGCGCACTAGGTTTCAAGCCTCCCATAGAGAAGTGCATTTGATTGATGTGAAAGTAATTTTCACATAGTTGAAACACTCCACTAGCATAGGCTTATGGTTCCTAAGGGTGTGCGACTTGAGCTCTTCTTTGGCTATTCTGATTCAGGTTATGTTGAGTGCAAGATTGATCGCAAGAGCACTCTAATGGCCTTTCACGTCTTAGGGAGATGTCTTGTGTCATGAGCTTAAAAGAAACATACCTCTGTGGCACTATCTACCGCTGAGGCTAAGTACTCCGTGGTGCTATCTACCGCTGAGGCTGAGTAATTAACGGCAGGGAGTAGATGTGCACAACTCTTATACCTGACACAATCTCTTTATGACTTCGAAATAAAATTGGACCATGTGGTTTTTCTTTGTGATAATGACAACGCTATAAAGATAGCAAACAATACAGTCCAACACTCACGCACCAAGCATATCGATGTCAGATTTCACTTCCTTCGAGATCAGGTGATGAAGGGAGACATCGTGCTTGAGCACGTGAGGACATAAGATCAATTGGCCGACATCATTACCTAGCCACTTGATGAGGCATGGTTTTGTAAGCTAAGAAACGAACTCAATATACTAGATAGATCTAGCATTGCTTGAGCTGGCCGTGGGGCCTTGTGTGTGAACCTCGCAACATCAAATTGAATTTGACACAGCCTAGGATTTGCTTGTTATACTTGCTTTAAATCATGATTATGCGTGAACCATATGATATTGATTGCTTGATCTAGGTAGACTGTCACTTTGCTTAATGCTTACTTTAATGTAATACATTGCTCAAATTGGAATCTTAAAGCTTTTGCTAGATGTGTCATAGCCAACTGCATCTTTTTATGCTCAACACTATCTTGAATGAACTTTTGCTTTTAGTCCTAGGCTTGCTATCTAGTGTCACTTGTCTCTTGCCATGACTAAAAATGAGCAACTCTTTTGGATGTGTAGCAAATTGCAAAATATACTGAAATGTGAAATAAGGCCAAAATGGGCCATACATGTCTCACTAATGTCTCCTCAATGAGATAGTTTGCCATTGCACTAGGCATGAACTCAGGGGAAGCTGTTGATGGCCAAGATGCTAAATCCTTCAGTGTCATGCTGGGTAGCATTGTCAAAGGCCTGATACATGGCACTCACACTACAGGAATCCGAACTATTAATGTCGGCCTAATGTACTTACGCTGGCCCAAAGAATGCCGACGTAAATAATCCGGTTATTTACGTCGACCTGAGCAAACCGACATAAACAGACCTATTAGCGTCGGCCGAGCTGACGTAAACACAGGTATCAGTACTTAGCGTCAAACATTGTCATGAAACCCTTCTTTACGTCGGCCAAGCCGACGTAAATAGGTGTATTTACGTCGGTTCATTCTGTCTTACCCTAGCAGCGCATCCAGTCCCAGTCCACTCCACTGCCACCGCCGCCATCTTGCTCCCTCCTGCCGCCCGGCCCTGACCACCGCACCGCCCGCCGTCGCCGCACCTCACCGCCTTTCCCTCGCAAATGTGCGAATTTCAAATCTTTTGAAAATACGCTCAAAAAATTATTTTTGTAAGTATGAAATTTTTGGGCTTGGTGAAGACATTGTGCAATATGGTATGCATGCTCTAGTCCTAGATTGCATTTTGTAACTTCTAGTAGTGGCATTAAACCAACTAGATACTTTAGGCCTTGTATCATATAAATCTTGCTTTAGGTCTAATATTACTTGAACATCACTTAAAGATGAGCTCTGATTGGTCTTTCTGACATGTTTGACCTAGAGATAACTTGATTGTGAAATGTGGTGATAAGTAGATTAAATTTTGTATAACTCCCAAAGCTCATGAGATAGTCTCTTGATTCCTATTTGCTCATGTTGGCTTGTCTTTGTATGCCTTTATTTGTCCTTGATGACAGTGGGGGGAGAAATATGAAATTTATCTCATGCTCTAACCTGAGTGACAAAGGGGGAAACATCAATGACAATGGTGGAGAATTTGCTTTCTTACTAGCTTGCTAGGTGGTGTTGCCTCATGTGAATTTCATTAAATTTTTTCAAGTGGCATCTTTGTATTGATCTATAGGAGGAGCTATCATAGTCTGGCATACATCTCATTTTATTCAAATTGGCCTAGTTTGCATTGTGCTCTATTGTAGATCATCAGGTGGTTTCAATACAATTCTCATAGGCACCTTATTGGACTAACCTATGGAGCTAACCCACTACACCAGAAGACATTTGCTCTGTGTTGTCTTTATAGAGATAGATTTGCAGATGTTGTTATCAATTACCAAAAAGGGGGAGATTGAAATATGAAGCTCCCAAGGGCTTGATTTATTTTGCTAATTGATGCCAACTGGACCTCAAGCGCACCGCATCAACGCTAAGGGCACTTATTTCCTAGTTCTTCCATTTTTCTTGTCTGCGTGTAGACTAGGCCCTGCAGGCCTGTGTCTATCATCTCTCTGGTTGCAGCGTCCCACTGAGCACCTGATTATGAGTCTTCATCTCTGAGTGGGTCGAGAGGGTACCTCCTAGGTTATCAGTTGGTGTGATTCGCTCGGATTCTGATCGAGTACACCTATCACGGCTCGAGAGGGTTCCGAGAGCCAGCTATCCCAGGTTTCGTAGCCACTAAGCCATCCAAAAGTCAAAATCCTCTGTGGGCACGAAACTTCCCACCAAAGCCTTTGAGCCTTCCCGCCGAGTCCACAAGTCCACAAAAGTGCCCAACTACCAAATCCTAAGGTGTGGAGAGCAAGCAGGGAGAGAGAAGAAAGAAAGACTTGGGGGATTCAGTTCCAGGCTCATCGAACTCGTTCGGTGGCCCCACCAGATGCATGCAGTGAGAGAATTAGTTGTCCGGAACTCGTGTCTGTTGGTCCGAAATATTTGCGCACACGTCCAGTGGCCAAAATTATTTTGGCCCAAATAAGGAGTCGGCGGCGTGGAGGCGGCTCGGGTCAGTTGGAGCATGGTGGCGGGTGATGCCCCAGCAAAATAGGCGGCGGTGAGTGTCAGAGGGGATTCCAGGGGGAAGGGGATATGCTCACCGGGCGGCTTACTTGTGGCAACATGGCGAACGGAACACAGAGAGGAAAGCAAGAGAAAGAAGAGACGTGGTGGGGTCAACGGCAAGCAAGTTGCGGGAAGAGGACAAGGAGGTAGGCCGGCATGAGAGGACGGGTGGCGTGGTCGGCATGCCGGTGAGTTGTGTGGTGTAGGAGCATCGGGTCGTGGAAGAAGACAAGCAGGAAGAAAAAGAAAGAAAAAGGGAAGAAGAAAAGAAAAAGAAAGAAAATGAAGAAACAGAAAAAGAAAAAGAAAAAAGGGAAGGGGTGGGGTGGGGCCCACTGACAAGGAAAATTTCAAAATTTTATTTTAAACAAAAATCTCAACTTAATATAATTGTATTAGTTTAAATTAATATAATTTTTATTAAAGCTTAAATCAAAATATTAAGTAAAATATATTTGTAATTCTTTTGTAAATAATTATTTTTCTCATTCAAAGTATGTTTTCCAAAATTAGAAGAAATAACCATTGTATTCAAACCAAAGATTAATTACCAAAATATTCTTTCCATTTTTTGGCAAACAATTATTTTGAAAATTTAAATTCAAAATATTATTTTTAACAAAATATGATTTTGGCTTTTGTAAGGATTATTTTAAAATCCAAAATGTCAAATATAGTTTTTAGAATATAACCAGCACATTTTAAAAAATTATTTTTGAAAATTCTTGCACATGAAATATGAATGCCATGCTGTAGGATTTTGAAAATGGGACAAAGTGGTCGAAGGCGGACGAAGAAAGCGGGGTGAGAGCTATAGAGTTCTCCCAAGTTGGGGTGCAGAACATTCGGTCAAGCCTGACCAACATTGGATTGGTTTGCTCATTGCTCCAGCGAATCGTCTGCTGAAAAGGTGAAGCTCACGGAGATGATAATTGTCTAAGATGCTCCGGAAGATGTTCATAAGTCAGTGGTTTTGGTTGAGATCATTCTTATTGGAAGCCTTGTAGATGAGATCGATGTCCCCCATGATCAACCAAGGTTTCTGGACAGTGTCAGCGATGGTTTGGAACTCATCGAGGGTGGCTTCATTCTCCGAGTTAGACTAAGAGGGGCGATAGATGCTAGTGATGACCCAAGATTGGATCGAGTAGGTGCAGGTGACATTGATAGTGATGGAGTTGTGCAGGAGCAGATCATCGGTTATTGAGATGGAGCTGTCATCCCAGAGTAGAAGAAGGCCCCGTGGGTCCCGACAGTAGGGAGCTGAATGGAGCCGTAGAGCTTATGAGCACCGATTTCCACATGGGTCAGAGCCCGAGAGGGAGGGAGCTTGGTTTCTTAAAGGGCCAGAATATACAAGTTGTGAGAGTAGACGAGGTTGGCGATGACGTCTTGCTTGACAGCGAAGTTGAGACCACGAATGTTTTAGGACACCATCTTCATGGGAAACTAGGTGAAACAACAAGCCGAGGGATCCAGTGAGGTCTAAGCAGGTATCTCCTACTCAATAGAGGACATACGCACAGCAGGCAGTCTAGGGACGGCTTGTCAAGATCACAGTTCAGACACGATGATGATTGCAAAGCCATCCATCGGTGAAGAGAAAAGGACGGTGAGCTATGAGGCGATGTCATCCACTTCGCCCAAGCCTTGCGGGACTTTCCCTAGTTTCCGCGCCAGGACGACCTGTGCTCTGCGGATAGAAGGGACCGTAGAGGCACCAGGGTGGAGCGGTGGCATTTCGGAGGACGCGATGCGGGAGCTGCGTCGAGTGCTGTAGGAAGAGGCTACCCGACCACGCGCACCACGGCCACGGCTGCATCTAGGCCGAGGCCCCAGCACCGGTGTGCATTCAAGGAGGGCTGTTGAATGAGCATGGATACTCTAGCGACGAGCGTGTGGACCCAGGAGTGAGGTGGCAGGGGAGGAAGGCCAGCTTCAATAAGCATCGGATCAACGGGGGATGAAATTGGTGGACATCGGGGGCATTGACCAGGTCCAGCTTGGGAAACGAGGAGAGCAGCGACAGCAAATGCGAAGGCGAGAGGCAGCGGCTTCCCTGTGAGAGCGATGCGGAGCTGGCACGGTGAGGTGAGGGGTACGTGGTAGAGGAAAACATGGGCGAAGGTGGCGTGGAACTCGCTGGAGAGGTGCTGTTGGGCGCGCACGATGAGGCGAAGGAAGGGCGAGCGCAGCGGGGAAGGGTGCCGCAGGCGCGGTGAGCATGGCGAGCCCGACGAAGAAGGAACCGCCGATTGCAGTGAGGTCACGTGACAGCACGGGGAGAAGGATCGCCGAAGCGCTGGAGAGTGAGAGAGAACGGGCTCCGTGGCAACGGCAGGCATGGTTGAGCCGGGCGACTCTAGAGGTAGGCGTAGCAGCAGCGGCAGGGGAGTCGGCTGTGCGGGTGGATTCGGCTGGTCGTTAGGGCTGATCCTGGGCCGGCGCTTCGCCGGCACGGCGGGAGAGGCACGCAGCGTCAAAGCCAGCGCTGTCCTCCTCGCCATCAGTGCCGTTGCGCCAAAGTACTGGAAGCAGGGAGCGGCAGGGCAGCTCGGGCATATAGCGATGAATGAGGGACTCACCTGCACCGGAGAGCTGTGCACGACTTTCCATGAAGCCGGCTACCAGAGCTAAAGGCCGACCACTGGCTGCCCACCCTCGATGCGGGCAAAGACGACAGAGATGTCTTCGATGATTGCGACGTGGATGAGGACTCAAAACTTAGATCGGCGGGGCAGGCGCTGCTGGGGTATCGCAGAGGGTGCGAACAGCGCGAGCCGGCGACACTGGAAGGCTCCAAGACTGGTGCTGGGTCAACGAGCGAGAGCTCAGCCTCTAGGGGATCGAAGTAGTGTCATGGGTCCAAATCCAGATCAGGAACACCGAGGTATCAAAGCGGTGGCACGATGTATTATTGACGAGATGGACGCATCCGCAGTGGATGGGAGATCCTCCAGGACGAGACGGACTCAAAGGCGTAGGGCACTGGAGTGGTGAGCCACTTGAATGTTCTCCGAAAACACAGTGAAGATGAAGTCACGACCCATGTGGTGGAAGGAGTGGCGCGCGGCGACGAGCCTTGCCTACTCTGGGAAGGCCACGAGGAAGCGGTGGCCGAAGGTGAGGGAGACGTGGACATCGCCGAAGGTGACGACAACATGGACACCTATTGCCCTAGCAATGGTAACGCTGTTTGGGTTTGGGCCGCCCGCAACCACGAAGGACAGTGCATGGAGATGGAGATCGACAGCGGCCGAGCGGATGGCAGGCGTGACGTCCACGCAGGCACGAACAGAGGAGGGTCAACGAGATGCGAGGGCGGAGCATTGGAGCGGCAAAGGCTGTGGCCAGGAGGTGGGTGGGCAGAGGTAGGGGCAGGAGACCGGAGCGACAATGGCAGGAGCGATGGCCAAAGCGGAGGCAACGTGTGCCCTTAATGGGGTCACGGCACACCGCCACCACGTGGTCGAGCGCGAGGCACCGGAAGCAACACTGATATCAATCTTGTACCGTAGAACAACCAAAACACCTCTACCATCCTCATTGTAGCATCATTTTACACCATGCACATTAAAAATAGACATCGGCTTTCCAAGCTAGGAACTAGAAGTTGCAGATCCTATCAACTCTAGGCCATATGTGGCAAAGGCACACGCCTAATGGAGTTAGTATTGTACATTGAACATCTATGCATGCACAAGAAATAATCTATTTAATTTCCTCGTATAGATGGAGTGGTAGTCGTGGCTTTGCTTCCAAGACCAAGGGCTTGGCCAGTTGGAGGCTTGTGGCTGCTTCTTGAAGCTCAATCTTGTCTGCACCCTCCAGCATGCTCCAGGTAAACCCTTGCAGGAGCCTTGCGAACAGCATCATTGTGATGGACGTGCCGAGCGACACCGCAGGGCAGCCGCGTCTACCTGCGCTGAACGACAGAAACCGCAGCTCCGGCTCCGCGAGGCCCACATCCGAATCGTTCAGATGCCGCTCTGGTCGAAACTCGAGAGGTTTTTCCCAGACTTTAGGGTTCCGGCCGAGCCCGATCCGGCTTAGCATGACATGGCTGTTCTTGGGGACGAAGTAGCCGGCGATGGTTGTGTCGGCCATCGCCACATGTGGCGGGTTCAGCGGGTGGTACGGGTGGATGCGGAACGCCTCCCGGATGCATGCCTTGAGGTATTGAAGGTGGCGAATGTCAGACTCCTGCACAAGTCTTTCCTTGCCGACGACCGCGTCTAGCTCGTCCATTGCTTTGCTCATCACGTGCGGCTTGTTTATCATTTCGGCCAGTGCCCACTCCACTGCATTCGACGGATTGTCTACTGTTGCCAGAGTAATCTCCTGCGTACATATACAAGGTTGCAAGGTCATATATATGTTATCAGAGTAATCTCCTGCGTACATATACAAGGTTACAAGGTGCAATTTTTGTACAAATTTGCTATATATCAATTATCTATTTTTATTCGTTAATTTTCTATGTCTCGTTACCATGTATATTTGTTATTTTGTAGATGGTCCCGTATGTTATTTACTAGCGTAAATGCGTCTGTTCAATTTTTTTCTATTTTTAAACGACCAGTAGAGAACTATTATGATAAATAAAATGATGAAAAGGAGAACTATAAAATCTTACAAGAGCTTCTGCCTTGATCTCGTCGACTGTCAAGAAAGGCTTTCCTTGTGCATCCTCCAGGGAGACCAGCACGTCAAGAAAATCGCCAACATCTCTCCTCTCACCGCCTTCCCTGAGAACCCTCCATTCTTCCATCCTCTCCTCTACGATAGGATCATGCAACCTACTGAACGTCTTCATCAGGCCATTGACAACCTCTTCATGGCCTTCAATGTCGAGGCCGACCAATGCCGGGAAGTAGTCGGACACGCAGAAGGCGCCGAGGTAGTCCAGCGCCGTGAACACCGCGCGGACATGCGCCTCCTCGTCCCGGCCAGGGCCGCCGGCAGCCATGGCCGGAGCTTCGTGGAAATGCCTCCGGCCAAATACGAGCTTCCGGATGGTGTTCCCGCAGAAGTGCCTCCCGACATGGCGCACGTCCACGGTGCAGCTCGGCTTCTTGCTGCCGCTACTGCTGCTATTGCATAGGGTGTAGAGGTGGTTGACGAGGTGGTCGGCCTCCTCGGCGCGGCGGCCGTGCAGCTTCCGCTCCATCGTCGGCGAGAGGATCTCCGAGGCGAGCACCCGCCGCATCTTCTTCCACTGTTCTCCCATCGGCGACATGATGGTGTTCTTGTAGCCAATGCTCAGCGCCCGCGCCGCAAACGACAGCGGCCGGGAGGCGAGCACGGCGTCGTTCTTGCGCAGGACCTCCCGGGCCATCGCCGGCGAGGCGATGGTGATCACGTGGACTGGCCCCAGGCGGAGGGACAGGATGTCCGTGTCCATCTCGGCCAGCAGGCGGTGGATCCACCGGAACACCGCCGGCTTGTTCGTCAGCAGCTGGTGCATGTTGCCGATGAAGGGCAGGGCGGCCGGCCCTGGTGGCAGCTTGTGCAGCTTCCATTTCTTGGAAGCTACTCTGTTCTTCCTATAGAGTAGAGCAATGAGCAGCACGACGAACATGGTTATGATCAGCATAGTGAAGACACTGTTCATGTTGGTTTCTTGGTGAAATTTGGTTCAAGCTACTAGACTGACCATTTGGGTTATTTATAGCGGTATTTGTTTGGTTTGCAGGAGACGACAGTAATGTTGAAAGGAACAGTGGGCTAACCGTTGGATATCTAGCACGTGCATGAATGGTTGCTCGAAAAAAAAAACATATGCATGTATAGGCAGTAGGCCCCACTCGAACAAATGATGCGAGCACGTAAAAGGGAGCGAGCTGGTCGATGGCATCTCTTCGGTTCACTTGAGCGCCAAAAGATGGAACAAAACGACCTTATCAGACATGAAATGATGTTTGGTTTGAGGAATGGGATGGTGAATTGACTCCCAACTTGTTTGGTTTGAGTAGTGGAATGATTTCATCCATCACCATCCCATCTAACAATTAGTTTAAAATAAGAAATGGTATCATTCCACCAAATTCATGGGATGATCCCATTCCACTTAGGATGAGGTGGCTCCTCAAACCAAACACCCCCTTAGTAGTCTGGTTGTTGATGTGCATTGGAGGATGCGCCATGCATGGATGTTAGAAGGAAAAACGACAACAAATCAACTGGTAATCACGTTCGAAAAGAACACTAAACCATCTTCTTCTATATTTCTTGCCCAATTATACTATTCATGCACTAAAACTTTTTCATACCCAAATACCACTTGGACTATGTTGACAGTCGCTATATCACTCTTATATATTTACTCCCAATTTTCCAATATTCATAACCTTATTTCTAAAGTAATAGTTTCATCTGCATCAATCTTCGTCTTTACGGCTTTTAAGCCAAAGGATGTAATATTTTTTTAGTAATATTACCTTGCATCATTATAAGGATTCTTATTGGGTAGTCGTGTACTCAATATACTAACTACGGATAAATTTGTATTCAGGAGAAGAATTAGGTCCAGTCAATCATCAGGATCAGAAGGATTCTGTCCCTACTTCAATGAGGATTAGTTGACGCCCAAAGGTTGGATTGGAGCATTATCATACTTTTATTTCCGTTGCATATTTGAATTTTCGCACTCTTATATATTATAAACAGTATTATGTTATCTTTAAATCAAGCTATTGTAATAAGTAGTTGTGAACAATTACTTTTGCATAACATGCAATTTCTCTTAGTTATTTGTAACTGTGTGTTGATGTTGAACAAACTGTCACTCACAAGTTGCAAGCATTGATCTCTCGGACTAGCAATCGATTGTGAGTGGATTCTTATGAAGTTGGGATCGCAACAGAATTGAGGGCTGGTCCACCGCAGTTTCTTTATCCAGGGAGAGAGAGGATAAAGAAGAAAATAAATAGGGACTGGAATTTGGGCCTATGTTTAAATAATATTTCTAGAAAAAATGTGATTGACTTATTGGTAGGTTGTTGCTTTTTAGATTTATGACACACACTCAACTAATTATCATAGCGAACAAAAAGACAAGCACACATGCCAAAATATTTCAGAAGTTCAACAAAATATCCAAATGTAGGTAACGTAAAAACATACCAATCAGGTTTCTATATAAAACAATAATCAATGATTGAAAAATTAATGTAAGCATACCTATATAAGTTTTTTCTTCAATATGAAATAACTAAATTTACAATTTCGAATTAATTGAGAAAATAGTGTATAAAGTTGACCCTTCAAAAACCAAGTTTCTAGCAAAATGAACAACAATCCCATTCGATCAATGAAAATTTTAAATACTTCTTGTTAGCCTATATCCAATACAAAATAACTAAATTTACACTATAGAACTAAGGGGAAGAATAGTGTAAACAAACTGGAAAAGCAGTTGACAGCTTAAAATCTTAAATGCAGCCACTTGCACGTTAGCAAATCTGGAAAAAAAAAATGCCATGTACATGTGTCCGTCTGCGTGGCAATATTTTCCACGTGGGCAGTTTTCTTTGGATAAAACCGTCCTTAAAACCGTCTAAAGGAGGTATCCGAATCACTTGCAGCTGTGGTGCACATACGCGGTTTCTTTGGCTATAGACGGTGAAACGTCTTGTAAATGTGATTGCAAAGTAGACATTTTTTTTTATTAGACGCATCCGGGAAGTAAGATTTGTTTTCGAGACCATAGCAAAGTCGACACATTCGGAAAATAAGATTTGTTTTCGAGACCATAGCAAAGTCGTTGCCTTCTAGAGTCTAAACAATGGATCATGTCAATACGTCCACAATAAAATTCAGGATTTGCATGCCATCACGCCCGATCGCCAAGTCATTCCCTTGCAGTTTTTAAACAATGAATACTCATGGTCGCATGGCATACAAAAATCGTTGCTTCGGCAGCTTCCTTCACGCGTCCATCGTTCGCCATACTAAGGTCTTACTATTACTAGGGGCGAGAGGCTGGCCGCTACCGCTGACTTCGGTGATAGCACTCTTGCCTTTATCGTCCTCATCAAATCTTTCGTTTCCGTGGCATAGTTCCACTATCGTGATTGTTAAGCATCAGAGACACAAAGGAAATTACATCAAGTTACATTAAAATAGAATATACATCTTAGTCACTTCTAGGGAATGGATCTTCTATCTCGGCACATCATTTCTGTTTAACTACAAACCGGGACTGATATTAACATCACTCCTGGTTCAATAGAAGCAAGGCCGCAAGGCACCTGTCAGTCTCGGTTGATACGACCAACCGGGACCAACAGGTCATTTCATACCACAAACAAACATCGGTATTACAAACCGGATTGATATTGGGCTCCGATAGTTGGTGCACTTTGCTCTAGTCATAAAAGGTTCGGTTGGTGTTACCAACCGGGACAGATATTGGGCTCCGATAATTGATGTATTTTCCAGTCACAAAAGTCACTGCCAGCCTGCCGGGTCCACTGTCATCTTCTCGTTGCCGCCCTGAGAGCTAAGGGACCTCGCTACATGCGTTGAGGAAGTAGCGGATACCGGAGCTACATTCGGCGCCGTGCTAAGCAAGGAACTGTGAGGAGTGGGGACCGGAGCCAAGTCTCTCTTCGCTGCGCTATGGGCGGTTAAAAGGGGATCGAGCCGCGCTCATGTCGCCGCCGCACTGACCGCGTTGACACCGCCTCCCCGGCCACGCCGCTGAGGGAAGAAGCTGACGGAAGAGACAATAACCGCTCTCATTATTGCCGCGAGTGCATCTGATAGACCTATAAGATTGTGAGAATTCTATCTAGCCATAACAGCGAAATCTACCTATTACGCATGATAGTAACCTACGCACGAGGTAAGAGGTCCGTGCTAGAGCACGATAGAAGTCTAAGCGAAGAATGTACTGATAGCCTAAGAGACTAACTAAGCCCAAATGCACCGCAGATGCAAATGCAGGGAAAGCAATAAAGATATAGTACATATAGTACAATAGTTAGCTCCCCGTCATGATAGGCTTGCTAAGCTCACCACCCCCAAGTTTCCCCTGAGGAGCTTCAAACCAAGCCTTGTCCTGCGGCATGATGAAAATATCAGCCAGGTGGTGACCAGTGTCCACAAACTGTAAGACTATATCACCCTTCTTTACATGGTCTCTACGAAAATGATATCTTAGATCAATGTGTTTTGTTCTAGTGTGTTGCCCTAGGTTTTAGCAATGTTGATTGCAGAGATGTTGTCACAAAAAAGTGGCATACTTTCATGAACCAACCCAAAGTTCTTCAACGTAGAGCACAACCAGATCACCTGACTGCAATAGTTTAGCAGTGGCGATGTACTCAGCATCAACAGCGTATTGTGCTACACTCAACTACTTCCTAGAGGACCAAGAAATAGGAGAAGTGCAAAAGAATTCACAATTGCTAGAAGTGCTCTTCCTATCTATCCTACAGGCAACAAAGTCCGCATCTTAGAATGCTTGAGAGATAGACAAGAGGCAGCAGAAAACCAAAGCCAAAAGTCTGCAGTCACACAAAGATAGTGGAAAGATCAGTTTCACTGTCTAAAGGTGAGACACTATAGGTGAAGCCTGAAAGAGGGCATAAAGACATACATCAAACTGTATGTCCGGCTGAGAGGAGTTGAGGTAGAGCATGGAGCCGATCATGCTACGAAACTCCTTCTGATCTACCGGTTCATCATTTTCATCAGGCCCTATGGCTATGGTGGTCGCCATCGGAGTAGAGACCAGCTTGCAATCAGACATCGCAAACCGACTCAGCTGCTCTTTGGTGTATTTGCTCTGGTGAAGAAAATTGCCCTCCGGTGTATGTCTAAACTGAAGCCCAAGAAGAAATTGAGTTCTCCCATCATGCTTATCTCAAATTCCGAGCTCATCACTTGCGAGAACTCCAAAACAAGAACTGCAGAGGAACCAACAAAGATTATATCATCCACATAGACTTGTACTAGGATGAAATCAACACCAATCCTACAGGTAAATAAGGTCCAATCTACCATACCCATCACAAACCCATTGCTCACCAGGTAAGTTTTGAGTCTCTCATACCTAGCCCTGGTGTCGGGGATAAAATCACGGCCCATTGCCATGGCCTACTCTCTGACGGCCCAATCGAACAGCCTACTAGGGCCCAGCTCCCTGGAAGGTTCTATCAGGCCCATATGCATCCTGCAGAACAGCCCTTGGCTGGCGCGATGCGTAATGGCCAAGGAATCGTGTTTGAGTCCGTGTCGAACAAGAGTTCTGCATGGCTACGTGAAGACCCGGACATTGGTTTCCCGGATTGGAATAGAAGTCGTGATCCCCAAGAATTGGAGTTTACCTTATCTATCTCGGGATGTATTTGGCAAGTCGAGTTCGTTACGATCTCGTAGTTAGCCCGGCCCGATATTCCCTCGGTGGGTCGGTTTGCTCTGCACTATATAAATAGGGCCTCTACGGCGTGTAGAGGGCACGAGTTTTAGGTCAAGCCATCACCTGATCTTTGCATCATAGCACATTGCTTCCTGTACACCCATAATCTCGCCGAGACTTGTTCGTCTCGTCGAGCCACCTCTTGTAATCATCTTGTAGAGGTCTCCGGATATGCCCCGGAGATGATCTCTGGTCGAGCTCCCGTCATTGACGATGAATACGGAACCGACGATCTTTACGATGGTTTAGATCTATCGGATTCCAAGGCTATGTCGGTCGATTCTTCCTGTGGTGACACAGTGATGACGCCGTCTAGCGCGCAGACGCACGGCCACCGCGTCGTTAACATGGCCGGCGCAGGAACTTCGCAGAATCCAGCGCAGGTCGTGGCGGCCGAAGAGATCGAGCGGGTCAATTCTGCTCGGCACCAAGTTGGAGTCGCACAATCTGCTCGCGAGCAAGAAATTGTTCGCAGCACTTTCGACGAATCCATCAACCAAACCTTGGCGCAGATCCGCGATCAGCTCAAGCGTCAGCGACGCGATCCGCCTCGCGCGCCTACGCCAAGACCCCCGGCAGAAGTTCAGCCTGTCCGAGTGCAATCCCCGCTTGCCCGGACTCCAATCGGGCAAGACGCGGATACTTCAGGGATCCCAGGACCAATTGAGCAGAGTCGGGAACGGCTCCAGGCCCTGGCGACCGTAATCAGATCCGCTCACCAGGACAATCTCGTCCTCGTGAGCGATGAAGTGGCTACTCACCTTGAGAAATTGGCCGAGGGCCTTAAGTCTATAGGTGAGGCCTCATCCGGGCAGCATGGTGAGCCTGTCCGGGTGGATTCGGACAGTGAGCGATCCGATCGATCGCGTGACCGCCGTCACCGTCGGCGACCACCGCCCACGAGCAAACCGTCGTGGTCGCCGCCGCCGCCAAGTCCCCGTAGTCATCGTGACCACAGGGGCAGCGTGCGTCGGCGGCGATCACACGACGATCCTCGAGGAGCGCGTTGTCGCAACCACGAGGAAGGAGCGCGGGGGCTTATCACGGCGAGAATTCCTCCAAGCAGAAACCTCCCGCTCAGCAAGGGTTCCCCCGACCAACAGGACCAACGTCTTTTCAAAGCTAGGTTCTGCCGGGGAAGGTGGCCGGTCTTATGCCTTGGGCTGCAGGGCTTTCTCTGACGAGCTTCGCTCCGTTCGGTGGCCCTCAAAGTTCAAGCCCGGACACATGGAGAGGTACAACGGGACCCAGAACCCAGAGGAGTTCCTTTCCATCTACGCTACGGCCATCATGGCGACCGGAGGAGATGAGCTTGTCATGGCCAACTACCTTCCGACTGTCCTTGAGGGCGCTGCTCGGACGTGGCAGTTTAATCAGCAAGAGGGTTCCATTAGCTCTTGGAACCAGCTTTGTGACGCTCTGATTGCTAATTTCCAGAGCTGTTACGTGCATTTGGGCAAGGAGGATGATCTGCACCAGATGATCCAGATGAACGGGGAGACCCTCCGCAACTTTGTGAAGCGTTTCATCAAGATCCGCAACACAATCCCGAACATCTCGGACGAATCTGTTGTCCGCGCCTTTAAAAACGGAGTCCGCGATGAGCGGCTCACCCAGGATCTTGAGATCAATGAGACCTGGACTGCCAACGACCTGTTCAAAGCGGCTGATCGCTATGCCAATGCGGCAGAACACGTTCAGTATAAGAAGGCGTTCGACAAGGGCGAGCTGCCCGCCCAGCCTGGTGTGGAGGAGAAGAAAAAGAGTAGTAACAATCCTGGTGACAAGAAGTCCCAAAAGAAAAGGAAGGGTGATGCGAACAACACTGTCGCCGGCATAGATCGCACACCTCCTCCCAAGGATGGGCAGAAAAGGCCCAATAATAACTATAAAGGCAAGAAGCCCGCCCAGGGAGGCAACCAAGGGAAGAAAGGTCCAAGTGACCGATATTGCAAGTTCCACGCCACTGTAGGAGCTGGGCTGCAAAGCTCGAGGATTTCTACAACGGCAAGGGCTCAATGCCTACCCTGCCCGAAAAAGGTGAAGCCGGTAAGGCCAAGCGCCAAACCGATGATGGTGATCGGGACGACGATGAGTATCAAGAGCCCGTGAACCAAATCGCCGTCATCTTCGGCGGTTCCTCGGCTTATACCTCTCGACGCAGCCTCAAGGAAGCTGCTCGGGAGGTCCACAACGTTGAAAAGGGCAAGCCTCAGCCCGAATCGATGAAGTGGACCGAGGTTTCCATCTCCTTCTCTCAGGAGGATTGCCCCACTGGGATGACCAAGCCTCAGAGGCTCCCACTGGTGGTCGCTCCGACCATCAGCAATGCCAGAGTTGGCCGTGTACTCGTAGACGGCGGGTGCGCTTTGGACTTACTCTCTGCTAAGGTCTTGGACGAGATGCAAATTCCTCGCTCCAAGCTTAAAGAGGTCGTGATGCCCTTCTACGGCATTGTTCCCGGAGAAGCTGTTCAGCCGTTGAGGCAGATCGTTCTGCCTGTTACATTCGGCAGTCCAAGCAACTTCCGAACAGAGTTGATCACATTCGATGTGGTTGACTTTCCCTCCGCATATAACGCGATCTTGGGCCTGCCATCTCTTGGCAAGTTCATGGCCGTGTCCCACCACGCTTATCATTGCGTGAAGATACCGGGTCCCAACGGTGTGATCACGGTCAAGGGCAACTATAAGGCCGCTCTCGATTGACGAGGTCCCTCATACCTCGTCGACCAACCGCCTCGTGGACCTAAAGCTCCGCAGACCAAGTCTGCACGCCCTAGGGTTTCCCTTCAGCCAGGGGGTGAGACCAAGGAAGTTCCGCTGTCTCTGGATGATTCCTCCAAGACAGTTCATCTGGGGGCCAATCTGGACCCCACATAGGAAAGCAAGCTCATTGCCTTCCTCCGAGCTAATGCAGATGTGTTTGCCTGGGAGCCATCTGACATGCCCGGAGTCCCAATGGAGGTTATCGAGCACAAACTGGCCGTCCGGCTGGACAAAAAGCCTGTTCGCCAGAAGCTTCGTCGCTTTTCGGAATTCAAGCAGGGGATCATCAAGGATCAGCTTGGCAAGCTGCTTGCTGCTGGTTTCATCCGCGAGGTCGATCACACTGAGTGGCTGGCCAACCCTGTCATTGTAAAGAAGAAAGGCGGCAAGTGGAGGATGTGTGTTGATCACACCGATCTGAACGCTGCTTGTCCCAAGGACAACTTCCGCGCCTCGATAGACCACCGGTCGATCTGCGACAATCTTGCCCAAATAAATTTTTGGATGCTTACTCCGGTTATCACCAAATAAGCATCTCCCCCGAGGATGAAGAGAAGACTGCCTTCATCACCCCCTTCGGCACTTTCTGCTATACGACCATGTCTTTCGATCTGCGCAATGCTAGTGCCACGTTCCAACGCTTAATGGAGAAGACTTTCCCAGAACAGCGCGGAAGAAACCTGGAGGTCTATGTCGATGACATAGTTGTAAAGAGCAAGTATGCTCCAGATCATGTAAAAGACCTGGCCGAGACGTTTCGTAACCTCGCCAGGCATCGAATAAAATTAAATCCAGAGAAGTGTACCTTTGGTGTTCGATCTGGAATGTTGCTCGGTTATGTAATTGGTTCGCAAGGCATCTCTGCCAACCCCGAAAAAATCAAGGCCATTGAAAACATGCAGCCTCCAACTACCGTCAAGGAAGTTCAGAGCCTCACCGGGCGGATGGCTGCTCTGAGCAGGTTTATTTCCCGTCAGGGCGAACGCGGGCTGCCCTTCTTTAAGGCCCTGCGCAAGCACGATGGCTTCGAGTGTACTGAGGAAGCTGATCGATCTTTCCAAGATCTTAAGCAATACCTATCCAACCCACCTGTCTTGACCACCCCGCGACACGGCAAATAGCTCTTGCTATATCTTGGATGTATGCCTCAAGCGGTGAGCGCGGTCTTGACGGTGGAAAGGGAAGGCATCCAGCGGCCAATCTATTACGTGAGCGAGGTGCTTCACGGATCTAAGGAGCGTTACCCTGAGGTCCAGAAGTTGCTCTACGCTTTGCTCATGTCCTATAGGAAACTTCGCCATTCTTTCCAGGCGCATCAAATACTGGTCCCGACCAAGTTCCCTCTTAGAGAAATACTTAGGAACAAGGAAGCAGGCGGACGTATAGCTAAGTGGGCAATGGAATTGGCAGAATTCGACATTCTGTTTGCTGCCCGAACTGCTATTAAGTCCCAGGTCCTGGCAGACTTTGTGGCTGAATGGACCTGCCCGCCCAAATCACAGGAAGCTCCCGAGCAACCTGATGACCCCCCTTGGACGATGTTTTTTGATGGCTCGCGTACTGGAAACTCGAGGCTGGTTTTGTTCTCATCTCCCCTCAAGGAGAGCAACTCCAGTATTCTGTCCAACTACACTTTGCGGCGACTAACAACGCTGCGGAGTACGAGGCCCTCCTCGCGGGACTAACAGCGTGCAAGTCGCTCGGTGTCCAACGGCTAACTGTGAAGGGAGATTCACAGCTGGTCATCAACCAGGTCAACAAGGAGTATCAGTGTTGCGATGACTCAATGGCGTGATACCTGGTTGAAGTGAGGAAGTTGGAGCGGCATTTTCGATTTTTCGAGGTGCTCTTCGTGCCCAGGAAGGACAACTTCTTGGCCGACCAGCTGTCCAAGTTTGGATCCTCACGCGAACCTGCTCCAGCAGGGGTGCTCGTCGAGCACCTTTACAAGCCCTCAATCACGTCTCCGGATGAGGCAATAGAGACAGGTGGTGCTGTCTCCATCATCGAGCAGACTGCGGACTGGACAACGCCATTTGTCCGGTACCTTGCAGATGGGACACTGCCCGAAGACGAAGCCGAGCGTTCCCGGCTTACAAGGCGTGCTGGTCCATACAAGCTTGTGGACGGCATCCTTTACCGTCAAGGTGCGCTAGGAGTCCTCTCCAAGTGCATCTCTCAACAGGAGGGTGTGTGTTCCTTCTTAGGGACATACACGAAGGTGCCTGCGGCAACCACGCCTCCTTCAGAACTCTGGTCGGCAAAGCGTTTCGCATAGGCTATTACTGGCCTACAGCGTTACAAGATGCCCGGGACATCGTGACAAAGTGCAAAGCTTGCCAATTTCACGCCCGGAAGGCACATAAGCCCGCCCAAGAGCTCCAAACGATCCCCCCATCATGGCCTTTCTCCACATGGGGTCTGGATCTACTCGGCCCATTCCCTAAGGGGTACCAGGGCTACACACACTTGCTCATCGCCATCGACACTTTTACAAAGTGGATTGAGGCAGAGCCTGTGTCGTCTCTTCACGCCAAAACGGTTGTGCGCTTCTTCAAAAGCAACGTGGTCACGCGCTTTGGGATTCCCCATAAGCTGATCACCGATAACGGTACCCAGTTCAGAAGCGAGTTATTCCAGGAATACTACGAACAGCTGGGCACCAAGGTCTGCTTCGCCTCTGTGGCACATCCACAGAGCAATGGAGCAGTCGAGCGAGCTAACGAACAAATCGTCCAGAGTATCAAACGGCGCGTGTTCGCGGCACTCCGCGAGCACAACAAGGCTTGGGTTGACGAAGTTCCTTCCGTCCTCCGGATACCAGATTACTCTGACCGGCAACCGGGAAACTCCTTTCCAATTAGTCTATGGTGCAGAAGCCATCCTGCCCGCCGAAATAGTACTCGGTTCGCCTCGCACGAGCTCGTTCAACTTGGTTGACGACGAGCAAGAGCGCCTACTCGATCTCGACCTCCTCGAAGGCACACGCGACCGGGCACAAGTCAGAATGGCGCTACCGGCGAGCTCTTCGCCCAAGACGCTGCCAAATCGGTTCGACCAAGGGCTTTGCAGGCGGGCGACCTCGTTCTGCGCCGTGTTCAGAATCTGTCCAATGCCAACAAGCTCACTCCCCGTTGGGAGGGCCCGTTCACGGTCATTTCTACTGCTTGCCCGGGGGCTGTTCGCCTGGCCATGGAGGACGGGAGAGAGCTGACCAACACTTGGAACATCGACCAGCTTCGTAAGTTCTTTGTGTAGGTCTTTCTGTGTTTGCTTAACCGGCGCTTTTGTCAAACTTCGCGCCTTTGTTCGTCCAAGTCTGTCGGGCTCCATGTAAAGTTCAATCCATTTACAGTGAAATTTTCACGGTCCTTTGAGGCCTTTTCACATCTCTGTCTTCTCATGA
Source organism: Raddia guianensis (assembly GCA_036346415.1). Lineage (NCBI taxonomy): Eukaryota > Viridiplantae > Streptophyta > Magnoliopsida > Poales > Poaceae > Raddia > Raddia guianensis. The sequence continues at coordinate 6,633,098 of CM070537.1, forward strand.
CTACCCTCTCTCTGGTAACACTTGATGGCTGCCCGGCCTTGCGAACACTTGGCTCCGCAATCTTAACGATTTTTTCCCGCTCGTACCCAGTTTCAACAAGTTCCTAAACTCCAGGTTGCGTAAAAGTGCTTTTCCACCTTGCGGCTAAGTCTGCTCTCGTAAGCCCTCCGCGGTAGAGGCACTTAACGCTTGGCACGACCACTTGGCAAAGTCTGCTCTCGTAAGCCCTCCGCGGCAGAGGCACTTTCCTTGTCCGGTTACCCTTTGGAATCGCCTAACTTATGTTAACGAGCAGTTCTTGGAATACGTCGATCAGGATACGGGTGTCGCTCTAACTCTCTACGCACGTGCTCGAATTCGCAAACTCTGGTTTTCGAGCACCGTCCGTACCGGGGGCTAGGGTGTCACTCTTTCTCTTGTGCACCAGTTCGAGTTCGCAAACTCAGGTTTTCGAGCAGCTGCACAACGGGGGCTGGGAGTTAGGCTAAGCGTTCTACCGGTATTCCTAAACTTTCTAGCGCTTTCGTGCCCTGCTCTTGGTTCCTTGTTCGTCCTTGTCTTTTGCTGCTCTTTTTTGCAGGGAAAAGGTAAGCCTTGCTGTGCGAAAGTTAAGTCTTTATTGCATTGCTAAAAAATATACATGTACAAGGAGTACAACTGTCGACGGTTGGGATATTGACCCAAGTCAACCAAGGTTCTTCAAGGAGGAGATAGGAGACACGCCGAACAACCACGAACAAAGAACGAACAGGAGATGGGGGTTTTATCCTGGTTCAGGCCTCTCGAGAGATAATAGCCCTCGTCCCAAATTTCTTTATATCAAAGAGGATTACAAGGTGGAACTCGACGAGATCAGCGAGTCTCGGCGAGTAGTATCTAAAATCTATCTCGCTAAGGGTCCCTCTAAACGCCGTAGGGCCCCTGCTTATATAATCTGTAACAAACCGACCTACCGAGGAATATCGGGCGGGCTAACTACGAGATCGTAATCGAACTCAAGACATGTCAAATACAACCTACGGTAGATAAGGTAAGCTCCTAATCTTGGGGATCACGACTCCTAATCCAATCCGGGAAACCACGTCCGGTCTTCTCGTGGCCGTGCAGTAACTCGCTCGAGTCGGACTCAAACAGAAGTCTTGGCCATTACGCACCGTGCCGGCCGGAAGCTGTTGGCGGGATGCATATGGGCGGATAGAACCTTCCAGGAGCCGGGCCCCGTAGGTCTGTTCGATTGGGCCGTCGGAGTGGGCCATGTCAATGGGCCGTAATTTAATCCCGACAGCTAGCCCCGAGACTCGGTGGAAGGACTCACTAGAGTGGGGTCTTCCTCTTGAGACTCCAAGCCACGAAGAGGGAAATTTAGCTGCTACAAAGGCATGTAACGATCGACCGAACAGGTTAAGTTTCAACCGAACAAGACGTGCTCGGGTCCGGACAAACCTGTTCAGTGCCGAGCAGCTCCGTTGCGTCGAACAGGGAATAACATCTATCAGAGCAGAGCACTCAGCCTTCAGTGCGGACACTGGAAAAAATAGCCGTTGGCAGAGCCCAACGGTAACTTCCTATCGTTATGCTAGGTGAAAAAAAAGCACCGCTTTACCTAGCCGTTGCGGTAAAAACTAGCCGTTCTGGGACTAAAACCGTTGCAGAGCTGCTTATACGGGACTATAAAAGCACCCAAGCCGCCCGCGGCCAGCCACTTCTGCTCTTACGCCTTTCCTCTCCAAGCCCTGACTCCAACCTCGCCCAGCATCAAAGAGCCGAACTCCACACTCCAACCTGTTCGTCCAGCCCTGGGAACTGCCATGGCCAAATTCACTGGCACTAGCCTGACCGAGGAGGACCTGATGAAGGTCTGGGAGGAGGAGGGCCATGTAGACACCGGTAGCTGGAGGCTGCCTGGAGAGGAGGATACTCCGGAGCCGCTCGAGGGAGAGTTCATCGACTTGAGCGATTCGCCTTTGTTGGGTTGAGGTCTCCCGAGAGCGACTTCGTCGAGGCCTTCTTGAACATCAGCGGATTGGAGGTGGCGAACCTTAATCCGAACTCCATCCTCCAGATGGCCGTCTTCGCATACCTGTGCGAGGGCTATCTGGGCATCGATCCACCGGTGGGGCTGTTCCTCCACTACTATCTGATGGCGAGGAGCGCCCGCCGCGCTTCAGCGCCGGGTGCTACTACCTCAAGCTCCGGGCCACCGCCGACGACGCTACCCTCGCCCACCGCTGCTTTCGACTCGATGGGCGTGGTCGATGAGGTGGTTCTACACAAGCGGAACGGCGACAAGAGTTTGTCTTCACCGGAAGGCACCGGCGAAGGGGACGCCAATGCCTCGGCCGGAGATGACCGCCGAGGACTGGTTTCTGACGAGGAAGATCGCCTCCCTCGTGAGCCTTGGGCTCACGGGCAGGGAGATCATTCGGGACTTCACAGCGAACAGGATCTGTCCGCTGCGGAGGAGGTCCTATCCCTTCTACAAGATAGAGGGATGGGAAGACATCACAAGGGAGAGCACGGGTAAGTGCCTTTAAGACTCAACCTCTTCACTGGTTATTTCCTCCGAACAGGAATTAACGATTCCATCTGTCCGGGCAGAGAAACCAACCGACGCATGGGTGACCGAGCGGGTCGACGCCATGCTGAAGGCGGCGAAGAAGGACAGCGAGGTCACCGGCGAGGTAGCCTATACCTGTCCGAGGAACGTGCTCGTCGTCAAGACACCGCCGGTGAGTTGCTCAAACCCTAAATCAGGTCGCAGGATTTGCACCGCTCAATCAAACTAACCCTCGCTTCTCAAACACACAGGAAGATGAGTTGATCCTCGGCGGGATCGTGGAAGAACTTTCTGAGCCTGAGAAGGAGAAGGCGAAGAAGGGCAAGGCCAAGGCGGCCACAAAGCCCAAGGTGGCGGCCGAGCCTACGCGGAGCTCGCCGCGACACGGCGGCCGCCAGACATCGAAGAGACCACCCACGGCGACGGAGGGCGCCGAATGCATAAAGGGCTCGCGGTCAGCCAATGAGGAAGAGACCAAGCCCTCCCTCCTCGCCGAGCAAAGCGACAAAGAGGTAAAGAACATGACCCTCTGGCTTAGGCGTTACTCGCAGGCTCACCCGGGCCATTTGGCGAGGCTCCAACAGGTCGCCGAGCAGAGGAGGCTCGAAGAGGAAGTCGCACGCAAGGAAAAACTTCGTGCGCTGCGCGAGAGGAGTGCTCAGCTTACCAGGGAGCTGAGCTCGTCGCCGCGAACACCCAAGGGCCAAGGCGAAGAAGCCGCCAAGGAGCCCCCGAGGAAGAGGCGGAAAGTTCCAGCGAATATGATCAGGATCAAGCCTCTCACGGCAGGTATGTAGAAACCGATCTTCAGATCTCTCACCTACCGACCGCATTAGACTTAACGATGATCTCTTTTCCATCAGCTGCCCAAGGAGAGATCGCCACAGACGACGTTGAGGAGGCGCGGCGATCATTCTGCCCGAAAGATCCGCCGCGGCGCATCGCGGGCATTGAGGCTGGCGTGCCTCAAGGACAAGCTGGCGGTGTGGAGCCTGCTCCCGCCAAAGCTCCAATGAAGCTCGGCGCGCTCAAAGCGGTGGAGCTGCTGGAGGCAGAGGAGGCGGCGCGCGGCGCCACGGACGGCGGAGCCAAGACGACGGCTTCGGGAGTTGCCCAGGGCGGGACCGAGCAGCCGGTTCCGCCAGGCACTTCGTCGCAGGGGCAGCTCACCCCTGAGGCGACGGGATTCTCTGGCGAGCAGGGTGAAGCCCCGGCCGCCAGGGAGCAAGAAGAAGCCCCCGAGCAGGTCGCGCAAGTCGTCCTGCCCGCGGGAACAACGGCGCCACCCAGCAGAGTGGCTCCGGCCTCGCCCGAAGGCGTTCGGGTGGAAGAGAAAGAGGAAGAGGAGAGGGAGCGCGGCGACGAAAGCGCTTCGCCCGTTGCCCCTGCTCCCAAGCAGACGCGCTCCAGCGGGAAGAAGGAGCGGACAAGACGGCGACGGAACAACGCAGACCGTCTCATCCCAAGACGAAGGGGTTTTGTGACGATGGCCTCGAGGACCGCTGCTTGCCATGGATCAAGCAACGACTTGGGAAGGTAAACGCCAAGACCACGTCTAGCTCAGTTGGGTAGCTTGACCGCAAAAGCGGCTAGCTAGTCTTCTCTCTCAGGTCTTGAAGGACACCATGGAGGAGCTCGAGGACGGTGTCACCATCGAGCGGAGTGCCGTACTGGCGTCCCTCCGGGAGCACCTCCGGACGAGGGAGTCCGAGGCGGGGCCCTCTGTACCAGCCCAAAGTCGGAGCCGGCTGAAGGCAAAGGTGAAGAGGCTCAAAGTCCAACTGGCCGAAGAGAGGTGTTCCTGCGAGTCTCTCGTAGGGGAGGCCGAGGAGCTTCGCGCGCAAGCCATTAAGGCGAGTGTTGCGGAGGGGAAGCCGGGCCGCTCGAAGTGGCTCGAAGAGCAGCTCGCTGACGTTTCCCAACGGCGGGACCAGCTCGCGGCGGAAGCCAAGAGACTCAAGGCCCAGCTCGCCAAGGAAGAGCAGACTTCCGCGGGTCTCCAAGCAAAAATCTCGACCCTGTGGGCTTCACAGGAAGAGATCGAGGAGATGCGCGGGATGACGGTGAGGGCGATCACCGCAGAGAAGAAGGTCAAGGAGCTGGACGAGCAGCTCAAGACGGCCGAGCAGCGAGTCAGCCAGAGCGAGGCTCTGACCGATCAGCTGCGCGCCAAGACCGAGGAGGTTGAGGCCATCCGGGCAGAGGCTGCGGCGCAAGCCAAGTGGAGCAAGGAGGAGATCGAACGCCTCCAAGCTGAAGCCCGAGAAGGAATCAAGGCTCAGGGCGAAGTCGTGCGCCTCAAGTTAGAAGTTGAGGAGCTGAAGGAGCAGCTTGCTCCTAAGTAGCACCGCGGCTGTAACCCGAAAGGGCCTTGTACCTGAAACTTTTGAGTAATACAACGAAGTACTTACCTTTTTATTCCTGCAAAAAAGAGCAGCAAAAAGACAAGAACGTACAGAAACTAAGAGAAAAGCGAACAGCGCTAGGAAGTTTAAGAAAACCGGTAGAGCGCTCTGCCTAACTCCCAGCCCCCGTTGTGCATCTGCTCAGAAACCTGAGTTTGCGAACCCGAACAGGTGCACAAGAGAAAGAGCGACACCCTAGCCCCCGGTACGAACGATGCTAGAGAACCTAAGCTTGCGAACTCGAGCACGTGCGTAGAGAGACAGAGCGACACCCGTACCTTGCTCGATTTGATCCATAGTCTGCTCGTTAATGTAAGTTAGGCGATTCCGATAGTAACCGAACAAGGAAAGTGCCTCTGCCACGGGGGGCTTACGAGAGCAGACTTTACCGAGTGGTCGTGCCAAGCAGTAAGTGCCTCTGCCGCGGAGGGCTTACGAGAGCAGACTTAGCCGCAAGGTGGAAAGGCCGTGTTACGCAACCCTGAGTTTAGGAATTTGTCGAAACTCGATACGGGCAGGGAAAGATCCTGAAAAGTGCGGAGCCAAGAGTTCGCAAGGCCGGGCAGCCATCAAGTGTTACCAGAAGAAAGTAGTCTGAGAAGACAAGTAGTGAAAAGGGGCACAGAGGCCGCGAGGATTCACTGAGAATTGGATTGAACTTTACATGGTGCCCGAGGGACTTGGACGAACTAAGGCGCGAAGTTTACAAAAAGCGCAGGGCTAAGAAAACAGAAAAGACCTACACAAAGAACTTACGGTTGGTCGATGTTCCAAGTCTTTGGTCGGCTCTCTCCGTCCTCCATAGCCAGCGAACAGCCCCGGGCGGCGAGAGAAAGCGACCTTGAGCGGGCCCTCCCAACGAGGAGTTAACTTGTTGGCATTGGACAAGTTCTCGACACGGCGCGAGCGAGGTCGCCCGCCTTCAAAACCCTTGGTCGAGCGGACTTGGCAGCGCGTTGGCGAAGATCTTCTTTGGTAGCGCCATTCGACTTGTGCCCGGTCGCGTGTGCCTTGAGGAGATCGAGATCGAGGCGCTCTTGCTCATCGTCAACTAAGTTGGTGAGCTCGTCGAGGCGAACCTAATACGATTTCGTGAGGGCGGGATGGCTTCGCACCATAGACCAATTGGAAGGAGTTTCCCCGCCGACCGTCAGCCGTAGTCGAATCGCCTAGAGAACGGAAGGAACTTCGTCAACCCAGGCCTTGTTTTGCTCGCTGAGAGCAGCAAATACCCGCCGTTTAATACCCTGGACTATCTGTCCGTTAGCTCGCTCGACTGCTCCATTGCTCTGTGGATGTGCCACAGAGGCGAAACAGACCTTGGTGCCCAGCTGTTCGCAGTATTCCTGGAATAGCTCGCTTCTGAACTGGGTACCGTTATCCGTGATCAACTTATGGGGAATCCCAAAGCGCGTGACCACGTTGCTTTTGAAAAAGCGAACAGCCGTTTTGGCGTGAAGAGACGACACAGGCTCTGCCTCAATCCACTTTGTAAAAGTGTCTATGGCAACGAGCAAGTGTGTATAGCCCTTGTACCCCTTAGGGAATGGGCCTAGCAGATCCAGACCCCATGTGGAAAAAGGCCAAGATGGGAGGATTGTTTGGAGCTCTTGGGCGGGTTTGTGTGCCTTCCGGGCGTGAAATTGGCAAGCCTTGCACTTAGTCACGATGTCCCGGGCATCTTGTAACGCAGTGGGCCAATAATAGCCCATGCGAAACGCTTTGCCGACGAGTTACGAAGGCGTGGTTGCCACAGCACCCTCGTGTATGTCCCTAAGAAGGAACACACCCTCACTTGCGAGATGCACTTGGAGAGAACTCCCGAGCACCTTGACGGTAAAGGATGCCATCCACAAGCTTGTATGGAGCGGCGCCTTGTAAACCAGAACGCCGGCCGTCGTCGGCGGGGTCCCATCGCAAGGTACCGGACAAATGGCGTTGTCCAGTCCGCAGCCTGCTTGATAACGGAGACAGCACCACCTATCTCTGTTGCCTCGTTCGGAGACGTGATTGAGGGCTTGTGAAGGTGCTCGACGAGCACCCCTGCCGGAGCAGATTCTCGTGAGGATCCATACTTGGATAGCTGGTCGGCCAGGAAGTTGTCCTTCACGGCACGAAGAGCACTTCAAAAATCGAAAATGCCGCTCAACTTCCTCACATCAACCGGTATCGCGCCATTGAGTCATCGCAACACCGATACTCCTTGTTAACTCGATTGATGACCACCGTGAATCTCCCTTCACGGTTAGCCGTTGGACACCAAGCGACTTGCACGCTTAGTCCCGCGAGGAGGGCCTCAGACTCTGCGGTGTTGTTAGTCGCCGCAAAGTGTAGTTGGATAGAATCTCGGAGTTGCTCTCCTTGAGGAGATGAGAACAAAACCAGCCCCGAGTTTCGGTCTTGTGAGCCATCGAAAAACATGGTCAAGGGGTTCATCGGGTTGCTCGGGAGCTTCACGATTTCGGCGAACAAGTCCATTCAGCGACAAAGTCAGCTAGGACATGTTACTTAATAGCGATTCGGGCGACAAATAACAGATCAAACTCGCTAGTTCCATTGCCCACTTAGCTATCGTCCGCTAGATTCCTTGTTCCGTAGGATTTCTCCCGAAGTGCGTGGTCGGACCCGATGTTTGATGCGCTGGAAGTAGTGGCGAAGCTTCCTGGAGGACATGAGCAAGGCGTAGAGTAGCTTCTGGACCTCAGGGTAACGCTCCTTTGATCCGTGAAGTACCTCGCTCACGTAATAGATTGGTCGCTGTATGCCTTCCCTTTCGACCGTCAAGACCGCGCTCACCGCTTGTGGCGTGCAATCTAGGTACAGCAGGAGCTGCTCGCCATGCCGCAGGGTAGTCAAGACGGGAGGATTGGACAGGTATCGCTTCAGATCTTGGAAGGATCTATCGGCTTCTTCTGTCCACTCGAAACCATTGTGCTTGCGCAAGGCCTTAAAGAAGGGCAGCCCGCGTTAAGCCTTTGAAGGAAATAAATCTGCTTAGAGCAGACCATCCGCCCGTGAGACTCAGTACTTCCTTTACGGTGGTTGGAGCTCGCATATTTTCAATGGCCTCGATTTTTTCAGGGTTGGCAGAAATACCTTGCGAACCAATAACATAACCGAGCAACATTCGAGATCGAACACCAAAGGTACACTTCTCTGGATTTAATTTTATCCGATGCCTGGTGAGATTACGAAAAGTCTCGGCGGTGTCTTTTACATGATCTGGAGCAAACTTGCTCTTTACAACTATGTCGCCGACATAGACCTCCGTGTTTTTTCCATTGCTCGGGAAGGTCTTCACCATTAAAGCTACTTGGAACGGGCACCGACATTCTTGCGCAGACCGAAAGACATAGTCGATAGCGTAAAGTGCGAAGGGGTAATGAAGGCGATCTTCTCTTCATCCTCGGGAGATGCTTATTTGGTGATACCGGAGTAAGCATCCGAAAACTTCGAGGCTGGGCATCCGCATGATCGCATCGACCACCGGTCAATCTGAGGCGGGAAGTTGTCCTTAGGACAAGCGGCGTTCAGATCGTGTGATCGACACACATCCTCCACTTGCCGCCTTTCTTCTTTACAATGACGGGGTTGGCTAACCACTCGGTGTGATCAACCTCGCGGATGAACCCGGCAATGGCGGTTTGCTGTCGATCTTTGATGATCCCCGTTTGAATTCGAAAAGTGATGAAGCTTCATGAACAGGCTTTTTGTCCGCCGGACAGCCGGTTTGTGCTCGATGACCTCCTTGGGACTCGGGCATGTCGGATGGCTCGAGCAAACACATCTCATTGGCTCGGAGGAAGGCAATGAGCTCGCTTTCCTATTTGGGGTCCAGATTGGCCCCAAGTGAACTGCCTTGGAAGTATAATCAAGGACACGGTGAACTTCCTTGGTTTCTCCCACGGGTGAAGGGAGACCCTAGGGCGTCTGAGACTTGGTCTGCGGTATTTGAGATCAGTGGCGGAAGCTGGTCGACCAGGGCGAGGGACTGCTCGTCACAATCCAGAGCAGCTTTGTAGTTGCCCTTGACTGTGATCACACCGTTAGGACCTGGTATCTTCACGCAATGGTAAGCGTGGTGGGACACGGCCATAAACTTACCGAGAGATGGCCTTCCCAAGATCGCGTTGTACGCGGATGGGAAGTCGACCACATCGAAAGTGATCAACTCTGTCCGGAAGTTGCTCGGGTTGCCGAAGGTAACCGGCGGACAACTCGCCTAGCATGACGGCTTGACAGCCTCTCCCGGAACAATCCCGTAGAAGGGCATTGCGACTTCCTTCAGCTTAGAACGAGGAATCTGCATCTCGTCCAAGACCTTAGCAGAAAGCAAGTCCAAAGCGCTCCGGCCGTCTATGAGTACACGACCAACTCTCGCGTTGCTGATGGTCGGGGCGACCACCAGAGGGAGCCGCTGAGGCTTGGTCATCCTAGTGGGGCAATCCTCCTGAGAGAAGGAGATGGGGACCTCAGTCCACTTCATCGATTCAGGCTGAGGTTTTGCCTTTTCAACGTTGTGGACCTCCCGAGCAGCTTCCTTGAGGCTGCGTCGAGAGGTGTAAGCCGAGGAGCCGCCGAAGATGACGGCGATATGGTTCACGGGTTCTTGATACTCATCATCATCTTTTCGATCACCAACGTCGGTTTGGCGCTTGGCCTTACCGGCATCACCTTGTTCGGGCAGGGTGGGCATTGGGTCCTTGCCGTTGTAGAAGTCTTCGAGCTTTGCGGCCCAAGTTCTGCAATGGCGTATGTCGTGCCCGTAGTGCTGGTGGAACTTGCAAAATCGGTCGCTTGGACCTTTCTTGCCTTGTCCGCCTTCCTGAGCAGGCTTTTTGCCCTTGTAGTTATTGTTGGGCTTCTTCTGCCCATCCTTGGGAGGAGGTGCGTGATCTATACCAGCGACGGTATTGTTCGCATCACCTTTATTTTTCTTCTTCTGGGACTTCTTGTCACTAGGGTTGCTGCTGCTCTTCTTCTTCTCATCCACACCAGGTTGGGCGGGCAGCTCGCCCTTGTCAAACGCCTTTTTGTACTGAACATGCTCTGCCGCGTTGGCATAGCGGTCAGCCGCCTTGAATAGGTCGTTGGCGGTCCAGGTCTCATTGATCTCGAGATCCTGGGTGAGCCGCTCGTCGCGGACTCCGTTTTTGAAGGCGCGGACAATAGATTCATCCGAGATGTTCGGGATCGTGTTGCGGATCTTAATGAAACGCTTCACGAAGTTGCGGAGGGTCTCCCCGTTCATCTGGATCATCTGGTGCAGATCATCCTCCTTGCCTAGACGCACGTAACAGCTCTGGAAATTAGCGATCAGAGCGTCACAAAGCTGGTTCCATGAGCTAATGGAACCCTCCTGCTGATTGAACAGCCACGTCCGAGCAGCGCCCTCAAGGACAGTCGGGAGGTAGTTAGCCATAACAAGCTCGTCACCCCCGGCTGCCATGATGGCCGTAGCGTAGATGGAAAGGAATTCCTTTGGGTTCTGAGTCCCATTGTACCTCTCCATGTGACCGGGCTTAAACTTTGAGGGCCATCGGACAGCCAAGCTTCGTCTGAGAAAGCCTGCAGCCCAAAGCATCGACCGCCACCTTCCCGGCGAGAACCTAGTCTTGAGAAGGCGTTGGTCTGTTGCGCGGAGGAACTCTGCTGAGCAGGATGATTCGGTTTGGAGAAACTCTCTCGGGACAATCCACCACACTCCTTCCTCGTGGTCGCGACGATCGCGCCTCACGAGGGATCGTCCGTGATCATCGCGTCGCGCTTGCCCTGTGGTCGCGATGACTACGAGGACTCGGCGAGCGACGGCGACCACGGGTAGCCTGCTCATGGACAGTGATCCTTCGATGGTGACGAGGGTCACGCGATCGATCAGAGCTGTCCGAACCATTCCGGGCAGTTTGGCTGCGCTGCCTGGAGGAGTTGTTGACTTCTCCTAGAGACTTTAGGCCTTCAGCCAGTCGCTCTAGGTTAGACGCAACAGCATCGCCCATGCGGGCGAGGTCGGCCTGGTTGGTAGATCTAATCACCGAAGCCATGGCCGCGAGTCGTTCCCGACTCTGCTCTAGGGGTTCTGGGACCCCTGAGGCATCCGCGTTCTGCCCGACCGGAGTCCGGTTACGCGGGGAACTAATCCGGACAGGAGAAACTTCTGCCGGGAGACTTGGCGAGGGCACGCGAGGTGGGTCGCGACGCGGTCGCTTGCACCGATCGCGGAACCGTGCCGCGGTCGATTGATGGAATCGTCGAGGTTGCGGCGGATGACTTCTTGCTCATAGCGGCCAGTATGACCTCGTCTTGATGCGGCGAGTTAATCTGCCCGACCTCGCCCGGCCGCCACGGCCCGTGCGGGATCCTCAGAGGTTCCTACATCGGCCATGTTGATGCTGCGGCGGCCATGCGAAGGTAGGCTAGACGGTGTTATCGCTGTGTCTCCATAGGTAGAGTCTACCGACATAGCCTTGGAATCCGATAGATCTAAACCATCGTAGAGATCATCGGTTCCGTAGTCATCGTCGATGACGGGAGTGCGATCTGAGGCTATCTCCGCCATATAGGCAGAGACTTCCGCCTCGGATACGGAAAGTGTTCGAGATCGAGCGGTCGATCTGAATCGGCGAGGATGAGACATCCTGTCGCCCGAGTCGTAACCCTCGGGAAGCATCTACAGATCGGCGACGGAGTTCGACATGCTCGATCCCCATCGACGGCGCCAAATTGTCGGCGGTTGGGATATTGACCCAAGTCAACCAAGGTTCTTCAAGGAGGAGATAGGAGACACGCCGAACAACCAAGAACGACAACGAGCAGAGATGGGGGTTTTATCCTGGTTCGAGCCTCTCGGGAGATAATAGCCCTATGTCCCTTTCTTTATATCAAAGGGATTACAAGGTGGAACTTCGGCGAGATCAGCGGTCTCGGCGAGTAGTATCTGAAAATCTATCGCTAAGGGTCCCTCTAAACGCCGTGAGGGCTGTTTATATAATCTGAGAACAAACCGACCTACCGAGGAATATCGGTAGGGCTAACTACGAGATCGTGAATGAACTCATTACATGCCAAATACAACCTACGGTAGATAAGGTAAGCTCTAATCTTGGGGATCACGACTCCTAATCCAATCCGGAAACCACGTCCGGTCTTCTCGTGGCAGTCAGTAACTACTGTTAGTCGGACTCAAGCAGAAGTCTTGGCCATTACGCACCGTGCGGCCAGAAGCTGCTCGGCGGGATGCATATGGGCCAGATAGAACCTTCCAGGGAGCTGGGCCCTGGTAGGCTGTTCGATTGGGCCGTCAGGGAGTGGGCCATGTCAATGGGCCGTAATTTAATCCCCGACAACAACCCTACTTCTACTTCGAAGGGAGCTGCTCCTTCAGTTCCTCGTTCTCTATCTTCAGGCGTAGGACTTCTCCTTGCGCCTTGAAGCCTTCCCTGGCCTCAGCTCGGAGACGGTCGGTTTCCTCCTTGCTAAGCCGGACCCGCTCCGTTGCCTCTGCGCGGAGAGCCTCGACCTCTTCGGTCTTGGCGTGCAGCTCCTCGGACAGAGCCACGCTCTGACTGGCCCGCTGCTCGGCGGTCTTGAGCTGCTCCGCGGCGGTCAGGCTCTCTTTGGCAAGTTGGTCTTTTAGGTCCTTCACCTCCGCCGCGAGCAGCCCCCGCCATTGAGACATGTCGTGGAGTTGCTCCTCGAGCCACTTTGTGCGGCCTTGCTTTTCCTCCTCGACGTTTGCCCCCGTGACTTGCGCGCGAAGCTCCTCGGCCTCTTCACGGAGAGCCCCGGAGGATTTCCTCTCCTCGGCTAGTTGGGCCTTGAGCTTTCTCACCTTTGCCTTTAACCAGCCTCGGCCTTGGGCTGGTGCAGAGGGCTCTCCCTCGAGTCCCCTCGTTTGGAGATGCTCCCGGAAACCCGCTATCACAGCGGCGCGCTCCACGGTAACTCCCTCCACGAGGTCCTCCATGGTAGCCTCTACGAACTGAAAGAGAGAAGAACAAGTTAATGCCTTGGGCAGCTTTAGCCCGAGCAAACAAAGTTTCGGTTTTGAGGATTACCTTTCCAAGTCGCCGCTTCAGACTCCGGCGTAGGCGATCCTCGAGACCATGGGTCACGAAGCCACGTTCGTGCGAGATAAGATTTGTGTGACGGACTGTCCGCCTCGTCCTCCCCGCACGGGTACGTGCTCGCCTTGGGGCAGTCGCGGCAGGCGAGCCATCGCCCCCACGCTCCTGCCTCTCCTCTCCTTCCTCGGCCCATTCCTCTTCGGGCGAAGTCGGTGCCGCTCGCTGGGCGGCGCAGGAACCTCCACTGGTAGGGTAGCTTATACGCCCTGCCCGTGGCTTTCTTCCTCTTCCTTGACTGCAGGGTCTTCACCCTACTCGACAGCGACCTCCGTCGCCACAGGATGGGCTGCCCCTGCGACGAAGTGCCCGGTAGGACCGCCTGCTCGGTCCCACCCAGGGCAACTGACGGAGCCAACTCCTTGGCCCCGCTATCCGTGGCGCCATGCGCCGCCTCTTGTGCCTCCAATACTCAACGCGCCTTTCGGTAGCGTCAAGCTGATCGCCGGAGCTCGGCGGAGCAAGCTCCACACCGCCACTTGTCCTTGAGGTCGGCTAATCGAACTACCATAGCGCACTGCAGTGCTCGGGCGCAGAAGGATCTTTCGATCGCCACTTCGACGCTGTCCGTGGCAATTTCATCTTGGGCAGCTGATGAAAAGGAGATAAGGTGAGCCTGGTGCGGTTAGGGGAATTGTAAAGACAAAGGTGTCACTACAACGTACCTACCATAAAGGGCTTAATCTTAGTCTTCGTTGCTGGAACTTTTTGCCTCTTCCTCGGGGGCTCCTTGGCCCCTTGTTCGCCTCGGCTCCCGGACGCTCGTGGCGACGAGCTTAGCTCCCTGCTGAGCTGAGCGCTCTTCTCACACAATGCAAGGAGCTTTTCCTTGCGCGCGACTTCTTCCTCGAGCCTCCTCTGCTCGGCGACCTGTTGCAGCCGTTCCATACGGCCAGGGTGAGCCTACGCGTAGCGCTTAAGCCAGAGGGTCAATGTCCTTACCTCTTCGTCGCTTTGCTCGGCAAGGAGTGAGGGGCTTGGTCGTTTCTCGCTTGGCTGGCCGCGCCCCCGTTTGGTTTGCTCGGCGCCCTCCGTTGCTGCAGCGGGCCTCTTCGAGGGCAGGCGGCTGCCATGGCGCGGCGAGCTCCGCGTTGGTTCGGCCGCCGCCTTGGGCTTTGTCGCCACTTTGGCCTTGCCCTTCTTCGCTCTCTCTTTCTCCGACCCAGAGAGTTCCTCCACGATCCCTCAAAGGATCAGCTGGTCCTCCTGCGCGTTCGGAAAGTGAAATGTTAGCATTTACAACGATGCGAATCCAGCAACATAGACGAGGGTTCGAGCAATACCTCGGCTCTGCGGACAAGCACGTTCCTCAGACAGGTGTACGCCACCTCGCCAGTGACCTCGCCGTCCTTCTTGGCTGCCTTCAGCATGGAGTCGACCCGCTCGGTCACCCATGCGTCGGTTGGCTTCTCTGCTCGAGCGGGAGAAACTGTTATTTCCTGTTCGGAGGATACATCAAAGAAAGGTTGAGTCTTAAAGGCACTTACCCGTGCTCTCCCTGGAGATGTCTTCCCATCCCTCTATCTTGTAGAAGGGATAGGGTCTTCTCCGCAGCGGACAAATCCTGTTCGCTGTGTAGTCCCGGATAATCTCCCTGCCCGTGAGCCCAAGGCTCACGAGGGAGGCGATCTTCTTCGTTAAGTACCAGTCCTCGGCGGACATTTCCGGCCGAGGCATCGGTGTTCCCTTCGCCGGAGCCTTCCCGGTGAAGATGAGCTTGTTGTCGTCGCTCCGCCGGGTGTAGAACCACCTCGACCACCACGCGCCCATTGAGTCGAGCAGCGGCGGACGGGGGTATGGCGCGTCGTCGGCGGTGGCCCGGAGCTTGAGGTAGTAGCACCCCAGCGCCGAAGCGGCGGAGTTGCTCCTCGTTACCGTATAGTAATGGAGGAACAGCCCCACCGGTGGATCAATGCCCAGATTGCCCTCGCACAGGTGTGCGAAGACGGCCATCTGGAGGACGCTGTTCGGATTGAGGTTCGCCACCTCTAATCCGCTGATGTTCAGGAAGGCCTCGACGAAGTCGCTCTCAGGAGATCTCAACCCTAACAGTGCGAACTGCTCGAAGTTGACAAACTCTCCCTCAAGCGGCTCCGGAGTTTCCTCCTCCCCGGGCAGCCTCCAGCTGCCGGCGTCGATGTGGCCCTCTTCCTCCCAAACTCTCAAGTCCTCCTCGGATGCGCTAGAGCTTACGAACTTGGCCATAGCGGTTCCCAGTCGGCGGCGAGGTTTTGGTGGTGGAATTTGGGTGCTCGGTCTTTGAGTCTGATTGGAATTAGGGCTTGGGGAGGAAAGGCGAGAGCAGAGTGGCTAGCCGTGGGCGGCTTGGGAGCTTTATAGTCCCATATGCACTGCTACAGCGGTTTGTCACAAAGCGGCTAGTTTTACCACAGCGGCTAGGTAAAAGCGGTCATCTGTTTTCATCTTGCAATGAGTGAAGTTACCGTTGAGATCACGCCAGCGGTTACTTTTTCGATGTCCGCCTTGAAGGCCGGGTGCTCGCTTTCGGATGGATCGTCTTCTGTTGGGCGCAATGAGTTGCTTTCGGCACTAATCGGGTTTGTTCGGTTCCGGACAAGTTGTGTTCGGTTGAACCGTAACCTGTTCGGTCGATTGTTGCAAGTCTCTATAGCAGCATACTTTCCCTTTTCGTGGCTTTGAGTCTCAAGAAGACGACCCCACTCTAGTGAGTCCTTCCACTTGAGTCTCGGGGGCTAGCTGTTGGGGATAAAATCACGGCCCATTGCCACGGCCTACACTCTGACGGCCCAATCGAACAGCCTACTAGAGCCCAGCTCCCTGGAAGGTTCTATCAGGCCCATATGCATCCTGCCGAACAGCCCTTGGCTGGCGCGATGCGTAATGGCCAAGGAATCGTGTTTAAGTCCGTCTCGAACAAGAGTTCTGCACAGCTACGTGAAGACCCGGACGTTGGTTTCCCGGATTGGAATAGAAGTCGTGATCCCCAAGAATTGGAGTTTACCTTATCTATCTCGGGATGTATTTGGCACGTCGAGTTCGTTACGATCTCGTAGTTAGCCCGGCCCGATATTCCCTCGGTGGGTCGGTTTGCTCTGCACTATATAAATAGGGCCCCTACGGCGTGTAGAGGGCACGAGTTTTAGGTCAAGCCATCACCTGATCTTTGCATCATAGCACATTGCTTCCTGTACACCCATAATCTCGCCGAGACTTGTTCGTCTCGTCGAGCCACCTCTTGTAATCATCTTTGATATATAAGAAAGGCTGGGCGTGGGGCTATTATCTCTCGAGAGGCTGAACCGGATAAAACCCTTGTCTCCTGTTCGTTGCTGTTGGTGGTTGTTCGGCGTGTCTCCTATCTCACTTCTAAAGAACCTTAGCGACTTGAGATCGTTATCTCAATCATCGACACCTGGGTGCTTGTTTTAGCCCATATCGAGCCTTATCAATCTTGTATACATGATAAAGATACCTTAAATCGTCAAACTCAGGAGGTTGCATAATTAACATATACTTTGTACTTAATATATCTGTCGGGGGTAAAATCACGGCCCATTGCCATGGCCCACTCCCAGGCGGCCCAATCGAACAGCCTACTAGGGTCTAGCTCCCTAGAAGGTTCTATCAGGCCCATGTGCATCCGGCCGAACAGCTTCCTGGCTGGCACGGTGCGTAACGGCCTAGGATTCATGTTCGAGTCCTACTCGAACAGAGTTCTGCACGGCTACGTGAAGACCCGAACGTGGTTTCCCGGATTGGATTAGGAGTCATGATCCCTAAGACTAGGAGTATGCCTTATCTACCTCGGGATATATTTGGCATGTCGAGTTCGTTACGATCTCGTAGTTAGCCCGGCCCGGTAATCTCTCGGTAGGTCGGTTTGCTCTGTACTATATAAACCATGCCCCTACGGCGTTTAGGGGGCATCGTGTTTCTGTTGGATCTAGCTTTTAGCATCGATATCGTAGTAATCTCGCCGAGACTTGTTAGTCTCGTCGAGCCACCTCTTGTAATCATCTTGATATATAAGAAAGGTTTGGGCGTGGGGCTATTATCTCTCGAGAGGCTGAACCAGGATAAAACCCATGTCTCTGTTCGTTGCTGTTCGGGTTGTTAGCGTGTCTCCTATCTCACTTCTAAAGAACCTTAGCGACTTGAGATCGTTATCTCAACCGTCGACAGTTGGCGCCGACCGTGGGGACACGCCGATCGAGCATGTCGAACTCCATCAGCGACCAGGAGATTCTCCATGAGGACTACGGCTCAGAAGGGCAGGATGTCTCATCCCCTGCCAGATCGGATCGATCCCTTCGATCTTGATAGCCTTCGGATCTGGTCCCTCGCGGGGACTGGATCTCCTCGCGCCGGGCAGCTCTTCGCCCGGAGCGCGCGTCTGGTCCCCACGACGAGCTCCGTGCTCGGGGGCTGGATCACTTCGCGCCGGGCAGCTCTTCGCCCGGAGCACGCGTCTGGTCCCCGCGACGAGCTTCGTGCTCGGGGGCTGGATCTCTTCACGCCGGGCAGCTCTTCGCCCGGGGCGCTTGTCTGGTCCCCGCGACGAGCTTCGTGCTTGGGGACTGGATCAAAACTCCTTCCGGATCCCGGGGCTGTTCGCCTGGCAGTGGATGACGGGAGAGAGCTGACCAGCACTAGGAACATCGACCAGCTTCGTAAGTTCCTCGTGTAGGTCTTTCGTTTCCTAACTTCGTGCTTTTTCTCAAACTTCGCGCCTTTGTTCGTCCAAGTCTCTCGGGCTGCCATGAAAAGTTCAATCCATTGAACGGTGAATGTTTGCGGCCCCCTGCGGCCCTTTTCGCCACTCGTCTTTTCAGACTACCTTACTCTCTGGTAACACTTGATGGCTGCCCGGTCTTGCGAACACTTGGCTCCGCAATCTTAAGGTTTTCCCTGCTCGTATCTAGCTTCAACAAGTTCCTAAACTCAGAGTTGCGTAACACGGCATCCAAATTGCGGCTAAGCTCGCTCTCGTAAGCCCTCATGGCGGAGAGGCACTTACCGCTCACGGCACAACCACTTGGCAAAGCTCGCTCTCGTAAGCCCTCATGGCGGAGAGGCACTTTCCTTGTTCGGTTACCTTGAATCGCCTAACTTACCTTAACGGCGGTTCTGGAGCGAGTCGATCAGATCTGGTGTCGCTCTAACTCTCTCGTCGTGCTTGAAGTCGCAAGTTCAGGTCTTCATGCATCGTCCGTGCATCGGGCTAGGGCGTCGCTCTTTCTCTTATGCACTGTTCGAGTTATAGCTCAGGTCCTCGGCAACCGCACTGTGAAATGGAAGTTAGGCCAAGCGTTCTACCGGTTTTCTTAAAACTTTCTAGCGCTGTTCGCCTTGCTCTTGGTTTCCTGTTCGTCCTTGTCTTTTGCTGCTCTTTTTTGCAGGAAAAGCTGCTCGGTCAGACTCTCGCTCTGATTCAAGCGCTGCTCGGCGGTCTTGAGCTGCTCGGCCAGCTCCTCGGAGGACTGCCTCTCCTCGGTCAGTTGGGACTTGAGCTGAATTTCGGCAACCCCGGTACGTTTTCAGTTTTCCAGTTCCTTTCCTTAGCGTTGGTTTTCCAAAACCTCGTTGGTCTTCGCTCCGTGGCGCTCCCGCATCTGAGCATGTCTTTTATCTGGCGGCGACTTATGCGGCTCCGGTTAGCAAGCGGTGCACCACCGATGGGGTTACGCCCACCGTAAGCCGATTCTCATCGCAGCGGGCACTCTGGCTGGTTCCGCACCGCCGAGGCGACACTAACGCTGCACGGGTCCATGCCCGGATAAGATTCGCCTCGCGCGTTTTGCTGCGGCTAAGGTCCCGATCGCCTTCCACAGTTAGCGGTCTTAGCCACGGTGGGCTGCACTTGCCCGCACACGTCTTTTTATCCATGCTCGTCCTTCACAGCACGGTAATCCGGAGCAATGCACCACCAGTCTTGCCCACCGTAAGCCGATTCTCATCATAGCGGGCACTCTAGCGTTGGTTCCGCATTCGCCGAGGTGACACTAACGCTATCGGGGACGTACCCGAAAAAAATTATGTCTTGTGCGGGTAGGTCGTCTTTTGCGTGTTTTCCAAAACTCGCTTTGCTCTTCTTAGAGCCTTTTCTTGCTCTCTTTTCCCCCTTGCTGGCTTGTTTCTTGTTTGTCTTTTGCAGGAAATATAGGAACAGGGAACATCAGACTCCGGTGATGGTCGTGGTGAGGTTCCAGGCTGCTCACCAAAACCGACGTCTGCATCCCTCTCTTCCCGGGTTTGCTCCGCGCATGCCCGAGGACCGATTCGCTTTACCCGCGTATGATTTCTCGTCTTTGCCAGGCACTGACCTTCACAGTTCGGCTAAGTCAAGGTAGTGCGCCACCAACGGAGTCCTGCCCACCGTAAGCCGATTCTAATCGCAACGGGCACTCCAAGCGTCGGTTCTGCACTTGCCAAGACAACGCTAACACCGTCGCAAGGAATACGTCATAAGTAAAGCGTTGATTTCACACGTTCTCTTGCGGCTCTGACTGCATCGGATTGTGATTCACCTCGCACCGGGTAGTTCTTCGCCCGGAGCTCGTCGCGAGGACCATATGGGCGCGATATGGTCCCATGCGACGAGCTCCGTCTTCGAAATGGATCACCTCGCGCCGGCAGCTCTTCGCGGGCGCTGGCTCCTACCGCATGCGTCTTCGCCTGGTCACACTTTCTGGTTCCTTTAACGAGCTCCGTGCTCGGGGACTAGATCTCCTTACTTGGTTCCTTTGGCGAGTTCTGTGCTCGGGGACTGGGTCATCTTCCCCCTCGTATGCGTTGTCTGCTCCTAGCACACGATCTACGTCTGGGGGCGCATCACCTTCGCTCCTGAGCGTGACATTCGTTCAACAGCGCAATCTCTATTTTCTCGGGCAAGCTCTAACCCGAGAGGTGGTTCCCCTATCTTTTCCTAGGCATCTGAATGCCTGGATGCAGCAGCACGAGTCCATCTCGCGACTTGCTATGTTCATTCTCCCGGAAGATCTGATCTTACCGGATGCGGTGGTACGCTTTTCACTACCAGGAATCCAATCCCTCCTTGATGATGTTCAGGCTCAAGGAGATGATTCACCTCACACCGGGCAGCTCTTCGCCCGGAGTGCGCGCCTGGTCCCCGCGACGAGCTCTGCGCTTGGGACTGGATTTCCGATTTTTGCATCGAAGGCTGAGTGCTCTGCTCGGACGGATGTGGCTTTCTGTTCGACGCAACAGAGTTGCTTGGCACTGGGCAGGTTTGTCCGGTCCCGAATAAGTCCTGTTCGATTGAACCATAACCTGTTCAGTTGTCTGTTGCACATCTTTGTAGCAGCAAGATTACCCTCTTCGTGACTTGGAGTCTCAAGAGGATGACCCCACTCTAGTGAGTCCTTCCACTTGAGTCTCGGGGGCGAGCTGTCGGGGGTAAAATCACGGCCCATTGCCATGGCCCACTCCCTGGCGGCCCAATCGAACAGCCTACTAGGGTCTAGCTCCCTAGAAGGTTCTATCAGGCCCATGTGCATCCTGCCGAACAGCTTCCTGGCTGGCACGGTGCGTAACGGCCTAGGATTCATGTTCGAGTCCTACTCGAGCGAGTTCTCGCTGACTACGTGAAGACCCGGACGTGGTTTCCCGGATTGGATTAGGAGTTGTGATCCCTAAGACTAGGAGTATGCCTTATCTACCTCGGGATATATTTGGCATGTCGAGTTCGTTACGATCTCGTAGTTAGCCCGGCCCGGTAATCTCTTGGTAGGTCGGTTTGCTCTGTACTATATAAACCATGCCCCTACGGCGTTTAGGGGCATCGAGTTTTACGACTGGATCTAGCTTTTAGCATCTGATATACGCCGTAATCTCGCCGAGACTTGTTCGTCTCGTCGAGCCACCTCTTGTAATCATCTTCGATATATAAGAAAGGCTGGACGTAGGGCTATTATCTCTCCCGAGAGGCCTCAACCAGGATAAAAACCCCTGTCTCCTGTTCGTTGCTGTTCGGGGTTGTTCGGCGTGTCTCCTATCTCACTTCTAAAGAACCTTAGCGACTTGAGATCGTTATCTCAACCGTCGACAATATCCATTCTGCAAATCACTTATGACATACATTTGAAACAACATGAAATTGTTGAATGTTATAAATGCAGTAAGAATGTTGATGGAATCATGTCTAGCAATAGGAGCATATGTCTCATCAAAATCTATCCGATCGATTTGAGTGAAACTTTGAGCAACCAACCTAGCCTAAATCCTGACCACTACCCCATCCTGTTTATGCATTGCATTCACCCAAGAGGGATCAGAAAGAGCATGGATGACATCTTTCTGCTTAAAGGAAGCAACAAAAGCAGCAGACAAACAAAGGTGAGCGAGCCTTCACTTTGATCGGGTTACCATCCTCTTGGTCAAATCACCATTCATCTGCTAAGGGGCAGTCTTTTTTTATGTGTCGAGGAGCTCAGGTAGTGGCCTCTACCTTAGGAGTAGGAGAGGTAGGCTAAAAGCCATCAGGTGAAGATTTTATTGGTGACATCCAAGAATCACAATGTGAGAGCTGAGTAGAAGCAGAAGGTAAGGGGTGATCCTACGAAACAACACTGGAAGTCGGAGGCGCAACCGGTGGATTCAAGTCGAGGTTAGTCTCGATAGAACCGTCATCTCCAATGATTTCCTCCTGAACAATGATATTCTGAAAGGACAAGTCAGATCCGAAGATAATTGGCCTTGCCCCTAGCATAGCCTCATCAAAGGTAATCTCATAATTCTCTACTATCCTACGCATCGTACTATCCCAGACGTGGTAATTAACTGCAGAAGCTGTATAACCAAGGAAAATGTCATCTGAAGATCGAGATTAAAATTTGTCAAATTTCCAAATTTCAGAATAAAGCACTTGCATCAAAATACCCTAAAATGTGAAACACTAAGCTTGCGCCCATATTAAGCTTGTAGGATGTGCGATGCAACTTGGATCTCAGGAACACCCTATTTGAAACATAGCAATCTATATAAATAACCTCACCGCACTAATGCCTAGAAGTAGAATATTCATCAACCATAGTTCTAGCCATCTCTACGAAAGTGCAATTTTTCCTCTCCACAAAGACATTTGGTGGGCGACGTGCGCAGCAGAATTCTAGTGTTGAACATCGATTCTCTTCTCCGCATGTCGCCCAACAAAATGGCGTTGTGGAAAGAAAGAAGCGCACTTTGGTTGAGATGGTTAGGATTATGCTTGATGAGTATTCTACTCCTATACATTTTTGAGCTCAGGCTATTTCCGCAGCTTGCTTTGTTTTAAACAGTGTGTTTCTGATATCCAAGTTGCATCACACATCCTACGAGCTTCGATATGGATGCTTTTAGACAAAGGAAACTCGTGAGGTGTCAGGTGGCGGTCGAAGCCTTCGCCAGGAGTCAAGACTGTTCGGTGGGACCCGAACGCGTGGGACGAGGCGGGAAGGTTTGAGATCAGGGCACGTGGCTACGGATGCACGAATACTTCAAGGTAAAGGTTTCGTTGGAGGCGGTCGGCGTTCGCTCGAAGATTCACGCATGGTTATGTTTTGGGTCAGCTGGTATCAAAACCTTGTGTTGGTTCATGGTTAGCGTGGTAAAACCCTGGTTCGGTTCTGTGTTAGCCAATGTAGAAAAACACTACGTTGTTTCTAGGTTAGCATGGTAAAACCCTGTTTCGATTTTGAGTTAGCCGGTGTGGTTAAAACACTAGAGGTTACGAGTTAGGCTTTGACAAATCCTGGGTATGGTACCTGCGTGGCTCGGTGCGGTGGCTCCAACGGCGGCCAAGGTAATTAGGCTTGTGGCCATGGCGGCGTGCAGCCCAGGTGCCGGCCAAGGGGTGTCGTGGTGGCAGGCACTGCTTCCCACGACATGGAGTACGGTGGCTGCCCCATGACGGCGTTCCTACAGAGGTGAGGCAGAGTAGCGGCGCGCTGGGGCCGTAGCACCGGTGGCTACCCAGGAGGCAGCGGACCTGGGCGGCGCTAGTGGCGGAGTCTAGTCCATGGCGGCTTCCCGACGACGAGTCGGTTTGGGGCGCGGCGGCGTGGTGGCATATGGCCAGAACCGGCAGTCCTGGAGAAGGTGCACGATTCACCGGTGTGGTCCTACGGCGAACCTAGGCAGCGGCTCCAGCTTGGTAAGGCGGTTGTGTAGATGGAGAAAATCAGGGTGACGCCCAAGAGCAAGCAGCAGCGGCACCACCACTTGAGAGACGTACGGTGCAGCCGAGGTCATGCTTAGGCCGACAGCGACGACTCTCCGATTATGCGCGCATCTTGAGGCCAGAGAATCAGCAGTGCTGCAAGGAGGAGGCTGCCCTCAGGTTTCTGGTTAACGCAAGGGCATCAACCCAAGAAGGCTGGTTTTTTAGTTGCATACCAAGTGCTTGAGGATTTGTCCAAGAGAAAAACCTAGGAAGCACACCAAGTGTTCAGTCGATTGTCCAAAAGAGATTTTGGGGTGATTTGATCAGAAATTGAGTTGGGCTACTATTCATCCCCTCTAGTCGCCAGCATCAGTCTTTCATATGACCGAAGAGGAAACCGAGTGGATAGTAAGAGGCTAGGTCACTGCAAATTTTGCGAGGAAACCATCTCCACCGAGGGTCTAGCCCAGTGCGAAAGAATGTCACAAAGGCCGGAGGTGTATCTTAGCGTTGAAGGATAAGATTGACAAACCAGAAAGTCCATCTGTAACAGACTATGAGCACATCTTGGATATCAGAGGAACTGATTCTAGAAGAGGTTGCGCAGGCGAATTTCTACACTGAAGCTGGGCTTGATGTAGAGCAGGTCTTGGGTCTTAAGGACATCCCTTTTTTAGAGGTACCATGGAAACATGTGAAAGGTGCATCGCTCATCAGGCGTGAGGTGCTTCCACGTGTAAAAACAAAGATGCGGCAACTCTACGATCCGTGTTTGCGCGCAAACGAAAATGGAATGGATTTGTTTGCTGTTGCCATCAAGCAACACCATTTCTACCACGAGAACATTGACTTCATGGTTTATTGGGGGGATCTATATGACCTATATTAGGGAAGGCCCCTTGACATTGCCATGATGAGTTCTTGGTCATTGTAAGTGTATAGTTTGTAAATTTCGATCAAACCCGCCGGTATAATATACTAACTTCGAGGCCTAACTAATTTTTCTTATGTAGAATGAACATAAAAATATGCCTAAGGGAGGGAATTCACGAATTTGTCTTTCTTGACCCAATAGTTATTAACGAGAAAATAGCAAGAAAGTACCCAAAAGACACGGAGAACAACATTTACGAAGGGCTAATGAGACAAAGACACAAGAGGCATATACTTATAGCCTACGAATTTGAGTACGTGTTTTCGTACTGCCTTATTTTAATTCCTTTTGTAAACACATTGTTATAACTAATTAGTAAACTGTGTTCACATATATATGTGCAGCTTTCACCGAGCCCTTTTTATTATAGAGCTAGATCATAGCAAAACCATGATCATGGACTCGAAAATGGAATCTGTTGAAAAGTACAAAGACTTCATCGCCATGCTCAACCAATACATTCCTCTTTCGTTAATTCCCTATTAAATTATAGATTCCCCTAAAATTGGCGAAACAAGGTTTGGAAAAAGGTCCAGAACACTCGCCCGGTGCATGTCAAAGAAATTCAGGAGGAAAGCCTCAGCTTTATTTTTGATAAGTGCATAAATCCGATGGGAGAGCAACACCACCCTTTTGTTAATAAGATTCTGAAGCATTTGAAAAATATCAGCCAACCGTTGGAGCGATGCACATAAAAGATCTGGATAAAAATTGTATGTGTACTTGTGTACATTTTATTATACTTGTATTTAGCTATCTAGCTAATAAATATTAATTTGTTGTAATTTGAAGATTATTGAATGTTATTTTGATTTTAGTTATCAACCAGTTGTGTGTGCACGATTAAATGTGTTATATGTGGTTTAGTTAATTGTGATTCACATATAAAATAATAAATAAGCATATACAGGGTTCAAAATATACTAAATAAATTACATTGTACACAAAATATAGACTGTATCCACCAAATGGGACGAATAGAGTCCCCAACGGCTGCCCCTAAGCATTGCCACGTGTATTTGGCGCGCACAGCTCAGTCCATGCTTCGCCTAAACAACCGTTTAAACGGCGACCAAACGGTAGTCGGTCAGAAACTTTGTAGTTTAGGCCCTAGTCGGTACATTAAACGGAAAAACGTTTAATCGGTCAAAAAACGGTAAAATACCGTTTAAACGGGATAAACGGAACGGCACGAAAATGGTTTAGGTCACCGTTTATCCCGACTAGGCATCTGTTTTGGGGGAATGAATTGTGAATTTGTGATGTACTGATGCTCATGGTAAACTCATATTACTCATGTCTATTATGAGTGTGTATGCGAATTATTGCTTATGTGAGTAACTGTATATAAAATATAAATTGTTGTCTTAAACTCCTATGATATACTCACATTTTTAGATTTTTACTCATGTATTTTACTATTTTTTATTGCTATAGTGCAAAACCATTTAGGCCATTTACACACCGTTTAATCCCGTGTAAACCGTCTAAACACTAAACAGGAGGTGGCCGACTAACTATCGTTTACTGTTTAGGTACGTGAACCTTGGCTCAGTCTCTGATGGGGATGGGATCCCGATCTTCCGACAGGTATGGGTAAACACGATTGGTGGAGAACTCGACGTTGACGATCCGACCTTGATCGGCAACAATCTAGGCCTGCAATCGCTACACCACCGTCTCCGTTCGTTATCAACCACGTAAGTGCATGGTCGACCTCACCACAAAGCCTAGTTCCTACAAGCGAATCGAGAACACAAGCAAGAATGAAGAAGAGCAATCTCGAATTGCAAATATATATTAAGATCACGAATTTGGGGTTCCACAAACCGAATATCGGCGATACTGCGATGGCAGAAATATATCTAAGCAAAACCCGACTCAAACAAAGACGGCTACGAAGTTTTAATAGGCAGAAAGGGCAGCGGCTAGGGTTCGGGACGCCCCCCTTGCGCGGGATACACGGGCCGAAGCCCAAAAACAAGGCGACGTAGCACCGGGCGGTCTAGCAGAATCTGGTCGCCTCTTGTTTCGACGATTGTGATCAACTTAGAAGGAATTTGTATGTGCAATCGGATCCATTGGAAAGGTCTCGTCGAGGGCTTCTCTGTAGTTGAACACACCAAACGGAGTTGATATGCATCTGCTACGCCTGTTTGAAGACAGACTACTCCGCCGTGACCGAACCGAATTCCAACTCGTGGTAGACTTGGTTCCCGACCTGTCTTGGCGCAGAGTTCCATCCTCGCTGATCAACACTATAATTCCTAAGTACAAGCACAACATTATTAGGTAGTAACTCGCTCTTATGGGTATTCTCTTGTCTGGTAAGGAACGAGCCCACCTGGTGGTTTAATTGTCGTGCACGTGCCCTTGTTATTGGTCCTTGCACGATAGATGGTGGCAGAGTGGACGCATCGGTAGGGGTGATGTCCTAATCATCCTCCCTCTCTTGACTTGGAGTCGTCCTCGACTCAAGCTTATCTTCTTCTCCCAAATATGGCCGCAAATCTAAAATGTTAAAAGTTGGGCTAACACCGAAATCTGCAGGCAACTCAAGTTTATAAGCATTATCATTTATTCTCTCTAGCACCCTAAATGGACCATCTGCACGGGTTTTCTTAACTCAGGAAAACGCTCCTTGCGCAAGCGTAACCAAACAAGATCTCCAGGAGCAAACAGCAATTTCGTCCTACCATGACTAACAGCAATGCGATATTTGTCATTCATGTGTTCAATATTTTCTTTCGTGGTCTCATACAGTTTTAAAATAAATTCAGCGCGTTTCTTAGCATCAAGATAGACCTTTTCAGATGATGGTAAAGGCAATAGGTCAATGGGAGCATGAGGATTGAAACCATACACTACCTGAAAAGGACTTACCTTTGTAGTTGAATGTAGCGCACGGTTGTAAGCAAACTCCATGTGAGGAAGGCACTCCTCCCACAACTTTATGTTCTTCTTTATAACAGCTTACAACATCGTGGATAAGGTACAATTAACAACCTCCGTTTGACCATCAGTTTGGGGGTGACAAGTAGTAGAAAACAGCAGCTTTGTCCCCAATTTATTCCACAATGTCCTCCAAAAATGACTCAAAAATTTTGTGTCACGATCTGAAACAATAGTGGAGGGCATACCATGCAAACGAATAATATCTTTGAAAAATAAATCCGCAATATGAGTGTCATCATCACTTTTATGGCATAATATGAAATGTGCCATCTTTGAGAACCGATTCACAACAGCAAAGATACTATCCCTCCCCGTTTTGTCCTAGGCAAACCTAGAACAAAATCCATCAAAATATCCTCCCATGGAACACTAGCAGTGGGGGAGGCATATATAAACCATGTGGAATTAATCGTGACTTAGCTTTTTGACATGTGGAGCAGCGCGCCACAAAGCGTTCAACATCACGCCTCATCTTCGGCCAATAGAAGTGGGTGGCCAAAACATCCTCCGTCTTCTTTACACCGAGGTATCAGAGTGGTGGTGCGTTGAATTATCGACAAGGTGGATGCATCCGCAGTGGAATGGCAGACCCTCCAGGACGAGACGGACTCGAAGGCGAATGGCACCGGAGTGGCAAGCTGCGTGGATGTTCTTCGAAAACACAGTGAAGATGAAGTCACGTCCTATGTGGTGGCACGAGTGGCATGTTGCGACGTGCCTTGCCTGCTTCGGGAAGGCGAGGCGCATGAGGAACTAGGGCCGGAGGTGAGGGAGACACGGACATCGCTGAAGGGGACGACAACATGGACACCTATTGCCGTCACAATGGTAACGCTGTTTGGGTTTGGGCCACCGGCAACCACCAGGGATAGCGCATGTAGATGGAGATCGACAGCAGCCGAGTGGATGGTAGGCGTGACCACCACATAGGCACGAACAGAGGAGGGGCAACGAGCTGCGAGGGCGAAGCATTTGAGTGGCAAAGCAGGGGGAGGTGGGTGGGGTGGAGTTAGGGCAAGAGGGGAGGCATGCTCGGACTGGAACGGCAGTGGCGCGAGCATTGGCCTAAGCGGAGGCAATGCGTGCACTTAACGCGGTCACAGCACACCGCTACGTTGTCG
This sequence comes from Raddia guianensis, assembly GCA_036346415.1. Taxonomy (NCBI): domain Eukaryota; kingdom Viridiplantae; phylum Streptophyta; class Magnoliopsida; order Poales; family Poaceae; genus Raddia; species Raddia guianensis. Next base: position 6,661,331 of record CM070537.1, read on the forward strand.
CGCGTGAGGCACCGAAAGCAACACTGATATCAATCTTCTGGCGTAGAACAACCAAAACACCTGTAGCATCCTCCATTATAGCATCATTTTATACCATCCACACGAAAAATAGACATCGAGCTTCCAAGTTAGGTACTAGAAGATGCAGATCCTATCAACTCAGGTCATATGTGGCAAAGGCACACACCTATAATGGAGTTAGTACTGTCACTACAGGAAATGCGAGTTGTGTTGAGTGCCAAAACCGTCGACACTAGGACACAAGCCGTCGGGATAAGAAAGCCGTCGATAGAAGGCCATTGAGAGAGGCACGCGTTCTCGTCGGCTCGACCGTCGATAATGCTTCTCTCGACGGCTATTTAAAAAATCTTCGAATGTAGTGCAACAGACGCCGTTTGCGCCTAACGAACATACTCTCGACGACCACCTATGAATAGTGGAGAGACAGGAGATGCGAGCCCCATGAAACCAACCTGCCTGGGGTACATACTCTCAACGGCCACCTATGAACAGTCAAGAGACCGAAGATGCAGGCCGCACTAAACCATCCTTCCTGGGTTACCTACTCTCGACGGCTTCGCCTGTGCCATCGAGAGAGTGAACGTTCAGATGTTGAAGAGTCTCGACGGCTTAGCCTCGGCTGTCGAGAGTAAGACTATGCAGTAAAAAAATTGTTTTAATTTTGTAAAAAAAACCAGAAAACCGCAGCAGCTGTTGCTCCCTCAGCAGTTGCTGATGCACCTGCAAACCCAAAATCCTCATAATGCATATATATCCCCAATTATCGCACACATGCGACTACAATATCATAATTGCACACAAATAATTAAAAGCCACGGAACACATCGATAACCAAATGAACAATTAAAAGGCAGGCAGGACATACATATATAACATCGCAATTCATTGTCCATAAACGTACGATAAACAAAACATATGCATCGCTAGGTAGTCACCTATTGCTCGCTAGATGGAGGATCTCCTGAAGAGAGTAGGGACGGCTGGGTAAACATCAGTGTAGTGCCATCGAACAGGTTGTTGACGAAGTCTGCCTCTTGGCCTCCTCGCTGGTAAACATGAAGGCGTGAGGCGGCGGCTCCCTAGCGAGAGCGGTGCTGAGCTGGCACAGTGTGATGAGGGGTGTGTGGCAGAGGAAAGCATGGGCAAAGGTGGCGCGGACCTCGCTGGCGAGGTGCTGTAGGGCGCACACGACGAGGCGAAGGAAGGGCGAGCTCTGGTAAAGACTGAGCATGGTGGGGAATGGCGCCACTGGCGCGGTGAGCATGACGAGCCCGACAAAGCAGGAACCCCCGATTGCAGTGAGGTCATGTGACGGCACGGGGAGAAGCATCGCTGAAGCACCGGAGAGCGAGAGCGGACGGGCTCTGCGGTGACGGCAAGCACGGTGCAGCCGGGCGACTCTAGCCACCTGGCCTGCACGGCGGGACAGGCACGCATCGTCAAAGCCGGCGCTATCCCCCTCGCTATATGTGTTGGAAGTAGGGCACCTCGGGGGCATAGCAGCAAATTGGGGACTCACCTGCACTGGAGAGCTGTGCATGGCTTTCCATGAAGCTGGCTGCCAGAGCTAAAGGCCGACCACTGCCCGCCCACCCTCGATGCGGGCAAAGACGACAGAGATGTCTTCAATGATTGCGATGTGGATGAGGACACGACACTCAAAGCGGCGGGGCGGGCGCTGCTGGGTTATCGCAGAGGGCGCGAACAGCGCTAGCCAGCGTCACTAGACGGCTCCAAGATCGGCGCTGGGTCAACGAGCGAGAGCTAAGCCTCTTGGGGGATCTAGGTAGTGTCATGGGTACAAACCCAGACTAGGAACGCCGAGGTATCGGAGCGGTGGCTCGAGGTATTATCAATGAAGTTGATGCGTCCGAAGTGGAAGGGGAGACCCCGCAGGACGAGACGGACTCGGAGGCAATGGACACTGGAGTGGCGAGCCGCGTGAATGTTCTCCAAAAACACGATGTAGATGAAGTCACGACCCATGTGGTGGAAGGAGTGGCACGAGGCAACGAGCCTTGCCTGCTCCGGGAAGGCGAAGCACACGAGGAAGCGGTGGCCAGAGGTGAGGGAGACGCGGACATCGCCGAAGGGGACAACAACATGGACACCTATTGCCCTAAAATGGTAACGCTCTTTGGGTTTGGGCCGCCGGCAACCACGAAGGATAGCGCATGGAGATGGAGATCGACAGCAGCCGAGCCGATGGCAGATGTGACCTCCACACAGGCACGAACAGAGGAGGGGCAACGAGCTGCGAGAGCAGAGTACTGGAGCGGCAAGGCGGGACCGGGAGGTGGGTGGGCAGAGGTAGGGGCAGGAGGGGAGGCATGCTCTGACCGGAGCGGCAATGACGGGAGTGATGGCTAGAGCGGAGGCAACGCGTGCACTTGACGTGGTCACGGCACGCCGCCACCACGTGGTCGAGTGCGAGGCACCGGAAGCAACACTGATATCAATCTTCTAGCGTAGAACAACCAAAACACCTCTACCATCCTCCATTGTAGCATCATTTTACCATGCACATCAAAAATAGACATCGGCTTTACATGTTAGGAACTAGAATTTGCAGATCCTATCAACTCTAGGCCATATGTGGCAAAGGCACACACCTAATGGAGTTAGTACTGTACATTGAACATCTATTCATGCACAAGAAATAATCTATTTAATTTCCTCGTATAGATGGAGTGGTAGTCGTGGCTTTGCTTCCAAGACCAATGGCTTGGCCAGTTGGAGGCTTGTGGCTGCTTCTTGAAGCTCAATCTTGTCTGCACCCTCCGGCATGCTCCAGGTAAACCCTTGCAGGAGCCTTGCGAACAGCATCATTGTGATGGACGTGCCGAGCGACACCGCAGGGCAGCCGCGTCGACCTGCGCTGAACGACAGAAACCGCAGCTCTGGCTCTGCGAGGCCCACATCCGAATCGTTTAGATGCCGCTCTGGTCGAAACTCGAGAGGTTTTTCCCAGACTTTAGGGTTCCGGCCGAGCCCGATCCGGCTTAGCATGACATGGCTGTTCTTGGGGACGAAGTAGCCGGCGATGGTTGTGTCGGCCATCGCCACATGTGGCGGGTTCAGCGGGTGGTACGGGTGGATGCGGAACGCCTCCCGGATGCATGCCTTGAGGTATTGAAGGTGGCGAATGTCAGACTCCTGCACAAGTCTTTCCTTGCCGACGACCGCGTCTAGCTCGTCCATTGCTTTGCTCATCACGTGCGGCTTGTTTATCATTTCGGCCAGTGCCCACTCCACTGCATTCGACGGATTGTCTACTGTTGCCAGAGTAATCTCCTGCGTACATATACAAGGTTGCAAGGTCATATATATGTTATCAGAGTAATCTCCTGCGTACATATACAAGGTTACAAGGTGCAATTTTTGTACAAATTTGCTATATATCAATTATCTATTTTTATTGGTTAATTTTCTATGTGTCGTTACCATGTATATTTGCTATTTTGTAGATGGTCCCGTATGTTATTTACTAGCGTAAATGCGTCTGTTCAATTTTTTTCTATTTTTAATGGACCAGTAGAGAACGATTATGATAAATAAAATTGCGAAAAGGAGGAGAACTATAAAATCTTACAAGAACTTCTGCCTTGATCTCGTCGACGGTCAAGAAAGGCTTGCCTTGTGCATCCTCCAGGGAGACCAGCACGTCAAGAAAATCGCCAACATCTCTCCTCTCACCGCCTTTCCTGATAACCCTCCATTCTTCCATCCTCTCCTCTACGATAGGATCATGCAACCTTCTGAACGTCTTCATCAGGCCATTGACAACCTCTTCATGGCCTTCAAGGTCGAGGCCGACCAATGCCGGGAAGTAGTCGGAGACGCAGAAGGCCCCGAGGTAGTCCAGCGCCGTGAACACCGCGCGGACATGCGCCTCCTCGTCCCAGCCCGGGCCGCCGGCAGCCATGGCCGGAGCTTCGTGGAAATGCCTCCTGCCAAATACGAGCTTCCGGATGGTGTTCCCGCAGAAGTGCCTCCCGACATGGCGCACGTCCACGGTGCAGCTCGGCTTCTTGCTGCCGCTACTGCTGCTATTGCATAGGGTGTAGAGGTGGTTGACGAGGTGGTCGGCCTTCTCGGCGCGGCGGCCGTGCAGCTTTCGCTCCATGGTCGGCGAGAGGATCTCCGAGGCGAGCACCCGCCGCATCTTCTTCCACTGTTCTCCCATCGGCGACATGATGGTGTTCTTGTAGCCAATGCTCAGCGCCCGCGCCGCAAACGACAGCGGCCGGGAGGCGAGCACGGCGTCGTTCTTGCGCAGGACCTCCCGGGGCATAGCTGGCGAGGCGACGGTGATCACGTGGACTCGCCCCAGGCGGAGGGACAGGATATCCGTGTCCATCTCGGCCAGCAGGCGGTGGATCCACCGGAACACCGCCGGCTTGTTCGTCAGCAGTTGGTGCATGTTGCCGATGAAGGGCAGGACGGCCGGCCCTGGCGGCAGCTTGTGCAGCTTCCATTTCTTGGAAGCTACACTGTTCTTTCTATAAAGTAGTGCCATGAGCAGGAGGATGAACATGATTATCAGCATAGTGAGGGCACTGTTCATGTTGGTTTCAAAATACGTGCACTCTAGGAGGATGCTGTGGGAAACAAGGAAAATACGTGGCGATAATTTGTTGGGTTGAAGCTGCTAGACTGACCATTTTGGGGTATTTATAGCGGTTTAGCACTCTAGCGGAGTTCTGCTCGCTTTTTGAGGAGAGGACAGAAATGTTGAAAGGAACAGTGCACTAACCGTTGCTACCTCTGTATTATTCCATCTAGTTCGATAATACTTATCGTTTTGAAAATTGACACGGTTTCTATAATACAACTTCGATCATCAATTGCTAATAAAATATATCTACAAAATCAAAAAAATTATCATATTGTGAAAATATTATTCTGTGATATCCTAATAAAATTATTATGTGTCACAAGTTTTATTTAAAAAGGAAAATTAGATACAATATTTTTTATTATTTATCCATATTAAAACCACTATTAATAATATTATTTTATGTATTAAAAAGGCTCTATTAGTTATTTATGTTAATCCCTAGGTTTACAAATAGTGTTTGGATAGTACTTAGTATGTACCCCAAGTTCACCTATAAACCAACCAACTCGGATCTGTCCATTTTCCTAACTTTTGGGTCTCCGAAAATTTGATTACCCAAGTCAGCCCATGAAATACCAAGTATTCTGCATGATATCAATAGGAAAAGAAATAGAAAAAGTCCCCAAACATTTTGGGGTCATCTAGAACCTACAACCGACCCATATCTCATATTTGAAGTGTATTAGCATGAGAAAACTATGTTTCTTTAAAAGGAAGGCTCTGAAATCTACTCTGAGTCAGATTCAGACTTCAAATCCTTTTCTACTTTATCACAGCCATATACACCCTTCCCCAGCACTATATAAACCAGCCAAGACCACCCCTTGATGACCATAACTACGAAGCCTCAAAGTTGAAGTCCTTGCCACCAAAACTCTAGCCTCTCAAGCAATTTTCAACGTATCCCTCTCTATGTCGAACCCAAACTACATATTAGATACCACCATGTTCTAGAACTCGTCAAGACAATCAAAATGGACGAATGAAAGTCCTAGTTTGGTGAAGATTTGGCCCCTCTAGAAGCTGCCGAAGTTTCTCTCCTCGTGGCTCCGGCACACCTCGTTGGTCGTGCAGACCGCGAAGATCCCGCGCCCAACCGCAGCGTGCCACGCGCCCCTGCCGCCATTGTTTTCTCGCACGCACGCGAGTGTGTCTCACCAACTAGTCTACGCACGCCATCGCACGGTCCCGCCACGCGCCACCAACCAATCCACAGCCGCACGTGTCTAGCCGCCACTGCGCGTGCCACCGTGGATCGACTGGGCCAAGAGGGAGTGGGAGAAAGGAATGGGCCGAAATCAAGGATTGAGGCCAATTAAGGTTTAAACTCCTTTTTATTGTTCTGGGATTTTTCTATATAACCCGAAACTTCCTGGAATCGTTCAGAGAGTTCTCGTGCTCTGATTCTGGTGAGTTTAGAACCATTAATTTATAAGTAATTTATATGCTTGGATCTGCTGTTTATTTCAGTTTTCTCGATCTACGTGCAGACAACATATTTTCGGTTCTACAGTATTATTGTCAGGAATCTTTGTAGGAGATCTGCAAGCCCCGACTTCTTCCAAGTCAAGCTAGATGCATATTGGTTTCTAGTTTGCTAAAAATCCATATTAACTGTTATTTATTAATTGCATGCATAATCTGATTAGTGCGTGAGTATCTATCCCAAAGCTGTATTAGTCATTAACTAATATGTACTAGCCTTATTTGTCGAACCCTTTTACGGATGTGATCTTCGCAACTGGTTTGGCCTCGATCCATTTTGAGAATTTATCGACAGCGACGAAAATATGAGTAAAGCCACCATGCGTCTTTTTCAGAGGTCCGACCATGTCGAGCACTACAGGAAAACGATTTAATTTCGTCGGCCAAAAACCGACGAAATAGGCTTAATTTCGTCGGTTTGCCGATGAATTAAGCCGACGAAATGTGCTAGATGAAATTAAATGCCTTTTAAATCGGGTTGCTGATTTAAATTAATGTATTTTAAATGCTTTTGAGAGCCGATTTAAATTAAAAACCGATGGGTCATGTGGGCGATTTTAACGCTAACGTGGCACTTAATTTCATCGGTCTGGGCGGACGAAATTAAAGACCACGTCAGCAAAAAAAATGGGAAGCTCGCGGGTTAGGCTCTGGATGACGTGGCTATTAATTTCATCGGCCAAAACCATTAATTTCGTCGGTTTTGGCTGACGAAATTATTTTATTTTATTTTAAAAAAACGGGTGCTGTTGTTTTATTCACAGAAAATTCACAAAAAATCACAGAAAAATCACAGAAAATCATAGAAAATTCGCAGAAAATTCACAGATATTCATATCATCATAAACTTGTAGCCAACATCACATGATGCATAAGAGCACATAGATAGAATTTATAGGGGAAATATGGGAAGGAAATGGTTATAAATGCCAAAAATTGGAATTTGGATACACGACAAGGCTTGCTTTAACCAAGTTCCTACAAACTTCAGATAGGTGGAATGCAATTTAGAAAAGAGATAGGTGGCATGCAATTTAGAAAAGAGATGTTCCCTTGCCCTTCTTGTCTCCACCAATCTCAAAATTTAACTTGCTTCCAGTTTTTTCCAGAATATGAAGGACGACAATTAAGCAACGTATAGAACTATTCTAGAGACTAGATTCACAATTTTGATGTCAATGTACCTGCAAGAACACTTGAACACTAAAATCATGGCACTGAAATTTGCACCATACACAAATAACTATTTATCAAAACTCAAAATAGGAACATACTGGGCATAATAATACATATAGTGCACCATTAATGCAGATGGGGTCTCATGGATGCACCCCATATGCAAAACAAGTATATTAGGAATTCAAATGCCCTATCATCTGTAAATCGTTTCTCACTTGAGGTCAGACAGGATTATATTAGGAATTCACCACAAAGAATATTCATACAACAGAAAAATAAAGGTCACATATTTTTTTTTTAAAAAAACAGGATGCTGTATAATTCATTTAAAAAACATAGAAAAATCACAGAAACACTAAGAGTTGAGAAAACATTGGAACAGAAATAAAGAGTTCTTCATTGGATGGAGTCATTGTTTTTGAAGACATAAGAGCTTTCAAAGGAAAACAAGGTCATGTCTAACAGAGGTATACCGCATTTAGAAATTCAGAGATAATTAACAAGATTACCAGCAGCGAGATAATTAACAAGTTCGCAGCGACATGGAGGTTTATCGGTGGACTAACCTTTTCAGGGTTGATTATCACAGAAACCCCAGGAACGACACTTTCAAGATCCTCCTTCACCTTCAAAGCTCTGATCTTAAACTGGCTGCACTGGGTGCTGAAGAATTGAAAATAGAGGCAAATCATAAGAGAAAACAAGTAGAGTTGCAAGTAATATTACTGAATAGAATACAAGGATGGATACGTTATATTAAGATATAGAAGAGTTGATAAGGCCTGCAGAGGCAGCAAACTAGGCAAGCAGATTAGATAAAATTCTTTCCGATGTGCAACACTGCAATGTCAATAAATTTTGCTGATGACAGAAATGCTAGTGGATGTATCACAAAACAGAATCAATCTTCACTGTAATCTGTAGAACAAAGAAAGAAAAACTTGCATGATATATTTGTTTATTCTATAACACAAGGGCAGAAGAATATTTAATTTCACTTTTTTTTAGCTTTGCAATCTTGATATGGGGTTATGTTGCCCTCTATTTTCAGCATGTCCCCAAAAAAAAAGAATAGCAACTGACATGAACCACAAGGTCAAAAATGTAACTGATAAAAGGTAAAACGAACTGAGCATACTAGATAGAAACAGATTAGTCCATTGGTAAAAGCATTATTTGCTTTAACCTATGTCGTGGCATGTGGCACTGTATTGCTCAACACAAAGAAAACGATAAGGCTAAAAACTCCAGTGTTTTCCATCAAAAAACAATTTTAGTTTTACCTATAGTCAGAAACACTGTTTTCCGTCAAAAACCTATTTGAGTTTTACCTGTGGTCCAAAACAATGGCTCCATCCACATAATGAAGAAATCTTTGGTGATAACAAACATTGGTACAAAAATAAAGATTAACTAGAACATTGGTACAAAACAATTTTAGTCATTTTAAAACAGAATTAGATGACCTGCCAAACAAAAATAATTGAGACTAGATTTTCTAAAATACTTTACAAGCTTAACCAACTCTAGTAACACTACTGCGGATCGGGGTAGGCCAAGCGGCTCGTAAGGCCTGTGCAAGCGGTTTTAGAACCGCTTGCAGGCAACCGCAACTGATGCCCGACGGGCATCACAAGCAACTCCTAGAGCCGCTAGTGAAGCCCCTCTGCAAGCGGTTCGCGGGGCCATGGCGCGGGCGGGCGTGGAAGCCACGTGGGGCTCTCTGCAAGCGGTTGCGGTTGGAGCCACGAACCGCTTGCAGAGATCATCTCCGCAAGCGGTTCAGTAACCGCTTGCGTAAACGTGCAGTTTAATGGCCACCTGGTTATTTCATTTCTGGGGCGGCGCAAATAGATATTTAAATATATATTTCGGCAGGAGATTTTTTTATTTGTCGTTTAAATTTAAATACATATAGGATGAGCATATAATTAGCGATCAAACAAGCTTAAATATATTAGATAATACATGTAATAATGTACACTTTATATGCACCGGCCAAATTTGCAAAGTTTATAATTAATATACATTGTGCAAAATGGACAAAACAGTTCATTTTTTCTTGCGGTACTCTTCTTGACGCTCTTTGACGACGTAGAAGTCGTCCCTAGTTCGTTCGTGTTCGAATATGGATCTCGATAATGGAACTCGCCCTGGGGGTTAATGACCTCATCGAGAATGAAGCGAATGCTTGTTCTCGTAATGCGAGCACCGATGATGTGGTAACACTTCAAGATGTTTATCCATGTCGGGCCGCCAATTCAATTAAAGTAAAAAATAAATAAATACGTGCACACATAATGTAAATTAATGGAGCACATAAGAACGTTATTAAGTTGTTGCTAGATGCATGGTTGCGTGCATATATATACAAACCTCTTCAGGAGTTTGAGGCTCAAGCTCGCCGTGGCACATCATTTGGATATAGTGGAACACACGGTAGCTACATAGGTTGTTTCCGCAGATTGTTGTTTTACCTATGGTCGATGCGGGGCAATTACGGATCGATAATAACAAAAATATTAATTGACAAAGGGCAATTACGCTGCTTTAACGCACCCGATTAAACTTAGCTTGATATCGAATTCCTTCTTAAAACGCCCTTTCGAATCTCTTGAAAGCTCAGGAACGCCTTGTTAAGGAGGTCAATTATCCACTGGTATTCCTTTTGCGGTTTTCTCCGTGAGTCTTGGACGATGATCATGCTTTTGTCAAGCCTTATGATTATAAGGATCCATGGAACCTATTTATATATTGCAACAGATTATGACATGTAATTAAACAATATATAGTGTGCCATCAGTGCCTTAAGCAATATAAGAACGAGATGTTAGTGAGAACATCAAGACGCATTTAAAGTTGAATGGCGTAAGTATGTATTGCTTGTAGTGTTGTTGTACTAGTGCATGTACAACGTAGTCGTGATTTCCTTTGGTTTTCGAGGTATTGGCCGACTTCCTCGTTGACCAACCAAGGGTCAAGGAAGCCAATCGAGTTCGGCTTCTGCTCTCTAAGTCTTTGTATCTCCATTCTACAGAAAATGGATTAATTGAGTTAATTAATTAGGGTTCTCGACAAGCAAGCATGTATATATATATATATATATATATATATATATATATATATATATATATATATATATATATATATATATACATCTTGTGGAGTCGACACTCACAGGCACCAGCAGGTCATGAAGGACACGTTGATGGCGTCTGCATGGTACACATTGTACCAGTCTTCAAATTCAAGATTTATCAATTGATCATTCCCTCGATGTAAATGTTCTTCTTGAAACGAGACGCAAGAATGAGCATATCCTGGCGGACTGTGTTCATACCATTCATGCACGCGTCGCATCTTGACCGGTAGTTTCCTTATGTCCTTAGGGTCTAGCAACGGTGACCCAAATTAAATGGCCACCGACTTGTGCCGTTGGAAGATCATCGCTAATCCACTCAGCGGCTTCTATGTTATCAAGGCCACTTCCCTCATGAAGTCATACTCCATCTCAGATAATGTTTGCCTCCTCCTGTTCTTTCTTGCTCATGTATGTGCCCCGAGGTTGTTTACTCTTGAAGATGTGCTTTCGATAGTTCTTTGGTAGTCGGTGCAGAGAGACGGTCGGTGCTGAACGGTTGTCGCGAAGAAGTCCGCGATCTTTGGATCAATTGGTTCCTTTGGCGGTGGATTTATTTTAGCTTTATACCCTGTATCCATGCGTCCTGACTTTTCTGCGACTCGCTCTTGACTCCTCAAAGCGCCATCTCATAAGGTGTTTTTTCAGGTTCCTTCATTCTCTGTCTGAATGGGAAACCGGCCGCCCTGCTGCTTGTTGTCGTTCTAGCTGCAGGAATGCTCCTTGTGCTAGCAAGCTTCTTACTGGGGGAGATGCCGGCTCGTTGTTTCTCTCGAGGCTGCCGCTTCTTTTGCTTTGAGGGGTCAAGGGCGGTGTTGGGCGTCACAAGATAGCGCTAGCGGTGGTGGAGTGCTTTGTCTCACCGGCGAGGCGTTGCGTGGTGGCGTGGCCTGTCTTGGTGGAGGAGGTGAGCTCCGTCTCGGTGGAGTGTTCTGTCTCGGTGTAGATGTCACCTCCGCACCATCAGGAAACACGATGTACTTCTTCCGCCAGAGGATGATGTTATGTACGGCCTCTCCAAGCTTGGTCACATCGCTCCTCCAAAGCAATATCGAGCTCCATATCCTCAACCGCCACCACCTCGCCCACCGTGACCTTGGAGTATCCCGCGGGTATAGGGTTACAGTGGAATGTCTGGACCGACTCCACGGGGTAGGCCAAAGCGTAAGCCACCTTGAGGATGAGGTTGTGCAGTTGGACGCGTAGCTCACATTGGCGGGGCACGATGATGTCGCCCACGGATAACGGGCCTGCAATTCATCGGCCAAGACGTTGTTTGACGCAGAGTCGCTTTTAACCGGAGCAGGGGACTAACCACATCTACTAACCAAAAATACTAAAAAATATTGCTGAGCCCATTATTTTAGCAGGTAATCAGAACTCCAATACGGCAGCAAGTACATGGAAAAAGAGAGTTAAAAAATACTTTTGAGTACAAGATTCAATAGTCTTCTGTCTAATGCAAACAAGAATGCTGCTCCATCCAAAAAGAATTAGAAAGCTTAATACACAAGGATCAGAAGAGAAGTATTGCACAAGCCTAAAATATTGCAGTGAAGCTATTGAGGTCTTGAGGACTTACCTGAAATCCTGAAATGGCGACTTCTCTGTCCCATCGACCGGACATCCCTGCATCTTTCTGGTCTTCTCCACGGTGCATGTCACCGTCCAGCTTCGATTCCTTCTTCGCCATCGGAAAGTACGTTTCCTGACAAAATTTAAGCAGTTGAAGTAGTTCCCATCTTTAGACCTGAAATTCTCCATGGGATGAGTTAGAGAGAGATGATAAATCACAGCTATAGCTGGCTTCTCCTAATAATATTGTCGACGGTTGGGATATCGACCCAAGTCAACCATGGTTCTTCAAAGAGGAGATAGGAGACACGCCGAACAACCACGAACAAAGAACGAACAGGAGATGGGTTTTTATCCCAGTTCAGGCCTCTCGGGAGAGATAATAGCCCTCGCCCAAATTTCTTTATATCAAAGAGAATTACAAGGTGGAACTCGACGAGATCAGCAGGTCTCGACGAGTAGTATGCGAAAATCTATCTGCTAAGGTCTAAGCTAGATGCTAGGATGTAAAACTCGATGCCAGGGGTCCCTCTAAACGCCGTAGGGGCCCTGTTTATATAGTGCGGAGCAAACCGACCTACCGAGGAATATCGGGCCGGGCTAACTACAAGATCGTAACGAACTCATACATGCCAAATATGACCTACGGTAGATAAGGTAACCTCCTAATCTTGGGGATCACGACTCCTAATCCAATCCGGGAAACCAACGTCCGGGTCTTCACGTAGTCGTGCAGAACTCTGTTCGAGTCGGACTCAAACAGGAATCCTAGGCCATTACGCACCGTGCCAGCCATGAAGCTGTTCGGCAGGATGCACATGGGCCTGATAGAACCTCCCAAGGAGCTGGGCCCTGGTAGGCTGTTCGATTGGGCCGTCAGGGAGTGGGCCATGGCAATGGGCCGTGATCTAATCCCCGACAGCTAGCCCCCGAGACTCAAGTGGAAGGACTCACTAGAGTGGGGTCGTCCTCTTGAGACTCAAAGTCACGAAGAGGGTATTTTTCCTGCTACAAAGGCATGTAACAGGCGACCGAACAGGTTATGGTTCAACCGAACAAGACTTGTTCGGGACCGAATAAACTCGATCGGTGCCGAAGCAACTCCGTTCGTCGAACAGGAATGACATCCGTCCGAGCAGAGCACTCACCCTTCGCGCATACATCGAAAAATAGCCGCTAGCGCACTCCAACAGTAATTCACATCATTGCTGCGCGGTGAAAACAAAGCACCGCTTTACCTAGCCGCTGTGGTAAAAACTAGCCGCTCGACAAAACCGCTGCTTGAGCTGCTTATACGGGACTATAAAGCACCCAAGCCGCCATGCCACCCACTTCGCTCTCACGCCTTTCCTCTCTAAGCCATAGCTCCAACCACGCCAAAGATCAAGCACCCAAACTCCATCACCGACCACCTTTCGTCCGATCCCGGGAATCGCTATGGCCAAATTCACGTGTACTAGCTTGACCGAGGAGGACCTTAGGATCTGGGAGGAGGAGGGCCACATCGACACCGTAGGCTGGAGGTGCCGAGAGGAGGATACTCGGAGCCGCTCGAGGAGAGTTAAATCGGCTTGAGCAGTTTGCACTTGCTCGGTTGAGGTCTCTGAGAGCGACTTCGCCGAGGCCTTCTTGAACATCGCCGATTGGAGGTGGCGAACCTCAATCCGAACTCCATCCTCCAGATGGCCGTCTTCGCACACCTGTGCGAGGGCTATCTGGGCATCGATCCGCCGGTGGGGCTGTTCCTCCATTACTACATAGTAACGAGGAGCAGCTCCACCGCTTCGGCGCTGGGGTGCTACTACCTCAAGCTCCGGGCCACCGCCGATGATGCGCCGTACCCTCGCCCACCTCTGCTCGACTCAATGGGCGCGTGGTGGGTGAGGTGGTTCTACAGCGAAGCGGAGCGGCGACACGAACTCGTCTTCACCGGGAAGGCGCCGGCAAAGGGGACGCCAATGCCTCGGCCGGAGATGACCGCCGAGGATTGGTACATGACAAGGAAGATCGCCTCCTCGTGAGCCTTGGGCTCACGGGCAGGAGATTATTCGGGACTTCACAGAGAACAGAGGTCTGTCCGGCTGCGGAGAAGGTCCTATCCCTTCTACAAGATAGAGGGATGGGAAGACATCACAAGGGAGAGCACGGGTAAGTGCCTTTAAGACTCAACCTCTAAATACATTCTTTCCTCCGAACAGGAACTAACAATCCCTTCTGTTCGGGCAGAGAAGCCAACCGACGCATGGGTGACCGAACGGGTCGACGCCATGCTGAAGGCGGCGAAGAAGGACGGGAGGTCACCGCGAGGTGGCGACACTGCTGCGCACAAGAACGTGCTTGTCCGCACGCATTTGGTAAATTACTTACCCTCACCTATGTTGCTAGACTTGCAACGTTGTTTAAATGTTAACGCCCGCTTCTCAAAACGCTGGGAGAGGGCCAATCGATCCTTGGAGGGATCGTTGAGGAACTCTCCGGTCCGAGAAGGAGAAGGCGAAGAAGGGCAAGGCCAAAGCGCCACAAAGCCCAAGGTGGCGGCCGAGTTTACGCGAGCTCGCCATGACACGGCGTGCCGCCACCGTCGAAGAGACCAATCTAGGGCGACGGAACGCATCGAGCGGTACCAAGCGGGCGCGGTCAGCCCAGAGGAAGAGACCAAGCCCTCCTCCTCGCCGAAGCGTTACACGCAAGCTCACCTCGCCGCATGGATCGGCCGCAACAGTCGCCGAGCGAGGAGGCTCGAAGAAGAAATCGTCGCGCAAGGAAAAACTTCTTCTTGCGCCAAGGCGAGAGGAGCGCCACCACCAGGAGCCGAGCTCGCCGCCACTAACACCCAAGGGCCAAGGCGGAGAAGCCAGCAAGGAGCCCCCGAGGAAGAGGCGGAAGGTTCCGGCGAAGAAGATCAGGACCAAGCCTTCCACGGCAGGTATGTAGGAATCGATCTTTAGACCTTCCAACCTTCTGACCGCGTTAGACTTAACGACGATCTTTTTTTTTTATCAGCTGCCCAAGGAGAGATCGCCACGGATGATGTCGAGGAGGCGCTCGAGCGGTCGCTGCTGCCCGAGCACCTGCACGGCGCTTCACGGGCGATGAGGCTAGCGTGCCTCAAGGACAAGCTGGCGGCGTGGAGCCTGCTGCCGCCGGGCTCCAGCGAGCAGATCGACGCGCTCAAAGGCGCGGTGGGGCGGCTGGAGGCAAAAGTAGCGGCAAGCGGCGCCACGGACTTCGGTGCCAAGGCGATGGCTCCGGAAGCTGCCCAGGGCAGGACCGAGCAGCCGGTCCTGCCAGGCACTTCGTCGCAGGGGCAGCTCACCCCTGAGGCGACGGGATTCTCCGCGAAAGGTATAAACCCCACCGCCAGGAACATGAAGAGCCCCGAGCGGTCGTGTAAGTCGCCCCGCCCAAAACAACGGCGCCACCCGTGAGTGGCTCGGCCTCGCCGAAGACGTTGGCGAAGAAGAAAAGGAAGAGGAGAAGGAGCGCGAGACGAAAGTGCTTCGCCTGCCGCTCCCGCACTCGAAAGCAGATGCGCCCCGCAAGAAGAAGGAGCGAACAAGGCGGCGACGGAAGAACGCTCCGCTTCATCCCGACGAAGGGGCTTCGTGACGCATGGCTCGAGGACCGCTGCGCCATGGATCAAGCAACGACTTGGGAAGGTAGGCACCAAGGCCAAATCTTGCTTAGCTTAGCTACGCCATCGCAGTAGTTAACTTGTTCTTCCCTCTCGTGTCTTCGAGGACACCATGGAGGAGCTCGAGGACGGCGCCACCATCGAGCGGAGCGCCAGATCTTGGCGCCGCCCGGGAGCACCTCAGACGAGGGAGTCCGGCGGGGCCTCTCGCACCAGCCCAAAGTCGGCTTTACCAAGGCGAAGGTAAAGAAGCTCAAAGCCCAATTGGTCAAGAGAGGCGTTCTGCCAGCTCTCCTAGGAGAGGCCGAGGAGCTTCAGCAAGAAGCCAATAAGGCGAGCACCATGGAGGAGAAGCCGGGCCGTCAAGTGGCTCAAGAGCAGCTTGCCGACGCTTCCCAATGGCGGGACCAGCCATGGCGGAAGCCAAGAGGCTTAAGGCCCACCGCCAAGGAAGAACAGACTTCAGCGGGTCTCGAGCAAAGATCTCGACCTGTGGGCTTCACAGAAGAGATCGAGGAGATCTTGTGGATGACGGTGAGGGCGATCACCGCAGAGAAAAGGGTCAAGGAGCCGGACGAGCAGCTCAAGACGGCCGAAAGCAATGAGTCACCAGAGCGAGGCTCGAGCGATCAACAAGGCCAAGACCGAGGAGGTCAAGGCCATCCGGCAGAAGTTGCGGCGCAAGCCAAGCGGAGCAAGGAGGAGATCGAACGCCCGAGCCGAAGCCCGGAAGGAATCAGGCTCGTGGCAAAGTCGTGCGCCTCAAGTTAGAAGTTGAGGAGTCAAGGAGCAGCTTGCTCCTAAGTAGCACCATGTCAGAATCTTAAAGGGCCTTGTACCAAACTTTTGAGTAATGTAATAAAGTACTTACCTTTATTCCTCGCAAAAAGAGCAAAAAAAGACAAGAACGAATAAACTAAGAGAAAAGCGAACAGCGCTAGGAAGTTTAAGAAAACCGGTAGAGCGCTCGCCTAACTCCGGCTTTGTGCAGTATCTCGCCGAAACCCGAGTTTGCGAACCCAACAAGTGCACAAGAGAAAGAGCGACACCCTAGCCCCGATGCGGACGATGCTCGAGAACCTAAGCTTGCGAACTCGAGCACGTCGTGTGGGAGAAAGAGCGACACCCGTGCCTTTTGCTCGATTCGCTCAAGTCCGCCGCTGACGTAAGTTAGGCGCCCGAGAGTAACCGAACAAGGAAAGTGCCTGCTGCCGCTGGGGCTTACGAGAGCGAGCTTTACCAAGTGGTCGCGCCGAGCGAGAAGTGCTGTGCTGCGGAGGGCTTACGAGAGCGCACTTAGCCGCAAGGTGGAAAGGCCATGTTACGCAACCCCGAGTTTAGGAACTTATTGAAACCAGATACGGATAGGGAACAATCCTTAAGATTGCGGAGCCAAGAGTTCGCAAGGCAGGCAGACCATCAAGTGTTACCAGAGAGAAAGAGGTAGTCTTCAAAAGACAAGAAGTGAAAAAGGCGCAGAGGCCGCAAGAATTCACTTAATTGTTGGATTGACTTTACATGGTGCCCGAGAGACTTGGACGAACTAAGGCGCGAAGTTTACAAAAAGCGCAGGCTAAGAAAATGAAAAGACCTACACAAAGAACTTACGGTTGGTCGATGTTCCAAGTCTTTGGTCGACTCTCTCCGCCCTCCATAGCCAGCGCGAACAGCCCACGGGCGCAGCGTAAGAAACGACCGTAAATGGGCCCTCCCAACGAGGAGTTAACTTGTTGGCATTGGACAAGTTCTCGACACGGCGCAGTAAGCAGGTCGCCCGCCTTCAAAGCCCTTGGTCGAATCCGACTTGGCAGCGCGTCTTGCGAAGATCTTCTTTGGTAGCGCGCCATTCGACTTGTGCCCGGTCGCGTGTGCCTTCGAGGAGATCGAGATCGAGGAGGCGCTCTTGCTCGCCGTCAATTGTTGACCGAGCTCGTGCGAGGCTAACCGAGTATGATTTCGCGGCGGGATGGCTTCGCACCATAGACCGCTTGAAAGGAGTTTCCCGGTCGCCGGTACCGTCAGAAAAGCGAATCGCCTGAGGACGGAAGGAACCGTCAACCCAGTGCCTTCTTTGTGCTCGCCGAGAGCAGCAAATACCCACCGCTTAATACCTGGACTATCTGTCTGTTAGCTCGCCGATCGCTCCATTGCTCGTGGATGTGCCACGAGGCGAACAGACCTTTGGTACCCAAACTGCTCGCAGATTCTCGAATAGCTCGCTTGAATCGGTACCGTTATCCGTGATCAGCTTATGGGGAATCCCAAAGCGCGTGACCACGTTGCTTTTTGAAAAAGCGAACAGCCGTTTTGGCGTGAAGACACGACACAGGCTCTGCCTCAATCCACTTTGTAAAAGTGTCTATGGCGACGAGCAGGTGTGTATAGCCCTTGTACCCCTTAGGGAATGGGCCGAGCAGATCCAGACCCCATGTGGAAAAGGGCCAGGATGGGGGGATTGTTTGGAGCTTTTGGGCTGGCTTGTGTGCCTTCCGGGCGTGAAATTGGCAAGCCTTGCACTTAGTCACGATGTCCCGGGCATCTTGTAACGCAGTGGGCCAATAATAGCCCATGCGAAACGCTTTGCCGACCAGAGTTCTGAAGGAGGCGTGGTTGCCACAGGCACCCTCGTGTATGTTCCTAAGAAGGAACACATCCTCCTGTTGAGAGATGCACTTGGAGAGAACTCCCAGAGCACCTTGACGGTAAAGGATGCCGTCCACAAGCTTGTATGGAGCAGCACGCCTTGTAAGCCGGGAACGCTCGGCCGTGCGTCGGCGGGTCCCATCTGCAAGGTACCGGACAAATGGCGTTGACCATCCATGACACTGCTCGATAACGGAGACAAAGACCACTGTCTTCGCCGCCTCGTCCGGGGACGTGATTGAGGGCTTCTAAAGGTGCTCGACGAGCACCCCTGCCGGAGCAGGTTCGCGTGAGGATTCAAACTTGGATAGCTGGTCGGCCAGGAAGTTGTCCATCCATGGCACGAAGAGCACTTCGAAGAATCGAAAATGCCGCTCCAACTTCCTCACTTCAACCAGGTATCGCGCCATTGAGTTATCGCAGCACTGATACTCCTTGTTAACCTGATTGATGACCAGCTGTGAATCTCCCTTCACAGTTAGCCGTTGGACACCAAGCGACTTGCACGCTCTTAGTCCCGCGAGGAGGGCCTCGTACTCTGCAGCGTTGTTAGTCGCCGCAAAGTGTAGTTGGATAGAATACTGGAGTTGCTCTCCTTGAGGGGAGATGAGAACAAAACCAGCCCCCGAGTTTCCAGTGCGCGAGCCATCGAAAAACATGGTCCAAGAGGGTTCATCAGGTTGCTCGGGAGCTCCCTGGGATTTGGGCGGGCAAGTCCATTCAGCGACAAAGTCAGCTAGGACCTGTGACTTAATAGCAGTTCGGGCAGCAAATAACAGATCAAACTCTGCTAGTTCCATTGCCCACTTAGCTATACGTCCGCTAGATTCCTTGTTCCATAGGATTTCTCCCAGAGGGAACGTGGTCGGGACCAGTATTTGATGCGCCTGGAAGTAGTGGCGAAGCTTCCTGGAGGACATGAGCAAGGCATAGAGGAGCTTCGACCTCGTGGTAATGCTCCTTTGATCCGTGAAGTACCTCGCCACGTAATAGATTGGTCGCCAGATGCCTTCCCTTTCGACCGCCAAGACCGCCACCGCTTGTGGCGTGCAACCTAGGTACAGTAGGAGCTGCTCGCCATGCCGCGGGGTAGTCAAGACGGGAGGATTGGACAGGTATCGCTTCAGATCCTGGAAGGATCTATCGGCTTCTTCCGTCCACTCGAAACCATTGTGCTTGCGCAGGGCCTTAAAGAAGGGCAGCCCGCGTTCGCCTTGACGGAAATAAACACGCTTAGAGCAGCCATCCGCCATGAGGCTCAGTACTTCCTTTATGGTAGTTGGAGCTCAGATATTTTCAATGGCCTCGATTTTTTCAGGGTTGGCAGAAATACCTTGCGAGCCAATGACATAACCGAGCAACATTCCAGATCGAACACCAAAGGTACACTTCTCTGGATTTAATTTTATTCGATGCCTGGTGAGATTATGAAAAGTCTCTGCTAGGTCTTTTACATGATCTGGAGCATACTTGTTTTTACAACTATGTCGTCGACATAGACCTCCGTGTTTTTTCCACATTGCTCAGGAAGGTCTTCTCCATTAAGCTACTGAACGTGACACCAAGATTGCGTGAACCGAAAGACATGGTCGATAGCGTAGTGCCGAAGGGGTGATGAAGGCGCTTCTCTTCATCCTCGGGAGATGCTTATTTGGTGGTAACCGAGTAAGCATCTAAAAACTCGAAAGTTGGCGCGTCATGATCGCATCGACCGGTCAATACGAGGCGCGGAAATTGTTCTTAGGACAAGCGGCGTTCAGATCTGTGTGATCGACACATCCTCCACTTGCCGCCTTTCTTCTTTACAATGACAGGTTGGTTAACCACTCGGTGTGATCAACCTCGCGGATGAACCCAAAGAATGAAAGCGCTTGCTGTCGATCTTTGATGATCCCCGCTTGAATTCAAAAGCGACGAAGCTTCCGCGAACAGCTTTTTGTCCGCCGACACCGGGTTTGTGCTCGATTACCTCCCTTGGGACTCCGGCATGTCGATGGCTCCCAGCGAATACATCTGCATTAGCTCTGAGGAAGGCAATGAGCTCGCTTTTCTATTTGGGGTCCAGATTGGCCCCAAGTGAACTGCCTTGGAAGTATCATCAAGCGGCAATGAACTTCCTTGGTTTCTCCCCTAGTGAAGGGAGACCTAGGGCGTCAGACTTGGTCTCATGAACTTGAGACAGCGCGGAAGTTGGTCGACGAGGCGAGGGACGCTCGTCGCAATCCGCAGCAGCTTTGTAGTTGCCCTGACCGTGATCACACCGTTAGGACCCGATATCTTCACGCAATGGTAAGAGTGGTGGGACACGGCCATAAACTTACCGAGATGGCTCGCCTAAGATCGCGTTATGCGCCGATGGGAAGTCGACCACGTCGAAAGTGATCAACTCTGTCCGGAAGTTGCTTGGGTTGCCAAGGTGACAGCGGGACAACTCGCCCTAACGGCTTGATGCCTTCTCCGGAACAATTCCGTAGAAGGGCATTATGACTTCCTTCACTTGGAACGAGGAATTTGCATCTCGCCCAAGACTTTAGCGTAAAACAAGTCCAAAGCGCCCCGCCGTCCAAGAAGACACGGCCAACTCTCGCGTTCGATGGTCGGGCGACCACCGATGGGAGCCGCCGAGGCTTGGTCATCCCATGGGGCAATCCTCCCGAGAGAAGGAGATGGGGACCTCACCCACTTCATCGATTCAGCCGAGGTTTTGCCTTTTCGACGCTAGGACCTCCCGAGCAGCTTCCTTGAGGTCACGCCGAGAGGTGTGGTGAGGAGCCGCCAAAAATGACGGCGATATGGTTCACGGGCTCTTGATATTCATCATCATCTTCCCGATCACCATCGCCGGTTTGGCGCTATTCCTTCCAAGCATCACCTTGTTCGGGCAGGTGGGCATTGGGCCCTTGCCGTTGTAGAAATCTTCGAGCTTTGCAGCCCAAGTTCTACAAAGGGCGATATGATGGCCGAGTCTTTGGTGGAACTTGCAAAATCGGTCGCCGGACCTTTCTTGCCTTGTCCGCCTCCCCGAGCGAGCTTTTTGCCCTTGTAATTATTGTTGGGCTTCTTCGCCCATCCTTGGGAGGAGGTGCGCGATCCATACCGCGACGGTATTGTTCGTGATCACCTTTGTTCTTCTTCTTCGGGACTTCTTGTCACCGGAACATTGTCAGCTTTGCTTCTTCTTCTTCTCATCCACACCAGTCAAGGGGCAGCTCGCCTTGTCGAACGCTTTTTGTCTCGAACGCTCTGCCGCGTTAGCATAGCGATCACCGCCTTGAACAGTCGTTGGCGGTCCAGTCTCGTTGATCTCGAGATCTGGGTGAGCCGCTTCGTCGCGACTCCGCTTTTGAAGGCGCGACAACAGATTCATCCGAGATGTTCGGATCGTGTTATGGATCTTAATGAAACGCTTCACGGTTGCGGAGGGTCTCCCGCTCATCCGGATCATCCGTGCAGATCATCCTCCTTACCTGACGCACGTAATGCTCCGAAATTAGCGATCGAGCGTCACAAAGCTGGTTCCATGAGCAGATGGAACCCTCCTGCCGATTGAACGACCACGTCCGAAAGCAAAGACCTCAAGGACACGGGAGGTAATTAGCCATAACGAGCTCGTCACCCCGCCGCCATGATGGCCGTAGCGTAGATGGAAAGGAATTCTCCGGGTTCGAGTCCCATTGTACCTCTCCATGTGACCGGCTTGAACTTTGAGGGCTACCGACAGCTCGAAGCTCGCCGAGAAAGCCCCGCAGCCGAGCATATGACCGACCACCTTCCCGGCGTAACCTAGTCTTGAGAAGACGTTATCCTGCGCGGAGGAACTCCTGCTGAACGGGAGGACTCGGCCTGGAGAAACTCTCTCCGGGACAATCCACCACGCTCCTTCCTCGTGGTGGCGACGACGCGCTCCTCACGAGGGGACCGTCTGTGATCATCGCGTGCGCGCTTGCCCCTGTGGTCGCGATGACTACGAGGACTTGGCGAGCGACGGCGACCACGGGTAGCCTGCTCATGGACAGTGATCCTTCGATGGTGACGGGGGTCACGCGATCGATCAGAGCTGTCCGAATCATTCCGGCAGTTTGGTCATACGCTCGAGGAGTTGTTGACTTCTCCTAGAGACTTTAGGCCTTCACCGCCGCTCTAGGTTAGACGCACAAAGACGCCTATGCGGGCGAGATCAACTTGATTGGTGGATCTAAGGACCGCTATAGCTTCGAGCCGCTCCGACTTTGATCTATGGGTCCCGGATCTCGAACCATCCGCTGTTCGCCTGACCGAGTCCGGCCACGCGGAATTGACCCAACAGGAAGCTTCACGCCGGAGACTTAGCGCCGGACGCGTGAGGTGGGTTGCGACGCTGCCGCCATACACGGTAGCGAAACCGTGCTAAGGTCTGATTGATGGAATCGCCGAGGCTGCGGCGAATGACGCCTTGCTTTCGAAAGCGACTGCGCGAGCTCGCCTTGATGCCGAGCGAGTTAATCCGCTCGACCGCCAGCCGCCACGGCCGTGCGGGATCCTCGAGGTTCCTACATCGCCATGTTAATGCCGCGGGGCCATGCGAAGGTATGCTACACGGTGTCATCGCTGTGTTCCACAGTGGAATCTACCGACATAGCCTTGGAATCGACAAATCTAAACCGTCGTAAAGATCATCGCCTGTAGTCGCTGCCGATGACGGAGTGCGATCCGAGGCTATCTCGCCATGTAAGCGGAGACATCCGCCGGATGCGAAAGTGTTCGAGACCGAACAGATCGATCCGAATCGACAGGATGAGACATCCTGCCCTTCTGAGTCGTAGCCCTCAGGAAGTATCTCTGTATCCCGACGGAGTTCGACATGCTCGATCTGCGTGTCCCCACGGACGGCGCCAACTTGTCGACGGTTGGGATATCGACCCAAGTCAACCAAGGTTCTTCAAAGAGGAGATAGGAGACACGCCGAACAACCACGAACAGCAACGAACAGGAGATGGGGGTTTTATCCTGGTTCAGCCTCTCGAGAGATAATAGCCCTCGCCCACCCTTTCTTTATATCAAAGAGAATTACAAGGTGGAACTCGACGAGATCAGCAGGTCTCGACGAGTAGTATGCGAAAATCTATCTGCTAAGGTCTAAGCTAGATGCTAGGATGTAAAACTCGATGCCCGGGGTCCCTCTAAACGCCGCAGGGGCCCTGTTTATATAGTGCGAAGCAAACCGACCTACCGAGGAATATCGGGCCGGGCTAACTACAAGATCGTAACGAACTCATACATGCCAAATATGACCTACGGTAGATAAGGTAACCTCCTAATCTTGGGGATCACGACTCCTAATCCAATCCGGGAAACCAACGTCCGGGTCTTCACGTAGTCGCGCGAACTCGCTCGAGTCGGACTCAAACAGAATCCTAGGCTATTACGCACCGTGCCAGCCATGAAGCTGTTCGGCAGGATGCACATGGGCCTGATAGAACCTCCCAAGGAGCTGGGCCCTGGTAGGCTGTTCGATTGGGCCGTCAGGGAGTGGGCCATGGCAATGGGCCGTGATCTAATCCCCGACAAATATATTCATGAGGAATTAACGCTCCCTTTGGTAACTGCAGTCCGAAGGTTGCTGGGGTGGGGTGTGTGCCAAGTGCAAACGTGCAATGGGACGACGAACCGCTTGTAGAAGTGGGGCCATCACACGTGGCGAGGCTTGGGACGTACCACTCTATCGATAACGTTTAAGAAGGTATGTGGCCATTATTCTTTCCAAAAATATTGCTTCCACCTTATAAATTCTTAAAAATGCAATTACACGATAACATAGTTGAATCTACCACATAATATATTTAATATGACCACATAATAAGGGTCATCCTAATCATTTACATTTTTTGTCTTTACAATTCTTCCTTCATCGTGATCGCGGCGTATGTGCGGAGCATCCATGCCTGTGTCATCCAGGATGCTTATGTCGACATCTACTGCAAATGGAGGGATCTCATCGAACTGATCGTACTCTTCCTCGTCAGTAACGTC
Source organism: Raddia guianensis (assembly GCA_036346415.1). NCBI lineage: Eukaryota > Viridiplantae > Streptophyta > Magnoliopsida > Poales > Poaceae > Raddia > Raddia guianensis. Next base: position 6,685,637 of record CM070537.1, read on the forward strand.
CTCTACTCCGACAATCCTTCGTTTGCCTTGGAGAACCACGTGTCGCTTTGGCTGTTCCTTCATCTTGTCTTTGAGTTGATTCTTCTTTGGTCTGCTTGACATGTCCAATACGTAGAAGACCTGTCTCACCTCGTTCGTGAGAACAAATGGTTCTCTCAAGTAGCCGACTTCTTGGAGGTCGACGGTAGTCATGCCGTATTTGTCGACATTTACGCCGTCTGCGTTTAGTTTTACCCATTGGCACTTAAACAATGGGACCTTCAAAGGCCCATAGTCGAGCTCCCATATCTCTTCTATGAATCCATAATATGTGTCCACCCTGCCTCTATTGTCGGCGGCTTCTATACGGACACCGCTGTTCTGGTTTGTGCTATTGTTATCTTGTGATCTCGTGTAGAATGTGTAACCATTTATCTCGTACCCCTGCCATCTCACTATTTCAACGGATGGTCCCCGAGCCAGGCGTTGCAACTGTTCATTGTTGGACTTGCTCTTGAGGATATGGTTTTGTAACCATGCGCCGAAAAAATCCATGTGTCTCAGTGTTATCCACGACGGTCTTCTCTCGAACCGGAGACGAGAGCATTCTTGTGTTGGAGGACATACGGGGCGGCCACTGCCGATTGCTTCAACACAGTGAAATGTGCTTGCTTAATTGTCTGAAGATTGTTGCATGCAAATACTTTTCTTCCAAATGTCCCTTTACCTCGTAGCCTGCCCTCATGGCGTGATATAGGGACGCCGATGGGGTCTAGATCATCAATGTAGTCCACACGTAACTCGACCACCTCCTCTCAGTAACATAACCCTCGTCAATGCATGCTTCTGGCCGAGAACGGTTACGTACATACTTCTTTAGTACGCCATGTACCTCTCGAAAGGAACATGTTTGTGGAGATAAACGGGCCCAAGAATACCTATCTCTTTGCTTAGATGAACAGTGAGATGAACCATGATATCAAAAAGGCGGGAGGAAAGATCATCTCGAGGCTAACCACACTTTGTACCACGTCACCGCAGCTCACCCGCTTTTTGGATCGATGACCTTCGAAATAGCGTTGAAAAACGAACACGCTTTGTGATTGTCCCCTTACCCACTCGGCAAGACACCTCTTAAAACCACCGGAGCAACTGTGTCATCAAGACAAGACAAATATGGGATTTTATATGTACAATTTTGTTCTCTTTCATATTTACGAATCTCTTTACGTTCGACGAGTATCCCGAACGGACCTTCACACTGCTAAGACAATCTATCACGCTTTTTTTCTCTTCTTTGCTTGGAGTATAACTCGCTGGCCGTAGGTACAGTTGTTCCGTACCTCTTTTTTCAGGGTGTAGGTCCCTTGTCCGACGATGAACTCCCTTGTCCGACGATCCGCATACATCCATTGCCGGTTCATCTGCACAAATTAAATTAATAAGAACACTTATTATATTTTTCAAATTAAAATATTTAACTCGAAATAACTAATTGTTATATTTTTTAACCTCTAAACTTTCTTGATTTTTATAGCTAAACCAACTAAATCTCACAAATTCAAAAACTTTTTTCAAAAATATTTTTAATTACATTTCATACACAAAAAAATTATTACCAACCTAGCAAAAAACCTACATCTATTTAGCTCTATAGCAATTGAAATAATCACCCTACCTACTATTTTAAACTAATGTGAAACTAAAACCATCCAATAGATCACCACATTGCCTCAAAAGATCTAGAAGGGAGAGCTAGCTAAGGCACCAAGAGCTAGATCTTGCTCTCTAAAACAAATAATCACCCCTACCAACTAATTTCAACATCTTATACATCATCAAAAAAAGGATACAAAACTAATATGAGACTTAAAACCCCCAATAGATCTACATCTTACCTCAAATTATCAAGAGAGAGAGAGCTATAGCAAAACAAACACCCTTCAATTCAAACAAGATTATTTAATATTTCTCCACATCCAATGCAAAAAGATAAGCAATGTCCATATGAAAATGATGTTGAGACCATGTTTACTTACCTTGGAAACCTTAATTTGGAGCTATTAGCCTCAATTAAAAATTTTGGCAGCACCTCCCCTGCATGAACAGCTCGGCCCGTCAGTGCTACTGCGCGAGCTCTGTTCGGGGAGGAAGAAGGGGTTAAATGCACTAGGCGGGAAGGAAAAAGCATATGCAAGTATGCAAGCGGTTTGTGATACAAACCGCTTGCAGATATAGCACATTGCAAGCGGTTCATATCACCAACCGCTTACAGATTATTTCAAGCGGTTGGTGATACGAACCGCTTACAATGTCCTATCTCTGCAAGCGGTTTGTATCACGAACCGCTTGCATATGCCCTTTCCCGCCACCCTCCCACCCGTTGGCCACGAACCGCTTGTGGCGATCGGGTCGCAAGCGGGTTAAAGCCAGCCGCTTGTGATGGGCCGCTTGTGAAGCCCCGATCCGCAGTAGTGTAACATGCTCCTATAACATCCCAATCTGCTATAAAAATAGGAAATTATCCTAATTCTTGTTACTAGAGTGGAATGAGGTACAAATGTAGAAACCAAACAAGAATCTGAATCAAAATTCACAAAATACAGAATAGTTAAGTACCATGATGCATTTTCTTGTGATGGCGTTAATATAAAGTAGTTGAAACAACAGGGAAAAAATTACCTATGATTCTGTGCATCTCCCAACTCTAATGTTCCAGTTGGTTTGTCATCTTGACTTTGGCTAGTGGAGAGAAAAACTGAACAGAAATAGCACGCACATAAGTTCAATTAAAGATAAGCACCAATTTGCACAACAACAAAAAAAATAAAACAACAATCACCTGGTGCATCGAAATAAACACTATTGAGATGCCTAGGAGTAAGTTAATGGTCAATGTGTGTCCCAAAAAATGCAGCAGATGCTAGGCCAGTAAAAATTGTGGCCATTGTTGATGAATACTTGTTCAAAATTGTGTCCGTAGTATGAAAACTCTCTGGTCCTGCAGATGGCACAAAGTTATAAGAGTTACACAAGCAGCGGTATCTACAGTCAACACTAAGATGGATTAACCTTTTTCACGCAAGCTATCTCACTTGATACATTACTGTAGGTTGATTATTTTCCCTCGCCTACTGATATCATGAAGGCCTCGAAAGCCATGTTAAATTTGAAATTCTTCAAGTATGAACCAACTTGAGTAACTAATGAAGACAGGGTCATTCTTCCATGACGAAGCAGAACATAACATGGATGTCACAGTTTCACATAGAAATGAAATAGTATTCACAGTTTTGCACATAAATCAAGCTAGCCATAACAAAAGCATATGTATAAAACAATATCTATGAACCAATCAATCGGAGCACCCTCCAGATCTAAGGCATCGTCGTCCAGATCTAAGGCATTGTCGCGGGGGAGCTGGGGAGAAGGGCGACGGCGCGGGGGAGCTGGGGAGTAGGAGCAGGGCGGCGCCGGGGAGCTAGGGAGTAGGAGCAGGGCGACGGCGCGGGCGAGCTGAGGAGAAGGGCGGCAGCGCGGGGGAGCTGGGGAGAAGGGCGGCGGCGCGGGGGCGCAGGGCGGGGCGGCTAGGTCAAAACAGGGACGGGTGGGAAATTGGGGATAAACAGCTGCTGTGCCCAAAAAATTTCGTTGACATGGCGGTTTTTATATCTATATTCCTCGGTTTAATAAAACCGACGAAATTACGGTATTATTTTCGTCGGTTTAATAAAACCGACGAAAATTACAAGATTATTTTCGTCGGTTTAAGAAATCGACAAAATTACGACATTATTTTCGTCGGTTTTTTTGGACCGACGAAATTACTATCGACCGACGAAAACACTTCGCTTTCCTGTAGTGGAGCCCCCAAACAACAAACGGCCATGTTATGGGTATGGTTTGTAGTTCCTGCACCGGCTTGTGTATCCGCCGTGCGAAAAATTGACAGCCTTCACAAGTTCAAATGATATCCTCAGCATCCGTCAAGGCAATCGGCCAGAAGAAACCTTGTCCATAGGCTTTCGGACCAGCATAGTGGATGCTGCCTGGTGCCTACAGATGCCCGCTTGAATTTTTTTCAGTACTTCTCTTCGTTCTTGCTCTAATATGCATCGTCTTATCACACCATAGATGCTTTTTTGGTAAAGCTCGTCCCCCACGATGGCGTAATTGCGGCTCTGCCTTGCGACGTTCTCGGCTTGCGTGCGATCATTGGGGAGATTGTCCCACAATCGACAATTAGATATGGAGTCGTCCAGTCGGGATTAATGTCTAGTACTTCCGCGTCAGCTTGATTATCATCTGCCTTGGCTGGCTCTGGCTGTTGTTTGATGGAAGGTTTACGAAGTGCCTCCACGAACTGCTGATTGAGTGGATCCCAACTTGGCGAGTTTGTCAGCAGCTTCGTTATCCCAGTGGAGGGCATGCAAGAGCTCTAGCCCATCGAGCTTGTCCTCCAGCTTGCGAACTTCCTGTCAGTATGCAGCCATGCTATCCCCGATGCACGACCAATCCTTCTGTACTTGGTTAACAATGAGCTGTGTGTCCTCTCAAACTGTCAATCATCTAATGCCAAGCAAAATGGCGATACAGAGCCCGTGGATGAGAGCCTCGTACTCAGCAGTGTTGTTTGATGCCAGAAAATGGAGCTGAAGAACGTATTTGAGTTGTTCTCCTTTCGGAGAGATGAGTACTATTCCAGCACCCGTGCCGCTGAGCATAAGTGAACTATCAAAGTACATTATCCAACATTCCAGCTCATCTACGGACGCAGGTACCTGTGATTCCATCCACTCGACAATAAAGTCAGCAAGTACTTGTGATTTAATGGTTGTGCGATACTTGAACAAAATGTCAAAGGCTCTAAGCTCGACTGTCCATTTTGCAATCCTCTCGGTGGCCTCCCTGTTATGCAATATATCCCCGATTTGGAAAGTGGTGACCACCGAAATTGTGTGTTCTTGGAAGTAGTGTTTAAACTTGCGAGATGTGATCAATACGGTGTACAATAATTTTTGTACTTGTGAATACCATATTTATTTTTTATTCGCCCAGGGCCACTCTGACGAAGTAAACTTGGCGTTGAACCTTTTTAGAATGTCCAGCCTCCTCCCGCTCCACAACGATGGCAACGCTAACTACATGAGTAAAGTAGAAGGGGCTCCTCCGGCATGGGAGAGACTAACACGGGCGGGGTAATAAGGAATCTCTTGAGGTCTTTCAAAGCTTGATGCGCCTCAGGAGACCATTGGAACTTATCTTGCTTCTTCAAAAGTTTGTAGAATGGTATCCCGCGTTCTCCCAGTTTTGAGATGAATTTGCCGAGTGCCACCATACACCCCGTGAGTTTCTACATATCCTTATGAGAAATTGGAGCTTCCATTTTGATGATTGCATTAACTTTTTTCCGATTTAACCCCGATATCGTGATGAGACACGATGAAACCTAGTAGCTTTATCGAAAGAACTCCAAAAGCGCATTTCTCGGGGTTCAACTTCATCCCTTCATCTTGTAAGCCCTGAGGCTCTGGAATTTTTTGGACAAGTTGGCAATGAGATCTTCTTTCCCTTGAGATTTGACAACAACATCATCGACATATGCTTCTGCATTGCATCCAAGCTGATTGCGAAAACTCCATAGTATAGCCCGTTGATAGGTGGCGCCAGCGTTTATCAGCCCGAATGGCGATTTGATTGATTGGGAATTTCTTCTATTTTGGGTGATCCTGGAATGCTAAGTGGGACAGATATTGAACGAGATTCGAGAATCTCAAGATTCTCTAGCTGTTCATTAGGCTCGGGAGGTTCATCGTATATTTCTATGAAGGGAGTATTATTGAGAATTTTATCCAGGATTTCTCTTCCTTCCTCCACTGTCTTATACATAAAAGCTCCTTCGGAAGCTAAGTCCAAGAATTTAGCATTGTCCGGGTTGAGACCACAGACAAAATGCTGCATGAAAATTAGTTTCGGGATAGCTAAATCCGGTCCTGAAAAGGCTAGATGGGTGTATCGAGCCCAAGCTGCTCCTAGGGATTCCTTCTCACCTTGCTCAAAGGTCAGGGCCTTCTTACGAAGGTCGACAATCTTACAGATAGGAAAGAAAGTGAAGCAGAATTTGTCCTTCAATGCTTCCCAACTGCCGTTGACTCTACCTACGGTCTGCATGTACCACTTCTTGGCTGTTCCCGTTAAAGAAAATGGAAACAGCTTCCATTTCAAAGTTTCTTGGGCCATCCCTTCTATAATGACAATTGAACAGAGTTGTTCGAAGTCACGTAGGTGGTCATAAGGATTATCGTCCCTAATTCCAAAGAAAAGGATGTTCCGCAGACAAAACTATAAGCTCAGGTCTAAGCTCATAGTTAGGGGTTTTGATAGGATGCGAAGATAATGGTGGCTCTAGGTACTCGCCCTTGGGTGCCGAATGTTGGAAAAGAGGTTTTGCATCCATCATAAATAGATAAGAGAGAATTCTTGAATAGTAGGCTACCGTTCCCCGGCAACGGCGCCAGAAAAGCTTGTTGGCGATAGTTACGCTCAAAGAAATTAATCCGCAAGCTCACGGATATCGGTGTAGCCTTTCACCATAGAGTATTCCAGGGTATCGAATCCACAGGGAACAAGAAGCTACCAGCCTTGAATTAATCTTATCTAGATGGGAGAGAGAACAATTAGGAAGGTCGAGAGGGTCTTCTGGTTTAGTTCACACTGGCCTAAGAGTGAGCACTCAATTCTATGCTGGCTTTATTTACGTCAGAGCACGGCAGGCCCGCTACCCGCCCACCTTCACTTACGAAGCCTGGAGAGTTACGGTTACCCCCGAAGGGCCCTACGGAGCCAACCCTAACGTGGTGGAAAGTTACTAAGGATAGACAGGGCTGTCACCACCTGCTACGATCCACGACAGTCCATTGGGTCTGGGCGTCAACCAAGGTAATTACTAGTCTAGACACCGCGTCTACACTAACAATTACTACTTTACTAGTGCATCGAGTAAAGTATTCACAAAAGGCAAAGTATATCTCACCAGTTGCAAACGGGGTTCTCAGTAAAAAAAACTAGCATTGAATTGGAAGTACTTTATAAATAAAAGAGCATGGCTACAGTGTTACCAGACTGAAGAGGAGAACTTTACTCGAAGCCGTGCTTTATTCCCGAGGTACAAGTAGGAGAGAGCCGGAGCCTCTGGCTCATCTCCAACACTCTCACCTCACCTCTCTTCCTACTCTAATACAATGTGGAACTAAATCCTTCTCTTCACCATGATCACAATTGAATGAGAGGACCTCTATTTATAGTGTGAAGGTGGAGTTGCTCTCAAGTAGAGTCCAAAGAATATTCTCCTTCATCTTCTCTCTTCTTGCCATGTGCATGCTAAACCGACGTTTTAAGTCGGTTTTTTGACACCATGACCGACTTCCACGTGTTGCTTGAGCCTTGCTCTACCTCTGGGCCAAAGGAGAATCCAAAGGGGCAGAAAAGTGGGTCGGCCGACCCGGCTCCTGTTGATTCCGGCCCTCCAATTTGCATGGGATCCTTCTTTGATGATGTAGATCATCTCCTAAAGATGGTTTTGTTAGTTGAGGTCAGTAAGTGGCACTTTCTTTAGAATCCTATGCTCTATTTGTGAAGGAACTGCCATCTTCGGATCAAACCGACTCAAATGGATGCTTGGGATGTACTCTAGGAGTGCTTCTAGAAGCCCTGGAGAAAAACCGACTTGATTTGACACCAAGTATGGGTCGGCCGGCCCGCTCTTTTCACCAGTTCGGGTCCGTTTTCGCTCAGTGGGTCCCTGTAGGCACAAACTTGCCAAAACTTGTGGAACCATATTAAAATAATAAAATTTGTTGCATTTTCCTTTGATATGATCAGAAATCGTTGGATAGTTGGCGGGTAAATTTAGGGTTTAACGACCGCCAACACACCCCCATGCTAGATCTTTGCTCGTCCCGAGAAAAGGTTGGAATTTCGAACCACGGGTACAAGTCAAAAGTCAGGAGGGTTTGAACGACAACATATGAATATATTTAACCAGCATGAATACTATTCTAAAATGTTCCTCAGGACTTGTGAGTTTTTGATGTGTCTACAGGTCTTACCTTTAGTAGTTGACAAATGGAACAGCTTGACGATAGGGAAAATCTCATTAATAGGCCTACTCAGAGTTTTTATCCATTTTAGAAAATAAATGCCCAGCTCATGATTATTCCTATAGTGATACTCTCAAATCACTCAAAAGGTGTTTATATTCCTCACCAAGGCCGGTGCAGCCTTTATCCTACATCTAAGGTTTATGTGGAGCTCAAGGTAGGATATTGGGGTAGTTATGATACACACTTTTATCAGGTTAAAACTAGATCCTAATGAAGATAATGTTAATCTAATTACCAATCATATAAGAAATAATATCCAGGGTTGAGGGAGAGAATGAATTCACGCCAAAGGAATAAGAAGAAATACAAGTACAAGGATGTGTGGTACTAATGAGTCCAACACATCGGTCTTGTATTTTAGGAATAATGGTCTCCTCCTTAAAATCCACTTTTTCAAATTTTCGTCCCTTTTTCAAAAGAGATAAAGGAGGCCTAAAGAGATATATTTTTCCTTTTCTCTCTCTCTTTTTTTTTCTTTCAATATAGAAGGGAGACTTAGAATCAGTTGTCTCTCTCTCTCTCTCTCTCTCTCTCTCTCTCTCTCTCTCTCTCTATACAGAAGGGAGAACTAAGATTAGTCTCTCTCTTTTTTCTCTCTCTTTTATGCCTCTGTCAAATTTGGGACTTTATGAAAAGTTTTGGCAAATGGATCATTTATTTTGGAGGCCCATCATATAGGTAGGTATGGTGGCACCAGAAAATATGATTGGCTAAATGTTTCGCAGTGGAATATCTGGCAAAGATTTATGCTTAATTCTGAGGTGGAATTTCAGCGTTACCAGATATGAAAAGGCTAGCAATCAAAGGATACGTGAAGGAAAATGATTGGAATAGATAACATTTCTTAAGAGGATACAAGTTTTTGCCCAACTCAGTATGATCAAAACTACAAATGAAGGCTCAAATATTATGATAAGCTTTTGGCTGTGGTAGGTAATAAATCACTAAGGAACATCTAGAGCTGGAAGTTTCATTTGAAAAATCAAAATTCTCTGAGTCTGCACTGACTAAAGAGAAATGCTCTATCTTACTATATCACATAAGTCAACAACTTTGGTAAGAACTATCCTAAACAGTGTTTGTTGCTACAAGAAATGAGTACTATTAAAAGAATAATGCTCATGCCAGCTAGAATATGAAAACAAAGTTGTATCCAAATTCCAGGTGACTCATGGTGGAATTTATCAAAAAAAAAATTTATCTTTTCATGGCATAACATGATCAATTCAAAAGTAGGGAGAGGTAAGAGGTCATACCTTTGGAAGTGTCGAAAGCTGACGATGGTTTCACGACCGCTTGTGCCGAGTTTTGCCTGCCAGGTGTTCATGGTACCTGTGATCTATGTTGAAAATATCTTGGCAGAATCTATTAGTCTGAAGAATCGACCAGTGCATAATGATGCACCAGTCGGAGTAGTTATGGACTCACGACACAAGTCAACACTTCCACTCAAAGGGAGGTAACTCTGCATTTTATTCAACAATTTTTTTTTGGAATGGAACAAATTATCTTAGGCGCATAACTAAGAAAGCAAATTTTATTGAAAAGGAAACAAAAAAAATGCGCCTAGTCCTAGTTTTCAAAACCGAACTCGAGGACGTCCACTTCCTCAATTTCGGGACGTTCAGGCTCAAGGAAAATTTTCAGGCGTTGACCATTTGCCTTAAAAATACTCCCATCATCGTCTTGGAGGGTTATAGCACCATGGTTTGAAGTGTTTACGACTTTGAAAGGTCCTTCCCACTTGCTGCGAAGCTTACCATGACCAAATAATTTAACCCTTGAGTTAAAGAGAAGCACCTTATCCCCAGGGTTAAATTTTTTTATTTTGATCCGCTTGTCGTGCCATCTTTTGGTTCTCTCCTTATGGAGCTTGGCACTATAATAAGCTCTTTCCCTCCATTCCTCCAACTCAGCAACCTGTATCTTTCTTTTTATTCCTGCTGATTGGAGGTCCATATTCCACTTCTTGATTGCCCAGTGAGCTTTATATTCTAGTTCTACGGGGAGATGGCATGTCTTCCCGTACACGAGTTGGTACGGGGTCATACCAATTGGGGTTTTGTACGCTGTTCGGTATGCCCAGAGTGCATCACTAAGCTTATTCTTCCAACCCTTCCCCATTTCATTCACAGTCTTTTGTAGGATGTTTTTAATCTGTTTGATTGAGGTCTCCGCTTGCCCATTAGTTTGAGGATGGTATGATGTGGCTACTCGATGATCTATTCCCATTGACTTCAATACCTTCCTAAAACCCTTATCTATGAAGTGCGACCCTCCATCACTTATCACAATCCTTGGGACTCCGAACCGCGGGAAGATGACATCTAGGAACATCTTCTGGCGTTATTCAGATCGGTACGCTTTGCACAAAGAATGCTTCCACCCACTTGGAAACATAGTCTACCGCTACCAAGATGTACTAAAAGTTTTCTGACCTAGGGAACGGTCCCATGAAATCTATACCCCAGACATCAAAGATGTATAATTGAAGATTACTCATCAAGGGCATAGCATCACGAGTGTTGATATTCCCGTGCTTTTGACATCTAGGACAGCGCCTCACAAATTCCTTAGCGTCAGCAGACATGGAAGGCTAGTAAAATCCGCTTTGCCAAACTTTAGCATGCGTTCTAAAGGCTCCATAGTGCCCCCCATTGGATGAGGAATGACAACGCTCTAGGATTTTGAGGGTTTCACAAGCTGGAATGCATCTACGAAGCAGGCCATCCACATAGACCTTAAAAAGGTAAGGGTCATCCCAAAGATAGAATCGACTGTCTCGGATTAGTTTCCTTTTATCCTCCCCCGGTGGTATATACATAGACACTATATAGTTGACTAAGTTTGCATACCAAGGGTAGGACGATGAGACCTTGAGAAGGGTATCGTCACGGAGATAGTCATTTATGGGCAAGTTTGGGGTCTCTTCAAACTGCAGACGGGAAAGGTGGTCTGCCACTGAATTCTCTACTCCTTTCTTGTCCTTAATTTCTAGATCAAATTCTTGGAGCAAGAGGATCCACCGGATAAGGCGAGGTTCGCATCTTTCTTGGTGAGGAGGTATTTTAAGGCGGCATGGTCTGTGAAGACTGTGTCTTTTGCTCCCACCAAATAAGAGCGGAATTTTTCTATGGCAAAAACAACTGCCAAGAGCTCCTTCTCCGTTGTGGAATAATTCAATTGAGGGCCAGTCAAGGTTTTGCTAGCGTAGAATATGGCACAATGTTTCTTATCCTTGCACTGCCCTAACACTGCCCCTACATCATAATCGCTTGCGTCGCACATAATCTCAAAGGGTAGGATCCAATCAGGAGGCTGTCCTCATCAAAGACAAAGGGTGCGTCTTTCGCCAATAAATTGGTTAGGGGGCGAGCTATTTGGCAAAAGTCCTTAATAAACCTTCTATAGAATCCGGCATGTCCCAAAAAGCTACGAATTCCCTTCACATTTGTCGGTGGTGGCAATTGTTTTATCACCTCAATCTTCGCCTTATCCACCTCAATGCCACGCTCCGACACTCGATGCCCTAGAACGATTCCTTCTCTTACCATCAAGTGACATTTTTCCCAATTTAGGACTAAGTCAACTTCTTGGCATCTCTTTAGGACTCTCTCTAGATTGTGTAAGCAATCGTCAAAAGATTTCCCATAGACCGAGAAGTTGTCCCTAAAGACCTCCATGATCTGTTCGATCACATCGGAGAAGATGGCCATCATGCACCTCTGAAAGGATGCAGGTGCATTGCACAACCCAAAAGACATGCGCCGATAGGCGAAAGTGCCATACGGACAAGTGAATGTGGTCTTACTCTGGTCGTCTGGATGGATTGGTATTTGATGATAACCAGAATAGCCATCAAGGTAACAGAAGGAGTGGTTCACTAACCGCTGAGGCATCTCATCGATGAAAGGGAGGGGAAAGTGATCTTTCCGGGTGGCCTTGTTAAGTTTTCGATAATCGATGCACATGCGCCACCCTGTGACTATTCTCTGCGGAATGAGCTCATTCTTCTCATTCTGCACGACAGTCATCCCACCTTTCTTTAGGACAACTTGTACGGGGCTTACCCACTCACTATCCGACACTGGGTAAATGATCCCAACATGGAGAAGTTTCAACACTTCCTTCTTTACGACTTCCCTCATCGCATTATTGAGCCGACGTTGATGTTCTCTAGTAGTCTTATGGTCAGGCTCCATAGGAATGCGATGGGTACAAAGATTTGGACTAATCCCTTTAAGATCCTTCAGGGAGTAGCCTATGATCGATTTGTACTTCTCCAGAACAGAGATGAGTTGCTGGGCCTCATGACTAGTTAGCTTGTCGCTGATTATCACCGGCGTACTACGATCATCATTTAGGAAGACGTATTTTAGGCTAGGGGGAAGAGGCTTGAGTTCTAAGGGTGGATTCTTAGGATCATTTTCTGATTTATCCAATTCTAAAAACTCGTCAGTCTGTTCCTCCAGGGTGAATTGTGCATAATCTTCCTCTAGACCTAGTGGTTGGGACATTTCCTCAAAAATGGCCATCACAGATTCTTCCACAGGGTCTGGTTGTGGCTCAGCTTGCACTTCACAATTTTTTGATCATGTGAAATTCACTGGGAGGCTTTCTTTGCCAACCGTCAGACGGACTTGCACTCCTTTTCTCATCCCCGGATCAAATGACCGACGGGCTGTCCAATCAGGATAAAAGTCGCGTCCGACGTAGGGATGTCGAAAACATAATAATCCAGGGCGGTGAGATCACCGTCAAGTTTTGTTTCGACGCCCCTAATGATACGTTGGGTTTCTAGGATTTGACCTGGTCGCCATTGAAGGCATTTCCTAGACGGATTAAGGATCACCTCCGGAAGCACTTCTGTCACCAAAGATTTGGAAATGATATTGATGCCAACCCTAGTATCATAGGGTGCATCATGGAAACAGAGGCTTTGAATTTTAAGAGGGAGAGAACATGGACCAGGATAGAGCTTGACTACCTCGTCTGAAATTTCTACTTCCTCTACCCATTCACTACTCAGGACCGCAGAGAGGTTTAGAAGGGTTTTTTTGTCGAGAGTGAATTTCCTCCGGGGTTGGATTAATGAATTCAACTTCTCGGTCCATTTTTCTTTCGATTGGTAACAGTGAACGTTACCAAAATCTTCGAAAAGATTTTCCTCAAAGGTGAAAGGTGGTGGATTAGGAACACATTCCTTGCTACACTCCGGGTCTGAGTGGTGATTGATTGATGGATTGGGAATTTCTTCTATTTTGGGTGATCCTGGAATGCTAAGTAGGACAGATATTGAACGAGATTCGAGAATCTCAAGATTCTCTAGCTGTTCATCAGGCTCGGGAGGTTCATCATATATTTCTATGAAGGGAGTATTATTGAGAATTTTATCCAGGATTTCTCTTCCTTCCTCCACTGTCTTATACATAAAAGCTCCTCCGGAAGCTAAGTCCAAGAATTTAGCATTGTCTGGGTTGAGTCCACAGACAAAATGCTGCATGAAAATTGGTTCTGGGATAGCTAAATCTGGTCCTGAAAAGGCTAGATGGGTGTATCGAGCCCAAGCTGCTCCTAGGGACTCCTTCTCACCTTGCTCAAAGGTCAGGGCCTTCTTACGAAGATCGACAATCTTAGATATAGGAAAGAAAGTGAAGCAGAATTTGTCCTGCAATGCTTCCCAACTGCCGTTGACTCTACCTACGTTCTGGATGTACCACTTCATGGTTATTCCCGTTAAAGAAAACAGAAACAACTTCCTTTTCAAGTTTCTTGGGCCATCCCTTCGATAATGACAATCGAACAGAGTTGTTCGAAGTCACGTAGGTGGTCATAAGGATTATCGTCCCTAATTCCAGTATAAGGATGTTCCCGCACCAAAACTATAAGCTCAGGTCTAAGCTCATAGTTAGGGGTTTTGATAGGATGCGAAGATAATGGTGGCTCTAGGTACTCGCCCTTGGGAGCCGAATGTTGGAACAGGGGTTTTGCATCCATGATAAATAGATAAGAGAGAATTCATGACTAGTAGGCTACCGTTCCCTGGCAACGGCGCCAGAAAAGCTTGTTGGCGATAGTTACGCTCAAAGAAATTAATCCGCAAGCGCACGGATATCGGTGTAGCCTTTCACCCTAGAGTATTCTGGGGTATCGAATCCACAGGGAAAAAGAAGCTACCAACCTTGAATTAATCTTATCTTGATGGGAGAGAGAATAATTAGGAAGGTCGAGAGGGTCTTCTGGTTTAGTTCACACTGGCCTAAGAGTAAGCACTCAATTTTATACTGAACACGCTCTGCCGCATTGGCATAGCGGTCAGCCGTCTTGAACAGGTCATTGGCGGTCCAGGTCTCATTGATCTCGAGATCCTGGGTGAGCCGCTCGTCGCGGACTCCGTTTTTAAAGGCGCGGATAACAGATTCATCCGAGATGTTCGGGATCGTGTTGCGGATCTTAATGAAACACTTCATGAAGTTGCGGAGGGTTTTCCCGTTCATCTTGATCATTTGGTGCAGATCATCCTCCTTGCCCAGACGCACGTAACAGCTCTGGAAATTGGCGATCAGAGCGTCACAAAGTTGGTCCCAAGAGTAGATGGAACCTTCCTGCTGATTGAACAGCCACGTCCGGGCAGCACCCTCAAGGATAGTCGGGAGGTAATTAGCCAAGGAATTTCTCTGGGTTTTGGGTCCCATTGTACCTCTCCACGTGGCCAGGTTTGAACTTGGAAGGCCACCAGACAGCGCAGAGCTCGTCAAAGAAAGCCTTGCAGCCCAGGCTGTACGCCCGACTACCCTCTCCCGCAGAACCTAGTCTTGATAATACATTGGTCTTGTTGCGCGGTGGGACTCTGGTTGAACGGGAAGATTCTGCCTGGAGAAACTCTCTCCGAGACAATCCTCCACATTGTTTCCTCGTGGTCGCCACTATACGCTCCTCCCGAGGGGATCGTCCGTGATCACGTACTCGCTTGCCCCTGTGGTCGCGGCGACCATGGGGACTTGGTGAGCGTTGATGACCAAGGGTATCTTGCTCGTAGCGAGTTGTCCTTTGACGGTGACGAGGGTCACGCAATCGATCGGAGCGCTCGCTGTCTGAGCCATTTCGGGCAGGCTGACTGCGCTGCCTGGAGGAGGTGTTAACTTCTCCTATGGACTTAAGGCCTTCAGCCAGTCGCTCTAGGCGAGAAGCAACAGCGTCGCCCATGCGGGCGAGGTCGGCCTGGTTGGTGGATTTGATCACCGTTGCCATGGCCTGGAGTCATTCCCGACTCTGATCTAGGGGTCCTGGGATCCCTGAACCGTCTGCGTTTTGCCCGACCGAGGTCTGGTCACGCGGGGATTCCACCCGAGCAGGTGGAACTTCTGCTGGGGACTTGGCGTAGGCGCGCGAGGCGGATCGCGACGTTGTCGCTTGTGCTGATCGCGAATCTGCCCCAATATTTCATTAATGGAGGCGTCCAAGCTGCGGCGAACAACATCTTGTTCGCGAACAGCAAGCGCAGCCCCATCCTGATGCCGAGCAGAGTTAGACTGCCCGACCTCGTCGGCCGCCGCGGCCTGCGCAGGATCCCCTGAGGTTTCTGCGCCGGGCATGTTGACGCTGCGACGGCCATGTGCTGGCATGCTAGACTGTGTCATCACTGTGTCGCCACAGGAGGAATCGACTGACATAGCCTTGGAATCCGAGAGATCTAAACCAGCGTAAAGATCATCGATTCCGTAATCATCGTCGATGACGGGAGCCTGATCTAAGACCATCTCCGGAACGTAGCCGGAGAGCTCTGTCCCAGATCTGGAAGGCGATCGAGATCGAAAGGATCGATCTGATCTGACAGGGGACGTAACATCCTGCCCTTCTGAGTCATAGCCCTCAGGAAGATTTCCCTGGTCGCTGAAAGTGTTCGACATGCTCGAACAGGCTTGATCTACTAGGTCCCCACGGACGGCACCAACTGGCAACGGTTGGGATATCGGTCCCAAGTCAACTAAGGTTCTTGAGAAAAGGGAGATAGAAGACCTGCCGAGCAGGGCAAACAGCAATCAACGAGTAACAGGGAGACACAGGGTTTTTATCCTGGTTCGGGCCTCTCCGGGGAGATAACAACCCTACGTCCAGCCTTTCTTTATATCAAAGAGGATTACAAGGAGGAACTTGACGAGAGGAACAGGTCTCGTCGAGATTATGTGTCTACAGGAAGCAATATGCGATCTTAACTTCAAGTCGCATAGGATTGGGGTTGCCCTCTGCACGCCGTAGGGACTTTGTTTATATAGTGTTGAACAACCGATCTACCGAGAGATAATCGGGCCGGGCTTAACCACGAGTCCGTAGGAAACTAGATACATGCCAAATACATCCCGAGGTAGATAAGGTATACTCCAATTCTTGGGGATCACGACGTCTGCTCCAATCCGGGAAACCAACGTCCGGGTCTTCACGTAGCCGTGCAGAACTCTTGTTCGAGACGGACTCAAACACGAATACTAGGCCATTACGCACCGTGCCAACCAGGAAGCTGTTCGGCAGGACGCACATGGGCCTGATAGAACCTTCCAAGGAGCCAGGCCCTAGGAGGCTGTTCGATTGGGCCGTCAGGGAGTGGGCCATGGCAATGGGCCATGATTTTATCCCCGACAGCTATGTATTGCACACACTAGAGTACTGATCCAGGGTCTAGTGCATGTGAACAGCGGCTCTCTGGTAAGTATAAAAATGAAGGCTGACATATAGCCTCTCCTCTTTTGCCGGATATTAGTTAATACTCACTACATTAAACTTGATATTTCTTACAGAGCAAGAAGAGCATCATGACAGCTACTGCAGGTTTTTTTCATCAGCCACCACAAACCAGAGCGTCCAAACAACACCCGCAACGCTGTATACACCTCTCTTGGACATTTTCAAGATAAATTCTTCGGTACTTCCTCCCATTCCATCGACTTTAATTTCCTAAGACCATCTCCAACCATTTTTCTTTCATTTAATTCCTTTTCCTATTCTCTTTCTGCACATTCTTTCCCATCATTTCCTACCGTCTCCATCAGCATCCCATCGAAGAAATTTGTGAAGAAAACAAAAATATAATTTCCTTATAAAGGGAATGTATGAAGAAATTTCTTCTAAACAGAACCACGAAAAAATTATGATCCCTCGAGGGATCAGAATTTTTTCGTGAAGGAAAAATGACCCCTAAAGAGAAACCGTTGTAGATGGTGTAATAATCAACTTTCTTTGGATCAACGAGTTGACACACGCCCCCACCTTAGCTCCTCCATTCGCCTCGCAAACGCCCCCGACGCCGGTCGATGTGGTAAAATATACCCCCTCCATTCTTTTTTATTGTCATTGATAACTTTTGAACATGTCCTTTGACCTTTCAAAGGCGACAGGGTTGTGCCGATGATCGGCAGGTGATGACGAAGGGCGTATCGCCATTCGAAGTGGCAATCGCCCGTTAAAGGGGTGACAGGAGCCTAGATTTGCTTATTCTATAGGCAAAAATAGATTTTTGCTTAAAAGAAAAAAATAAATAAATCATGAAAAATTCCCTCTACGATTCCATCGTCTGGAGCTTTGCCTTGAACCCTCTAACCTTTCCCCTCTGTATATTGAAGCCGAGTCACTCTGGAAAGCCCTAGCCGCAAGGTATCAGTTTCGGGTCATCGCCGCTACCCCTCCGTTGCCAGCCTTCCACATGCCTTCCCGTGCACGCTCTTCAGCTCGGTGAGCATCCCGAAAAACCCCTGTAGCTTCCATGCACATTAAATCGTTGAAAGCATGGCTGTAGATAGCTCTTTCACCCTTCCTGGTTTGCGGTTTCACCGTCGCTCATCATGCCGCTGCGTCCGGCTGTCTTCGGTCTCAGCGCGGGTAACCCTAGAACCACTAAGGGGGTGTTTGGAAATGGGATGGTGAATTGACTCTCAACTTGTTTGGTTTGAAGTAGTAGAATGATTCCATCCATCTCCATCCCATCTAACAATTAGTTCAAAATGAGGAATGATGTCATCCCACCAAATTTATAGGATAATTCCATTCCACTTAGGATGAGGTGGCTCCTCAAACCAAGCACCCCCTAAGTCACGAGGAACACAACGCACACACTCACTTGGCCGAAGGTTGGCTGTAGTGTCGTTGCATCGCGAGCCTCTTTGGACAGGCCACGTCATACGTACAAATAGGGGACGTTCGATGGATGCACGCGCGTCATGATCTGTGTTGTCTCGCTTGTCAGCTAATTTCTTCGCACGCGCGAGTTACGTCTGGTAGCATGACACTGCCAGTGAGCTCGTGGTTTGCCTGGCTGGTTAAGTGGAGGCGCACTGCCATGTCGCATCTCCTCAGCACAAAAGGGCACCCAGGTAGTACGCCTTTGATGCGCACGTGCAGGTGAGTGCTCGGTTGTGTGCGCTGTGCTGTGGGCCAGATCTACACTGGGCCACACCCGTCGGTTGGAGTGACCCATCACTGTGCGTACTATTTCCATCAATTTTTCTAATACTTTAAATCCAGAAAACATAAATGACTTGTTAAAAATAGCTAGAGACCTTAAAACATTCTAGAAATATTATGTTAAATACTAGAGACTGATTGTAATATTATATCATGCCACTATGTTCTAGGATCTAGAATATTTCTGAAATGCCTTTTTTTATTATAAAGGTAGTTCAATAATGGCTGAAATAGTTCTTCATTTATTGAAAATAGGATATGAACTTATAGAATGCTGAGAAAATTTCTTAATACTTAGGATAAATCTGTAGACCTAGGAAAAATATATAATTACCTTCATCCAATTAAACTGAGTTAAAGGGTGTCATATTGTCATCCCATGATCCCGAGGGAAGGTTCGGCGACACGGACGAGTTAATATTCTGTAGAGCATGTTGTTCCTAGTTTTCTAAAATTATATTAGTTCTATAAAACCGCGTTCTATATAAACTGTCTAGATATTAATCATGTTCTAACATGCTTGTTCTCATGTTAATTGATTGCCTTAGATGAGTCACTTGATCGTTATATCTGTCAAAAAACTAAGTCTAGTCAGGTAAGAACTTTAACCCTATCTAATGGGTAAAACTTGATTAGACATGCTTATGTCCAAATTAATCTTTACACATCAAGCCTCGGTATGGGGAACCGATATTCACCGGACATTCATTCATTTAACTTGATGACACATGACAATTAGTATTGGTAGTTAAGTATGGTATACAATTTATTTTTGACATGGTTGTGATAATGTAATGGTTTGGGGTGGTAAGTTGGCTTGAAGTGGCCTATGGTTAGGAGTGTGGGTGTACATGAGTTTTGGTGAGTTGTATGAGGAGATCTGAAGGAAAGTGATGCGGAAGAGGTCCGTCAAGAGTGCTTTGTGGAGTCAAGTATAAGAGAAGTATGAACTTGGCAAAGTGATGGGTCCAGCTAGGTCTAGCCAAGGATGATTCCGACACAACGTGTGGCATCCATACAGCAGTACAAGTTTGGCACATCAGAGGCGTGCGCTCTGTGGAGGTGCCCTAAGCCCACTTTTGAAGGAGGACTAGCATTGGTCATCACTGTGGTGATAAAGTCAACACATCCCTAGGATGTTGTGAGAATAGCTTGGATTGGCAAATCTTGTAGGTCAAACCGGCATCTATGGCAGGCGTGGTCCACAATAGGGTAGCCATTGTCAGAAATGATGGTGGGTGTTCGAAGGAAGTTAGATTGGATGAAGGGATTGAAATGGTGATGAGATTAGATGGAGGCTTGGTAAGTGTGGTTGGAAAGGTTGTCTCGGTGTATAGTTGTTCAAATTGCTTAGAAAAGAGTTGGTTCCATGGTGATACAATTTAATCAACAAATGAAATATCAAGATAGGGTGATATTAAAACTATCTTACTAATTGCCTTTATCCAAATAAAAGAGCATCTTCCCTTCCCATGAAGCCTGTATCATTATTTGCATTAGGAGAAATGTTAACTAGCCAGTGTTTGAAGGACGCTGACCTTGCATATTCCTAGTCTTTAGTGGGAGAACAAGATGACGATCCGTATGAATGACACAAGGACGATGAACAAGGAAATGGCGGTCGTGATGATTTTTAGGGTTCTCTAGTTGCTTCAAGTTGTGCATGCATAGCTAGTTGAGACATCTTTTTGGACACATACTAGTCCCACTATTACACAAAAACAAATAATTCTTTTGTATTAAGGAGTGGATGTTCATCTTACTATTACTAATATGCGGGCGAAAAAAAAATGTTATGTAATATTCAAGGAAAACCACTATATACATGTTATAATATCTGGCTACGTGTTATATACACTAGTAGACAAATTCAGGGACTAGTGCACATAATGAAAACTATCAGGTAAGTATAAAATGAGGACTAACAAAGCTGGTATCAGAGCCTGCGACGTAGGAATTCATATGATCTAGTGGCTATTAGCGAAGAAAACAGAGGGACCCTTCGTTATCCCCTCCTAGGCTACACTTTCCACTACTGGAGTTTGAGAACCACTGCACCATCATGCGGAAGAGGACGTTTCTGCCAAAAGCTCTTATTGGGATCCCTAGACACACGCCCTCCACATCAGTGCCTCCCTAGTGGGAGGAGGCTATGGAAGTCGACACATCCTCTTCTTGGGCCAACAGGGGCTTAGGCTTCAATCACGAAGACCGGAAACTCTCATGGCTTACTGGCAATGATGGCGGTCGTTTTACCCATCGTCGCCAGTAAGTCATGAGAGTTGCCAGTCTTCGTGATTGAAGCCTTAGCCCCTGTTGGCCCAGGTAGAGGATGGGCTCTTATCCATGTTGTGTGATGTTGTCTTTTCGTGATGCATGCCCTAGTAGACGATGGGTACAACAGTTGGCTTGAATCTTAATCCAATAGCCGACTTGGTGGCTCAATGCCATATGTGTCAACAAGTCAAGGCTGACCATCAACGACCGCAAGATTCCTATAACTTCTTAAGATTCTGGAGTGCAAATGTGAGCAAATCGCCACGGACTTCATACTTTATCTCCTTGAAACAAAACGGGTTATGACTCAATTTGTGTTATCATGGACCGATTAACCAACACTGCTCATGTCATACCCGTGAAGACCACATAGAAAGGGAATAAACTACCCGAACTGTACATGGCCAGGATTGTAGGTTTGCTGAGGTTCCCAAGAGAATCATGTCAGATTGGGGAACCTAGTTCACCTCGCAATTTTGGGAGAATTTGCACAGCGTATTAGGAACTGGTTTCGTGTTTAGCTTTGCATTCCATCCCAAACGGATGTAAAGATGGGGCAAGTCAACCAAATCTCAAGAGGATATACGAAGCTCTTGTGCCTTGGATTTCTCCGTCGAATGGGAGAAGTGGTTACCCTACGTAGAATTTGGTTGTAACAACAGTTTTCGGTCCAACTTGAAGATATCGCCTTTTGCGGCCCTATATGGAAGCATATGTAGAACCCCTCTTCACTGGTCATAGACCGGAGGAGACCAGGTATTTGGTATTGAGATACTAAGGGATGTCGAAGATAAGGTCACAATCATACAAGAGAGGTTGTTGGGTGCTCAATCCAGACAAAAGAGCTATGCAAATAACCTTCCAAGTCGGCGATTCAACCTACCTAAAGGTATCACCCTCGAAATATAACCAAAGTTTTCAACAGAAGGGAAAGTTAGAATCATGGTATGTGGGACCATATCCCATAAGCGCTAGAAGAGGACAAGTGGTATATGTGTTGGACTCACCAGCAGAACATGAAGATGTACATAACGTGTTCCAAGGGCCGTGTAGAGTTCTAACTTTATGCACGTTAGGTCAAAAAAGACAGTTAATTGTTGTGTCGCAGTGTCGCATCCGGCTAATTTCCTTCTTTCTTAAAACAAGTACTCCCTCCTTTCTAGTATGTAAGGCATAATTTGATTTTCGTGAATACCAAGGAGACCGTGTATAGCACTTGTGATTCCTGATTTGCCCCTAATTAATGAGATGATTTTTTATCAGCGCTCATGCAGGGGAAGGAAATATCAGCGCAAGGAAATAATGCGATTCTAGAATTAATTAGTTTCCTACACAGCGAATGGTATTTCTAGAACTTCTGAACTGTCAATGCAGTTGCGCCTTATATATTGGAAAAAAAAGTGAAAACAAATTATGCCTTACATACTGGAAAGGAGGGAGTAATATATATAAGTGGAGTTCTCTATGTGTGTAATGGAGTAAAACGAGAATTCTACGCATCCCATAAAGACCGGTCTCACCTTAATCACCGATGTCCTCTATTAGGGCACTTAAAATGCCACGTCGGATGGGAAGCTGACGTGCATAATTAATAATTAATAAGGAGAGAGAAGGAGATGGTTTCTTTCTTAAGAAACCATTTCTACTCTCATTGCAAAGCACTAAAATTAATGCGCAGAAAGAACATGATTTTGGAGAAAGGAAAAAGTATTAATGATGAAAATAATGTTAAGGTACAATGCAATGAAGCCACCATTTCTTCTTATTCTATAGGTGATATGGCAGCTATAGAAATGATGTTTAGAAACCTTGTATTGTAATTGCTCTTAATTATGCAAAACACGTTAAACTCGGCTACAAATCAATAGAAGTACAAGCGTGAAAACGCGCCTCCTCCACGCGCCTCCGCACGCCACGTGGCTCGCCTCCCGCCGGGCCGCCCTTGCATAGTCGGATCGCTGCACCGTGAGATCTGGCCGTCCATTCTATTTTTATCTTCAATACCATTTTTGTTTCTACCTAATCAACAAGGCGCGCGCTTGGCTCAGTTGCCTAGATAGGCTAGCTTTCGCCTAGGAGACCTGCGATCGAATCCCAGCCCCGACGTTTGTCGTTTGCTGCTGCTTTGGTGCACGACAAGACAAGTCGGTTGCTTGCTTTTCATCTTTGGTGCACGATAGGTCATTCTTTCATGCACCTTTCTTTGGTTTGCTTCGACCTACGTGCCAGATAGGCACGCATACGGGCGCCACTTTATAGATATTTTGAACTTTACATTTTCATATATTCGCTTTTAGTTTTTTTGAATTCTCAAAATTTAATTTTCCTAAATTTAGTTTTCCTTTTTTTGTATTCTATAATTTGCTTAATTTATGTTTGCGAACCATACAGTTTTTCAGATCCTTATTTTTTATTGCCAAATTCTCAACCCGAATTAAGACGAAAATTTCGATATCTTTCAAACTATCTTAAATTTATTTCCTAATTTTAAATTTGTTGGTATTCAATTTTCAAACTTTGAACCCCCTAGGACATGAATTTTACAAAGAATAGAGAGAGCGGGGATGAAGTTGGGGAAATTTGGTCTAGCACCGTAAATAAATCCAAAAAAATTACGTGTTATCAAAGTGCAATCAAAATTTTATAGTGACAGGCCATAAATGTATTTAAGCATTGCATATGTTTGATTTTTCTATATTAATTAGTAAATAATAGAAAGAAAAAGTTTTCGAAATATAGAACACTTATAAATTTTAAAAATAAATGAAGTTCGGGAATTGTAAACCTTTATAGATATTTTTTTTATTTTGATATATTCGCTTTTATTGTTTTGAATTTCCAAAATTTAGTTTTCTAAATTTAGTTTTCCTTTTTTTGTATTTTATAATTTGCTTAATTCATGTTATTGAATCCTACAGTTTCCAAATACTTAACTCTTATTTCTTTTTTTGAATTCTCAAAATTCAATTTTCTAAAATTATTTTTCGTGCTTTTTTGTATTCTACAATTTTCTTAATTTATGTTTGTGAACCATACAATATTAAAATCCTTATTTTTTATTTCCAAATTCTCAACTCGAATTAAGATGGAAATTTTGATATCTTTTAAACTCTCTTAAATTTA
This sequence comes from Raddia guianensis, assembly GCA_036346415.1. Classification (NCBI taxonomy): domain Eukaryota; kingdom Viridiplantae; phylum Streptophyta; class Magnoliopsida; order Poales; family Poaceae; genus Raddia; species Raddia guianensis. The sequence goes on from CM070537.1 coordinate 6,709,633, forward strand.
TTTCCTAATTTTAAATTTGTTGATATTCAATTTTCGAACTTTGAACCCCCCTAAGACATGAATTTTACAAAGAATAGAGAGAGTGGGGATGAAGTGGGGGAAATTTGGTCTAGCAGCGTAAATAAATCCAGAAATTTACGTGTTATCAAAGTGCAATCAAAATTTTATAGTAACGGGCCATAAATGAATGTAAGCATTACATATGTTTAATTTTTTGATATTAATTAGTAAATAATAGAAATGAAAAGCCTTTGAAATATATAACACTTATAAATTTTAAAATAAATGATTTTCAGGAATTATAGACCTTTATAGATATTTTGTATTTTAGATTTTGATATATTCGCTTTTTTATTTCCAAAATTTAGTTTTCTAAATTTAGTTTCCCTTTTTTTTGAATTCTATAATTTGCTTAATTCATGTTATTGAATCCTACAGTTTTCAAATACTTAACTCTTTTTTCTAAATTTCCAACCTAAATTTAAACGAAAATTTTGATATCTTTTAAACTCCCTAGAATCATCAATCATCAATAGAAGTACAAAGCCGAAAACGCGTCTCCTCCGCGTCCCACGTGGCTCGCCTCCCGCCCGGCGCCGCCGCAGCCGTCGGATCGCGCGAGCCAGCCAGATCCGGCCGTCTGTTTCGATTTGGCATATAAAACGATTTCTGTGCCACGAATCTCAGGCGTGCGGGTCCTTTGGCCGGTTGGTTAACGCAGCTCGCTCGAGTACTGGCCATCCCGGGTTTGAATCCCGTCTCCCCCATTTTTTTCTCCCCTTTTTCCCTGCCTTCCGCCCGCGCGTACGCGCTTGCCGCGAGCTGCAGCGCCTTCCCGCGCGCTCTTTCCGCGCCTTCCACCCGCGCGTCGCCTTCCCACCCGCCCGTGGCCAGCCCTCGCGCTGGCGCGCGTGCTCATCTAGTAACCCAAACAGGGGCAGGCACCATGTCGTTCTCGCTCCTCGGCATCATGATGTTCCAGATGCAAATATACAAACTGGCGGTGTTCTTTTGGCCCACCGCCTGCTCCACAAGATGGATACATATATCTGGGCCCGTGACGTGGTTCAATACACATGTGAATGTGGTATGGCGATTTATTTTGGCAGATTTGGTATCACAATTTCAGTGGACTAGGATAGAACACATCATTATTGGAACAATTATGTTTTATTAGAACATTGATGTCATTTTAATTCTTGTTATCCTCCTGTTAAAATAAAATCTACATATATAAATTTATCATCTTTCTACGAGCGAAACTTAACGCTTTCTAGCTGTTTATTTCAAGATTTTGTGACCACTATAGAAATCATAATAAGAGACGCCTCATCGAGTCCGTTTTTTGTGACAGCAAAATAGAAAATTCATCACAGATGTAGATAGAAACCACCAAAAAATGTTATTGAGACGTTTTTTCAAACAATGTCTCACTTAGTGGTCGCGTGCACAACGGTTTGGTGAAGTAGACGTCTTTGATATTATTAGGGACAATTCCCGTAAAAAACTATCTGTCACCCCTCAATTTTAACTTACTTTGAGGGTCGATGATCCCGTGCACTAGCCCCAGGATCAGTACGCTAGCTCGGAACACCACATGGCCGATACAAGCATACATCGATTAAATAAATCCCTGAATATTACATCACAGTGTTACGCCCTCAGGCGGATTCAGCAAGGCGGCCCATACACGCCTTAGATGACAAAACAATGTTCAGAGTACAGCGGTCACCAAAATATTTACTCAAAAGAATTCCTATCGACTACGGTCTATCAGTGGCTGGAGTGACCTCTAAGACTCCACAGGTCCACCATAGTCTTGTCTGTCGTCTTCGTGACACTCATAAGGGCCATCCTCAACTTCATCCTCTAAAAGAGGGTAAGAAGGCGAGGTCAGTGTCATCCAAACACTGGCTAGTTAACACTTCCCTTAATGCATATAGTATAGAAGGCATTATTTGGAGGAAAGGGTTATTTTATTTGCGTAAAGCCAAGTTTAAAGACTTTTGGAAACTTCCTAACTAGCATCAATTAGACCTTGTCTTAATTATATAAATCAGGGGTTTTCCATCTTAACCATGCACCCCAAACCCAACTGCCAACCAAACACGCCAACGAACTCACAATCGACCAACCCTCGACCATAAACACCACCTACTTAACCAATCACCATACCAGCTTATACATTTCCCAGACTTTCTTCCGATTGCCCCCAACCATTCCTAGTTTCGCCATCATTCCAGGATTTGGCAATCCTGTTGTGGACCACACATGCGATGGCATGCCCAACCCGGCCTAGTAGGGTTGCCAGCCCTCGCTAGCCGACCGTCACCCTGGGGATGTGTGGCCATTATCACCCTCGGTGATGACCAATGCCGGTCCCTGTTGAGAATGGTCCCAGAGGGCCTTCGCAGAGCGCTCGCAACTGGCTATCCAAGACCCGTACTGCTCGCGATGACCACGCGTTGTGTTAGAACCATCCCTCAGATGGCAGCGCTCTTTCGCTACGCGTGTTACTCCACGCTCCTCCTGGGTGAGCCCTCGCTAAACCCTGCACTTGGCATCTTGTGCCTTAATCATCCCTTTGATTGTGTCCAACTAGGGGCAACCCACCGATCATTCTCTACTTCCACGGTCACCGACCATACCACACTAGGGCTATCCCAACCAATCTTTCCCACACATACCAACTTCCCACATGACCTTACCCCAAACACAATCAGCCCAATCATGCAACTACCAGCTCTAACTGTCATATGTCATATCATGTTGAATGAGAGTAATGAATGACCGGTGAATATCGGTTCACCGTTCCACGACGATTAACTAGAATATTTGTTACATCGAAGCCAGTCTAAGAAAGTTTTACCATTAAGTAGGGTTAAAGTGGTTACCAGACTAATCATAGGCTATCAAGAGCAATGACAATCAAGGCAGTCATTAAGGCTAAATAGTTCAAGGCAGACATGTGTACGTATTACATGACTAACAACTAGGTAGACTAATAAGTATGCCTTTTTGTAATTTAAACAATGAAGCTTAAGGAAAACTGGGTAATGAACATAATTGATAGTGATTTTAATCCGCACTAGGGGAAGTCGCTATCTCTCCCTAATACGGACTACATCTAAAGAGTAAGTGTTAACTCACCTAGTTCAAGTAGGTGGTCCTCCTCGGCATCCCCAAATCTTCCTTCGGGATCTCCTACGTCTAATCATACAATCAAACCAATAATTACTTACTAATGCAATGAAAAACATGATGCATGCTCGACCTAGGTCATACCCTCGGCATTAATGCCTCCGATCGATTATCGAACCTACTTTTCGTTTGATATGTCATGCATGACAAAGGTGCATTAATAAATGATATTATTGGTATATAATAGTCGACTAAACGCCAAAATACGATTTTGTTTGATAAGGTCATGAACGAGTGATTCGGGTTTCTCGGTAACATAAAATGACGACTATCAGAATTTCCACCTACGTACGAGGTAATGTTTAATGGAGTTGACAATTCTCTAAGTGTCTCAAATTAAAGAGATAATCCTAGGTTATAAGCATTATTTATATATTTCTAGGTCAGCTCCTTAATAAATTTAATAGGGGAAATGTTTTAGTTAATTGTTGGGTTTTGCCATTTAAGGTGTCCTAAAAATTGTTAAGACACTTATCTATCCAATATCTTTTCTAAAGATTATTTGGGGTCTATTTCACCAATTAATATAACCAATAATTATCATCTAATCATATTATTATTTCCATAAAGGAAAACCTACCGTTTTAACCAACAGTGCAAAATTTCATATTACAGTGACCAAGGTTATATTTTTTATAAAATCAAATGTGGTCCCTAGTATTTATCTAAATTTACTAGATTTTTTTGGGGCCAGTAGCTATTTTAATTAAATCTAAAGCAATTTTTTGGATTTAATAATTGATTAAATCACTGGAAAAGAGGGTAAAACCCTTCGGATCAAGTCAACAGACGGGCGGCCCAAGGGGAAGATACGGCCGAGCCGAGCTACGCACCTATAGGCTACGAGCTTGAACAACGAGCTAAAGAAGTTTAACGGGGTGCTCACCTCGGGCTCTGACGAGGACGGAAGGGCTCAGGGCTGGCTCGTGGCGGACGACCCCAAGTTGGCCGGAACAGGGGCGGCGTCGGCACAGTGGCTCCGAGCACCACTGCTAAAATTGAGGAAGGGAAAAGGTAAGAGAGTTTCCAGGGAGCTTCAGAAGAGAGGAATTAGGGAGAAGCTCACGGGTTTGCCGGGATTCCGATGGCTCTGGCGAGGGGTGGAATTGGGCAAAATGCGGAAAGCTTGGGCCGGCGGAACAGACTCGAGACGCGGCGGACTATGATGAGGGGCTCGAGACGCGCTCGGTGACCCGAGGGAGACAGTGGCGCGGCGACGGGACCGATGTGGAGCTCAGTGCGGCAGAGCGCGGCAAGGGAGGAGCCTTGGGCCTGGCGAGGTGACACGTCTTGGCGCGACGATGATGAAGGGCGCAGACAGCGTGGCGCTGCTAGGGCAGGCGGCAGACATGCGGCGGAGGGGACAGCCAGGCGGCGGTCCATGGGGCAGAGAGAGCGAGGGAAAGTGAGAGAGAGACTAACGGTGGGGCGCACATGACAGCGTGGTTCCAATTCGACGCAAATTTGAATTTTTCCCAAATATTTGAATTGCCCCCAAAATGGTGTGTTACACTATCTCTAACCATCAATATTATCCAAGTTAGTTTTGTACGTGTGGAACCAAGCCATGGTGATCAAAGAAGGTGCCTGGTTGTTTTAAAGAATTTCTTTGAACTGGTACTCCTAAAACTCACCAACCCTAAAAAATTAGAAACACTTAACAACTTTATAAACTCCAAATTACATAGATGAAATCCATGCATATATGTATGGATTTTCAAACCATAGTTCTACCTGTTAAGAGTCTAAACAAGATGTAATGAAAGATAAAGGGCCTTTCACAAAAACTAATCAAGCCAAATGGATAAAGCAACTTTTAGAAAAACAAAAACAGATTTCAACAGAAACTTAATTTCTAATCAAGGAGGTTGTCACACAACTTTTCGCTATAAAGTCATAGAAGAATCATTTTCTTATAGTTTTCTAAAATTCCCACTCTCAATGCTACATGGAGAAAAGTTTTTGAACGGATTTGCATCAGGTGAGAAAATTTCATTTCTATCATATCTACGATCGAAAGAAAAGTTTGGAACCATATGAAGGACGTTAGGGCATCATAGATTAGCAACAAGGAGGCGGTGAAACAAATAAACTAGATACAAACAAGAACATCAAAGAAAAAGGATCAAACACAACAACTAGACAATAACTTGGATGTATATTTGGTGGATTTCTATTACTTTGATTTCGGGGTATTACACGTCCGTGCCTCAATGGGCAAAACACTTTCAAGTGCACCTAAACACGCCCCTATCTCAACCCAAATGATAAAAGTGATGTGGGAGACACCCCTCCCTCCTTATATATGCTAGGAATTCTAGGCACTACTAGGGAAACGACCTTTCATATCAGTCCATCAATCCAAGTTAGCCACATGCGCGGGCCTGATAGTGACAACGGACCCAGTTCATGGCAACTATGATAAAAGCACATTTTTTTGCTCACATTAGTCCCGATTCATGTCACAAACCGGGATAAATGAGCGCTTTGGCAGACAGGTGCATGCCAGTTGCCAAATTTCTCTGGTAGCGAGGGTATCGTGATATCTCGTGATTGATTTATGATACCTTCGGATCTCACCTTGATGGCTAAGATTTGCTCACACACAACCTCAACAAATGAGCATACACCACATATTCGATACATGTGGCCACACCTGCAGGTTCACACAGTCCGGGCGCTGTTGGTTCGACTCAACCGCTAACTTTCCGATGATCATAGCCACCTACGGTGCCTCGGATACTCATGTCGTTTGAAGTCTGTCATCGACATCATCATCTGCATCTTTGTGATCCTCATGTTCAAGTCAGACCATTGAGCAACATTCTTGTTAGTATGGACCCCTAAATTTCTAGTTCGTGTTGCAACAAGGTACCAATAACGGTTCATTTTTACTTGTATCATGAATATTAGTCCATCAAACACCACTTAAGTTAAGCACTCGCATGGTTATTAGAATCATCCATAAATAAGTCTGATGCACAAATTCCAAAAAGATCGCATAAAAAACCATGCAAAACACTCAACCCGAGTTAAAAAAACTCTACTGAACAATGCTGTCAAAACCAATATGGCCACCATCAGATCAGGTCCAATGAACGCAAAACTGCACACAGCCATAGGACCAAAACCTTGGGCGAATCTACATGGTCCAACGGACTTCTCATCGCACACCCGCACAATTCAAATCTAACTTACAAAATCCATATTTTTATAATCAAACTACACATTTTGTTCATCACACAAGGGTGGCTTTCACATAGTCTAAAAATATGAAAATTACGACAAATACTTTGAGAGGCCGACAAGTCATGACCTATCTCTGATGCAGGTATAAATCAAAGACGGTTTATAACGGTCTCTAATACTAGCAAGGAAAGCTTATGAGCATGAGAGAATTACCTGTGTGTTACTGAGAAAGTTACTAATATCTGCCACTCAAAATCATCTCTTCCCTCGCATGCCACTGTTTCCATTTTTTTCTCCCCTAGTGCCCCTGTGTCAATGGTGTTACGGCTAGCGTATTCTTCCCTCGCATGCCACTGTTTTCATTTTTTTCCCCTCTCATGCCACTATTCCTATTTTTTTCTTGCTTAGTGTGATCCCCTTAAGTGGAACATACTTGTTTAAACCTAAGACAATATGAAGTTTTAGAAACAGAAGTTCCTTGCCTCTGTAAGCAGTTAGTGCGGCAGCAACCAGAAGTTTGGACCGGTACTAAAATTGTCTTTAGGGACCTGCTGGGTATGCAGGGCCTCGGGTTGTTTGTTAACTGAAGGCCATTTGGGTTATATGAATCCGGGATTCATGTGTTTGAGTTTAGTGCTTTATATGAAGCCTCACATGTGTGTTTGGCTGGAAAGAATGCTGACCACATCTAGGAGTTATGCGGCATGAGTACCATCCATACCCTAAGTTAATCTATTATGATAATATTGCTTGTATTGCAGAAGTGGATAATGGTATTTGAAGATTGACCTATATTGTTTCCAAATTATTCACACTTTCTAGGAGCATAGTGTGATGGATGGATAGAAGACATCGAAATGTCGGAAGGCATCTGGGATGTCAACCTGAGGGGGAGCATGAGCTAAATATTGATTCGGTTCATATGGAGTCTTGAAGATTTCATTTTTTCCTAACCCAGTAGGTTCACATGACGTTCAATTAAAGTATTTTACCACACCAGGGCAAAGATCAAGAAGATTTATAACGCAAAGGTCCAGTAAACCATATTGATTCTGAAGATCAGACCCTGAAGGTTATATATTGTACTTTTTTTTTTCCTTATATGAGTTTTTTCCATTGGGTTTCTCATAGCAAGGTTTTTAACGAGACAATATTGCAATACAGCATGCATGTGCAATGCACTCTTTTCTCCAATCTATTTTTCACTGGGTTTTTGGATGGAGTTTTTGATGAGGCATTGGCATATCGTGGTTTAGCCCAAGGAGGAGTGTTATAACCCTAGGTGATTTATGGGCCGGAAGCCCATCCCAAACCCTAGGGGTATTATGGGCAAAACCAAACGTAGGCTAGGCTATATATATAAAACCCCTTGTACACAAGAGAGATATATCAACAAAGATTATTGTGTCTGGCTTATCTCTCTCTAAATCTGAGTCTCCTGTTATTGTGATTGTGTTTGCATGTGTGTGACAACTGTTTTACAACACAATCCAGAGTTGCCACGGCCGAGGCGTCTCTTGGCGCTCGTACATCCACATGTCGGACGCTGCCACATTGCGGTCAATATCCGAAGGCGTTAAAATTGTTATAATATACATGGTAGTCGCCTATACAAAATCACATAGATCAATCACAGAGATGTAGAGTGGAATCCATGACACATATCTTTGTTAATCTCGTATCCTTGAATACAAAAGGGATGCCTCTCATATTTATAGTGCAGGATTTCTTAGCAACCTAGAAACCTTCTTATAGATATATTCGGTTTTGACCATAATAGCCCTAGGGTGGTAACACTGCCCCTTGGGCAAAACTGCGCTATGTCAATGCCTTGTTAAAAACTCCATCCAAAAACTCAGTGGGAAAAAAGGATTGGAGAAAAGAGTACATTGCACATGCATGTTGTATTGCAATATTGCCTCGTTAAAAACCTTGCTATGAGAAACCCAATGGGAAACACTCATATAAGGGAATAAGAGTACAATATATAACCTTCAGGCTTTAATCTTCAAGATCAATACTGTCTACTGGACCTTTGCATTATAAATCTTCTGGATTTATGTCGTGGTGTGGTAAAATACTTTAATTGAATGTCATGCCAACCTACTGGGTTAGACAAAACTGAAATCTTCAGGGTTTCATATGAACCGAATCAATATGTAGCCCATGCTCCCCCTCAGGACAACATCCCAGATGTCTTTTGACATTTTGATGTCTTCTGGACATCTATCACATTATGCTTCTAAAAAGTGCGAACAAAATAATTTAGGAACAATATAGCTTAATCTTCAAGTACCACTGTCCACCTCTGCAATAAAAGCAACATTATCCTAATGGATAAACGTGGGGTATGGATGGTACTCGTGCCACATAACTCCTGGATGTGGGCACCATCCTTTCCAGCCAAACACATACGTGAGGCTTAATATAAAGCATTAATCTCAAAACACAATATGAAATTTAGCGATATGCGGATTACACATGAATCCCACATCCATATAACCTGATCCTCGGTTAACAAACAACCCATGGTCCTGCATAACCAACAGCTACATAATACAGTTTTAGTGTCGACCCAATGACTTCTAGATGGCACTACACTATATCAGCCAATTAATTCACAGCAAACGCAGTGCCAGGCCTGGTATAATTGGCAAGGTACATATGTGCTTATAATAGCACTTGAGGCAAGAAACTTTTGGTGCTAACGCCTCCTCACATTGTCTTAGGTCAAACAAATCTTTTCCACTTCAGGGGGCTTTACTACCATGTGGGTAAAGTAAATTGTAACATCACATATCTTCTAGATATAATTTATTAAACCTTCCGAGTCTTGGTATTTGAAATTATCTCTAAGTGGTCCAACTACAACCAAATGGCCTATTCAACAGGTCTCATACATATGATTGTACCACTATAACCATTCTTATCTTAGCATTTAGGAGATCAATCAATTTGTCATTATCACCCATTTACAACATATCTTTAGGGTACAAACTTATACCTTCAGGGTAATAAAGAACACCACCACTCTCCTAACTACTAGTAGGAGATGCACATCACTAGTGCTCATGTGGCGAACTTCTAGTATCGAGTATCAATGGGTCATCGTCCACTATAGGGGGCCATTGGTGTATATTAAAAATCGACTGTTAATTAATCTTCCTTTAGAGAAGTGCTTATGTTACTACAGGGAACTCATCTTCCTTCAGAAATTAACCCTTACTTTTCGAAGGGATTATCAGTTATGAGATTCATTGTGTCGCAATTTTGTCATCCTCTATCATTAGGACTAATGAGTCCTACTAGGATCTCAACAAGGAATTTCATAATCCATAAACTGAATATTTATTTATATCATCTGCCAGAGTTACTATTTAGCGGAACACTTATTACACATGGGAGAGTACAGGTCACTTCAGGGACCTTTAGAAAAGGACTTTCACCACCTCATTATTTATAATGACCCCGAGTCAGAGTTGCTGGCTCTCAAATTTTGATTAATCTCATGGTTCATCCTCAGTTGCTCATCATATAACCCGATACAGGCGCTACAGGCGCCATGCCATGGACTTAGTTCAGGATACTTATCATAGCAACTTAGAAGGAACAATATGTGTTGACAATTCTCTCTCCATGTCTCATAAATGATTACTTTCCAATATTAATCAGAATTTTACTATTTACCAAAACAAAAATTTTTGGTCGTTCCGCACTCCCAGCACTATAACATGCGCACATTAACTTGCTGGGTATTCATCTTAAGGATGATGCTCTCTAGGAGGCTCATTACCTTTATGGTAATTTATATTTAGGAGAACTTCAGGAGTGATGAGCAATTGTTTGACAGGTGTCATTGAATCTAAGACTCACAGCCGTCCCCGCGAACTTTAGACCATAATCCAACAAGTCAATTTTGCAAAGGTGGGTATAATATTCAACCCGAGGTATTCCACTCTTAGCGACTCATTTAATACATGTAAATGATTTTTCAACTCCGTCTCCTCGCTTCTAGAGTATAGGATTATTAACGATTGCGTGAATCTTTACAATCAAGATCTCATACACATTTATACAAAACATGCGCAATTATCTCCCCCTAATGCCGAGATCTGGTTTTGAGAAAAGCATGCTTACAAAATCCCCTTTCATGAGCACAAGACAAATGGAACTGCATGTCCAAAGTCCCCAACTATAGGTGGGAGCTCAAAAGTGCATGCTCGGTGGTGATATTATTTGGGAAATATCTCGATTCCACGTATTACCATTGGGGGCTAATCATTTGTATGCAGTGAGCTATCATATGACCGCGCTAGGTGGCATGCCCATGCTACGTTGCCGCACACCCAACTGGGGCGGCGCACCCGTGCGGGGCCACTGATCATCCCAACAAATTGTGGGTTGCAAAGTCTACCTTATTACTATTGCCCAATTACTCATGCCATATATATAATTAAACTTCATGTTTAATATAAACGTGACAATATCAATAATTTACATGAAAACTTTACTATTTTTGCAGGAGCACAAAAAATACTACATATATGACAAATAAAAGTAAACTTCATGTGACAATAATTTTATGGAGGTGTGATTATATTCCAATAACGCATGGCTTCACACATGTTTTAGCAGCTTCAGGCGCTAGTGACGATATAGATGCTGTCCCGCCACAATCTTTAAAGTTACTTATTCAAATAGGCCATTATCTTATATTTGGGATTATTTTGCTTCAAACAAACCTATATGATTTCTGGTCATAATGCAAGCAAAACTAATATGACTGCTGGTCATAATTTGCATATTACATCAGGTAATTGCTTCCAGCAGCGCCTAGGCTACACATGCGTACGGCGTCCGCATGCTCACATTGGATCGCTCACGTCCGTTGGAGCCAAATATGTCCCAAATTTACCATATGAAAAGAATCGCAATCTCTCCATTACTAGGACAAATTAATGTCCATTGGCCATTTATTTTTAACACAATTTAGAATCACCAACCTATTCGTTCGCACTTCTGCTGCATAATCTAATATGCACATCTAGTGCACAACCTTGCCTTTACATTCACAAACCCAATTATCTCGCCCTTTTCACGTTAACCAAAAAATTACGAGTGATAGCATGTGCTACATACGTGTGCTTAAATCACCTTATAACTATACTGCTACATGACCTTTTTTTATTTTGTAACTTTAAGTTACACTTTAGACACCTTGAACAACCGATTGGTCACACCACACCGGAGGAGGACTGTAGACTACTTGTCTGGGCTAAGTTAATTCTTTGGAGATGGACATATGGGCAGAAAATTTTCTCTCGCGCAAACAAGGAAAAACATTTGTCTTCCGGACATATTCCCACTATTCATGTCTGCAAGACATATTTCCACAACTCATGTCTTCAGGACATCTATGCACTTGAGACAGTGTTGAGTAGAAACACTCTTCACCAAGGCAAATATAACTATATATCTAGTTTTTGGCATACATTAATCTAATTTTATTTCATGCAGGTTGCTTACGACAGGTAAAACATGCTTGAGGCACCATGTTCTATTTAGCATTTACTAAAATAATTAACTTTACTACAGGAGAGAAGCTAAAAATAGAACAACTCAGACCATTATTATGGCATAAGGGAAATAAACATCTAATGCGAAACAATCAAGCAAAAGATGTAAAATACTCAACATGAGCAGACCCAAACTCTACAGGAGTCATTAAATTTTTCCAGAAATTTCCTGACAATGTCAGGAGTTTCAAATAATTTAGGTACTGCAGGTAAATAAATTATACTCCAAACATACAGTGCCAGGAAAATCAAACAATAAAGAACACTTTGATGAATCTCTATTAATTATTTCTGCTCTACTAGTCTTATTATAATTACAAAAATGAAGAAAACAATAACAACTCTTTGCTAGAAAATAAACCCATTAATATGCAGCTTCCAAAGGTGTGCTAGGTCTAAGATTTTTCATATTATGGAAGCTCAAATAGCATAATTCAAATCTGTAGTCGAGAGGATTTCAGTGGTTACCTGGAATTGTAAGGACTATACGGGGAAATATGCTGCGAGAGCTACTCGTGCAATTATCGTGTTTTTCCGAGACTAAAACACAATTTCTGTACTCCTTGCTCTATGCCAAACTTCAGGGGCACAGTGCAAGGTTTCTATAAATCAACTCTTCCAGGTTTCGGGACCCGAAAACAGAGTCAAGTCCCTTCTGTGCTTTACCTGTTCTAGTCCCTAGATCAGAATAATAGCCAAGATGGCCTTTACATCAGAGTATGCGCCAGCGTGGCATTTGTTGCAGAAGTTAGGCACAGAGGTCTTAATTCAGTGGAGGACTAAAATACAAGTTCAACTTCAAAAGAGCAAAACAAAACGATTCCCACAGGCAAGCTGTAGTTAGCGCTCTTAGATTTTCGCATAATCTTCATCTTCAATCCCGTTGGTGAAGCCTTCATCCTTGTACACTTTGTCGTTAGGCAACATCTTCTAGTAGCAACCTGCTTGTTGGAATGAACAGCCCGCATGAAAGGCGCGGTGAGTACGCGAATACTCAACAAGCGAGGCTGACTATACGCAACTAAGGCTTACAACGGAAGGGTAACGTTATTTTGCATAAAACCAGCTTTTCGAGGGTTTTTTCCTATATTTTGAAATATGAGGAAAAACATGATTTAAACAAATATTTTGTTTTCAATTTCTTTTCTTTCTTTCGGCTGCAGCCGAAATTTGTCGCTAGATCATGGTTCCCCGCCATGAACCTATACCCCCATCACTCACAGTTCCCCACTGTGAGGAGAATAAAAAAAAATCTCTTTTGAAAAACATTTTGAAAATCAAAACGAACACTACCAAAGAGGCAGCTCCCCATCGTCTGCCCTTGACCATGGGCATGGCTATCATGATAGTTGTACACTCTGCAGAGGTTGCGCGTTTTACCCACGAGACAGGATTTCCCGAGCCAAAGGGTCTTCATGACAAGGCATTTGACAGTCTTCCTCCAAATTCGGTAACCCCGCTCCCAACAGCACAACAGTGGGTACCATTGGCCTCGGCTTAGTACCACACTCGACTGGCTGCGGATCGCACCATTGTCCTCAGCATAGTACAACCCAAGACCATTGCCCTTAGGATAGTCCCACCGGATAGGCACCGAACTAGGAATCCAAAAGCTACTAAGCCAGGGCCTACCCACACAGCCACTCAATGGTCGCACTATAGTACTTAGCTCGACTACCTCAAGGAGTCGGTCCTTAGCGATCGGGGTCGGTCCTACACTTGACCCAGATCTTGTGCAACATTGGCCTCAGCATAATGCACACCACCTTGCATCCTGTCACCCCAATCAGGTTTTGCGAAAATACCATTATCCCGATAGTTCCCACTATCATCTACACCCATTTTAAAAAGTGGCAGACACGACTGTCCTTTCAAAACACGTGTAGTTCATTGGCATAGCAATTTAAACAGGTGCAGATAGGGACATTGCAATTCTAAGCAATTCTAGTGAGAGCAAAACCTAATTTTTAATGGAGGTCGAGAATAAAAGACTTTATGTTTTGTCCTATGGTTGCAAGGAATGTTTTAGCATGAACTAAATAATTACTTGTGCTTGGCTACTCTATTTAAATAACAATTTTTAATTTTTAACATACATGCACATTTCAGAATCATCTATAAATGCATTATAAAACAGTAGGTGGCAAGGTTCAGCACTTGCCTTGTTGATCACAATGGACACACTCCCTCAGTGCGTCGGCAAATCGTTCCTCGTCGACCAATCCTAACGTACAACAATAACGGAAAGAAATTCAATAATGCGAGAAATCCAAAATTAAATGGATGCACATGCTCATGCCAATTTTGCAGAAGATACAAATCTGTCCAAAGGTAGTTATAAAATTAGTTTTGTAAGTTTTGCAAACAAACATTAATTACAATAATTGCTAAAGTACTTATAAACAATAAATCATGGGTCAAACATTCTGTACATATATAGTACCAAATTTTACAATCAAATACTACATAATGTTATAAACCTAACAAAATTAGTTTGGTAATTTTTGCATTAATATTTTAATAACCAAAAATGCTACTAGTTTGATTATTCAATAAATCATACAGAAATTAATATAAGTTGAAACAGCACCAAACTTGGTAGTAAAATAATACACAATTTTAGGAACATGGAAAAATTTGTTTCATATTTTTCTGAGCTATAGAGTATTTTAAATAATTATTTGATGCTTCAACCTTTTCTGGAAAAAATCAAGAAATTGGAAAAACGAGTGGGCCGGCCCATTTACGGCTTCTTCAACCTCTGGCCGTAGCCAGTGGGGAGGGAGGAGCGTGGGGAGGCGGCGCTCTGGCGAGGGGGCGGCGACGGCGAGCGGCGGCGGAGGTCGGCGACGGCGAGGCGAACTCGCCGGCAGCGGCGTCTCGGAGCGAGGCGGTTCGAGGTAACGGCGTGGCTGTACACGGCGGCGGCGGTTTGGCGGCGTGGCGGCTAGGGGAAGGGGCGGCTCGGCTTCGCGTGAGCATGGGGAAGGCGACGGTGGCGGCGGCTTGGGCTGGGAGTGCCCGAGGGGGCGGCGCGACACAGAGGTGGCGCAGGGGCCATGGGGAGACGGCGGGAGCTCCTGCGACGTCGGCTCCGGCCCAATCGATCGAGGGAAATATTCTTGATATCGTAGGGATGCTACTGGAGAGAGTTATCGGATTATTACTGCACGACAGTGACGGATTCGACGCCGGTACCTTCGGGCGGCGCTCCGGACAGCTGCGGTTCCGGCGTCCAATCGACGGCGTTCCGGGGGTCGTCTCCTGCGGTTCAAAGGCAAAATGGATTATGGGAGATCAAGGTAGGACATGATGGCAAGAACTCAGCAAGAAATCTTACCCGATGCTCCATTCAAGGAGAGAACAAAAGTCGAGAGATGAGCTCGGGTGTGGGGATTTATAGAGGATCAACAGAGGGAGATGGAGAGGTTTGGCTGCACAAATTCTCTCCTTGATGACCATTAAACCGAGAAGAAACTGCTAGCACTAAGCCTTGATGATCATCAATTGCAAATGGAAGTAAATGGGTTTTGGGTGCTTTTTAATTGTCATTTGGGCATTAATGTGAGGAATTTGAAAGGTTAGGAGTGATGGTTGCGCAAGAGATGGTGGAAGGAGGGAGAAAGAGGTGGGAGAGTGGATGACAGGTGGGTCCCACTCGGATTTGAGAAGTTTTGCTAATTATTTCCATAAGAAATGGGGGCAAAACGGGCTTCAAATATTATGTAAAAATGTAATTAGGATTTTTCATCCACTTAAAATAATTTAACAATTAATTATATTGAATAAGTAGCACAATTTATATTTTTACCAAATTTTCCAATCAATAAATTATTTTTAAGAAGGTACTTAGTCATTTTCTAGTTAACTCTCTCTCTCTCTCTCTCTCTCTATATATATATATATATATATATGAGAGAGTAAAAATACTTGGGACAACATGGAGTCCGTGCTCTGTGCTTGGTTTGGAAACAATTATTTGCGCATTTATTGCATTCACACCTTTTAATGGTAAATGACAATGTTATTTTGCATGTACTTACTCTCTGTGCACGAATCTTGATGAAATCCAACGGCAACAAAGAATAGAGCACTGACTCCATGAACTCCCATTCCGTTTTTCCTATATATATATATATATATATATATATATATATATATATATATATATATATATATAGAGAGAGAGAGAGATTAGCTAGCGTACTCTCAAGTCGGATCTCTCAGTACTCAGTGGTTTTGAAATTGAGAATATTGAACAACCGATCCGAACCGTTGATCTTGTTAATCTTCTTGAAAGCGTTATCGATGACCAAATTTCATATTTTTTGAATTTGTTTACTATTTGTTTCATATTTTGAAAATCAACCATCCAATTAGTCGTAGTGCGTTCAAAAAGCCGATTTTCAAACATAAGAAATAAATAGTAAACAAATTTAAAAAATATGAAACTTGGTCATCGACAACGTTTCAATGAACGAACAAGATCAACGCTCGGATCGGTTGTTAAGCGCCTCAATTTCGAAACCACTTGAAAGACGGAGAGATCCGTCTTCTCGAGAAGACGCTTACTAATATATATATATATATATATATATATATATATATATATATATATATATATATATATATAGAGAGAGAGAGAGAGAGAGAGAGAGAGAGAGAGATTAAGCTTATTCTACACCGAGCCCCCTGAGCGAGCCAGTGAAAACTAGTATTAAATGGCTCCAGTTCGGAAGTAATCGAAAGTAATCGATTTGAACGTGTTTCAGCGAAGACAGTAATTCGCGGGAGGCAAGTTCCTGGAATCGTGGGAGGCATTAACTACCGTAAAATCGTGGGTTGCATGCCGATTTGTTTAAAATTCGAGCCATTTCATTTCAAACCGATTACTTTTCATTACCGACACCAGTCTCAAAAGTAATCAAACAGAATCACAGATGTGTAACCTATTACTTTTCATTACTTCTGAATATACATACATAGAAAAAGGAAAACAAGCAACCACGACTGATTACTTTGAATTACAGTGCCGTAATCCATTGAATTCTCAAAGTAATCAGCAAATTCCCTAAGTAATCTAGTGGATTCCCTAAGTAATCCGGTGGAGTGCAGCGGAGGAGGCCATCAGCGTGCCGAGGAGGAGGCCGGTAAACGTCCATGCCAGATCTGGGGGAGGCTGCCGGATCCGGCCGCCGCTTCGCAGCCTCGCTGGATCGCTCCTCCTCCTTCCATCCGGGCGGTAGATCTGAGGTGGGCTGAGGAGGACAAGGAAGTAGCGCCGTCGTCTCGCGGGAGCCGCCGCGCCGCCTCCTCGCGGGAGCCGGAGAGCTGTCGCCGCCGTGAACTGGGCCACCGCCTCCTCGCGCCGCGCCTTCCGGAGCCGCCGCCGACACGCGGAGCCGCCGCACGGAGTTGCTGGAGCCGCCACGCCGCCGCCTCGCCGGACCCGTCCCTGGGAACCGTCGCGTAGCCGCCGCCGCCCTTGTCCGCATTCGACGCCGTCGCTCGAGGCCCCCTACAGCCGGCGTCGTCGCGCGCCGCCGTCCCGGACTCGCGGAGACGCCGCCGCTGGCTCGCGGAGTCGCCACGCCGCCGCCTCGCCGGAGCCGTCCCTGGGAACCGCCGCATATAGAGAGAGAGAGAGGACGGGGAAGTGGGGAACAACCGATCCACTTTTTGCGGGGCATTAATTCGTGACCCCTGTGAGACCAGTGTTATATACAAACACGAATTACTGCCAGTGTTGAAAAGGTGTTCGTTTCGATTACTTTAGATTACTGTCGATTCAAAGCTGGTTCGTTTCACTGTGGGGAATGGCTCGGTGTAGATTAACCTATGCTACACCTAGGTGTAGTATAGGATATCTATATATATGATTATATATATATATATATATATATATATATATATAGATAGATAAACACTAGAATACTCCTAGGAGTATTTTAACTAAAATACTCCCACGTTTATAGCCTGCCACGTGTCCTCCCTCACCTTTCCCACGCACACGCTTGGCGGACATATTATAGTAAATGTCTTGCTGGGATTGTAGTAAAACTACACAGAAAAAATAGTAAAGATGGACCGAATATGGTATTCACAGCCCATGTGGTGGGGGATGACGTGAGTAATTTAATCTAGTTTTTTCGCTATAGTTTTTAATTGAAAAATCCGATTGATAAACCGTTTTAACTTTTGTATTCGTTGTATTTTTTCGAACAAAACTAGACCGGTCTCACTTTTAAAAATTTTACTTTACTATAATCATGAACAAGCTTTACTATATTCTGTATATACTTTACTACTTCTGTGTACAGTGTTTAGTGTGTACAGTACGTGTTTCGCATGTACAGTACTGTTTACGTAACACGTTATAGTAAAGTGTTTCACAAGAAATAGTAAAATACCGTTAGATTTATAGTAAAGCAAAGTTTTTACGAGCGAGACTAGTCTAGATTTGTACGAAAAAATGTCAGGAATTTAATGGTGAAAACGGTTCGTCAATCCGAGATTTCTAAAAAAAATTACGGCGAAAAAAGAAAGTAAATAAGGCTATCAAAATTAGTTGCATGGATGATGAGGTGGGACACGTGTCATCATCTAAACATAGGAGTATCTTAGTTAAAATACTCCCAAGAGTATTTTAGTGCTACCCTATATATATATATAGAGAGAGAGGGAGAGGGGGAGAGAGAGAGTTGGGCTGGCATTAGTCGCAACTGACGAGCCTCCCGTCCGTCGCGCTTAGGGCCATCCGATCTGGAGCTGCGAGCCGTCAGATCCCACGCGCCTGCCCGTGCGCGCGCCAGGGGCGAACCGGGTGAACCGGCGTCTCCCACTCGCTCGGTCTCTCCTCAGCTCATCCTCGCGCTCTTTCCTCCCAAATCGCGAAACCCTAGCCTCTCCATTCCCAAGCTACGCCGACCCTGCCGCCATCCCCAAGCTGCGCTGACCCTGCTTCGCCATCGTGCCCAAGCCGTCCCCAAGCTGCATCGTCATCCTCCGCTGGGAGCGAGCCGCTGCCGTCGACGAGGCCGCCGCGAAGAGGGAGCACGGCCACCGGCGCCGTTGAGAAGAGCGAGCCTGGTGCTAGCCGGCGCAGCCAAGAGGGAGCACGGTCACCGGCGTCCCCAAGCTGCTCATCCGATGAGATCCAAGCTGCTCCCCCTGGTCCCCAAGCTGCTCCCCCTCTCGTAGTCCCTCTGCTCCAACGGCAAAGAAAAGCTTAGATGGGTGATATTCTCTGCAGCCTGGGTGATGTTCTACCGCAAGATTTGAAGATTGGATGGCTTCAACGGCAAAGAAAGCTTAGATGGCAGGATGTAGTTTGTTGCAGCTTGTATGTAGAAGAAGATTTAGCCATGTGTATGTTGACATTTTGTACATTTCAGATTTAAATGTGCTGACCTTACGAATATGCTCCAGATTTAAATTGTAATATCCTGCCATGTGTATGTTGTATTTCCTTGAATTGATATGAATGGCAGATTTTTTGGTCTATTGGACTGGCATTAGCTTGCTTGCATGCTGTATTTCCTTGATCTAAATCTGAATGGCATTTGCTGCCATGTGTTTTTGGTCTATTGGAGTGGCAAATGATGAAAGATGAAAGAAATACCAGTGGTTGCATTCCTATGTTCGATTTCAGATCGCAGAATTCAGGTGCATTCATAGTCAAAACCTGGCTGAACTCCAGATCTACAGGTTCCACTTTGTTAAGAGCTTATGGCAACTCTTGTATTTCTCCTTCAAGCATCATAACCATGGAGCAAATGCATGTGGACTTCTCTTTGAAAAAATTCTGAAAATTTTCATGGCCATTCGGACATGTACATGGGCAGAAGCTACACAAGGACATCATGGCTCAAATAATGTTCCAGATTTAATAGCATTGTGGACTATATGGGCCCCGGGTATCCTCTAGAAGGCCCATAAGGGAGCAGATAGGGGGCGATCCAAGTCGACCGGTCAAGGATAGAGACCACTCGGGCTATGTATGGCTTGAGCCGTAAGGAAGTTTCCGAGGATATAATCTATCTCCATGTAATTAGCAGATCAACACATGCATCCCATATAACTGCATACCAGAATTAGTTATCAGAAATCTCCCCTACACTATGTAAAGGGAGGGGGTGGAGGCCATCGGCATGTAAGTCTAAGAGACAGTAGAATCATCTACAACACATAGCATCATCTTGCATCTCGCATCTTGATCCACCATATAATCTCAGAACACAGGAAGTAGGGTATTACCTCCTCCGTTGAGGGCCTGAACCTGTATAACCCTGTCTTGTGTTACCATTTAACTTAGTTCTTGATTAGCGTCCCCTCGTACAAATTCATTGCGGTGGTGACCCCCGTTAGTCACTACTTAAGCGGTTAGCGCGCCGGTAGAAACGCACCGTCAAAATTATCTCTCAAGTTAGATGGCTTCTCCAAGATCACCGTACGTCGCCATGAGGCTAGGAGAGTCTCTTCGCTTCGGCAGCCTGGACTTCATCGCCGACGACATCGGCAATCTTCACCTCTCTCCCCCTGGAGAGATTCCTTCGCAAGGAGGCGCGCGCAATCAATGTGACCCATTGCCTTATGGATTGGAGAATTTAGCAAACTCCTTGCACGGATTGACCCCCTCGATGTTCGCCTTCGCACCTCCTCCCAAGGCAGACGAAAAAGAACTCAGCGGGCTCGACCGCTTGGGCGTGGATTGTATTCCGCCCAACAACTCTTCGGCCTCGGCCGGATTTCCCTCCGGACTCGAGAATTCCGTCGCGACTCTCGCACTGGATTCCTCGGTTATTTGGATAGGAAATAACCGGTCGGCGAGCGCGTTGGATTCACTCGGATCAGATCCATTTATGTTCGTGGGTGTCATCAACGGTGGCCAACCCATTGGACAGAGCGAACAAGTCGATCTCTCGGCCTCGACTTCGAGTCGGCGGAGTCTTGAATTGAAACTACCGAGAGGTTTTCGTCCTAGGCGCGGATGATCACCACTCCACTTCTCCGCTCGTCGCGTATGAAGTAACCGACGCTGGCGCGAATCCAGATCCTCACCAGGCGGAGAAACAAGATCGCGTACAACAACTACGCGTCCGCGGCCGCGACGTCCAGAATGAGCTTCGCGCGGTGAAGCTCAGGGATCAGGAGGTCTACAATACTCCCCAAGCTAATGTCATCGCGTCAAAGACTCTTCTCGAGACTATCGCGCCACAACTTCCGGAAGGCAACCCCCTCGTCCAGACCTTTAATCGAGCGACGGCCATGGTGGAGATGGCTGCCGCCTGCGAGAATGAGGCAATGCCCGCTCGACCGCTTCGACGCGCGATCGATCTCTGGCATAATCGGAACCGGGCCCGCGCCTCGGTATCTGGCGACTCCGCGATCGCTTTGCCGCGACCTTCGCCAGACATTGAAGCCAGCGGCGGGACCACGATCGCGGCGGCGGAACTCGTGGCGCCAAAATCGCCGCGACGATGACCAAGCCGAAACACCGCCCGATCGGCGCGACCACCGCCGAAACAACGCCAAGGCCGCGCAGGGCGTCGTAGTAGATCCCCAGCACGGAGGCGGCCACGACCATTGGAGGGGATTCAGGCCTTCACCCCAGATCTTCGCCGAGTGGTTTGGCCGGATGGTTTCAACCTCAAAGGCATTGACAAGTTCGATGGCGAGAGGGACCCAAAGAACTGGCTGCAGGTTTACGCCTTACCAGTCAACACGGCAGGAGGTGATCAAAACGTCATGGCAAATTACTTGCCGGTCGCTTTGACCCCAACCGCCCAGACCTGGCTAACGGGACTCCCGGAGAACTCTATCGAGTCTTGGGACGACCTCCAGGAGCAGTTCATCGCCAATTTTTAAGAGACTTACGAAAGGCCCGCGGGGAGATGGGAGATTGGACAGCTACACGGGCGCAAGAGCGAGACTCTTCGCGAGTTCATCAAGCGCTTTACCAAGAAGAAGAACGAGATCCGGGACGTTTGAACAAGCGATCATCGACGCCTTCTTCGCGGATGCCAATCCGAGGAGTTGATCGAGCGAGATGACCCGGACCCCAGCGTAATCTCAAGGCCATGTTCACGATGGCGGACGAGAGACCGAAGCCGAGAAGCCATCGCGAATCATCGCGAGACAATGAGCGGAGGCCCCAAGAGGAAGCCTAACGGCGAGCAAGGCAAGCCCAAGGATAAGAAGCGAAGGGGGCGAGATGGTCGCCAACATGGGCGCAACCGACCTAAGCCCCCAACGACAACGACCACAAGAAAGTGATGGATTCGGTATGTCCTTCCATCCTCGAGAAAGCACTACGCCAAAGATTGACTTATTTTGCGAAGTTAGCGGCGACAACGAACCGATCGGCTAAGGCGATCAAGGCGAAAACGATGGAGATTACCGGGCGGCGAGCGAGATCAACTACATCTTGGGGCTCGATGCGTCTGAGTCAAGCGAAACAAAAGCTTACCACTTGGGAGATCAACGCTATCATGCCTCGACTCCTAAGTACTTGCGCTGGTCGAGGTGCCCATCACCTTGACCGTCGAACCACCGAACGGATCGCCTTCCACAGGAAGTACCCTCTGGTCTTTGGATCCGGTCGTGCGAGAAGCAAACTAAAAAGGGTTCTGGTCGATGGCGGGAGTGGGATTAATGTCCTTTTCGTCAAGACCCTAGACCAGATGAATATTTCTCGTTCGAGCTCTGGCGAGGATCGTCTCCGTTCCACGGGTAATCCGGGACGTCCATGATACCACTCGGACAGGTCTCTCTGCCGGTCACGTTTGGGACCAAGGACAACTATTAGACCGAGAGTCTGAGCTTCGAAGTGGCTGATTTCGAGACGGCATATCATGCCATCTTGGGAAGGCCGGGGATTGCCAAATTCATGGCTGTTCCCAACTATACCTATGTCATCTTAAAGATGCCGGGTCCCAATGGTGTCATCACCCTTCCTGGTGATGTTAAACAGTCCCTGCTCTGTGACAGTGAGAGCTGCGAGATGGCGCAGGCACTGGACTCATCTGCCGAGATGGAAAAGATCCGACTGGAGGTTGCGAATCTTCAGGAGGAAGGGGATGTCTCCGCCAAGAAGCAGGCCAAAACGTCCATCCAAGCAGCCGAAGAAACCAAGAAGATCCTATTGGACCCGTCTGATCCGACCAAGACGGCCGTGATTGGGACAGGGCTCGACAGCAAATAGGAAGACGCGCTCGTCACTTTCCTCTGAGCCAACCGGGATGTGTTCTCTTGGAAGCCTCCGGACATGCCCGGTGTTCCGAGGGAGGTGATCGAGCACTCTCTCCATGCCGACGAAAAGACGAAGCCAGTCAAGCAACGCCTACGAAGATTTGCCTCGGATCGGAAAGACGCCATAAGGAGTGAGATCACCAAATTGTTGGCCGCTCGGTTCATCAAAGAGGTGTATCATCCTGAGTGGCTTGCCAATCCGGTCCTGGTGCAGAAGAAAAACGAGACGTGGCGCATGTGTGTCGACTACACCGACCTCAACAAGGCGTGTCCCAAGGATCCTTTCGGGTCCCCCGCATCGACCAAGTGGTGGTTTCCACCGCCGGGTGCGAGCTCTTGAGTTTTCTGGACGCCTACTCAGGTTATCATCATATCAGTCTGAAGGAGGAGGATTGCATGAAAACATCGTTTATTACACCCTTGGGTGCTTTCTGCTATATCACAATGCCATTCAGGTTGAAAAACGCTGGCGCGACTTATCAGCGCACCATACAGCGGTGTTTTCACACTCAGCTCGGACGTAACGTGGAGGCATATGTCGACGACGTCGTCATAAAAACCAAATCGGATGGGATCTTATAACGGATCGGCCAGAGACATTCGAGAGCCTAAGGGTATTTCGGATGAAGCTAAATCCCGAGAAGTGCGTCTTTGGGGTTCCGTCTGGTAAACTACTCGGATTCATCATCTCCAATCGAGGGATCGAAGCAAATCCAGAGAAGGTCGGCGCCATCCTCAAGATGAAGCCTCCGACCAACCGAAGGATGTCTGAAGCTCCTTTGGATGCATCGTGGCACTCGGTAGATTCGTTTCCCGACTTCGGGAGTGAGGCATGCCTTTCTTTAGGCTCTTCGCCGACAAGGCGATTTTCGATTAGACGGCGGAAGCACAACAAGCCTTTGAAGATTAGAGGTTCCTCACCACGCCACCGGTGTTGGTCCCTCCCATGCCCGAGGCCCTCTTACTCTATATCGGTTACAGCGACTCACGTCATCGGCGCTTTGGTTGTGGAGCGAGATGAAGAGGCTCCCTCAAAAATACAGCGTCGATCGCCCGTGGCGAGTATTGGGCGAATCAAAAACAAGGTACCCACAAGTGCAAAAGCTTCTGTATGCTGTGTTACTCACATCGCGGAAGCTCAAGCATTATTTTCAAGAGCATGGAATTTTTGTGGTCACTTCTTTCCCGCTTGGAGACATACTTCATAATCGGGAAGCCACTAGGAGGATTGCCAAGTGGGCAGTTGAGCTTGGAGACTTTGAAATAAAGTTCAGGCCTCGACTAGCCATTAAATCTTAAGCATTGGCCGACTTCATCGCCGAGTGGACGAAAGCCCAAACCCCAGCAGCAAAGGAAAATCTCGAGTACTGGACAATGTACTTTGATGGTTCCCTCATGCTCAGCGGCGCGGGGGCTGGGATTTTGCTCATATTGCCGATTGGAACCAAGCTACGCTACGTCCTCCAGATATTGTTTTCCGTCAGCAACAACGCCGCTGAGTACGAGGCACTCATCCACGGGCTACACGTCGCCATATCGCTCAGCGTCAAGCGGTTAATGGTGCGCGGAGATTCACAACTCGTGGTCAACCAAGTCCAAATTGAGTGGTCTTGTATTGGCGACAGCATGGCGGCTTATTGTCAGGAGGTACACAAGTTAGAAGATAAGTTCGACGGACTGGAGCTTACTCATGTGCTCCGCCGCGACAACGAAGCAGCAGACGAGCTAGCATGGATGGGATCCACTCGGGCCCAAGTCCCGAGTGGTGTTTTCGTCCAGGAGCTACGCGCACCATCTATCAAACTACCATCTACATCAGCGGAAAATCAAGAGAAGCAGCCAGAACCCGATGCAGATGTACTATCAATTACTCCCGAGTGGACTCAGCCTTACTTAGATTATCTTCTTCGTGATGAGCTGCCTGAGGATCGATGCCTAGCCGAGTGCATCACACGCCGAAGCAAAAGCTACAAGGTAGTCGGGGACGAGCTTTTCAGAAAAAGCAGTTCCGTGGTACTAAGGCGTTGCATATCTGAGCAAGAAGGCAGATATCTACTCAACGAGATCCACTCGAGGGAATGCGGGCATCACGCAGCAGCAAGCACCCTGGCGGGAAAAGCCTATCGGCAGGGATTCTTCTGGCCAACCGCGGTCACAGATGCGGAAGGCATAGTACGCAAATGTGACGGGTGTCAGTTCTTTGCACGGTAAATCCACATGCCAGCCCAAGATCTATAGACGATTCCGATCTCTTGGCCCTTCGCCGTCTGGAATCTGGACATGGTGGGCCCCCTCAAGCGAGCGCAAGGCGGGTTCACTCATCTCTTCGTCGCCATCGACAAGTTTACCAAGTGGATTGAAGCCAAGCTGGTTGCTGTCATCACGGCGGCCAAGGCATGCGAGTTCTTCCGGGACATCGTTGTGCGTTTCGGCGTGTCCAATCGCATCATCACCGACAATGGCGTTCAGTTTAAGAGCAGCGAATTTCAAGATTGGGGCGAGGAGCTGGGCATCAAGATCTGTTACGCCTCGGTGGCCCACCCAAGAAGCAACGGACAGGTTGAACGCGCCAACGAATTGGTGCTACAAGGGCTCAAAGCCCGAATCTTCGATCGTCTGAAGCCGTACGCAACACGCTGGGTTAAAGAGTTGCCTTCGGTGCTCTGGGGGCTCAGAACTACCCCAAGTCGAGCAACCGGGCAGACACCCTTTTTCCTAGTTTATGGCTCGGAAGCAGTGCTCCCGAATGAATTGAAGTTCTAGTCCCCTCGGGTCGCCGGTCACGACGATTACTAGTCGGATGAAGCAAGATACGAAGACCTCGATCGGCTCGAGGAAGCCAGGGAAGCAGCAATGATCCAGTCGGCAAAGTACCAACAGGGCCTGCGTCGCTACCATCAGTGCAACATACGGGGCCGTGCGTTCTCCAAGGGAGATCTGGTCCTTCGAAGAAATCAGAAGCACGAGCATAAACTCTCCCCACTCTAGGAAGGCCCCTACGTGATCGCTGAGGTGACCCGCCCGGGGGCTTACCGGTTACAACGTGAAGACGGATCTGAAGTGCCCAATACCTGGAACATCGAGCAGCTACGTTGTTTTTACTCTAAAGTCTTGTATTCAAGCAGCATGTAATTAGTTTCCCTTCTTTTGACTTGCTCTTCGGCCGTAAACGACCAAGCAGTAAGTCGGGGGCTACACTAAATAGTGTGCGGAGTCAACCGCACCCTATCTCATCAATAAAGTTGTTTTCTCTTTACATGTGTTGATCAAATTTGGGTATTATGACAATTCTTGAGTAATGGCGCTTTTATATCCCAGTGACAATGTTTAGCTACTCTGTAGTTGCATAGGGAGAAAGCCAAGCGCTACTTCCTGACACTCGGGGGCTGGACCAGTCGGCGGGTGCGTTTCATGAAAAAGGATAAAGCGTACTATTCGGATAAATCAGATCATCAGTACTGAGGATCAACCAAGCGTTTCCATTACAGACATAATTACAAGTCCAATTGGTCTACTATCTGGATGGCGGTCGGGCGAACCTCTTCCAGTAAAGCGGCGGCCTTCTCCTCCGTGCAAGCAAACCCGTCGTTTACCACTTCGCAGTCCAGGCGGGTGAAGTTTGACTTCGCAATGGCGAGGCCTTGGCTGGTACATGTTATCGCGGCCTCCCGAGTGAAGACCTTGATCCACTTAGGAATAGCATTGAGATGGGCCACCAGGAGGTCAGGATTTTTCGGCGGCTCTTCGTCCGGGTAAAGACATTGAAACACTGGGGTTATCCCCACCGAAGCTCGGCGGCGAAGCTCTGCGAAACTAGTCGGGTATGGCGTTGCAGTCAGGCTCTGTTGAGGTTGAGTTGGGGAGAGCCAATGGAAAAGGTTACCTTCCAGCTCTGCAGCAAATTTCTCTGCTTGAGTGTTGGCCCGGCGGACTTCTTCCTCCAAGGCCTTCTGTCTCGCCTCCAGAGCTGCATTTGAAGACAAATATCGGAGATCATTATCCATGGAGCATCCTTTCTAGACATTTAGCACGGACTGGAGTCTATACCTCGGTTGGTGTTGGACTCTTCCACGTGGCGGAATCGGAGCTCGGTGACTTCGCGGTGGAGTTCTTCGATCCGGCCGCGATATTGTCGCTTGACGACATACAACGCGTTGTCAAACTCATCGCGTGTTTTCAACTCGCCTACCGTTCTCTCCATGCATTGGGTCTTTTGCTTCGACCTCTCCTTCATGCGCTGTGTGGAGAAGGGAGGGAGATTAGTGGGATTCCCGTGCGGGATGGCGATTAAATGGCGAAAAGAATTCTACCTTGTATATCTCGGCTTGAATTGCGATCACTTGGTCGGCACCTCCACTCTTGACTTCACCGTCGTCGACTTCAGAGCCCTCCATTTCCTTCGCCATTTCAATCGGAAGGGTGGGCGTGGGCTTTGGGGAGGCGAGAATCTCCTCGATCTCGGCTCTGAGCTCTCTGGAGCTGGGCTGGATTTTCCTTCCCGGCGAGGATTGGCGGCCGGTGGCGGGTGGCGAGTCTTGGCGGCCGATGGGCGAGCCGAGTCCCTAGAAGGATGGGGCTTGGCTTGGTAATCGGATCTTGAAGCCGTCGGAGTTGGCGTCCCTTGACCATGCGAGCTTGGCAGCTCGTCATCGTCCACTGGTTTTCTGGAAGCATTCGATGCCTTTCAAGATACACATTTCTACGAATTATGAAGTTACGGCATCGCAAAGGAATACCTGTGTGATGGGACGTATTTCATCTTGAATCGCATGCCCAAACCACTCGGGCCCGAGCCAGGAGGTTTCTTCGCCCCTGACGCGGCTTTTGGGTCAGCGGACTGGCGAGGCGGAGGGCTTTGTGGCTGCGCAGCCTGGACCGGTGGCGATCTCGTCACTGGGTGGAGGCGGTGCAGAAGCGGGACGGTATCTTCGTCTTCATCGTCCTCTTCCGAGTCCTCAGGAGCAGCCCCCTTGTCTTTCTTGACCGGAGGAGCACTCGTCGAGCCCTCAGCAGGCCGTTTGTGTGGTGCTTCTTTGTGGTGCGGAGCTTCTGGAACCGGAGGGGTAGAGAAGAAGGCTTCGCGTCCCTGCAGCATATCAGATTACATTAATTCTGGCTCTACATGGACAAACCGCGGTTGAGTTGAGGAGGATCTTCTCCTTACCGGTGGTGGCAAATGTCCTAGATTGTACGGAGCCGGGCACTCTGCAGGAGTTATTTCCGAACCTGGA
Source organism: Raddia guianensis (assembly GCA_036346415.1). Lineage (NCBI taxonomy): Eukaryota > Viridiplantae > Streptophyta > Magnoliopsida > Poales > Poaceae > Raddia > Raddia guianensis. Next base: position 6,738,080 of record CM070537.1, read on the forward strand.
GTGAAGAGCTCGCCTACTCGGCTGATGATTTCCTTCTGTGAGAGGCTCTCATTGGATTCCCGAATGGTGTCTTGGGTCCTCGAGTACTCGAAGACGAGATGAACCCTCTCATTGATGGGCTGGATACGGCGGGTATAGTTCCAAACTACCCCAATGTCGGTCAACCCAGCGGACTTTGCTCTACGGAGAAGAATAAGAAGTTCCTTTACTTGGCCTCCCTCGTCATCGGTGAGGAGAGAAGACCAGGAGGGATGGACTGTGGGGCATTCGCCGGAGAAGGAAGGGAGGACCGGAGGAGAGTTGGCACAATAGAACCACTCTGAGTGCCAGCCTTTGTTGGAGGTTCTCAAAGGAAGATCGAAATAAAACTTTTGGACCCCTTCCATAATTGAAATCCTGCCAAATGCCCGGTAGCCAGGAGAGTTCTTGGTGGGATAGGGTTTGAGAAGAAAAAGGAATCTGAAAAGGTCGAAATGAGGAGCGATCCCCAAATAAGCCTCACAGACGTAAACAAAAACCGCAATCTGAAAGATGGAATTGGGGTTCAAATGCGAGACCTCAATCCCATAGAAGTGGAGCAATCCCCGGAAGAAAGAAGAGCAAGGAAGGCCGAAGCCACGGAGAAAGAAGGATTCGAAGACCACTACCTCGTCCGGGCGAGGGGTGGTGCAGGATTCGCCAGCGGCAGCGCGCCAAGACACGAACCCTTCCGCCGGAAGCACGCCGACGGAGACCAGCTTCTGTAGCCTCCATTCGGTCGTGATGGACTTCATCCACTTTTTCCCGTCCTTAGCAGCCTCAGGGGCGGTGGGGGATGGTGGAGCCGTCGCGATCGGAGATGGTTGGCGGCGGAGGTGACGGCGGAGAAGAACCCTAGCGGCGGAGTCTGCTGGGAGAAGCTAACTGACTGGCGCGAAAAGTGAGCGAGGTGAGCTAATTTCGTTCCCCTGTCCCTAACTTATTGCAACGGGCAAAGCTTCGCATTCTGGGCTGGGCCTCAGTCTAGCGCTGAATACGGCCTTTCCGTGAGGGGCCCGATAATCACTCGGCCGGCCGAGTGGTTTCCTCCGAGAGGTTTCCGTCAAGTGCCGACTGCTGGTCCGGGAGCGAGCAAGCCTAACTATTCAGACGAAGCGATGTTGCGGGTTGAAGATCAAATCAAGAAAAAGTGGCATTGCAGATTCAAAATTAGAGCAAAGACAAAGGCATATGGATGTCCAAAAGATTTTCATTAAAAGGGCTCTTAGGCTCGATTACATATTCTTGTGGCGCTTTGTTGAGCTAGGGCTCGTTCTTTGGCTCATGAGGAGCAAAGAAAAAGCCCGTGAGGAGGGCCTCAGTACCCCAGTCACGGGAGGAGGGCTGCGACGGTCGTCCTTGAGCGCACTTTGTGGAGTTCGGGAACCAGCAGTTAGAACCTAATGGATTCTTCCGCGTCGATTTCCGCCCTCATCTGCGCGAAGTCCTGCCAGAGCTTGTCTTCAAAAGCTTTTGCGGCGGCTTTGGCGGCAGCTTTCGCCTCGTCCTTCGCGCGGGCCTCGGCGATCCACATCTCGATCATCTCCATGATGTTCGTCATTGCTCTCGAAGCAAGAAGAGGGTGGGGATTTCTGTGTGTCGCCGGGGAGAAGAAAACTTGAAAACTTGAAGGCTGGTGGTGAAGTAGTATTCTGCCCCTGGGATTTCTTTTATACATGGAGAAGTTTAAGGGTCGCGCCTTGTAATCCGTTTCAGACACAGTAAAACCATCATGGCGATGGGACGGAAGTGGATACGAATACGGTTTCCGACGGAAGCGCGTACCGTTCCGGTTGCGTGAGAAAAAGGCGCGAAGACGCTTCGCCTCCCCCAAATTGGGCTTGGGCTAAAAATGCAAAGGGCAACCCCCTTAACAGGCTTTCTTAACACGCCGCTAACGGTGGCAATATGTTAAAATCGAGCCTAATTCGGCCTCGGTGCGCCCTGGAGGGCATATCACCGGCAGCGCCAAAATTGAAAGTGTTTCACGGCATACCCCATGTCGGGTCACTAGCCAACTTCGCATGCTCGAGGTTGGGTGTTGGTGAAATTTGGGTCCAATTTCTTGAGGTATGCCTTTTATAAGGTCACCAATTGTACACCGCTACCCGGGTACAAGTGCCTCTCGGCAAAATTGCATCTAATCGGCACGCCCCGAGGGGCCTATGCTGATCCCTTCTCCGGTTGGGACAGGTACCACTCGGCTGAAAGGTGCGCCCCATGCTGGGCCGAGTGCTAGCTCTTACAAGTTAAGGCTAGGCGCCTGATATCGATATCCCTTGCAACGTTAAACTACAACATGCTGCAAGACAGAAGTTGTGGAGACGTGGCTTAAGGCACGCCCGGTGATGGGTCAATTGCTACTTTTGCATTGCATGAGTGGGTGTCAAGTAGCCGAATTCTTTTGTTGAGGCGATGTGCCCAATGGGCTGAGTAAGCTGAAGTTCGGTATTGCCGATCCAGACGTTGAAGACACAAAAACTTAAGATTTCTTGAGTTCTTTACAATCTCTTTTCAGATTACAGGAGGTATTGGTGAAACCAGTCGGCCGGACATCTGACTCGATCGTAAAGCACTCGGGGGCTACTATGGACTATATGGGCCCCGGGTATCCTCTAGAAGGCCCATAAGGGAGCAGATAAGGGGCAATCCAAGTCGGCCGATTAAGAATAGAGACCACTCGGGCTACGTATGGCTTGAGCCGCACGGAAGTTCCCGAGGATATAATCTATCTCCATGTAATTAGCAGATCAACACATGCATCCCATGTAACTGCAATACCAGAATTAGTTATCAGGGATCCCGAGATATCCTGTAACTCTATCTCCCCCTACACTATACAAAGGGAGGGGGTGGAGGCCATTGGCATGTAAGTCTAAGAGGCAGTAGAATCATCTACAGCGCATAGCATCATCTTGCATCTCGCATCTTGATCCACCATATAATCCCAGAACACAGGAAGTAGGGTATTACCTCCTCCGTTGTGGGCCTGAACCTGTATAACCCTGTCTTGTGTTACCATTTAACTTAGTTCTTGATTAGCGTCCCCTCGTACAAATTCATTGCCGGTGGTGACCCCCCCAGTTAGTCACCTGCCGACAAGCACCATATGGTGGAAAATTGTTGGTGGTGGAAAATAGAACTCCACCAACAAAAATGAGTTCTATTTTCCACCACCAACAAAAATGAGTTCTATTTTCCACCACCAATAAAATTGCAACACCAACATTCATCAAGGAGCACTCTGACAGCAGATTTCAGAGAGAGAATCAGATCTGATCTCACCATATTTGTTCATTCCAGAAATAAGTACAATTGGACATACACAATTGGTCACATTCCCCCTTATTCATTCTAGAAATAAGCACAGAAATGAACATAGAGTCAATAAGCTTACAATTTATTAGGGCCTCTGTTTCTTACATCACATTGACTTCCAAAAATTACATTGACACCAATATAAGAATTTAAACAAACAGGGAGTTGCGAGGATGTTCTAGACATAAGCTCAATTGGTTCTACACAAATCCAATCTACAAACAGGGTGTTGCTCTAGCCATCTCTTCAATGCCAGCACGAGGTAAGATGGCACCGTGCGGAGGCTAGAGGGTGACGAGATCTGGTGGCCCGAGGAAGCAGAGCAGGAGCAACGCCCTCTCAGCAGTGGCTCTCTTGCGGCGCGATGAAGCTTGAGCCCTCCCTGGAGTTGCTTTGACCTTTTGTACTTGCCAATCAATTTAGCATTTCTGTAGAACACCCGTTGCTTCTCTGCAGGAGAAAGCAATGGTTATACCTCCAGTAACATTGTAACTGGAACAGAACAACATGTGTCATACACAATTGATATTGAGATATGATAGAATTTTTTAAAAACAAGTAAAAGAAATCACATGAAAATATATATCTATAAAAACTCCACTCATGTAGATTTTCCCTGCTAAATTATTCTTGAACCAAAATTACACCTTCTTTCTAAAGGCAAAAGGTAGCATGGTATAATTTCAATTAAATTGAATTTGATATGTGAACACGAATCTGGATCACACACACCATGAGACTTATATGGGAACTAATTAGTCTTTATTCTCACAACTGAAAATAGCCACTCAGTTGTATGAAATCATAACTGAAAGGCAAAATTGTAAAAAACAAAAAAGAACCTGTGTGAAAAAACTAGGTGATTATCCGTTAATCTCAGGACGGCGGTGGCAGCGGCTAGAGCTAGGGTTTGGGAATTGGAGATTTGGGGGTGGAGAGAGGGGCACGGGAATTGGAGATTTGGGGGTGGAGAGAGGGGCACGGGAATGGAGATTTGGGGGAGGAGAGAGCGGGAGGACAAGCTGAGGAGAGACCGAGCGAGAGGGAGACGCCGGTTTGCCAGTTCGCCTGGCCTTGCACGACAGCGAGTGGGATCTGACGGCTCGCAGCTCCAGATCGGACAGCCTTAAGCCTTGACAGACGGGAGGCTCATCGATTCTGTGATGCCATTAACTCTCTCTCTCTCTCTCTCTCTCTCTCTCTCTCTCTCTCTCTCTCTCTCTCTCTCTATATATATATATATATATATATATATATATATATATAAGTAACATACTCATTTTTGTAAGTAAAGGTATTTTTAATTCATAAAAATAATTTGGATAAGAATGCAATGCCATGATTTTTCATTTTCGAAAAATGAGGATGTTACACTAGGCACCATATTAGGATGAATCACCGGGTCCATCCAAAACATTAGTGTCTACTAGACACGCGCAAGGAAAATGGTACGCTGTTGTTGTCAGGGATAAAATCACGGCCCATTGCCATGGCTCACTCTCTGATGGCCCAATCGAACAGCCTACTAGGGCCTAGCTCCCTAGAAGGTTCAATCAGGCCCATATGCATCCTGCCGAACAGCTCTTGGCTGGCACGGTGCGTAATGGCCTAGGATTCGTGCTTGAGTCCGACTCGAGCAAGAGTTCTATACGGCTACGTGAAGACCCGGACGTGATTTCCCGGATTGGAGCAAAAGTCGTGATCCCCAAGAATTGGAGTATACCTTATCTACCTCGAGATGTATTTAGCATGTATATGAGTTCGTTACGATCACGTAGTCAGCCCGGCCCGATTATCCCTTGGTAGGTCGGTTGTTCAACACTATATAAACAGGACCCCTACGGCGTGTTGAGGGGCCAATCCAAGAGAACTTGACGCCAAGCCAGCACGACTTGAAGTTCAAGAACGCGCATTACTTCCTGTACACTCATAACCTCGCCGAGACCTGTTCGTCTCGTCGAGCTTCCTCCTTGTAATCCTCTTTGATATAAAGAAAGGCTGGACGTAGGGTTGTTATCTCCCCGGAGAGGCCCGAACCAGGATAAAAACCCTGTTTCTCCCTGTTGCTCGTTGATTGCTGTTCGCATAGCTCGGTAGGTCTTCTATCTCCCTTTCTCAAGAACCTTAGTTGACTTGAGATCGATATCTCAACCATCGACAGTTGGCGCCGTCTGTGGGGACAGCAGATCAAGTCTGTTCGAGCATGTCAAACTCGCTCAGCGACCAAGAAATTCTTTCTGAAGGGTATGACTCAGAAGGGCAGGATGTCACGTCCCTTGTCAGATCAGATCAATCCTTTCGATCTCGATCGCCTTCCAGATCTGAGACAGAGCTCTCTGGATATGCTCCTAAGATGGTCTTAGATCAAGCTCCCATCATTGACGATGATTACGGAACCGATGATCTTTACACCGGTTTAGATCTTTCGAATTCGGGGGCCATGTCGGTGGATTCCTCCTGTAGCGACACAGTGATGACACCGTCCAGTGTTCCCTCACACGGCCGTCGCAGCGTCAACATGGCAGGCGCACGAACCTCAGAGGATCCTGCACGGGCCGCGGCGGCCGAAGAGATCGAGCGGATCAATTCTGCTCGGCAACAAGATGGGGCTATGCCAGCTGCTCGCGAGCAAGAAATTGTTCGCCGTAACCTAGACGCCTCAATCAATCAAACCTTGGCGCAGATTCGCGATCAGCGCAAACGTCAGCGACGCGATCCGCCTCGCGCAACTACGCCAAGTCCCCCGGCAGACGTTCTACCTGCTTGGGTTGAATCCCCGCGCAACCAGACTCAGGTCGGGCAAAACGCGGACGCCTCAGGGATCTCAGGATCCGTTGAGCAGAGTCGGGAACCACTTCAAGCCTTGGCAACGGTGGTCAATTCCACTAACCAGGCTAATCTCGCCCTCGTGGGCAATGCTGTTGGTTCTCACCTAGAGCGGCTGGCTGAAGGCCTTATGTCCATAGGTGAAGTTAACACTTCCTCCAGGCAACACAGTCAACCTGCCTTGATCACCGATAACGGTCCCGATTGAAGCGAGCTATTCGGGAATCTTGTGAGCAGTTGGGAACCAAGATGCGCCGCCTCGTGGCACATCCACGAGCAATGGAAGCGATCGGCGAGCCAATGGACAGTTAGTCCAGGGTATCAAACGGCGTGTATTCGCAGCACTCCGCGAGCACAACAATGCTTGGGTCGACGAAGTTCCTTCCGTCTTCTAGGCAGTTCGCACCACAGCCAGCCGGGCAACCGGAGAAACTCCTTTCCAATTGGTCTACGGTGTAGAAGCCATCTTGCCCGCCGAAGTAGTACTCGGCTCGCCTCGCACGAGCTCGGTCAACTTGGTTGACGACGAGTAAGAGCGCTTACTAGAACTCGATCTCCTCGAAGGCACACGCGAACGGGCACAAGTCAGAATGGCGCGCTACCAGCAAGATCTTCGCCGGCACGCTGCCAAATCAGTTCGACCAAGGGCTTTGAAGGTGGGCGACCTTGTTCTGCGCCGTGTCCAGAACCTGTCGAATGCCAACAAGTTAACTCCCCGTTGGGAGGGTCCGTTCACGGTCGTTTCTCTTGCTACTTTGGCGGTGGAGGGGCGGAGAAAGTGACCAAAGACTTGGAACGTCGACCATCTTCGTAAGTTCTTTGTGTAGGTCTTTCGTTTGTCTTCCTAGCTTTGCGTTTTTTCTCAAACTTCGCGCCTTAGTTCGTCCAAGCCTCTCGGGCTGCCATGTAAAGTTTAATCCAATAAACGGTGAATGTTCACGGCCCCTGCGGCCCTTTTCACCACTCGTCTTCTCAGACTATCTTTCTCTCTGGTAACACTTGATGGCTGCCCGGACTTGCGAACTCTTGGCTCCGCGATTTTCAGGGTTTCCCTGCCCGTATCAAGTTTCAACAAGTTCCTAAACTCATAGTTGCGTAACACGGCATCCAGCCTCGCGGCTAAGTCTGCTCTCGTAAGCCCTCTGCGGCAGAGGCACTTTCCTTGTTCGGTTACCTTTGGAATTGCCTAACTTATGTTAACAAGCAGTACATGGAACGAGTCGATCAGGATATGGGTGTCGCTCTCTCTCTATGCACGTGCTTTAATTCGCAAACTCAGGTCTTCATGCATAGTCCGTACCCGGGGCTAGGGTGTCGCTCTTTGGCTTGTGCACCTGTTCGAGTTCGCAAACTCAGGTTTTCGGCGATACTGCACAACGGGGGAGTTAAGTGGCGTCCTCTTTTTTTTTCCAAAAACTCTCTTTGCTCTTCTTAGAACCTGTTCTTGCTCTCTTTTTTCCCTTTGCTGGCTCGTTTCTTGTTTGCCTTCTGCAGGAAATACAGGAACGGGGAATGTCAAACTCCAGCGAGGTTCCAGGCTTCCCACCAAAACCGATGTTTGCATCCCTTTCTTCCCGGGTTTGCTCCGCGCATGCCCGGGGACTGATTCACTTCACCCGCGTATGATTTCTCGCTTCATAGTTCGGCTAAGTCAAGGTAGTGCGCCACCAACGGAGTCCTGCTCATCGTAAGCCGATTCTCATCGCAACGGGCAAGCCCATCGTAAGCCGATTCTCATCGCATAGCGGGCACTTTCGAGCGTCGATTACGCATTTGGCAAGACAACGCTTACACTGTCGCAAGGAATACGTCATGGGTAAAGCGTTGATTTCACACGTTCTCTTGTGGCTCTGACTGCATTGGGTTGTGATTCACCTCGCACCGGGTAGCTCTTCGCCCGGAGCGCGCGTCTGGTCCCCACGACGAGCTCCGTGCTCGGGGACTGGATGGTCTTTGACCGGGTACGTCTTCACCTGGTCGTACTTTATGGTCCCTTTAACGAGCTCCGTGCTCGGGGACTGGATCTCTTTACCTGGTTCCTTTGACGAGCTCTACGCTCGAGGACTGGGTCACCTTCACTCTCGTATGCATTGTCTACTCCTAGCACACGATCTACGTCTGGGGCACATCACCTTCGCTCCTAAGCACGACATTCGCTCGAGAGCGCAATCTTTATTTCCTCGGGCAAGCTTTAGCCCGACAGGTGGTTCCCCTATTTTCGTTCATACTTTCCTAGGTATCTTCATACCTGGATGCAGCAACACAAGTCCATCTCGCGACTTGCCATGTTCATTCTCCCGGAAGATCTGATCTTACCGGATGTGGTGGTACGCTCTTCACTACCAAGAATCCAATCCCTCCTTGATGACGTTCAGCCTCAAGGAGATGATTCATCTCACTTAAGGCTAGGTACTCTGCTCGGACAGATGTCGTTCCCTGTTCAACGCAACAGAGTTGCTCGGCACCGGGCGGGTTTGCTCGGTTCCGGGCAACTCCTGTTCGGGAGAACCATAACCTGCTCGGTCGTTTGTTGCACGTCTTCGTAGCAGCAAAATTTCCCTCTTCGTGACTTGGAGTCTCAAGAGGAAGATCCCACTCTAGTGAATCCTTCCACTTGAGTTTCGGGGACTAGCTGTCGGGGATAAAATCACGGCCCATTGCCATGGCCCACTCCCTGACGGCCCAATTGAATAGCCTACTAGGGCCTAGCTCCCTGGAAGGTTCTATCAGGCCCATATGCATCCTGCCGAACAGCTCTTGGCTGGCACGGTGCGTAATGGCCTAGGATTCGTGCTTGAGTCCGACTCGAGCAAGAGTTCTGTACGGCTACGTAAGGACCCGGACGTGGTGTCCCGGATTGGAGTAGAAGTCGTGATCCCCAAGAATTGGAGTATACCTTATCTACCTCGGGATGTATTCGGCATGTATATGAGTTCGTTACGATCTCGTAGTCAGCCCGGCCCGATTATCCCTCGGTAGGTCAGTTGTTCAACACTATATAAACAGGACCCCTACGACGTGTTGAGGGGCCAATCCAAGAGAACTTGACGCCAAGCCAACACGACTTGAAATTCAAGATCGCGCATTACTTCCTGTACACTCATAACCTCGCCGAGACCTGTTCGTGTCGTCGAGCTTCCTCCTTGTAATCCTCTTTGATATAAAGAAAGGCTGGACGTAGGGTTGTTATCTCCCCGAAGAGGCCCGAACCAGGATAAAAACCCCGTGTCTCCCCGTTGCTCGTTGATTGTTGTTCGCATAGCTCGGCAGGTCTTCTATCTCTCTTTTTCAAGAACCTTAGTTGACTTGAGATCGATATCTCAACTGTCGACAGTTGTAGGTTACGTGCCCAATATATATATTTCAGGAAATAAATTTCACAGAATCTATGGGATTTTATTTTTTCCGTGCGACCCACTAGAATCCGACCGCCCCCTCTCGTTCTTCTTCATTTCCCCTTAGCCGCCAGCTTGGGCGGCAGGTGAAAACGCGGCTACGGTCCCTAGGATGGCGCGCTCGACACGGGGGAGCAGTGGCGTGGCCAGCACCTTCGAGGTGCAGCATATAGCTTGAGGTGACAACTCCTAGTGGCGTCTTCGGGACAACACACTTAAGGGAGAATAAATAATTCATATATTTGCAAAAATAATGACTACAAGCTTTAAAAGAAATACATGCATAATAATTCACCCTAGCCGCCCGTTGGGTGTCGGCGGTCTGGTATGAGAGGTAGCTGGCGGCCAAGACAACGTGTGGTGTGCGGCGGAGGCAGGCCGCCGTCGTGGTCTGGTGGCTCGGGGCGAGGTCGATGTAGCGTGGGGCGATCTGGGGCCGGCCTTGACGACGCTGCATCTGGTGGCACGGGGTCGAGGCCAGGACAATTGGATAGGTAGATCCTTAGCAAACCAGCTTATTCTTTGGTTGGAACTTTGGGTGGCCTTTTTGCAGGGTTACAGATAAGTAGACCGAGTCTCTAACTAAACAGTCAGATCCTTGGGACGATTGGATAGGTAGATTTGTTAGTTTGATTGGGCAGGTGTCGGTTTCTTTTGTATGGTCTTACCCATCCCATCAAGATCCATGAAGATCCTAGTTTTTCAAACATTGTGGTTCTTACCTATTCCGAACCAATGGGTTTGGGGTTCTACCCTAATGTTCGTACAAGGCTTAAAAGGTGATGGCATGTTCCTACTTGGTTGGTATTTAATGTTATACACAAAGTTGACGTAGGATCGCCCTCTTCCTAATCCAATGAGAGCTCTAAGGCACCGGCCTTTAATGTTTGGTAAACACTCTTAGCCCGATCTCCAGTCTTAGGGTAATCAGGGTTACCAAGGGCACACTAATTCTAGGTGCCTAATATAACTTCTCTTAGGTTTGTCTGGTGATCTAGGTTACCTTGTTAGTGACGATCCCCTTAGGTACTTAAATTTTCCTCGGCTTACCATCATTATAAACGGGTGTCATTGTATGGAAAGTTCAACCTTATTCGATCCATGCAGATGCTAAAGGAATCGATTCATCTTGGTTCAGGTAAAGCCAATCATGAATTTCTAAGGAGATCTCCTCCCTTTTTCGTTCCGAAGGCCTACGGTTTGTAATTATCCGAGTAGTCGTGGCTGTTTGGTTTTGTCTGAATTTACATGTAGGTTGTTAGATCGTTCCTTAACAAGATCCCACTCCGTTTGTGGGCATCAGGGATTTGACATGTTAAGGTGCCCTCCAGATGAGGTAAGTAGGAAGAACTGGTGGTTCCATCAGGTTTACGTCCCTTGGCTCCTTGTCCTTCAGAACAAAATTTTGTTGGCATGTCCTTATCACTCGATTCATTCACTTGAATTGATTATTCATTATCTTTAGAATCCCTTGGTGCTCAAAGATCTTTTGTTTCCTAGTATTTTTACAAGTACCGCGCCCTAGGTAGCTGGGTATCCAGGGCCATACAAATCTGTCTAGATTCAACTCAAATCATTGGCTTAATGTTTGTGGAGGGGTGACCAAATCATGGGATTTATATAGTGGTTTTTCTGTTGGGGTGTTAGCCATGACCTGGTTTGTTCCGGAATGGTACCGAATTTTCGGGTCCTACTTGTCGATTAGCTCTAGCCATCCACTTGGACCCATGTTCAGGGGTGGACTAGGTGAGCACATGATTGAAACCTATTCGGTCCGGTCGTATGTCACATCTGTCCTAGTAGATGGTGTGTCCATATTGCTCGTGCATGAACCACAATCGGTCGTTATAAGTCAGGAGTGATTTAGCTTGATTCGCACCACTGTAGAGGGAAAAGGTGTGAAGCATGTCTTGACCCAAGGACCAGAGGGTAGTAGGTATCACGTCACACTTAAGGTTTCTCGTGGAATCAGAGTTGGCTAACACTGTGCCGACATTAGTCCTTGCCTTCGTCCACGAACCTTCTTCTCGCAGGCTTGGTTCATACGAGCTTCTCATTCTTCCTGTGTCGCTGGGTCAAGCAGGCCTAGTAATTACGACCCGTGTCATGATTGGTTTCAAATAACGGTTTCATCCATATCTAGTGGTAGATCTCGAGCTTTTCCGCTAGAGAGCTAAGACATTCCTTAAGACGGTGATGGACAGGAGAACCCTTGTGGTCCATTCGACTTCCTTATCATATGGTAGCCTTTCGGCTAGCGGTGGAAGCGAGTTCCTGCAACCATGGCCGTAGCCACGCCCTCTGTAGGTACTAGTGTCGGTACCGTGGTCGCGATCAACCCCTTGCCTCCATACCACCACTAAGGTGATAACTCGCACTACTAAATATCTCATAGATCTTGTGCCTGCATGCTTAACCATGTTTAAGAAATATCACAAGGAAATATCAGCACAAAGGCAACATAGTTACCATAGGGATAGCGTTTTGGGTACACTCGCCAATCTTCTACTATGGCAAACCACCTTACAATATCGCGCTGACAACCGTAGTATCGTACTAGGTCACATAACCACATGAGGGTGCTAATGGTGACAGACTAGGATAGTCTACTGTTCCCTAAGATACATCGTCGACCTATTTTTTGGGAGTTATTCCAAATCTCACTGACGTAGCCTATGGATACGGAAGCGCAGGGCTCCCGCCTCTGAGCGCCTACCAGGAGACCTAACGCATTCCCATATGGTCGTTGGAGGCGGTGTCACCACAAGGGTGTCCTAGTTGCTGTCTTGGTCAGGTCCGGCTTTGAGTCCACCTCCACTTTTTCTGGAGGGGGTGCCGAGGTAGGGGACCTGCTGGTGTGAGTAGGATCACGCGGGATGTTGATCTTGGCCTTCTTCTGGGTCCTTGTAGAACAATGGCTAGCGAAGTGGCCAGCTTGATGGCAGCGGAAGCAGGTACCATTTTGTCTATCTGTGAATGCTTGCTTACGTTTTAATCCCCCTTTTCCCTTTTTCCTGCTGGGGAGTCGTTCGGCGTGCAATCAACCTTGCTTGGGTAGCGGCTGTCTTCATGGCCTCCACTTGGTCAAGGGCACTGAGTAACAACTCCCTTAGCTGATTTAGCTCGCCTTCCGTTCTACATGGTCAACGGTTTTAAAAGTAGGTAAGCATAATGATAAAATCCAAGGTGAGGGTTAAGCTTTTGTAGGTAAAAGTAGCAATTTTTTGTTTTTTTATACTTTTCAAAATATGGTACAATGTATTCCTCTGCTAACGGCCACTAAGTTTATGGGTTCCTGCAGTCAACCTGGTTTTGATACCAGCCTTGTCAGCCCTTATTTTTATACTTGCCAGAGAGCCGCTGTTCACATGCAGTAGACCCTAGATCAGTACTCTAGTGCGTGCAATACATAGCCGAGTATCATTCAGACATACGTTTCATTATTCGTAGTATTACATACCTGGTTGCATGACGTAAGCTTGATATTAAATAAGCCAAGCGAGCATACAACTGTGGTAGGAAAAATCATCAGAGTCGGCAGAATATATATATAAGATCATATGAAAATCCTCCAATAGCTATGCATGCCTGCAAGCGACTGGAGCGAACCCTAAACCGCAACATGACCATCACAGCCCAGGTCATCTTCGTGGCTCTCGAACAATCCTTCTTGTATACATTCATCTAAAAGAGTGGAAGTATGCAAGGTCAGTGTCATCCAAACGCTGGCTAGTTAACACTTCCCTTAATGCTCTTAGTGATAGGTGGCTTTGATTGCGGAAAGTGGTTATTTTATTTGCGTAAAGCCAGTTTTTAAGATAAGTTTAAATTACCCTATACAGCATCAGGTATTATGATCCTTTAATGAACAACAAGGAGTTCAGCACCGTAAAAAACACAACCAAAGCACACAATGAAAGCCCCAACCGACAGACCTTGACGACCAATCTTAAAGTAACCAACTTACACTAGACAAGAACCCTTGACCTTTACTTTGACCAAACCGAACTTCATGTTGCCCCAATCCATAACCCGCCATCCTTCCGGGATTGGCAATCCCATTGTGGACCACACTTGCCATGGCATGCCCGCCTCGGTCTAGGAGGGTTGCCAGCCCACTCTAGCCTAGCGTCACCCTGGGGAAGTGTGGCCTTTATCACCCTCAGTGATGACCAATGCCGGTCCCTGTCGAGAGTGGTCCCAGAGGGCCTCCATAGAGTGCTCACAACTGGCGATCTGAAACCCGTACTCCGCGCGATGGCCACGCGTTGTGTTGGAACCATCCCTCAGATGACAGCGATCTCCCCGCTACGTGTGTTCTTCCGTGCTACTCTTGGGTAAGCCCGGGCTAAACCCAGCACAAGGCATCTTGTGCCTTAATCATCCTCCAGGATATTATTCATGGGGCAACTCACCAACCAAATCATCTCTACTTCCACGATCAACGACATTATCATTCATGAACTATCCCAACCAACCGACCCAACCAAATCGAGACACCACATAGCTATAACCACACACAACACTTAGGCCAACATGCATCTATTAGCCCTAACTGTCACATGTCATAACCTTTTCAAATGAATTAATGAATGAATGACCGGTGAATATTGGTCCACCGTTCCATAGCTAATTGCCAGAAGATTTGTTTAATCCTAAGCAAGTCTAAGCAGATTTTTACCCATTAGGCAGGGCTAAAGTTGTTACCAGATCACTATTATTAGGCTAACAAGGACATCACAATCAAGGCAGTCATAAGGGCTAGATAATGCAAGGACAGGCATGTATATTTATAACATGATTTAGTAAGTAGGTAGGTATTAAGCATGCACTTTGATAATAAACAATATAGTTTGGGAAAACTGGGTAATGAACATGATTATATCGATGTTAGTCCAAACTAGGGAAAGTCGCAATCTTTCCCTAATACCGGTAAACATCTAAAAGAGTAAGTGTTAACTCGCCTGGACCACTTGTATCCCAACCGTGGATCTTGATTTGCCGCGAGATCCTCCTTAATTCCTTGGGGTCTACCGACAAGAACCAAATAACACAGTTAAACACCACGCTGTGGGGAAAACATGATGCATGATATGCAATCGCTTCTACAAACTTAGTAACAAGTCTACGTAGGCTACCCTAGCATCTCTACGGTATTCCTACTAAGAGAATTCCATGAGTTTCTATAAAGAGGTAGGCTTTATAAAAAGGCTCACGGGTGCGGTAAACATCATCGAGGTCGTGCAACTAAGGATACAAATGCATGAAATGCTCCGGACTAAGACGTGCCATATTTTCGATTAAGTTCCCTTATCGAGATTTAATCTTACGTTTGAAAAATAGGCGTACGCGTTGTATTTTGGAGCTATGGTAATCCCATGTACCTGGGTTATTCTCATTCATTAGTTGGGGTACCCAATTTAGTACTAGTTTTTATTAATAATCAAACCATCTTGATTTACTATATAGGGAATATTGCGCAGGTTCACTAATTGCTTACCCAGAGGAAACCTAAGAGTGGTGCTTAGATTAATTATAGTGTCTCCAATTTTCCTTGGTATTAATTATTAATTTTTCTATGAATTTAGGATGTGTCTAAGGTACTTAATCCCTCATGAAACCCTATTGTAAAATTCAAAAAATTTGTCATTGGGCTTGATACGATTTTATTGTTCCAAGTTTTTCAACTACACTATTAATTGTGATATTTTCCCTAGGTAGAAACCCCCTGTAGTATTGGTGTACTTAGGGTTATTCGGACGACATACGATGACGACGCTTCGAAATATGATCTTAGGATTATTGGAATTCTTATTTTCTAAGTGCTCCTAAATATAAAGTGTAATTTTAGGTTATAAGGTATTTTAATGCATTTTTCTAAAGTCCACAATCATTGGGCTTAGTAAAGATTTGTTAAAATTTGTGGAGATTTAGGAAATCAATCCTTTAATAATCAAATTTTGGTAAGAATAATATTTTTATAGTTTGCTCTAATTATTAAAGCTCTTTCATACCTTACTCTAATTTCCTATGATTTTTTAAGGGCAGACTCATTATTTATAATCACTAAATTCACCCAAATCTTAATTTAATCATTTTCTATATGATAATTCTACTAATTTAACTAAACAGTGCCATTATTCCAATTCAGAGGTTGTTTTCATATTTTTATAAAATAAGGAATAGCCTAATCTATTTATCCAAATTTTTCTAGAATTTTTGGGAGCCTCTTGCTATTTTAGATAAATCAATATCTATTTCTGGATTTAGTTAACTGAGAAAATTGGTGGAAAATGGGTTAAATCCATTCGGCCTACCAATGACGATCTGCCCCCGATGTGAAACGCCCACGGCCCTTGTCTTGCGCTGGCCTTGCATCATGGCGGCAACGTCAATGGCGTTTTTCGAAAAGGCGCGAAGGCGAGGAGAAAGCGCCCACATCTCTGGACGTTTCCACTAAACCTGCCAGGTAGGGCCGGGGCGCACTGGGCAGTGACGCAGCGCCGAGGTTTTAGGCCAGCGCGCGGGGGCTTTCTTACCGGTGGGGCCCACAAGACAGTGACTCGTCATCGCTCGATTGGCACGGATCTTGACGCATATCGCACGGCTCCCCTTCGTCTTATTCCTCCGGTCGTCGACATGGCCGGCAGCAGTGGAAATTGGCGCGGCGGCGGTACGGTCCATCACCGGCCAGGAGCAATCTAGCTACTGCACCTACGGCACATGGTGACTCTAGGGGTGCACGCGCCGAAGCCGGGGATGGCCGGGCGGCGAGGCGATGGCGGCGGCGATACCGTGAGCTCACCAGAGAGGCCGTGCCGTACTACAGAACCACACGCTACTGACGCGGACGACGAAAGAGAGGGGGTCACGGGGGTGCTCACCACGGGTTGCACCGGGAAGATCGGGCTCGGAGGCGGCTGGCGACGAGGCACCCGATGGCGACCGGAACAGGGCGAAGGCAGCATGACGGCTCTGAGCGCCTCTGCGGAAATTGAGGAAGGGGAAGCTTAGGGAAGGTGTCAAGAGGCTTTGGGTGGAAGGAATTAGACTCACGATCTCGCAATCGTCAAGGTTTTCTCCGGCGCCGGCGTGGTGAAAATTTAGGGAAAAACAGGGAAAGGACGGGCCGGCGGGACAGCGTCCGGTTTTATAGGCGCCGGGTGATGCTCTGTCCCAAAGGCGCGCTTGGTGCGGACGGGGAACGAGCGGCGTGCGATGGGCCGCGCGCGGCGCGATAGGGCAGCGGCGCGGAGGCAGGGCAGAGGCGCGGCACGACGTTGATGGCATGGGCGGCGCTGAGGGGACTAACGCGGCACGCGACACGGAGTCAAAGCAGGGCCGCAGAGCTGAGCCGAGCGGCGGCCGGGCCACATGGCAGCGAGTGGGAAAGAGAAAGGAGAGGGAGAGAGAGAGAGAAGATGGCCCATAGGTCAGCGTGAAATTCAAGCAAAAATATGAATTCAAACAAATTTTTGAATTTGACCAAAATTGGGATGTTACAGAAATCTAGTTTGATTCTCACGATGTCCTAATCGAATCGATGGGAAGACTTCAATGTTTCAATTTTTGACTTTGCGCGAAGTATGTGATGAATTGTTTTTGTGTGTCAGTCTGGAACTCTGGGTGCATGTGTGCTGATTCTTGGCATTCAGGTTCTCTAAAGTTTAATTTGCTCAATGCCTGAACTTAATTTGTTCAATTCCTGAACTCCTCAGACCATAACTCTTTATTCGAGACGAATTTGTTGCAAGAAATTGTTAGAAATTGCTGTTGTTGTGTTCGAGGGGGGAAATATTTTTTTCCTGTGCGCAACGCAAACTTTGCAATAAAAGTTGCATGAACTTTTTCTGAATCCAGCTTCAGTTTGCTGCATGAGTACGTGAGCCCCTCAGTGATCCTCTACCGTAACGGCACTTTCAGCCCGTGTGAGCTTTGGTTGATCTTGGTGCATCGCAATTTCTTTATTTTTCCTGCATTTTCTATGCAACCAAGGCTGATTCTCTTGTGCACGAATTAACATCTTCGCTGCTTCAACCTCTGCAGCCACTTCTATGCTACCATTAACATTGGGGACCCAACGAAGCCGTACATCCTAGACATCAACACTGGTAGTGACCCCACCTAGCTGCAGTGCGACGCACCATGCCAGAGCTGCAACAAGGTAAAACTCGATGTTGTATTATATCCATTCCATTCAATAAAAAGCCCCGTGCATGCAAAAATCCATTTCTCTCCTGCATGCCATAATTTTGGCGATGAATGATGAGAAAAATACAGATATGAAGAGTAAACAGCATATCAATGTAAAATTACCATAGAATGAAGCAAATGAGATAACATTTTGGTCATTAGTTATTAGTTAGTGATGAAAAATACAAATGAGGAGGAGTAAATAGCACATCAAAGTAAAACTACCATAGAATGAACCAAGTCAGGCAACATTTTGAGATATGCTAGAAGAACCAAGTCACCAAAAGTATCTTCAAAAGTACGTATTAAAATAAGGCCTTCTGCTTGAAGATGCATAGTACAATTAATGGTTAGTGGCAAATAGAGCAATAAAAATGCACAATATATGCACAACCATTGACTCACCACTTAGCATATCTATTGGTAGCTTATGGTAACCCAAGGAGTCTAGATCCCCAAATGGATTCTCATTGAGAACATCTATATGTATAGGTGCAATAAAGTGAAGTGATAACCACTATCATATGCTACATGCGGGGAAACGGGTAGGCTACGCGAGCGCAAACTCAAAATTTTCTACCATAAATCACCCAAGAGCACATGCAAGTAGACGATCACATATCGTTACCCTTGACGCGCAGATGCAGCGGAAGCAGTTTCTTGTGCGTAGTGGAAATAGACGTACTCGTCCAGATCACCACCTAGTGCTTGCTTGTGCTCGCCGAGTGCTCGCCGGTGTCTCACCTGTGCTCGCTGACGATCCAACAGATCAGCACGTCCGTGTAGGCAGTACCTCTAGCGGTATTCATATGTACCGAGCAGGAACGCCTCACGGGGTGTGCTAGCACCTCGCCGTGTGGCTATGGTTTCTGGAGAGCAGGAGGGGTGCGTGATGGCTAGGCGTGGTGAAGGCTCAACTCATCTAATAACGCCGCCCCTATGCCTCTCCATATACAGTCACGCTAGTGGGCTTCGGCCTGCTAGGGTTCTATCTCCTACGTAGATCATATCCACGCACAAACCCGTTAAACAGTTCCAACTCATTAAGTGCGTGACACGTTAGATTCAGTTTAAGTTGTCGCATCCCCGGCTTCACCGGGATCCACTCACAATCAATTACTAGTCCCAGAGATCAATGCTAGCAACTTGTGAGCGACAGTTTGTTGAACATCATCACAGTCACAAATAACTAAGAGAAATTACATATTATGCAAAAGTAATTGTTACACAACTACTTATTACAATTGTTTGAGTAAAGATGACATAATATTGTCCATAATATATCAGAGTGCGAAAATTCAAATATGCAGCGGGAAAAATATGATGATGCTCCAATCCGACCCTTGAGGGCCAGCTAATCCTCATCGAAGTCCGGAACAAGATCCCCCTGATCTTGAAGATAGACCGAACCTAATCCTTCTCCTGAATACAAATTTATCCGTGGTTTGTATAGTGAGTACACGGCTACCCATCAAGAATCCTTATAATGATGCAAGGGTATAAACAAGAATAGGGTGGCGATCTTGCATAAACACCTACACTAGTCAAATTAGTTAAAGTGTTGTAAAACAATTTGTAGAACAATTAGTATTGATACAGATTCCCAATGATAACACACAGAGCTCGGCTTCGAAAGCCCCTCTGAAGAACAAGATGAAAGTGCTTCTAGGCCATAAGTGATTTTGGTTATTAATGAGTAACAATTATAGAGCTAATATTTCTATTGGAGAATTGTGCACAGATGCTATACAGGTTAAAATCTATGAGGTACATGTTTAAATGAGTTGGTGTACCCCTCAAAATTGGATATATTGCAAGAAGGCATCAGGATTAGTATTTATTTGTAAATGTTTATTTATTGAGTCCTAGGGATGTCGTACTATAAAGAGGGATGAAATGGAGAAGCTTATAAAGGTTCCTAAGTGCTCAAAATAGGTATCTCGAATTTCGTGTGAGTTTTCCACTCAAAATACACCTCATACAGAACCTATGCCATCGTAACATCCGACGAGGTGGAACATCCGATGGTGAGCCACTGCCGGTTTTGAGCTATCCATAGAAGGGTCCATCGAAACTTCCATCGGAACATCCGACGTGGGTCAGAACATCCGACGGGGGATCAGAACATCCGATGCGGGATTAACGGCACAACGGCTAGTTTTTCGGGATTCCCTATTTAAAGCCGTCTCTAATACCTTCCAAAGGTTGCTGACACTGTTTACTCTCTGATTACACCTTGATTTGAACCTAATTCTTCCTGTTCATCTCTCTCAAGAACCCTAGCTTTGTCTCTCTCTTGTTCATCTTGTGAGATCTAGATCTAGAGAGATGAAGGCAACCCAAGTGCTCCGCGAATTAGAGATTCAAGTTTTGAGCACTTAGCGATTTCTAATTTTTTCATCGCATTTGTTACTCTTGGAGGCTTGAAGGGCTCCTAGACGGCTAGGTGTCGCCGGTGAGTCGCCGATCTTTGTGTGGCGTGCCTTCGGAGTTTGTGAAGGTGCGAATCTACCTCCGCAAGGAAAAGGATTCAACTAGTGATCGCCGGTGAGTGCTTTGTGCTTCGCTGGTAAGGGGGATTAGGGTCTTGGTGATCCGGGCTTTGTGCCTTCCCTAACGGTGAATAGGATCTCCCCTCAAAGATCCGAACATCGGCAAACAAAATCGTTGTGTTTTCGTCTTGATCTTGCTTTGGTGTCTTTATTACTTGTGTTGGCCTGTTCTGAGTGTTCTTGAATAGATCTAACCTTGGTTTTGCGAGAAAACAAATTTTACTGCAGGTTTTCGACAAATCCAGAACACCCCGGATCGGAACATCCGACGGCCATCGGAACATCCGACCCAGATCAGAACATCCGACGGAGGGTGTACTGTACCACGTCGGAACATCCGACGCTGAATCGGAACATCCGACCGACTGGTTACTGTTCAAGTTTATTATTTCCGCAATTTCGTTTTATTCGCCTATTCACTCCCCCTCTAGGTGGCATAGCGATCCTTTCAATTGGTATCAGAGTCTAACCTCTTGTTTTGAGCTTAACAGCTTGAAGAATCATGCCTAACAACAAAGACGAGATCGAGACTTCAAGTGAAGGCAACAAAAAGGCTACTATTCCTTATGTTTACCCTGATTCAACATCCTCATCTCATGTCTCTGTTCCCACTGGGCGTGCGCCTCATTTCGATGGCACATACTACCCTCAATGGAGATATAAGATGAAGATGTATGTAATGTTTATTCATCCTTCTATTTGTAGAATTGTAGAAACAGGTTTCAAACCCAAGGAACCGGAGAATCTCACTGCTGATGAGGAAAGAGACTCCTTCCGCAACTATCAATCCGTCAATGCATTATTTGGTGCTTTGAGCCCAAGTGAATTCAACCGAGTTGACGGATTTGAAGAAGTCAAAACAATTTGGGATACCCTAAAGGTTGTTCATGAAGGCACATCAAGTGTGGGGGAAACCAAGATCGAGCTTATCAATGGCAAGCTAGGAAAGTTCATCCTAGAAGAAGGAGAAGACTACAAGACAATGTTTGATCGACTCATGGTGTTGGTTAATGAGGCAAAGGGGCTTGGTTGCAAGTCTCTCACTGATCATGAGGTGGTCAAGATTCTACTCCGGGCTATCACTCCAACCAATCGCCATTTAGTGCAAATGATTCGAGATAGAGACAACTATCACTCAATCACACGGCATGAAGTGCTTGGAAGAATTCTTAGTGATGAGTTGATGGACCAAGAGGCCTCGAACATTAAAGAGATGGCTCAATCAAGCAAGAAGAAGAGCATTGCATTGAAGGCGAGTAAAGTGTCAAAGGCAAAAGATGATAGCTCAAGCAGTGATGAAGATGGGCAAATGAACATGGAAGAAATGACATTCTTTGTGAGAAGATTCAACAAATTTCTTAAGAAGAATGGCTATAATAACAAAGGCAAGAAGGATTCCGGCCAATCCCACTCTTCAAGAAGTTCAAGAAGAAAGTGCTATGAATATGGTGAACCGGACACTTCATTGCCGATTGCCCACATAAGAAGGATAAGGAAGATAAGAAGAAAGAAAAGAGTTACAAGAAGGACAAGGAAAAGAGCAAGAGATACAAGAGAAGTTCAAGAGGTGAAGCTCACATTGGTGAGAAGTGGGACTCCGAATCCAATTCCGAATCCGACTCCGAGTCCGATGATGAGTGTGTAGCATGTCTTGGAATGGCAATTCCAAAAAGGACCTCATCTCTATTTGGCGAATTGACGGATGACGATGAACCATCTATGTGCTTCATGGCCAAGGGCCCTAAGGTATCATCTAGATCTTCTAAATCTCTAGTCAATTCTTATACTAACAATTCTAGTGATGATGAGGATGATATGAGTCATGCTAGCTTGGTCAGAGATGATGAGAAACTTTGATATGGGTAAGTTGACCGAGCTCATGGAAAGGGTTGAGCAACAAGAGGACCTTCTTGAGAAAGGAGAGGACTTGCTCATCCTTGAAAAGGAGAGAAACCTCCAACTTGAGAAGGAACTAGCATTGGAAAAGAAGAGGGTTGAGGAGATGACCAAAGAATTTTCTGAGGTCAAATCCAGAACAAGTTCTCTTGAGATCAACAACTCTTCACTCAAGGAAGAACTCATTGGTGCAAAGAAAGCACATGAGACTCTTAGGGTGAAGTTTGATGATCTTTTGAAGAGCACCTCTACTTCTCTAAATGCAACTTGTGACTCAACTCCTTCCACGAGCAATGGTTGTGCAAGGTGCTATAATGTGGATGTAAATGCTTGTACAACAAACTTTACCACTTTGCAAGATCTTGTCAGTGAGAATGAGAAGTTGAAGGGTCTACTTGAGGACGGTATTCAAAGATCTTACAAGTCGAGTAAGGGACTTGATGAGATACTAGACAAGAGAAGAGGAAACTTCAAGAAGGCTGGACTTGGCTATATTCTACCTAAGGGCAAGAAGGCACATGTTGTGGTGACCCCGGTCACTAAGCCAATTCATTTTATGAGAGAGCAAAGCTCAAAGGCTCACATTTCTCACTCTACTTTTAATGCCTCTTACATTCTTAAAAGAAATAATTTTGGTAGAGTGCTTGCTTATCATGTTGGACCTGAGCGAAATAATGCACCTTTGGTGAGATCCATTTGGGTCCCGAAGGCTCTTGTGACTAACCTCAAAGGACCCAATCAAATTTGGGTACCTAAGATCAAAGCTTGAACTTTGTAGGAATATATCTCCAGTGGCCCTAGTTGGGTACTCGACAGCGGTTGCACTGATCATATGATCGGAGAGAAGGGAATGTTCTCAGAAATTAATTGCTATAACCAACCAAGTGAGAGCATTACTTTTGGAGATGACAGTAAAGGTGATGTACTAGGTCTTGGTAAGATTGCAATTTCTGAAAATCTTTTTCTTACAAATGTCTTACTTGTCGATTCATTGAAATACAATCTATTATTGGTACAACAATTTTGTGCTACCGGTTACGATTGTATCTTTTCTTGTGATGGTGTGAATGTCGTTCGAAGGAGTGATGGTTTAATAGCCTTTAAGGGTCATCGAAAGGGAAAGCTTTATCTTGTGGATTTCTCTACGGATAGACCTAGCCCTGGGATATGCCTACTGGCTAAATCTAGCATGGGTTGGCTTTGGCATCGCCGACTAGCCTATGTTGGTATGAGAAACCTTCACAAACTCTGGAAAGGGAATCACATCATTGGACGAACAAATGTGAAGTTTGAGAAAGACAGGCCTTGTAGCGCATATCAAGCTGGAAAAAAAGTTGGAGCATCCCATCCTTCGAAGAACGTAATGACTACGACAAGACCTCTACAACTACTACATATGGACCTCTTTGGATCTATTGCATACATAAGTATAGGAGGTAACAAATATGGTCTTGTTATTGTTGATGATTTTTTACGCTTCACGTGGGTATTCTTTTTGTATGATAAGATAGAGGCAAAAGAAATCTTAAAGAAGTTTATGAGAAGATCTCAAAACGAGTTTGAAGTGAAGATTAAGAAGATTCGAAGTGATAATGGGAAGGAATTCAAAAACACCGATGTTGAAGAATATCTTGATGAGGAAGGCATTAAGCACGAGTTCTCTGCTCCCTACTCCCCTCAACAAAATGGGGTAGTCGAGAGGAAGAATCGAACCCTCATCGAGATGGCAAGGACCATGCTGAATGAATACAAGGTGTCGGACATTTATTGGGCGGAAGCTGTGAACACTGCCTGTCATGCCATCAACCGACTCTATTTACACAAGTTACTGAAGAAAACTTCATATGACTTCCTTACTGGTAACAAACCGAATATTTCATACTTCAGAGTTTTTGGTAGTAAATGTTACTTTTTGAATAAGAAATCTAGAAGTTCTAAGTTTGCTCCTAAGGTTGATGAAGGTTTTATGCTTGGTTATGGATCAAATGTCTATGCGTATCGAGTTTTCAACAATACCTCCGGTGTGGTTGAAATCTCGCATGACGTGATATTTGATGAGACTAACGGCTCTCAAGTAGAGCAAGTTGATCAATGTGTTTTAGATAAAGAAGAGCCACCCTGTGAAGTTATTAAGAAAATGGCTATCGGTGACGTCAAGCCACTAGAAGGTGTTGAAGACGAGGATTTATCTCCTTCATCAATTCAAGTTGAACCTCCAACGACTATTCAAGAAGAGGAGGATGACAAGTCAAGTGAAGATGTTGATGAAGACACTACACCACCAAATGCACATCCAAGAGTTCGTCAAAGTGTTCAACGAGATCATCCCGTCGAAAGTATCATTGGTGATATAAACAAGGGAGTAACTACAAGATCTCATATTTTAAACTTTTTTGCATTTTACTCGTTTGTCTCCTCTCTTGAGCCACTAAATATAGATCAAGCTATCAAGGATCCAGATTGGATCATTGCCATGCAAGAGGAGTTGAACAACTTCACTAGGAATGAAGTGTGGGAGTTTGTGGAAAGACCGAAGCAAAATATCATAGGTACAAATAGGTCTTTCGCAACAAACAAGACGAACATGGTATAGTGACAAGAAACAAAGCACGGTTGGTTGCACAAGGCTTCACGCAAATCGAAGGTTTGGATTGTGGTGAGACTTACGCTCCCGTAGCAAGAGTAGATGCTATTAGAATTTTAATTGCTTTTGCTACTCACCATGGCTTTAAGTTGTGACAAATGGGTGTCAAGAGCGCTTTTCTTAACGGTCCACTCTCTGAGCTTGTCTACGTTGAGCAACCACCAGGTTTTGAAGACACAAAGTATCCAAATCATGTCTACAAACTCAACAAGGCGCTCTATGGGTTGAAACAAGCACCTCGTGCATGGTATGAATGCCTGAAGGATTTTTTGGTAAGAAATGGTTTTGAAATGGGTAAATCTGATCCTACGCTCTTTACTAAGTTAGTAGATGGTGATATCTTTGTGTGTCAAATTTACGTTGATGATATCATATTTGGATCTACTAATGAGTGTTTTTGCGAGGAGTTTAGTAGTTTGATGACTAAACGGTTTGAGATGTCTATGATGGGAGAGTTGAAGTTCTTCCTTGGACTACAAGTGAAACAAATGAAGGAAGAAACTTTCATTAGCCAATCAAAGTACGTGAAGGATATGCTTAAGAAGTTTGAGATGAGCGACGCCAAATAACAAGGGCCACTACTCTACCACCACCTACGGTGCAAGGACCAATAACAAGGGCACGTGCACGACAACTAAACCACCAGGTGGGCTCGTTCCTTACCGCACAGAAGAATACCCCTACGAGCGAGTTACTACCTAATAATGTTGTGCTTGTACTTAGGAATTATGGTGTTGATCAGCGAGGATGGATCTCTACGCCAAGACAAGTTGGAAACCAAGTCTACCACGAGTTGGAGTCCGGTTCGGTCACGGCGGAGCAGTCTGTCTTCAAACGGGCGTAGCAGATGCATATCAACTCCGTTTGGGGCGTTCAAGTACATTACGGAGAAGCCCTCGACGAGACCTTTCCAACGGATCCAGTCGCACGTCCAAATTCCTTCTGGGTTGATCACAATCATCGAAACAAGAGGCGACCAGATTCTGTTGGGCTGCCCAGTGCTGCGTCACCTTTTTTTGGGCTTCGGCCCGTGTATCCGCGCAAGGGGGGGTCGTCCCAAACCCTAGACGCCGCCCCTTTCTGCCTATTAAGACTTGTAGCCGTCATTGTTAGGTTTGGGTTTTGCTTAGATAATTTTCTGCCATCGCAGTATCGCTGATCATCGGTTTGTGGAACCCCAAAATTCGTGATCTTAATACATATTCGCAATTTCAGATTGCTTCTTCTTCGTTCTTGCTTGTGTTCTCGATTCGCTCGCAGGAACTAGCCTTCGTGGTGAGGTCGACCGTGCGCTTGCGTGGTTGATAACGAACGGAGACGGTGGTGTAGCGATTGCAGGCCTAGATCGGTGCTGATCAAGGTCAGATCGTCAACGTCGAGTTCTCCACCAAATCGAATTATCCATACCTGTCGGAAGATCGGGACCCCGTTCCCCATCAAGTGGTATCAGAGCTTCGGTTGCCCGTCAGGTATACTTGTATCCCTTGTTTCATCTTCCACCTAGAGTCCGAGCGCCCGTCAAAAATAGTTTACGTATCGCCATCCCTTCCGCTGTCCAAACCACGTTGATCCCTCGCAATCTTTGTTTTCAGTTGCATTGTTGAGTTTGTGTCCTTAGTTCGAGTTTGGTTGCTGGTTTAGATCGTGTGTGTAGCTCTGTTGATCCATCTGTTGCATCCAGTCCTACCACCGCCATACATCCCGCAACCAAATCGAGTCCTACTCGGTTTGCCCCCGCTAGCCGCCTTGTGCTACTGTCCCGCCATCGCAAGCCATAGCTAGGTCACAAGCCGCCTTGTATCAACCGCCCGGCATCGCTACCCATCTGTTTTGTCGACCTGCATGCCCACTGATTACATCCAAAGAGACAAAAACGAGATCTTTCCCTACCAGAAACCCTAATCCGGAGACCCTTCGGTAAAACAGCCATAACTTTCTCATACGAACTCCGATTTGGGTCCACAACCACTCGTTGGAAAGATCTCGACGAGATACATCCAACCAAAACTTTGTTTTGGTCAAATTAGAATCCGAAAATCCATCAGGAAGACCACCTATTCGGTCCCCGAAGTGTCTGCATGCTTTTTAAAGCACATTCCAGAAATTGAATCGGCCACCTCAAAGCTCTAATTTGAGGGGGAACACCTCTGTATCCATATTTATGTGTTGCTGAGGCTGAAAAAAATATCAGAAAAATCATACAAAAAAGAAATTGTGAAGAAAGAGGCAGCGCACAGAAAACAGCCGCGTAGTACAAAAAAAAACAGAAGAAGAAGGTGCCAAAAACCAACGGGGTCCGAATTGTTTACATCCTATTTGTCCCTGTTTCTACCTTGTTGTGTTTGCTTGCTCCAACAGTCTTATAAACACGTTTAAGCCAGCAACACTAGTTAGGTCTTTGGACATTTATTCAGCTTTGTTTACTGGATTCAATTATTGCTGACCTTTGCTACCATAATCGCCTTCAAGCTACACAAATTACTTGTCGACACAGATCCTACCTTGCAATCGCTTCACTCACCGCTCACTTGTCATCATCACCACCAAGCAACCGGAGAACCCACTACAAAGATTGGTAAGAACCTTGCAAGAGCGAGGTAAGACGCGTGAGAGTTCCAAATGACCGAGATTAGTAGTCGATAGGAGTAATACCTTTGTGTTATCTTCTTTTATTACTAACAATGACAGCCTCCAAACAAGAGCGAGAACCTGCAGGAGATGATGATGATCTGCGAACGCTTTCCAAAATCTTACCGACGATCTAGCACGGAGGATAAGGAACTCAAGGATGCTCTCTCCAAAACAACCAAAGAAGTGACCAAGGCAACTCGAGAGATCGGGGAAGAAGTCGCGAAGGTTCGCTAGATAACCGTAAGGGCGCCGAGAGGCTTGATCGTCGCATCTCAGACCTTGCCAATAGGGTTGAGATCGTGGAGAACCAGCACCCTCCAACGGGAACCACTGCAGATGAACGAAATGAAGACGATGAAGAATCACATGCCCATGCTGAACATCATGTGGAGCAAGACGTTCGACCTGAACGTCACCCCAATGTTGTTGAACGTCACCCCAATGACGCTGCCATGCATCGTGTGGAGCAAGACGTTCGACAACCAAAGGCGCTTCCTCCACGCACGACCGGTATTAGAGGTAACGATGGTAATAATGTTAACAATAATCGCAATGATGATCCCTTTGCTAAAGTTAAGTTTACCATACCTGCCTTCTCTGGTACTTATGATGCTGAAGCATATCTGGATTGGGAAATGACTGTTGAACAAAAATTTAACTCCCATCTCGTTTCTGAAATTCATAAAGTTAGACAAGCCACTAGTGAGTTCAAGGATTTTGCTATAATTTGTTGGAATGAACTAGTAAAGTCTAACATACATCCTGCAACTTGGGACATGCTGAAGAGACAAATGCGCCATAGATTTGTGCCGCCTTCCTTTAAACGTGATTTGCGTAAAAAATTGCAACGCTTAGATCAAGGTAACAAATTTGTAGAGGAATACTACCAAGAGCTTCAAATTGGAATGTTGCGTTGTGAGGTAGAGGAAACTGAGGAGGATAAAATTGCTCGTTTCTATGGGGGGTTAAGACAAGACATACAGAATATTATTGATTACAAGGATTATCATGATGTGAATAGGTTGTTCCAGCTTGCTGTTTTGGCAGAAAAAGAATTGCAGGGACGACAATAGCGACCACGGAGCAACTTTGCTACTACTTTCCCTCCACGCCAGGCGTCAACTTCATCCAAATCCGCGCCACCCCCTCCCGGTCGGCCTGCTGCCCCCTCAATGAGTAGGGCGCGTTCAGCAGCACCGACACCACCACAACGTACACCCGAGGTAAGCAAGACGTCTAACATGCGACTCTCAAATAAGACGTCTTCATCGGTTGCCTCCACGGACGGACCACGTGAATCGTATTCCATCGATGCAAGGGAATGGGCCATGTCATGAGGGATCGCCCAAGCGGAGAGCCTACATCGCGATCGACGGCGGTGGAGTGCGTTAAGCGCTTCGATGTAGAAGATGAATATGTCCTTGCAGCTAACTTGGCAGGTAATGAGGACGACGCAACCGGCCAAGATGATGACGATGAGGAAGCCTTCGGTACAGTAGCCACGGAAGAATACTGTACCATCATTGTCCAACGGGTTCTAAGCACTCAAATTAAGCAAGCCGAGCGAGCACAATGCCACAACCTGTTTCAAATGTTCCTCGTGGTCAACAACCGTCGCGTTCGAACCATCATTGATGGAGGTAGCTGCAACAACTTGTTCAATGGTTCAACAACAGTGGTAAGGTTCGGGTTACCCAAACAGCTAGAGTGTCTTTCTTTATTGGTTCATACCATGATGATGCTGATTTTGATGTAGTGCCTATGCAAGCTTGTTCACTTTTATTAGGCCGACCTTGGGAATATGATACTGATGCCACTCATCATGGTAGGGATAATACTTACACTCTGATGCACAAAGGGAAGAAAATCACTTTGCTTCCCATGACCCCTTCTGAAATTATGCGATTTGATAGGGAGAGACTAGAAAATGCAAAGAAAGACAACACCCTAGAATCTGATAATTTTCTGCCATCGCAGTATCGCTGATCATCGGTTTGTGGAACCCCAAAATTCGTGATCTTAATACATATTCGCAATTTCAGATTGCTTCTTCTCCGTTCTTGCTTGTGTTCTCGATTCGCTCGCAGGAACTAGCCTTCGTGGTGAGGTCGACCGTGCGCTTGCGTGGTTGATAACGAACGGAGACGGTGGTGTAGCGATTGCAGGCCTAGATCGGTGCTGATCAAGGTCGGATCGTCAACGTCGAGTTCTCCACCAAATCGACTTATCCATACCTGTCGGAAGATCGGGACCCCGTTCCCCATCACCTTGACTCTCGGAATGTTGCTTGACCTATTGCACACATTGAGTGGTGATTGAAAAGGTTTTCTTTCTCTTGTTATCTATTTTACTATAGTTATATAGGTCTATATATAAATATATTTATTGATTTGGCTCTTCGGATATTCATATCCTATTTATTCACGGATGACCTTAGTTTGATTGATTGATATGCTTACGGGTCATTCATGGGTAAATTCAAGTCTTAGAACTCCCCTCTATCCTCCCGGAGCAATCTTATCTATTCTCGAAGTCTCTGGAGTTCAAAACATTCATTTCCAGCAAGAGTGGGTCGGATGTTCCGCTCGGCATCGGATGTTCCGGTGGAATCCATTGAGGGTTCCGTCGGATGTTCCGACCGGCGTCTGAACTTCCGACGCGGTCCAGTGAGGGGGTCGTCGGATGTTCCGATGCGCCCAGATCTGTGACTTGTCTTTTCTTTTTAACCGCGTGGGTCCTGTTCCTCTATTTACCCCACGGGTTTTACCCTAAGCTTTTACCTCTTCCTCTTGGGCGGCGACGGCACAGGAAGCTCCGACGGCAGCGGATCTTCCGGCGGCGGCGCTTTGTACGGCGGCGGATCTTGTGTTCCGCGCGTGTCTCCTCTGCGTCCGCCTCCTCCCTGCTCGTCTCCCCCCTCCTCCATTGAAGTTAAAAGCCCCAAATCTTGAAATCTCCTAGAACGTGCAATGTGCGTCGTTTTGATTCGAGTTCGAGGCTAAATATGCTTCTATCTTGTTCATGGAAGCATTCCCTATCTATTGCTACCTCGGATTCATCGTTTTGATGCGAGATGTGAAAGATCCCGTTTAGGGCACGTGCTGTACACCGTCGGATGTTCCGACCCCCGGTCGGATGTTCCGACGGGGTACTCACTGACCCTGTTGGATTTTACGCATTCTCGTTCAATTCTCTCAATTCTTGATTCCATCTTGTGTGTCTTGCAGATGTCTTCTTCCAAACGTCAAAGAACCTCAAGTTCAACTGTCGCTCGTCCCTTAGCCGAGCCCAATGAGGATCCTTCATTGTTCCATGAGCGATTGGCTCAGTGGAAGCGGGCCAACATCCGTAATCCCATTGGTCCTTTGATGATCAAGAAAACATCAAGGACATTCCCTCCCTCTGTCACTCCGAAGATCCTCGGCTATTATGTAGCGGATGTTAAGGAGATTCAACTCCGCAGGATTGACGATCCGTTGCAGTTTGAGAAGGAAGAAGGGACCGATGAAAGATTTTGGAACTTCTTTCATCAAGACTTCTATGATGTTGCTTTTGTGAAGAAGAAGAACCCTGTGATGCGCATGCAATTCATTGATTGGGAAGGCATGGCGCTGTCAAACAATCCAGTCATCAATGAGGTCATATCTGCTTGTGACACCATGGGATTGACTGACATCTTGAGCTTCCAGCATGATTGGAACGATGAAGTCATTTGCCAATTCTATGCTTCAGTGTACTATGCTGGGGGTGCTCCTGGCGACTTCTTCTGGTTTGTGTGTGACGGAGTCTGGTACAACTTTTCAAAGAGGGAGTTTGGCCAGCACCTGAAGTTGTCCACCAGAGGCAACATGGAGGAGCTTCATGATGTGGATGCCCTAAAGAATCAAGACTTGCGGTTCTTGTACGATGGGCCGATTCCCACCAAGGCTGGAGCAACTGAGACCATGAAGCCATTCTATCAAGTGCTCAACCGCATCCTTCGCAAGACTCTCTGTCTCAAAGAAGGTGACGCTTCTCGTGTTCTCTCCTATTCTCGCAACCTTCTGATGAAGATTGGTCTGCGTGAGCGTCCCTTTGATATTCTGGATTTCATCTGGAGTGAGATCAAGGTCAGTGCTGGTGACCCAAAGAGGAGCTGCCCTTATGCTCCTTATCTGATGAGCATGATCATTCATGTCACTGGTCTCAAGTTTGTGCTGTATGTGAAGCACACCCCCCACCTTGTCACCACCCGTGGACTGGCTTCTCCTGGTGGGACTTTTACGACACCACACAGGAGGGGTTCGGCTACTCGTGATAGCGCGGGGCCTTCTTCTGCTCCTCGTGATAGCGCAGGCCCATCGTTAGCTCGGTCCAGTCCATCATCATCTGGAGGCTCCATCAAAAAGATGCTGAAATCGTTGTGTTTTCGTCTTGATCTTGCTTTGGTGTCTTTATTACTTGTGTTGGCCTGTTCTGAGTGTTCTTGAATAGATCTAACCTTGGTTTTGCGAGAAAACAGATTTTACTGTAGGTTTTCGACAAATCCAGAACACCCCGGATCGGAACATCCGACGGCCATCGGAACATCCGACCCAGATCAGAACATCCGACGGAGGGTGTACTATACCACGTCGGAACATCCGACGCTGCATCGGAACATCCGACCGACTGGTTACTGTTCAAGTTTATTATTTCCGCAATTTCGTTTTATTCGCCTATTCACCCCCCTCTAGGAGGCATAGCGATCCTTTCAATTGGTATCAGAGCCTAACCTCCTGTTTTGAGCTTAACAGCTTGAAAAAATCATGCCTAACAACAAAGACGAGATCGAGACTTCAAGTGAAGGCAACAAAAAGGTTACTATTCCTTATGTTTACCCTGATTCAACATCCTCATCTCATGTCTCTGTTCCCACTGGGCGTGCGCCTCATTTCGATGGCACATACTACCCATAATGGAGACATAAGATGAAGATGTATCTAATGTCTATTCATCCTTCTGTTTGGAGAATTGTAGAAACAGGTTTCAAACCCAAGGAACCGGAGAATCTCACTGATGATGAGGAAAGAGACTCCTTCCGCAACTATCAAGCCGTCAATGCATTATTTGGTGCTTTGAGCCCAAGTGAATTCAACCGAGTTGACGGACTTGAAAAAGTCAAAATAATTTGGGATACCCTCAAGGTTGTTCATGATGGCACATCAAGTGTGAGGGAAACCAAGATCGAGCTTATCAATGGCAAGCTAGGAAGGTTCATCCTAGAAGAAGGAGAAGACTACAAGACAATGTTTGATTGACTCATGATATTGGTTAATGAGACAAAGGGGCTTGGTTGCAAGTCTCTCACTGATCATGAGGTGGTCAAGATTCTACTCCGAGCTATCACTTCAACCAATCGCCATTTAGTGCAAATGATTCGAGATAGAGACAACTATCACTCAATCACACCGCATGAAGTGCTTGGAAGAATTCTCAGTGAACCGGAACCGGCGCCGCCTGCGCCGGTTTCTTCCGCACCGGCACCTCCTGTGCCGACACCCCGTCGAGCCGGCTTCTCTTGCGCCGGCACCTCCTGCGCCAGCTCCTACCTCGATAGCGCCGGCCTTGGTGATTCCTCTGTCACGGGAGGAGGTGCGGCTACGCCGACTCCGCCGCCAAGCGGCCTGACGCTGCCCCTTCTTCCATCGCCTTCGGGGGGCGTCGCTTCACGTAGCTTTCTCCGCGTTCATGTAAATTTAGTTTTAGGGTTAGCATGCTGCATGTTTTTTTGCATACCTGAACCCTTTTCTGATTTTTCTTCGTGGAGCAGGTCGGATCCTGGGGCTTCGAGCTCCGGCCCGCGCAATCCTCCTGCCCCCGCCTT
Organism: Raddia guianensis; assembly: GCA_036346415.1. Lineage (NCBI taxonomy): Eukaryota > Viridiplantae > Streptophyta > Magnoliopsida > Poales > Poaceae > Raddia > Raddia guianensis. Next base: position 6,771,398 of record CM070537.1, read on the forward strand.
GCTTCTGACCCCTTCAACGGAGACGGCGCCTCCTGCTGCGGAGGGCATGCCGATGCCGAGGTTGGAGCACCTTCCGACTGCTGCCGCGGCCGACACTGACGCCATCTCTGCCATCGCCGCCGACGTCGGACGCTCCTTCGAAGCGTTCCGCGCCCTCGCCCACACCTGGGCGACGCGGGAAAGCGCTCTGGCCTCGGCGATGCGAGCTGTCGGCGAGCTGCGGCGGGTTCTTGATCGGGAGATTGCTGCGAAGGAGGCAGCGACCCGCGAGGCTGCAGCGGCGCAAGCCGCTGCCACCTTTGCCAGCAAGGAAACCGCGAACCTCCGTGTGGCGCACTCTGAGCACCTCCGGGTTCTCGCCGCCATGCAGCGAACCGCTTATCGCGGGTTCGCGGAGGTCCTGGCTCCGCTAGAAGTCACCCTGTATTCTCCGCTGGAGGAGACCGCTGCGCCGTACACCGGCGCAGTGGGGCGCGCCGCCGAGGCTCTTAGCGACCTGCCGGTGGTGATGCGGGCGCGGGCGATCGAGGATGGTCGCCACGGCGCCTTTGAGGCAGCGTGGTTCGTCTTGGGCAATTGCCTTGCCCAAAACGCCGCGTTCGACCTTGATGCCGCCACCGGGGAGCCTTCACGCCAGCTGAACCGGGACGAACAATCTCGGGTCGAGGTCGCCGCCAACCGAGTATCCATGATGGGCGGCGCTGCACCGTCGAAAGACGACGACGATGAGGAGTAGTTGAACTCCTCTGCCCGTCTTGTCTTGTATAAAGAACCTCTTAATGCAAACTTTTGCTTTTCCTGCCGTAAGTCTCGTTAATCCTTTACGTAACCTCTTAATTGCGAGAAAAAGGAACTTAGGCAAGCGACCGCCAAAAGCTTTAGACAGAACATTCTGCTGAAAGTGAGCGCTTTTTCCTTAGGCATCTGGTCACTTCAACCCTTACAGCCTCTTTGCGAACCGACCTTAAACGTTACGTGGCGAGCACTCAGCTTCCGAAAGTGGTCTAGACGCCGGTGCCGTCGTTGGCGCAGGGGCCCAGACCGAGCAGACACACCAGGCTAGAACACGCCTTCCGTCCACCTCGCATCGCCCAGCGTAAGTTTAAGCATTCGCCTTTGCAACTAAGGGGCCTTCAACCTTAAGTACTTTCTCGCTACCAGCTTTCAACAGAATGTTTTCTAACAGACTTTTTAAGGCGAAAAAACAGACGCTCTCAGAGAGACAGAACATATCTTTGTATTGCAGATGGCTTTGTACAACGCAGCCCCCGAGGCGAGCGGTGGGGGAAGAAGACCTCGCCGCTCGGCTCCAAGGGAAGATCAAAAGTTTACAAAGCAGCCTACCTCGGGTAGAACTTCCTCACCGCCGGCGTTCGGTGTTCGCCAATTTGCGACCATCCTCGGCGAGCTTTGACCGAGCTCAAGGGGATCTTGAGACCACCTTAAAGGGGCCCTCCCACAGGGGAGACAGCTTAGTGCGACCCGCCTACGCCTGGACTCTGCGCAGAACGAGGTCACCCACTGCCAGTGTTCTCTCACACACCCTTCTTCCTTGATAACGGCGCAGGGATTGCTGATATCTGGCGGCCCGGATCGCCGCTCTATCTCTGATCTCCTCCAGGAGATTTACTTCATCCTGACACCGGTCAGGGTCTCCATCTTCACTGAACGCCGCCACCCTTGGGGATCCGAAGGCGAGCTCTGACGGGAGCACCGCCTCTGAACCGTACACCAGGAAGAAAGGAGTCTCGCCGGTAGCTCTGTTGGGGGTTGTCCTTATTGCCCAAAGCATAGTGGGGACTTCCTCAGCCCAGCGCCTGCCGCGCTTCTCCAGGCGATCGAACGCCCTTGTCTTGAATCCTTTGAGTACCTCCACGTTCGCCCGCTCCACCTGCCCATTGCTCTTCGGGTGCGTGACGGAGGCGAAACACAGTTTGGTACCCAGCTCTTCACACCAATCTTGGAAATCAGCGCTTTTGAACTGAGCGCCATTGTCGGTGATGATTCTGCTGGCGACGCCAAACCGGACGAAGATGCTCCTTATGAACTTTATGGCTGCCGCAAATGTGATCGCCGGGACCGGCGATTCTTCCACCCACTTGGTGAACTTGTCGATGGCGATGAGCGTAGCCGTGTAGCCCGAACGCCCGTGAGATGTCCAAATATCGGCCCCGGACGCGAACGGGCCAGAAAGCGGAATGGTCTGCAGAGCCTGGGCTGGTCGGTGGATCTGCTTAGCATGAAATTGACACGCTTCGCATTTCCTCACCAGCTCGAAGGCATCCTGGAGGGTAGTAGGCCAATAGAAGCCGTGGCGGAAGACCTTTCCGACCAACGCCGGCCCCCTGAGTGGCTCCCGCACATGCCTCCATGGATCTCAGAGAGGATCTCGCTCCCCGCTTCCCGAGTGGCGCTTCAAGAGAACTCCGTTAGCGCCACAGCGTCTGGTCCCCACCTACCGTATGTGGCGCTTGGCCTTGCGCGCTATCTTCTCAGCTGACGCGTCATCGCCGGGGATCACCCTGTCCCGCTGGTAGGCTAGAATAGGATCCATCCACTGACCTTCCCGGACGAGTGCGACGACGTTAGAATGGTCGCCGACGTACTCTGCCTGGCCCGGCATTTCCGCCTCAACCGCCGCAGCAGTTCTTCCGCATCCTCCCTCCAGGTGGGGAGCTGCTGCGGGAATGCTGACTTCTCCACCAGACGTAGGAGCTGCGTCAAGAATCATGCCGTCCCCACCAGAATCGGGGTTGCGATAGACGGCTGCTTGAGTCTTTCCTCAAAAACCCCAGCCGGAACAGGTGCCCTAGACGAGGAAAACTGAGACAGCTCATCCGCCATGTAGTTGTCGCGTCGAGGGATGTGCGCGAAGCCCAACCCCTTGAAATGCCGCTCCAACCGACGCACCTCCGCCAGGTAGGCCGTCATGACGGGATCCGAACAAGTGAATTCCTTTCTCGCCTGGTTGATGACCAGGAGAGAGTCGCCTTTGACTTGTAGCCGCCGGATGCCCAGGGTGGAGGCCACCCTGAGCCCGGCGAGGAGCCCTTCGTACTCCGCAACATTGTTGGTGGCGCGGAACTCCAGTACCACCAGGTGCCGAACGATGTCGCCGGTGGGAGACACCAGAACGACGCCGGCCCCAGCCCCCTCCAGCCGGAACGAACCGTCGAAGAAGAGAGTCCACGGCGAGGGCGCTGGAGTGTCTTCAACTTCTGCCGTCGCCGGAGTCCATTCATTGACGAACTCCACCAGCGCCTGCCTTTTGACCGCCGTCCGAGGGGCAAACTTGAGGTCGAATTCCGCCAGCTCCATTGCCCACTTGGCGATGCGGCCTGTCGCGTCGCGGTTGAAGAGGATCTCCCGCAAGGGGTAGTTAGTCGACACGGTGATTTCTCACCCTTGGAAGTAGTGACGCAGCCTCCTGGACGCCGTCAGCACGGCATACAACATTTTCTGGTGCTGCGAATACCTTGTTTCTGCATCATGGAGGACCTTGCTGATGTAGTAGATCGGGCGTTGAACTCCTCTTTCCGCTACCAACACCGCGCTGACCTCCGGGCTCACCGCGACGTAGAGGATCAGCGGCTCGCCTGGATCTGGGGCGACCAGCACGGGTGGAGAAGTGAGGTATTTCTTCAGCCCGTTGAACGCCTCCTGCGCCTCCGCGGTCCACTCGAACTGATTGGACTTCTTCAAGAGCTTGAACAGGGGGAGACTCTTATCCCCCAGGCGAGCTATAAAGCGGCCCAGGGATGTCAAACAGCCTACCAAGCACTGCATCTACCGAAGTCACGTCGGGGGCTTCATGTTCTCGATTGCAGCGATCTTGTCGGGATTCGCCTCAATCCCCCTCTGGGAGACAAGGAAACCCAGCAGCTTGCCCGACGGAACGGCGAAGACGCACTTCTCAAGATTGAGCTTGATGCATTACTTCCTTAGGTTGGCGAAGGTTTCTTCCAGGTCGCCGATCAACTCCTCCACCTTCTTGGATTTTACCACCAGGTCGTCGATGTACACCTCCAGGTTCCGCCCGATCTGGGTGCGGTGAGCAATGTGCATGGCCCTCTGATAGGTCGGGCCTGCATTCTTCAAGCCGAACGCCATCCTCGTGTAGCAGTAGACGCCCATGGGCGTCACAAAGGCAGTCTTGTCTTCATCTTCTTCAGTCATGCTAATCTGGTGGTACCCGGAGTACGCGTCCAGAAAGCACAGCTGTTCACACCCCGCCGTGGAGTCGACGATGAGATCGATGCGGGGCAGAGGGTACGGATCCTTCGGGCACGCCTTGTTGAGGTCGGTGAAGTCGACGCATATCCTCCACCGCCCGTTGGATTTCTTGACGAGGACGGGGTTCGCGAGCCACCTGGGGTGGGCGATGCTCCGAACGACCCCCGCCCTTAAGAGCTTGTCCACCTCCTGGCGGATAACGGCCTGGCGCTCCACCGACTGCTTCCGGACCTTCTGCATGACCGGTCGCGCGCCGGGAAACGTTGCCAACTTATGCTCAATCACCTTCCTGGGGACCCCAGTCATGTCGGACGGTTGCCAAGCAAACACGTCTACGTTAGACTGGAGGAAGGAGATGAGCGCGCCTTCCTATTTGGCGCCGAGGGATGCGCCCACCTGAACGGTCCTCGCCGGGTCTGACTCGCTCAGGGAGACCGTCTTAATCACCGCAGACGAGCCGGGGGAGGCACGGACCTTCGCCAGAGGAGCTCCCAGAGTCGAGGCCTCGGCCTTCTAGGCACAGACTGCCCCCGTCTGGACGAGAGCATCCTTGTCGCAGCGGAGCGCCTCTGGGCGGTCCACCTTCATGATGATGGGGCCGGCTGGCCCCGGGATCTTGACCACCATGTAATCATAGTCGCTGGCCGCCATGAACATGGTCAGCGCCGGCCGACCCAGTATGGCGTTGTACGGGAGGTCAAGTCAGCCACCTCGAACTCGAGCATCTCCGTACGAAAGTTGTCGGTGCCTCCGAAGGTCAACGGGAGACTGACGTGCCCCAAAGGGACGGACTCAGCCCCCGGCGCCAAGAAAGGAAGGCCGTGAAGCTCCGCTCTCGGATCTGGCGCCTTGGCGACTCGGGCGGATAGGAAGTTGATAGAACTTCCTCCGTCTAACAGCACCCACCATAACTTGACATTCCGGACCGTGGGCGCAACCACGATCGGGAGATGTCCCGGGCCGGCGGTGCTGGCGAGGTGATCGGCCTGGCTGAATGCGATCGACTGCTCCGACCACACCAGCTGCCTAGCAGACCCCACGCAGGGCACGACGGCGCACACCTCCCTCATCACACGCTTGAAACTGGCGTGAGACGGATTGGTGGCCGATCCGCCGTGGATGAAGGCGACTTCGCGCTCCGCCTGCTGAAAGCCAAGCAAAGCCTGCTCCATGCCCTTGCCGCTGCCGGACACCTGCAGCTGCTTGTGGACTCGCTTGTCCACTATCTTGCTGACGACCTGGCAATCAGCCAAGTCGTGGCAGTTGCAACGGTGAATGGGATAGTAAGTCCTTCCGTCCCACTCGCCGGGGCGACGTCCTCGCCCTTCGTCGTGGCCGCGGCGGTCGTCGTGGCCACGACGGTCGTCACGGCCGCCCCTACGGGGACCGTTCCTGCCGCCGCCGCGACCTCCTCCTTTCTTCCTCCGCCCGCGCCCGTCGCGTGCCGCCACCGTCGTCGTCGTCGCGCTCGGCGGCTAGGACCTGCCCGGCCTCGGCTGCCTTGCGCTTCTTCTTGTCCTTCCCGCCGGGATTTTTAGAGGTCCGGGCTTCGCCACCTCCGGCGGCCCCCGCCTTTCCGGCAAGGAGGAAGCGAGCCTCCGCCTGTAGGGCGCACTTGTGGGCCAAGGTGAAGAGCTCCTCTGTTGTCTTGATCTTGCGGGTGGCCATCTTCTCCTTGACCTTGGGGTCTCGGGCGCCCCTCCTGAAAGCCATGACCACGACATTGATGGAGATGTCAGAAATGGTGTTGCGGACCTGACTGAAGCGCCGGATGTAGTCGCGCAGCGACTCTCCCTTCTTCTGCTCCACATTGTGGAGATCGTCTTCGATTCCGGGCTGCTCGAAAGTGCCCTGGAAGTTGGTGATAAAGAGCTCGGAGAGCTCCTTCCACGACCCCACCGACTCCGGGGGTAGGTTCATGAGCCATGAGCGGGCTCCGCCGGTGAGGACAGCGGGGAAGTAGTTTGCCAGAACTTTCCCCGACCCTCCAGCCGGTTGCATCACTGTTGTGTAGATCTGCAAGAACTCGTCAGGGTTGGTGGAGCCGTCGTACTTCTCGATAGGGGCCGGTCGGAACTTCTCCGGCCACTGGACGCGGCGCAGCTCCCTCGAAAAGGCGCGGCATCCGACGTCTAGAGACTCCTGCTCCTGTGCGCGGCCCTCGTCCCGCCGCACCCGGTGCCTAGGCTGCGCCGAGGAAGCGTCGCCTTTGCTGGCCGGGACGGCGTCGCGGGAAACCTCCTCCTGTCCTCCGCGGACGGCGGCGACATCGCGGTCGCGCTGTCGGCCGTGCCGCCGGCGGAGCTTGTCACGTAGATCCTCTCCATGCAGTAGGTGGCGGTCCTCCAAGTGGGTCCGGAGATCCGGTCCACCGCCTCGTCTGCCCAGTCGAACCCCCGAAGGAGTCGCCTGGCTTCTGTCATCTTGGCCCCGCCCCCTCCTGCTAGGATATCCGCGGGAGGGGCGCGGAGAAACAAAAGAATGGGAGGAAGCGGAAATGCCAGTTCCCACGCCCCCCGGAGCATGCACCACCGCCGCGGCGGCGCCGACGAAGGGCCAAATCCGCCACCACGGCGCCGCCGAGAGTCGAGAGTCACCGCACCGGCGGGTTGTCAGCGAGGCCACCGCGCATGGAGGTTTTGTTGCCGGTGCACTCCTCCAAGGCCAGCCGCTTAGCTTTGGCCCGGACAGCCCTTTCGCCGGGTGCCAACCCTCGGCTGGCGGCTGCCGCCCGGCTGATCCTCCACCATTGCCGCAGCCGACGCCGCGGCCGCGGCTCTGGCGGTTTCTTCCTTGTCCATCGTGGACTGCTGATCCGCCATCGAAGAAGTCGAAGAACGCGGACTGATGCTAGCGCCCCCCTACCTGGTGCGCCACTGATGGCATGTTCTTCACTTAACCACGGTGAATCACACCCCTATCAGATTTCTATCTTGCTAGCCGATCAGCCGAGTTTGATCCGATTCGAGCGTCGGGTGCAGCGAAGAGAGACACGCAGAGATTACCCAGGTTCAGACCCCCTCTCAGGTTATAGTCCTACTCCTGCCGAGCCTTAGCTCTTTTCTTGTTGTGGTTGTGTGGGAATGATTACAGACCATTGTCTTTCAATGCCCCCCCCTTCTCTCTCCTCTCCTTTTATACAAGCCTCGGGCTGGTGGAGAGAGCCGAGGGGGTAGGCAGTACAGTACACTTAGTACATTTGATAAGATGTATGGGACGAGACGGGAGAGATGAAAACGTGCTGCTACTGCCGAGCGACGCCGTCCACACGTGCTTCGCAAGTGGCCTCTGACTCATGTGAACACGCCAGTGAGGGAGTAGGCGGGGCCCAGCTTTCGCCGCCTGACGCGGGCGGCCAACCTGATGACGGCAAGCTCTCTCTCTATCGGTCGATTCCGCAGAGCCACAGTGACAGTTGATCAGACCCGCAGAGGTCACTGTGGCGGTAATCATCTCTTCTTCGGTCCATCCGCGAGTGATGTCGCATTTAATGCGTCTGTCCTTCGCAGCAGGGGAGAGCCTTCACCCAGAAGACTCCCCTCGGGACGTTTCCTGTAGCATGGGCCCCACCTGACAGTGAGGAGGCCTCTCGTGCTCGCCCACGCCTTTGGGGCCCGGCGCCCGCTGGTACGCGCTAAGGAGCGGCGCTGTTGAGGCTCGCCCACGCCACTGGGCCCGGTCGCCCGCCCGCGATGGGGCCCTCGTCGGGCTCGTTGAGGGCTCGCACTCTCTGGGCATGGTCGCCCGCCCTAGCGCGTGGGGCCCTCGCTTTGCCGAGGGGCTCGCCCACACGCCGGGGCACAGTCGCCCGCTGACGCGGGGCCCTCGCTTTGGCCTTGTTGAGGGCTCGCCACGCAATGGGGCTCAGTCGCCTCTTTGATCGTGGGGCCCTCGCCTGGTCTTCTTTAGGACTCTTCATACCCTGGTATTTATTGTACCGACAAGACCATTCTTGAATTCTCAGCCCCGTCAAGCACCAATGTCCCCACTGGACCTGCCATCAACGTGGGAGACGTTGGTTTTGAGCTGAAACCAGCTCTCATCAATATGGTTCAGGCGAGCCCTTTTTGTCGCAAGCAAACGGAGGATACCAATGCGCATCTGCAGCATTTCCTAGAAATCTGCATACCTTCACCATTAAGGGTGCAACTCCTGACACTGTCCAGCTACGCCTATTTCCGTTCTCACTGATCGGGCCCGTCAAGCACCAATGTCCCCACTGGACCTGCCACCAATGTGGGTGACGGTGGTTTCGAGCTAAAACCAGCTCTTATCAACATGGTTCAGGCGAGCCCTTTTTGTGGCAAGCAAACGGAGGATGCCAATGCACATCTGCAGCATTTCCTGGAAATCTGCAGTACCTTCTCGTTGAGGTGCAACTCCGGCGACGTCCATTGCGCCTATTTCCGTTCTCATTGCTCGGGAAGACAAAACAATGGTTTTATGCCAACAAATATGCAGTCTCAACTTGGGAGAAGTGCTCCAACGCCTTCCTCAGCAAATATTTTCCTCTAGGCAAAACCAATGCCGTGCGAAATAATATTTTTGCATTCCAGCAACACACAGATGAGTCCATCTCGGATGCTTGGGAGCGTCTGCAAGAGTACATACTGGCTTGCCCCCACCACAGGATCCAAGACTGGTTTATCATCCAGAGCTTCTACCACGGGCTGAACCGTACTGCCCGAGAGCACCTTGATGCTGCCTCTAGAGGAGCTTTCTTTTCACTCAGTGTGAGTGCTGCCCGCACTCTCATTCAGAAGATGGTTTCAAGCCAGGGCTGGAACGATGAGAGTTCTTAGCCGCGCACTCGAGGAGTCCGCCAGATTGATGATATGGACATGCTCGCGGCCAAGATGGATTTATTAATGAAGAAGCTGGAAATGCCGAATCAAACTATCCAGGCGCTCGAATCTCGCATGACCTGCGAGGTTTGCGGGAACCTTGGACACTCTGGAGACAACTGCACTGAGACCCGACCAGAGGACGCAAACTTCATCAGCAATGGGTTCTGACCTCAATCCAATTACACTATGGGTTGGAATTCGAGGCCGAACTTTTCCACCGACAACCGTCTTCAAGGAGGTAAAAATGGCAACTTTAACAGCAACAAATCTCCTCTAGATGATACTAATGCTCAACAAAATGTGAATGATAGCATTAGTAGGAAATTTCTTGCTAATGATAAAATTCTGGAGAGCATCAATGCACAACTAGAAGGGTTTATAAATGCCATAAAAAGTCAAATGAGCTTCAATAAGATGCTAGAAACTCAAATAGCTCAATTGGCTACTTCAATCCCTACTTTTGCTTCGGGAAAACTTCCAGGATAGCCGGAGGCTCCCCTGAAAGAAAACGTTAATGCGGTCGCAACCCGATTGGGTAGAACCACCCGAGACCCGCCGCAAACTAACACCATAGGGGAGAAGGATGCTATCTCCGATGAAGAGGAGAAAGGTGAGAATGATGAAGAGCCGAGAGAAGAGCTGCCGAACACGACGAGTCAAGCGCGGACCAAGCCAAGTCCCGCTGAATTCACTGAGACACAACTGCTACCCTTCCCACGTCGCCAACGCAAGTCAACTGCGGATGCGCAGTTTGGCAAGTTTGTTGAGGTAATCAAACAACTTTATGTCAATATACCATTGCAAGATGCAATGCAGGTACCGACGTATGCCAAGTACCTAAAGGACATCCTCAACAACAAGCACCCGTTGCCAACATCGGAGGTCATTAAATTGACTGAGGAGTGCAGTGCGGCGATTTTGAACACTCTCCCTGAGAAGAAGGATCCCGGCTCTCCGACCATCTCGTGCTCCATTGGTGCACAACACTTCGAGCGTGCTCTGTGCAACCTCGGAGCCAGCGTCAGCATCATGCTCAAGGTAATTTGTGAAAGATTAAATCATCCTACCTTGTCGCCTACTGGCATGACCCTGCAGCTGGCGGATCAATCGATTCGCCATCCAATTGGAGTCGCGGAGGACATACCAGTGAAAATTCAAAATTTTCTGGTACCCGTGGACTTCGTGGTGCTGGACATAGAAGTAGACACTAAGACGCCTCTCATCCTTGGGAGGCCATTCTTAAGCACGGCAAATGCGACAATTGATGTTGGTGTAGGAGAAATTCAGCTCAATATTAACGGCCGAGATGAAACATTCAACTTTAGGCCGAGGGCTGAGCAATGCTCACGTGTGCGTGCATTTAAGTGGTAAAATGCTAAACACATGCGGGGAGGAAACAAGGGCTATACCAAAACCTCAGGTGGATAGCCTCATTGCTGCGATGATGTGTACCCTCCAATTGTTGGACGAGCCATTGCATCGTCCATATTGGAAGGGGAAGGATAACAAGGGGAAATCCAAGCCCCGTTGAAAGAAACATGCGGTCGAGAAATCGGAGCCGCAAGGGAAAATCGGCGCCACTCAAAAACTTCAAATCAAACGAGTGTGGCGTAAGAAAGAAATTCAACTTTGCCGCAAAGACCCGGTCATGGAGTGATTCAAGACAACTGAAGGTTGAATGCGGTCCGACTCGTCGACTGCGGAAACAAAAATTCGAGCCCTCATCAGGTTGTAAGCCGGAAATTTATCTTGCATTCATATTTATTTCATGTATTTTACCACAGCATATTTATTTTCTACTAGACACTTACCCTTCATATAAAAATAAAAATCACAAAAAAAAAATTTGGTGGAGAAGTGGGGCCGGCCGACCCACTCCCTCCTTCAGAATGCCACCAAATTTGGTGGGTGGCTGCACCACTTGCATCCATTCAGTTCCCACTTCACCCACCAACCTAGGCATATAGGCATTAGGTAGGGTAATTTGTCCCACTTAATTTTGCATTTAACCTCATGATTTCACTAATCTTGCATTTAGAAACCACTATAAATAGGGGGGTTTGCAACAGGTTGAGATCACACCTCTGCGGTGATTGCATGATCTCACCTACAGCCCTCCTCTGCACTGCATATTTGCTTTCAACTGCACGCATACTGTCAACTAAAAAAATTGAGCAAAAATAATTTATGTGGACGCAAAGAACTGCTAATTGTGACGACTAATTTTGGACGACTAACCCGTAAAAAACTTTCGTATATCCTACGGGTATTTTGTTCGTCCTAACCTTTGCAGGAAAAATGTCGTCATGGTATGGCAAGTTTGGCCGCACCATCACTAAGGGAGCGAAGGGCGTGCACAAACGATTTAGCTCATCCAGCTCGGATCGGACTCATACTCCGACCGAGGTCGTGGACAGCCAGTATAGGGATACAATATCCGTGGATTCCCGATTTTCGGGGTACCATGGGACATATTCGGAAGCCCCAACAACCTCCGGGGCTGACCCAGCCCTGGGGATGCGGATTTTGGTGTCGGAGGAGCAAATTGAAGTCTATACCGACCGAGAGCGGCACGTCTTCGAAGCGTTGAGGCACCGGTCTTTTCAGCACACACGGACTTACGATCCGATGCTGCTGATCAAGACTGGCCTTCTGGACGAATTCAACGAGGCCTTCCAAGCCGTTGGATGGGAAAATTTTGCGCCCATCGTCGAAAAAGGTTCGCGCCTTCTAACCCTTGAATTTCTTAGTACTTTACGCATTCTAGATGGTAGGAGTAGATTCTATTTTAGGCTCTTTAATGAAGAATTTGATTGCTCTTTAGAGACCCTAACTAGTTATCTAGGCTTTTCCATCTTGTGTAGAGTTACTCCTAATAGGTTAGCTGGCTTTGATCGCGATGAATTCTGGGAATCTATTTCTGGCAAAAGTTATAGCAACACTAGCAAACCCCGCATGAACGATATTCACAACCCCACTCTTAGGTTTATGCATAGGTGGCTGGGTATGGTAGTTAACTCAAGGTCAGACATGCGCACTGTGCGCCTCAATGAGCTGCAATACCTGTTTGCAATGGTCAATAAAAGGCCCGTCAATCCGACCGCAAATATGGTAGTTCACTGGGTAGAGATGATTAGCCAAAAGGGGGATATTGACTGCACATCCCTAATCACCCGCATTGCGGAGGGTATGGGATTGTTAGATCATTGTGAATTGGCTTTTCTAGACACAGAATTCCAAACAATAGGAAAGGACCATTTCATCCAAGGCCACATTCTTCGGGTTGATGAGTCGGATGCTCATTTTATGAGATTTCCGAGCACCACCGCTGATATCCGTTTGCCTAATCCAAGGCTCGGAATCTACAGAGCCCGAACGCTGACCATCGATTTTAGAGCCCTGGAGCCCCATAGGCATAGTGTCTCGCCCATGACCGCGTCCGCAAGACGCCAGGCAGCCGAGAGCAACCTGAGCCTAGAGAGCCCCACCACGATCCGTGGACGGGGGCAGCTGCAGCCCCTCATCACTCTGAGTATAGCGTAGGTTGGGATTAATGGAACTTATCCGCCTATGCTCCACATGAGTATGGAGGTTGGGGCACGCACAATTTTGTGGCCGGTAGCTCACGGCAGCATGATGCCGGATGGACCCACTCACCTCATGAGCAAGGACCTGAGATAGGACGGGGAGGACCGTCGTCGGCCCGCTACCCTTCCTACTTCGAGCCCTTCGCACGAGACGTCCATGCACTGGGATAGAGAATGAATACTTTAGTTGATGATATGGGCCACGTACACCAAACGTTGGCCCATCACACTAGGTACCACGAAGACATCACCTGTGACCTTAGAGCCAATACCACTGCAACACAAGCCACAAACGATGCTCTTGCGGCATGGTTCCAGCACATTGGTTTTGACCCTCCGGCTCAATATGTGTGTCCTGCTCTCTGTCACTGCCTGTTGTGGCCACTCTGCCTACTTTCCTGCCATGCCTTGCTAATACTTTGCCAGACTAATTCCCAGTAATTCTTTCCTGATCTCACTATACCACAGACCATTTTTTAGCGACAGACGGTGTGTTGTTAAATATTTTCAAAGGTGGCAAACCGTGCATCAAGAAAACATACCGGCTGATGGTGCAGCCGATATAACATTTGTTTTCGACGCATGGTCGTCGTTATAAGTACAAAGCTATAAAGACAGTGGGTCTGTCGGTATAGATAATATTTAGGACGGTTTGTCTGTCGCTATATATATGGATGGAAAACACGCGCGAACCTAAATATTACTGGATTGGATTTTGTAATTTTGGGTACCCGATTTAGGCGGCAACAGGTAGGCGATTTCTACCCAGCCCAGTTCGGCCCAGGTGCCCAGCTATCTGCTTCTCTCTCTCTCTCATCTCTCTCTTTCCCCCATAGTCCCAACCCAGGCAACCCTAGTGCTGCACGCCGCCGTCTCCTCGCCCCTCGGTGCAGCGCCGCCGCCCCCTCCTCGGTCTCGCGCCGGCGACGACTCAGACCCCTGCCGCCGCCCCCTCGTCGGTCCCGCGCCACCGCCAAATCGGGCCCGCGCCGCACCGATGCGGAACTGCGCCGCCGCCACCGAATCGGGCCCACCGTGCAGAAGCGCTTCGACTTCCCCGAGTACGGCGTCGAGCTCTACGCCGAGAAGGTCGTCAACCGCGGCCTCTGCGCCATCACCCAGGCGGAGTCGCTCCGCTACAAGCTCCTCGGAGGCCTCGCCGTCCGCAGGTATAACCCCACAGCTACTACACTTCGGTGCTGCCACTTTACATCTTTAGCCGTATAGTTTGTATGTGTTGCTCTGGATGCGCTAGAGTTGATATGCGCTGCGGTTCATTCGTCCTACCATAAGATCTTATAAAACGACAAATCGATTCCTATGTCTGTTTGACGATGTAGATGTAGAATTTGTGAATTGACGAACTGGGACGCATCTGCTTATGATGCGATCTAAGTAGCAAATTGGGAATTGCTGCACCGGTGATTTTTTATGTCCTGCTTTCTGGCCGTGTTAGTGGGATGCTTACACTGGTGCACAAAGGAATTGCTGAAACAGCGGCAGCCAGACAACTGTTGAGATAGATCCACAGATGAATGGCTAGTCTATTGCTGTTTGTCTACTAATTCTACCTCACATTTTTGTGCTATTTTATTTTAATGTCCTTTTGATTTTGTGATTTATGCAGTATATATATCACAGGATGTTAAAGGACTGCAAATTAGTATTGTGTGCTTTCTTCCAGGTTTTAAATTTCTCAAGTGCAAAACCTGAAATTGCTATAGCATAAATTTGATATTAGCATCAAGTTTCAGGCCATTTGTCAAGTGCATAACATGAATACCATTGAATTTTTTTTCTCATGTAGCGCTGAACTGGAATGAGCTGAATAAGATCTGATTGATGCATCTGGAATGAAGGCATACACCAAATTGGAACGATTCAAGACCTGAAGGCATGGCATTAAGCTTTGCATTCTTTTTGCCAAGAGTGAAGTTGCAATTTCACTGTATTTATTTTAACTATTTTTTTCCATGATTTGCATATTTCACTGGATGTAGATAGTCACCCACTGAGGATTGCTGAGGAAGGAACAAGGTACACCGCATTTGGGAGATTGAGGTCCGACCCACATCGCTAGGAGCTGGTCAGTCCTTCCATTATTCCTCTCCTCAATCACTTAATTTTTTTGCATCTGTGATTTGATGTGCATGCTTGAAATTGTACACAATGAAAAGGATTTGCATTTCTTTGGTGATTCATAAGGCTTGAATAAAGTATGTTGCTTGTCTGTATGCTATCTTGAGAGTGAACTTCACTTGCAGAGTTGGGCCTTGATTAATACTGAAAGCACTCTTTTCTTATTGTCAGGGTTTTAATCTTTAATAGTCCAAAACCAAAAAATACAATATGGATGTAGATGCCTTACTTAATGAACATATCGGATGTGCACATATTGTGAGAGAAGACAATGTGAGGTGCCCTTGACAATATTCTCTATAGTGGTCTATGTTTGGCTCACTTAATTAAAGAATATGAAGTAGGAGTATGTTTACGTAATATGGTACGTTGATGTGTCTAGGTATTTGATGAGGTTAAAAGGCTTTGAGCGCACTAGATGTCATCAAGAGGGATCAATTGTAGTGGGTTATTTGTTCGATGAGAGCCTGACCTTCTGTTCACGGTATTTGCAAGGTGAGACTCGGTTTACTTGACGAGTTAGAAATGACGAAGGGTCATGTGTGGAAAGTGTTAGTTCAACTCCTTTCTTTCACCCAATTGGTCGAGAATTGGCTGGCAAGCGTAGTGTGACATTAGATGCTAAAACATGGACTCAAGCACATTAAATATTTATTTTGTATTATAATCTGGACTAAATGTGAGATCGAAAAGATTTCAATTCCTAGCTATTGTACTTTCCATATCAGTTGTTAGCTCATGTTATAAATTAAATATGTGGTAACATACTGTTAAAATGAATCCTTTATATATAGTGTATGTGTTTGTGATAACATGTTGCTTGATATATATGTATGTGTGGTCTATGCTTGCACTAAAATGATTTTTTTTGTAGGTACAATGGCAGTGCATGCTACATGGATTGGAAGCATGCAAGTTGATCCTTTTGCTTTAATAGGACCTAGGAACATGTACAGTGGGTGGTCTACAAAGACACTGTCAGTTATTGAGTTCATTTTGCTTGTAGTAATCATGAAACAAGTAGTGGAAAAACCGTAAACAATGTTGGTTCATATTTTGTAATATGATATGCATGGCTGAGACGAACTATATGCAGTACCAATGGCTCATGCTATGTGTCAAATGGCCAGTTCATATTTTGTACTATGACATGCATGGCAGAGATGAACTATATACATTTGTGGCACATGCTATGTATGAAATGGATATGGTTATGTGAAATGGACATGTATTATATATATTTGTGTTTTATTTTGTGTTCATAAATATTTTAAATGCATGTATTAACATTGGGCTTGACATAAGTTGTTATAAATGTGAAATGTGTAATCTGTGATTATAATTTAGATGTATTTTATGTAATTATAGCTGGTATATTTTTGAAAATCGTTTGTAATGATACCGTTAGACGGTCTGTCGCTAAAGAAGTCTTAGGAGACAGACGGTCTGTCGGGACAGATCCAACAGATGGTCTGTCGCTACATTTTGGTCTGTCGGTATAGATATTTTATTAGGGTCGGATGGTCTGTCTGGAAAGAAAAGTCTGTCGGGAAAGGTCTATCCCGGCAGGACTTGTAGTGACAGAATAAAGTCTGTCGGTAAAGCCTTTACCAATAGACTGTATGTCTCGAAATGTGGTCTTTAACGACAGACGGTGTGTCGCCACAAGTGGTCTGTGGTATAGTGTCTGCCTTGCCAAAAATCCTGCATTGTTTTTGCCCTGCATGTGAATAACTTGAGCTTTATTCTTATTTAATGGTATGCCCTTTAAAAAAAAAAGAAACATTCAAAAACTATAAAAAATTGCATAATCTAGAAAAATACCAAAAATATTTCCCTTTTGAATAAAATGTATAAATGTTGATTTTACCTAGAAAGGATATGATGAACATTGCTCTATTATTGTGATGTAAATGCTGAGTATACAATTTAGTACTCTCATTTAAGTTTGACAATTATTGGTATGAGTAGTCATCCTGCTTAATCTTGCTCATTGAAAATTGACATTATTGAACCAATTCTAAGTTGTTGAGAGATATCATATAACGGAGATATGAACCTAGTTACTTATGCTCCTACTAAGGCATAGTCTTGGAATTTATTTTAAAACGAGAAAATTATTTTAAAGTTCCACATTAGACTTCTTCATCCTACTAGAGCCAAAAATGCTAAATAAATTCAAAGCCTTCATTTAGCCACTGTGGTTGTGTTGAGTTTTGTCAAAAGTAAATCCATAGGAATTAGTGCTCTTCAAAGCTGGTCATTTCCTTTGCGTACCCTTTGATTGCTAGCCTTTGTATCTGGTAATGCTAAATTCCACATTGGGATATAAGCATTCATCTCGCCAGATATTCCTCCCTACAAAATAAGCCAAGTTCTTTTTCGTAAGTCCACAATATATCTACCTATTCGGTCTATAATGCTAAATTCCACATTGGGATATAAGCATTCATCTCGCCAGATATTCCTCCCTACAAAATAAGCCAAGTTCTTTTTCGTGAGTCCACAATATATCTACCTATTCGGTCTATCAAAAAGATTTCCAAAATAATAAAAGATTCATTCCTCGTAATTATAGAAAAGTGAGGCATTCGAACAAAAAGAAAAGAGGAAGAGAGAACCATCATCTCCTTCTATCTTCATTCAAAAAAAAAAAAAGAAGCCTCTCAAAAGTCTAGAGTGCGGAATGATATCAAATAAAAAGAAGTCAGATAGACCTTTCCATAAACACAAGATCCGATGGAGCGGACTCTTTAGTACCCTTCATCACTTGTACTTGTGTTTCTTCATTCCTTTGGCGTGAGTTCATTCTCTCCCTCATCCCTGGACGTTATTATTCCAATGACCAGAATGCGAGGTAGTACCAAATTCTCTAGGATCTATTTTTGACTTTACAAAACTATATAGCCTAAGTAGGTCACATTTTCATACCTATGAGCTCCACATAAACCTTAGAATAGGAGGAAAGAAGGCCATCAATAAAAGGCCTGGGTGAGGATTAAATACCACCGAGAGATCTGAGAGTGATAATGAGGAACAAACATTTTGAAAAGAAAATCTCTGAGACAGCTTAAAAAGGGCTGAGATGATAAAGTTCTATCAAAGTTATTCCATCATTCAACCGCTCAAAGAAGAGGGGAAATTTTGAAAACCTCATGAGTTTGTTAAAAGTTGGGGTACACTTATGCAAGTTTTTGTCAATAAACAATGTGGTACAACTTTGTATGCTTAGTATTTATTGAATAATGATATTGAGGCAATCCTAATCCACCGGGTTCTCAGTTGAGCTCTTTGCTCGAGGACGAGCAAAAGTTCAAGTTGGGGGGTGTGTTGACATCAAATAAACAACAATTTTATACGTCAACATATTCCGAAATTCCGGCTTTTCGAGAAAAATCAAGGTTTGTACTAACATTTTATTATTCTAATAAAGTTCCACAAGTTTTTGTGAGTTTTGGATCTACAGGTACAAAGCAGGACAAACCAGGTCCAGACCGGGCAACAGGCCAGGCCGGCCGACCCACCTAGGTCGGCCGACCCGGCCACGTCACCAATCCAGCCCTGTCTTCTTCCCAGTGGCATAAAAACACAAAATGAAGCCATCTAGACCGTCCACTACCGTCGGTTTGATCGAATGGACACGGTTGCTTCACAAATGAGCATAGGATTCCCTTGGATTCCTTTCTTGCGCAAGTCCATTTGGTGCACCGGCTTAAGGGGATGATCTACACCATCAAGAGAGCATCCCATGCAAAATACACGACCGGGAGCCGAAGGAGGTGGGTCGGCAGACCTACCTAGGCCGGCCGACCCAGTGTTGAGCCCCCTCGGGTTCCCCTTCGGAGGAGGGCTGGATGACACGTGTCCCTACACATGGAGCACCCCGGTTGGCTGCGCAACACTATAAATAGACCCCCTCTCCTCACTTGTAACACAACACAACACTTTCACCTCTTCATTCCACTTTGTAGAGTAGCTCTTAGTTAGTAGAAGTTGAGAGTTAGAGTCAAGTCGAGCTACGCTCGGAGTTCCGGAAGTGTCTTCGGGAATTTGGGTAATTGCTCTTGTACCCTTTCCTAATTGTTTCAATTAGTGAGACTACTTCATTCATTGCTATAGTGTTGAACTTTATTTGAGCTGAGTATATCTGCATAAATGAGTTGTGTAGATTTGCTTTTCCGGTAGCTTATATTCGTCTGGAATCAGTTTAGGTTCTCACTCATATACTGTTAGAGCTAGGCATTGAATCTAGATCAACTTCTTTTAGTACTGAGGAAGATTGATTAGGATTAGTCACAGACGTGGTGTCTTAGACTAGGACTAACTCGGTTTACACCCGGGCCCACGTATATGTGGTAGGTGGTAGGTGGTGACAGCCCTATCCATCCGTAGATACTTAGTATCTCGTGCGTAACCCACAGTGTCCGACTTTGGACCAGTAGAGCCAAATCGGAACGATCATAACCATTCGGGATTCCAATTCAGGATAGCGAGTGGTAGTGAGTATCCGAGCTCCGACGACGAATATCAAGTGGACCACTAGTTGATTATCCTAAGCTCGCTCAATTAAACTGAATCACATTACTTTGTGAACTTATTAAAACTTGTCTCGTTGTCCTCCCAACTGTTTATCTAGCTAGTGTAGCTTTCTCTTTGTGTGCACATTCATTGTGTGTGTGTGTCCCGGACTTTTCATTTATCCTGACCCCGTTACCTAGACTGGCTAGTATTTTAAATAATTAAGATATAGAGTATTATCTCTTTAAAATCCTCGTTCCCTGTGGATTTAATAACTCTAGGAATACTCCTGGTGAAAACTATAAGCGATATCCGTCCGCTTGCGGATTAATTTCTTTGAGCGTAAGAATCACCAACAGTGGTATATGTTCTTATCCACCTGACTTTGTCCATCCCCTGTCGGGTGGTCTCATAGGCCCGCTGTGTGGGTACACGGGGTCCATGTTATCCATAGAGAGGACGATATTTGATAAGCTTTGTGGCTACAAATTTCCAGAGCTCCGGTTGTCATCTCCTGTGTTTCAAGTGTAAATGGGTTCCTTAGAGACTGCCTAGCTCCTCCTCGAAAAGAAATAAGATCAGAGACTTGCTCGAGGATAAATCGAAGAGCAACGCCAAAAGGGGAGAGGAGAGAGATGCTGCTGTCTACACGTGGGATCAGACCTGAGGGAAATGGGGGAGAAAAGGATCGGTGTGGGAGGGACTTTTAACACCAATTGATGGCATTGTTTGGATTTGATGGCAATTGATGAGGATTAGGGAAAGGACAGGAAGGGAAACAGTCAAGGACGATCGGTTTGCTTGGCTTGAACTGCGCAGCAGGCATATCCATCGTTGTGCTGGCTTGGGCCTTGTCGCCTGCCCACTTGGGCCTGGTCAGCCGGCCCAACAGGAAAGGAAGAAGAGTGACAGCCCAAGAAAAATCAGACGAATGATTTGGGAGAAATAATAGAAAGATAGGGAGATTAGGCCCTAAGTAAATATGATTTTTAACAAAAATATTATTATCGACTTCATGAACAAATTTTTTTTAAAAAATATTTTCTATTTAAAATATTTGAAACACTTTTGATTTTGAAATAATAAATTCAACATATGTAACCTAGGGTTACCCAGTTTCAGTGTAATAATTATCAAAATAAATCATTTAATTCTGATTTTTAAGAAATCACCCAAATTTTAAATTTTATTTCACATATACAAAAGCCTATGTTCACAAATAAAAATTAATTCATCTTTTATTTTTAAAGTAACATACTCAATTTTTATGTTTTAAATTTTTTATGCACCAATTTTATTTAATTCAAATGCCACGCATGGTTTTTATTTTTCATGAAAACAAGGATGTTATAAAAATGGAAACTGAGGGGGGGAATGATTAGCTCCTTCTTAGTGTTGTGCTTCGGTGCAATTGTTGTCTAAATGGCCAGTCTTGGGTGTAGTCTCTCCAACTTTCTCGTGAACAATTCATCTTGGCGTTGAACATGTTTTCACGATCCCCTGCGTCCTCACAGGGAATCCGGCACCATGATCTGATATTAGGCCCATAGTAGTAACTCATGATGGACAATTGAACGAGTATCATCGCTGGCATTCCGTAATTATTCAAAATAACGGAGTATTATAAGGTTGCATCATAAGCTATTACAATAAAACAGGTATTACCAAATGTTAAGAACGAATAACAAGAGCATCAGAACAGCAACAGCCTTCAGTGATGATATCCAAGCAATTAACCGGGGCATTCGCAGCTAGTCCTGCACACCTAAGTTCGGACCCTCCTGGTCCCGATCAGACCTGCAACCTGAATAATAAAATTATCCACGATATATATAATATGTACGCGGCTACCTAGCAAGCAATCCTTAACAAATGAATGCAATGGCAAAGGTCAGGGAATGGCTATTTTACACAAGACCTATTTACTAATCAAGTTTTAGCAAAAGTGATGTTTTTGTTGAATGCGTGAATCTATAATATTATCACGAACATCAAGGAAAGGTGCATCATCATACCAGGCCAATCCTAGCCTAATCTAGTCAAGTGTATTATTGAAAAAGGTGAATCTACAAGCGCAAACCTTCCGACCCGTCCATATCCGTGGACATGGCTATCATGATAGTTTTAACTCTGCAGAGTGTGTACAAATTTCCCCACAAGCCCCGTCTCATTGACTAAGAGAAACGGTACAAGACTTTTCCAGCATATTATGCCCACTACTTCGCCTGCCCTCTCTTTTGGTTTCCCCGTCCCCTCCGGTGCCCGCCGCGGTAGAGCGCCTACTACTTCTGGAGACCACCCGGGGGCGTTCCCCAATTAAGCCATTCGGTCTCAAGAACAAGCCTACCCCTCAGGTAAAGTAGCAAGCCTTACCCTAGAGCAAAAGTATCGAACCATAACCGGCCA
This sequence comes from Raddia guianensis, assembly GCA_036346415.1. NCBI lineage: Eukaryota > Viridiplantae > Streptophyta > Magnoliopsida > Poales > Poaceae > Raddia > Raddia guianensis. Next base: position 6,793,128 of record CM070537.1, read on the forward strand.
GCCTACGAGCAAATGGTTAGTAGGTTTCGTAGTGTACTAAGCCAGGGCCAAAGGCACAATTGGCTGTACGGTATGGTTGGTCTAGTAGTACACAAGCTTGGGTCCTTATTAGAGGAGACCGTCTCATCCCCACCACAATCTCGGAAACATCTCTGTCGGGTCTCCCCTAAAACATCTACACTAGTTTTAGTTGTTTAGGTTTAACCAAAAATACCATCACGAAGCATACGCCTTAGAAGGCACATTTGTAGTGAATCCCCAAACGCAGTTTTACACATCTAGTCAAGGATAGGCTAGGAAAATAACAACATTTTCATAAAAGAGGCTAAGACACATTAATAGAAGACTAATGCGTATAGGAACTCACACCCTGGTCTAGATGTATGCAACAGTTCATAAAGAATAAACAATAGTTCAGATTATACAATTAGGGCGCAAACATGTAACTATGCATGCCTAGTAATGGTCGGCCTTGCAAGGAATCGTCGACGTCCTCAGCTCAGTTCTTTACTAGTGACATCTCGACCCAATATCCAAGTCTTGATGATCCTCCGCGAATCCGTTAGGGCATACAGCTTCGGGGTCTCCGACGACGGTGTCCGACCTGACTCTTCATCTTGACGATCTTCCGAAAATCTATTGGCACTCGCGACTTCGGTAAACACACCGTTACGGACCACACATAAAACTAGATGCAAACATATAAGAAATAGTAAATGTATTTTAAGAAAATATTAAACGAGTTACGGGCGAAAATGCCCTCTGTAAACAAAACGCGCTTCGGATCTTCTCAAATCTTGATCAAAAATCATTTTACCATCAACAGCGTCTTTTGGTGCCCGCCTCGCGAAGTCAGCGACTCCGACAAGCAAAACGAGGCGCTCGAGAAAAGGTGGCTGCACATAAAATTTAGAAAAATACGAAATAATTACTGTGGGTAGAAAAACAATAGAAGGCTAGGAAAATTTATTGGGAGTGCATCGGACCTTCGATGTACAACAACAAATTAGAGAAGGAGCATTGTTCTCGGTGAAATTTCCAACCGTAGCATCAAATGGGGCAAAATCCCCAATTCCCCTGTCTCCTCTTCCTCAGCCAAGCTTTAGAGAGAAAAAAGGTAAAGGGAGAGAGAAAGAAGAGGCGGCGGCCATGGGGAAGAGGGAGTGAGGGCAGAGCAGGGCGGCGCTCCCCCTGGGGCAGGGCGGCGGCGGTCTAAAGGAGTAGGCCGGTACCGGCGGCGCCATTGGTAGGGGCGGCGGCGCTGCAAAGCATGGCGGCCCATGTGGGTGCAACTCTGGCAGGGCCTGCAGGCGGCGGTGCGGCGACTCCGAGGAAGGGGCAAAGACGGCGGCGGCGGCTCTGCTCCGACCTAGGGGCGGCACGACTATAACACCGGCGACGGCGCGCTGTCCTGTGCAAGGGCGGCGGCTCGACCTGGGGAGCGGCTGTCATTTCCGATTAAGCATGCATACTATTGTTGTGTTCATTTGGTTTTTCTACGGTTCTTTAAAGCTATTCATTGATATGCATTTATCCATCGGGCTGTACAGTGGGAACATAGGACCTTAAACTAAAACCATTAGAATACTAGTTACCCAAGCCACCGGAATGGTGAGGTAGATATTGACCGGGCTTTGGCGGGCAACTATATATAGCCCGCTGGGCACGTTCCTTAGCTGGCCGAGCTGGAAAGCACCCCACTGAGCTAGCCCGAGTGATCCTTTGCTCGCGCCTAGTCTCCCCGACCAGACTTGGTCGTTGACCAGGACCCGTAGCTATTGGCCGGCAGGCAAGGGAGCACGTTGACCGAGCTTCACCGAGCTCAGGGGAAGATTAACCCGGCCCGAAGAGCCCGAACTTAATTAGGAAGACCATCTCTCCCTATTAGTGGCAGCCCGAGTTAAGTAAATCCCTATTATTCCTTTATTCTCTTTGTCCCGGACAAAGACCCGATGACTACCTTCTCATTGGACGAAATGGGCGGTGCTCCAGACAGTGCGACACGTGGCCCAGAGCGACTGCGCGTGGCGACCAGATGGCGAACGACAGCCGCGAGAAGAGCCAAATGGCGAGGGAGTTTGTCCATCTGTAGCACCCCACTTTTCTCACCCATTTTCTTACCCAAAGCCTCTCATTTCTAGGTGGGACCTGCCCCCACTTGTCACGCGCACATGGTAGCTCTATTTAAGGCCCCAACCAGCCCTTTTCACCTCTCCACGCCCTCATTTCTGCCTCCTTTTCCTGCTGCTCGAGCTGGGCAAGAACAGCAGCAGTTCTTCCCATTCTCCTCCCTCAAATTCACCCAAATACTTGGTGAGAGCTTGCACATGTTAAGATCCAAGCTCTCCACAACCTGAGCTCCCTACACCTTCGAAGGCATTCGCATGCACGTAGGATTTGGTGAGTTCTCTCTCGTTTTCGCTACCCCGCATGTTCTGAACTTGCAGTAGCAATAACTCATCTAGTTCTTCTTCTTGCTGCCATTTCTTGTGTTCCCAAGCCTAGGGGAGTGCATGGGAAGCTTCTCCACCATCTAGAGGAGTAGAGAAGCAGTAGGAGACGCACCAAGAAGGAAGGAGAAGGCAGTAGCAAGAACCGAGCTTGTACAGCAGCAAGCAACGGAGGAGAAGACCACGACCGAGCTACTTACTCTTCGATCTCTTCATCCTTGGGACGTCCAATCCTAAGCAAGGCACCCCTTGCTTGGTAAGAACCTTAGAAAATCTCTTCTCCATTCCTCGCATCATCTAGTCCCCGTTCATAAGTTCATCTTTGAGCTAAACCGAGCCTAAGTACAGCAGTCTCAAACCTATTTAGGTTTAGTCCGTATCTAGAAACAGCCACTCAGTAAATAATTTCTATAAAATCAACCGTAGCCCGTATCGAGAAGTGTTCTACATGAAAGCTGTTCGCCAGGAGATTCTCTACAACTTTCATGATGACCCTGGGCTTAGCCGGGCTTGTCCTATGCTTAAAAAATAGCCCGCACTGAGAGACGTACCTGCTGAGTGACCTGCCCGAGCTAAACCTATTAGAGCCCGACCAAGATCTTGCCTTAGCGAGCTAAGATAAGCCACATCCGACCTATGGTAACCCTTATTTGACAAAGGACAACCTCCCATGGCAAGTATGCTCAGTTCCGAGCTACCTTGAGCATTCTTGAGCTTCCTATTCCTAGCCCGAGCTACCCATAGCACCATGACTTCAAATAGTCATATCTCACTCATCCGAGCTCGGATTTGAGTGATTCTTTTTGCAAAACCTGCATTAGCTCATGAACTTTCTAAATATTGTGATGTTACATTGTTTCTCTGTGTTGGCATTTTGTTTGGATTTTATTTGATGCGCTTGCTACCGAAACGATAGGAGACGACGTTCTGGAGGAGCCCGGAATTGAGCAAGCTCTCCCTCTCGACGACCAGCACCAAGGCACTTATTACTCCCCTCATTTGACTCAATCATGTTGAGCTCTATTTACTTGCATTACTTTGAATATGTTCTATCAATGTTGCATGCTAGTTTCTATATGATATTTGATGGGTAGAAGTAGTTATGTCCTACTAGTGGTCAGCTTATTAATAGGTTGATACATCCATTCCTTGATAGCCTAAGTGGGTACTATTTATCTCTGGTTGCGTCACGAATGCTTAAACTTGCTTAGAGTCCACGTGCTTGAGAGCAATAATAGATTATGATATTTTGATGACGATTGGATATGAGGATTTGGAGTTGTGCCGGAACGGGTGATAGGAGATGAAGGGAGGAGAGATCCCGGCCATATAGCCCCGTTCGGGCGATTAAGGACCGAACATGGTGCCATCATTTCGAGCTACTATACGTATGACCACATGTGTATTATGGGGACACTTATCCAACTTTATGTGCGTGCTTGCATCATTGGTGATCATTAGGGCTATTGTTGCTTATTCGCTTGTGTTTTCTGGGTGGGGACCACCAAGGGGCCGCTTCTTAGCCATGGGTAGCTTCCGTGGTGGCTCAGGGATAGCTGGATAGAAGGTCCTGAGTAACGTCCACAGCAACGGTTAACTCCATTGAACCACAACATGGCACGTGGAACATTGGGCTACAGTTACCGGGCGATCCAATGATCTGGCATGTACATCTAGGAGGCTTCGGCATGTCTTGCTGTGTCGTGTGGGTAAAGTTGTACACCTCTGCAGAGTTGTGAACTGTTCGAACAGCCGCATCCTTTGTTTAGGGATGAAAGCTCGTTAAATCTAGACACTTTGGTTAGCATTTGGGTTCGGGAATGGTTATGGTTTGGTTGGGCTATGTTGCCGAGCAATGGGTTGCTCGTGATGATCGGTCGGATAGAGACCGGGGACGGATAGAGTCCCGATTGATGTTATGGTCAGATAGAGACCTTGGGCGGACAGAGCCCCGTGGATTGATCTTGATAAAATTGACTATGTTACACTAGATGATGTTACTGTCGGTTCACAAGTCTTTACATGTTTTCTTCAAATGCCATTTACAATCTACTTATGTTTACGTCTTTAAAATGCTCTTTATGCTAAAACTGCATTGCTAGCCTTCCATTTAATATTTATTATGCATAAACAAGGCTATAAGTACCTTATAGTGTTGAGTACCATCTGTACTCAACCGATGTGCTGATAATTGTTGCAGGTGATAGTGACCCTACGCTTGAGTACTATTGTCAAGCGGGGAATGACGACGCTAGCGGGCACGGTGCCGAGTTCTAACTTCTAGTCGGTTGCCCTTGGGTTGGGAGGCATACCACGCTGGCCTTTTGTTCTTTTAGACAATGATCTTCCGCTACTTTTGTGAAACATTTGTCTATTCCGCTGCGAACCACTCGGAACTATGTTAAAATTAATTGTATGGGCAGCAGTCCATACCTTTTGTAATATTAAGTTGTGACCATTTGCTTATGTGCTGTGTTATCAATCCAAATGAGGATATGTACGTAACGGTAGCTGATCTTGGGAGCCGTTACTGAAGCACATATCCAGTACCTGAGTTCGCGCTCGTTTTAATAGATATTGCTTGTGTTATGCAGTCAGATTGGGTGTTAACGTACGCCGCTCACCTCATGTCGGCCTATATGTTTGTATCCAATCAGCGCATATCGAAGTCAAGCTATATGTCTAATAAGCCAAGTGAAAACTAGGGGATACTCCACGTAGGTGGACGGCTGCTCGGGCCAAGGGCGAGGCGGCGTGGCTCGGCCTAGTGGCGGCCACAAGATGGGGGGCGGTGGCTAGGGTGTTACGGCGGCTAGGGTTTTGGCTGGGTTTTTATATGGGGCCGAGGTTATGAGGTGAACATGGAATTGGGCTTAGGGCCCAGATTGATTGGGTTTTAGCGCTAGAGTTCGATTGGGCTTAATCGGCAAAATCCGATTGATTTGGGGTGGATTTGGTGTCGTACTAGCTTTTCTTAGGATGGAGGTTGGCTGCAAGAGGTGGGGTGATGTGGCAAGGGATTGATGATGGCAGTGGTGCCCGATTTAGATCGGAGGTGGTGTTTTGAAGGATGTTAACCGAGATGTGGGCGGACGTTCGATCGGCAAGGTTTACGACGGAAGTCAAACGGAGTTTGGCTTCCGGTTGGGAGACTAAAGAGATCTGGCTGGTTTAGGGTTTTGGTCGAGAGTCAGGTCGGGGATTCGATTGAGAGAGAGTTAGGGTTTCTAGGTTCGTCGGCCGAGAGGATGGACATTCAACCGACGAGGATTGTGATGGAGGTCCACCAAAACTAGGGGTTTCGGGTGAGAGAGAGAGAGAACGGTTGAGTTGACCTGGAGTTTAGGGTTTCTGTCGAGCAAGGATCAAGCAAGGGGGTTAGGGTTCCGATCAGAATAACTTTCAAAGGAGGTCGTGTCGAGTTAGGGTTTTGGAGTACGTCGGCCGAGACGATGGCCAGTTCGACCAGATGGATTAGGGTTTCAGGTTGTTGGACAATGGTCGGCCAAGCTACTAGGAAGGACCGACTCATTCGGGTTTAGGCGAGGAGTAGAGATGAATATGGCTCGGACAATGCTAGGGTTTTGATCGGAACACAAACATGGACTCGACAGAGGGAGTTCAGGGTTCCAGCCAAGGAAGGGGACGTACGGTCGGCTTAGCCAGGGTTTTTTTTTTGCGTTTTGGTCAATGGTCGAGCCGAGGTTTCAATGTACTCGACTGAGAGGGGGAAAGGAATTAACCAGCAAAGATTAAGATTTTGGAGCATCGAGAAATAAAGGTTGGTTCGACCAGGGAATTAGGGTTCTGGTCAAGCTAGTTTTTAGTCGACACTCGAGAGAGAGAAGGTTAGGGTTTCCGACCGAGGAACGAGTAAAAGCGAGGAGAGAGCTTTTTGTATGTAAATTTGGAATTTTGTAAATTGTAAATTATAATGAAATTAATTAATAGCATAAATTCTTATATGATAATAATTGTTTGACAATTTAGGGATTTCATATAGAAAAATAATTTAAATTATTTAACCTAGTTTTTTTAAAAAATAAGACTTGGGACATTCTAATATTTATTAGGATGTCACACATGTCCACACCTTCAACTTGGTTGACTCCTCGCGTATGTGATTGGAGTCATTCATAGCTCCACCCATGGTTCTAGACCATCTTCTCGATGACCGTAAATGCAACACTTACGCTCAAAGAGAAGAAAGCTCCGCCAGAGGCAGCGTCGAGGTGCTCATGGGTTGTTCGGTTGAGCCCACGATAGAAACTTGGAATAATAAATCCATGTTGCATCCCATGATGAGGGCATGCTAAGATGTAATACTGGAGATCTTGTTTCTTAGGGTATTGGTCTGTGTGCTGCTGCCTGGAAGTATGAGATCTTGTTTCTTAGGGTATTGGTCTTGCCCAGAGGGAAATACTTTCCTAGGAAAGCATTCAGACACTTCTCTTAAGTTGAAACAGCCTCTTTGTTAGCATAGAACCAATGCTTCGGCTTCCCCGCAAGTGAGAATGGGAATAGGCAAAGATAAACGGTGTGAATGGACACATCCTTGATGGTGAAGGTGTTATCTCTCCACAAAATACTGGAGATGAAAATCGTCCTCTTCAGAGGGCGTGTGACAAAACGTGCTTCCTTGAACCATGTTGAACAGTGCGCTTCAGCTCAATGCTTCCGCTTCCCACATTGGTAGTTGGTCCTGTAGGAACATTGGAGCAGGAGGGAGCAGAGAACTTAAGGATTGTCTTTGCAATTTTGGGCTGTGAATATGATGTGTATATGATCGGAACCCCAAAGGATCTAGGAGATGGTAATATAATCCTTGGTCGTACTCTCCTTACAAGAGCATCTAGGTTTGGAAATTAGCCGGAAGGTCGAACACGACCATCCACTATTTTGCATGTTCCAAAATCAAAACAAAGAAGGGTAAGCCCACTAGAAATTAGCGGTAGATTAAATTTGTATGAAAAATTAGTTTATTCACGATATCCTAATGCGCTAGCTTCCCAACAACGACGCCCTATAACACAAATGACAAATATTTAAAAAATTACAAAAATTTATGGGTATATACTTCCAAATGTTCAGAATTAAAAGTGACATGATCTTCATTAGGACCAATCTTTGACTTAGCAACATAGGTGAGCCTCTTTATCCTACCTAAAGCTCCACATAAGCTTATAGATGTAGGGAATTGATGGCTTCAAAAGCCCAGTGAGGATTTATGAAAACCACTATAGCGATCAAAGAGCACCCAGCGAGAAACTTTGGTTTTTCCTGCAAATATTTTTAAAATATTCGGAGAATAGAACCTAAACAAAGGATAAGCCCGTAAAATTCTATCAAGATTGTTCCATCTCCCAACAGCTAAAGATAAGGTATGAAAAGCCCCAAAAGCAAGAGATAAAGGGTGGGTAACACTTGTGTCAGTTTACATTAAATAAGGGAGAAGTATGTGTAGGATAAAAATGTCGATGAAACTCTAGATCCATCGAGTCTTAGTTTTTTTTTTCAAAAAGAGCAAAACTCTAAGCTTTGGGGTGTGTTGGCGGTCTCTAAACCCTAATTCTCTAAAGACCCGAGTTAGACGGCTAGAGGGGGTGAATTGACGCCATAAATTTTCGACGCTACCTTTTTCCCAAAAAACCAGAACAACTTGACTACTATGTGTACCCTTGACTTGTGTGAATGAGAACAATGGAATAAGTGGGAATTTTGGAATCACAATCCTGTTTGTCAAGTGTCCAAACAAATAGGATTCAATTCAAACCTTGCTTGTCGAAAACAGATTAAGCCAAATTACCAAAGTTACTTTTTGAAAAGGAAAAGGTAGATTGAAAAAACTTGTCTCGCAAGAAGATGGTGGTTCCTACTCTTGAGAGGCTCCATAATTTTTCAAACTTTTTCTCAACCCAAGTAGCTAAGTGATGATATTGTCCTCTAGGTTTCAGCATTAAACTCCACTTAGAGAAAATACTAAAAATCGTGAACTAAAAATTGTCAGGAACATCTAACTGCAAGTTTGGAGCGCGGTATTCACCTCATAGCTTCCAACCGGGGAAACCAGTGGACCTCTCATTTTTACCATAGATGGATATATGAGTCACACATCATTTCAATTGGAATCATCCCAAAATGATTTTTCTAAATGTTTCTAAAAATCTTTTACTAACTGTTCGTGGAGAAAAGTTTCTAGACAGATTGCAATAAGTCAAGAACTTAATCTCGTTTCTCTCATATACTTGCAAAGAGTGTGTGAAATCATGTTAGCAACCTCAAGGCATCATAGATCATCAAGAACCAACAAGATAACACCCAAGTTCATCTCCAAAATGAGCTCCAAAAATAAAAAAGGAAAATAAGGAGAACTAGGAGCAAATCAACACAAAATACTCATGAAGAAGAATGATTTCATTGCATAAAAGTTGGGGGATTACAAAGCACACTCCTGGTGGCAACAAGCACTACTAGGATGCCACCCTTGCACACCCAACTCACCCTCTCTATTTCTGAAATTTTCAGCTCTTGGCGTCAGGAGGATGTGCTCCCCTTCCCCTCTATTTATAGCCTTAGGGGTGACACTACACAAACTCTAGGGGTTGCCTCTACCCTTGATATGAGGATCAAAGGTGTACAATGCACACCCATCTAACACACTCTCGACAAGGAATATTCATGCCATATTCCTCAGGAAGCATCATCGCACCTTCCTCGCAGCATCCTGGTCACCAGCCCATGCCTGGGCCCACCAGCCAGTCCTTCTTTGCTGCCAAGTAACCGATGCCCTGCCTCCAGATGTATCGGATCCTTGCCACAGCGACGCTTGTCGTCCATGCCATCTCTTGTGAATGCCAGGTATTGAATCAGGTCGCTTGCCTCCCCCGTACGCTCGAACCTCCTTTCGCTTCCGCGGAACAGAGTCAGCCACAACCATGTACCCACCGACACCTGCATCACAGAGATGAGTCCAAACCAAACACTTACCTTCTCCTGCAAGGTTTACTTCACAAGCATTATCATCATCGATAATTAAATGCGTCAAGATTATCGGAAAACAATTAGTTTCAAGAACTGCCCTGACACGAGTCCATCGGAGACGGTCCGGTGACCACCGGACATTGTTTCAAATTTCGTGCCCGTTTCGACAAATGCTCTACCAAAGCACTTTAAAATCCCAACAAAGTAATACACCATCACATATATTTATCACAAGACCGGGGTATCGTCCACATGGATCTAAACATTCTCCCGCCAACTATTTGGTAAAAATGGGATTATACTATATTATGTGTACCATTTTACACCAACTAATAAAGTTCCATGAGTTTTAATGAATATTTGAGTGCAGTGACCTAATGGAGAAAAAATCAAGAAAATGTGGGACAGGCCGGCCTAGTGGACAAGGTAGTGCGGTCGGCCGACCACACCTCCTAGGCCGGCCAGTCCCACCTTGTCAGGAATGAGCCACCTCCTTTCACCTGCATGCAAACAAGTACATGTGGAGCTAAATGAGCATTGGATTAATGTCAGTTGCAATAAAGGAAAAGATGGAAAAATCTTTACGCACAAGAATGATCATCCAATATTTGCAACCAATGTATGGAGAGCATCGTAGCCATCCAAGGAACCAAGACGGTGCATCGGAGCGTTAGCGGCCACCCCTAGGCTGGTCGGCCCCATGCAGGCTGGCCAACCTCCCCTCTGCATGCAACCACCTCGGGACAATGTGCAACCGACTCTACCTCCCCTGCATGCAACCTCCTCAGGATAATGTGCAACCGACTCCAGGAGTTGATCTGAACCATGCATCCAACGAGGCCGGTCAGCCACCCTAGACCGTGCGACCAACCCTAGCATGCAACCGACCTCCCTTTCGGCCACCACTGAATTAACCTTTAGTCCCTGTTGAGACCCATGTAGAGGGTACCCCGTTTTGATGATGAATATATGTGACAAGATTGAACTTGAAGTGTTTTGAAGAATGTTAGATGGTGCGTTTATGGAAATTGCCATGGAATTGGAGCCGGACCATTGTTGTGAGCTTGGGCTAGGTAATAGTTTTGATCAGACGTGGTATTTCTCTAAGGAAAATGTGGAGAATATTCCCTCTCAGGAGTGTGTCTTGTAGTGTGTGAGTTGTACACCACTTATTCTCAAATGAAGGGTGGAGATGGGCTATAGGGATTAGGACATCTCACCCTTGGGCTATAAATAGAGGGGGAGGAGAGCACCTCCTCATCATCATCTTAGAGCTGAAAATTTTAGAAACAGAGAGGGTGAGTTGGGTGTGTTTTGGGTGGAACTTAGAGTGCTTGTGACCATATGGAGTGCGGTTTGTAATCCCCCAATTTTTTTGCAATTAAATATTTCTTCTTTATGAGTATCTTGCATTGATTTGCTCCTAGTTTTTCTTATTTTCGTTTTCCTTTTTAGAGCTCTTGTTTTGAGAAGAACTTGGATGATTCTTGCGGGTTATTGGTGTTCTATGATGTCTTGAGGTTGCTAATATAATTTGATACACACTTTGCATCCATATGAGAGGCAAGACATCAAGTTCTTGATTTGTTGCTAATTTGTCCAGAAACTTTCACCCACGCAGCAGTCAATAAAAGATTTTTAGAAAAATCTATAACAATCATTTTGGTATGATCTCAGTTTGAAAAGATGTGCGACTCATATACCCATCTGTGGCAAAAATTTGAAGTCTACTAGTTTCTCCATTTGGAAGCTACGAGGTGAAATCCGAGCCCCAAACATTCTGCTCGAAGTTTTTGACAGATCATGGTGTTTGATTTTTAATATTTTTTGTGCAAGGTGTCTTGAGGAGATTTTTGGTGGAGTGCTTCACGACTCATGGGTTCATAGGAATAAAACTTCCCGCAATTTGTGGAGCAACAGAAGGCCACCATCTCTCTGCTCCAAGTGAGAACAAATTCTAAAGAATCTGCTTTTGCTTTTTCTGAAAGTGGCTTTGATTATTTGGCTTGGTCTTCTTTCCTAAAGCAAGATTTGATTTGATTTCTCTCTTTTGGACACTTGACATCCAGGATTGTGAATGAAAAAATTCCCACATATTAGATGACTCTTAATCAAGTTGTTCGGGGTTTGGTGAAAACGGTAGCACAGAAAATGTGTGGCGTCTATTCACCCCCCTCTAGCCGCCTAGCTCAGGTCTTCAAATATTATCAAAGCATTTGGTTTGGTACTTCTTTACAAATCTTGTTCGATTTTTCTAGCTAATCCATATTTCTATTTGAGCTATGGCAGACAAGTATTCCACAAAACCCCCCGTGTTCTCCAGAGCCTATTTTTCCTATTGGAAGGCTAGGATGGATGAAAGAGGATGCGGTGCTACCCTAGCCGGAAAACAAAATTTTCTACCGTGACCACCTAGTAAACAAGCGAGTCATGGATCACAGATCGTTATCCTTGGAGCACGTTAGCAGCAGAAGTAGAGTGGGTGAAGCCTCCCCATGTGCTCCAAAGCACTGTACGTAGTCGAACTCGACGCGGAACAATTCCTCATTGTCGCGGATGTAGCCGATCCTCTTATAGGATCCTTTTGCCACACGACATCAATCAAGCTCAAGGCAAGAAGCGTGCCACCCTTGTGATGGCTCGACCCAGTCACTCATCAATGTAATGGATAAAATTGTGATTAACTCTTTAATCACTTTGGCATGGCTATGCACTTTCCCTATCCATCCACACCGAGGGGCCCAGAGATATCTCTCTTGTTACCAAGGAGGGGCAAATTCCATCTTGATCTCTTACACCTCATGTCATGTTTCATGGCATACCCATAAGCTACCTTTATGACTTCCTTGTTACGGTGAAGCGTTTGATAGCCCCAAAGTATACGACTACGCATGCTGAGAATCAATAAGGATCTCAGGTCGAAGGACCGCATAGGCATACCACTCAAGACTAACCCTGATGGCACTTTTAAGATAACTATCTCAACAGTGTCTCGGAGCGGGTCTATCCAACCCCATGTTCCCTAACATGTGCCCACATTATTGATTTGATATCTCCATATAAATGATACATGAAACGTTACCATCAATCAATACATGTGCTGGTCAAATCATTATTGTTGCACATAATGATATGTGACCAGGGATCGTTTAGAATAATGTCATATTGACAATGTGTTTCACAATTAAGTCGTACGGACATTTATTCCTGGAACACATAAGTACATGAACATAGACGTATGATACAATCATCTCACATGATCGCCTCTAGGGCATATCACCAACAATGGAGACATATGTGATGGCTTAGCGCTACAATAGGCTTAAGATCAGGGACCCATATGACTTTCCCAAGGAGGTGACGGCCACAAATCAAGCTGATGTGAAGCCGATGTAAAGCTCGAAATTTTCTGATTCAAGGCCTTTGCCAAGGGGAGTACGAGCAGGTGTCGGACATCACCACAGCCCACAAAATCTGGACGACCCTCCAAGCTTACCATGAGGGGACGGCTCAGGTTAAGGTGGTGAGATAAGACGAACACCAAAGAGAGCACAAAATGGCATTATGGAGAGAAAGAATCGTGCTTTGGTAGAGATGGCTAGGACTATGCTAGACGAATATTATACAAATGGGTATTTCTATGCTGAGACTGTTTCTACAGCTTGCTATGTTTCAAACAGGGTGTTTCTGAGATCCAAATTGCATCGCAGATCCTATGAACTTCGATATGGGCGTAAGCCAAGTGTTTCACATTTCAGAATGTTTGGATGCAAGTGTTTTATTCTGAAGTCTTGAAATTTAGACTAATTTGAATCTCGATCTTCAGATGGCATTTTTCTTGGGTATGCAGCTTCTGCGGTGAATTACCGTGTCTAGGATAGTGAGAGGCGGAGAGTTGTTGAGACTTGCGAGGTGACCTTTGATGAGGCTACGCCGAGGCAAGGCCAGATATCTCAGGTTCAGACTTGTCTTTTAAGCCAATGTTTGTTGAGGAGAAGGTTATTGAAGATGATGGTTCTTCAGAATCCTATCATTACTTAGCTCCACCGATGGCGCCTCCAGTTTTCAGTGCTGTTTCTCAGTCTCATCCCTTACCTTGTGCTTCTAGGTTCTCACCTATATAGTATGATTCACCCGGTGGCTCTGATCCTACCTCTCCTGCTCCCGAGGTAGAGGCCATTTCTAGGGCTCCTCGTCACATCCAGAAAAAACCATCCCCTGCACCGATGATCGGTGGTTTAAGCGAGAGGATGCTAACCCGATCGAAGACTGGGCTTTCTCACATTTGCTTATATGCTGCTTTCGTTGCTTTCTTTGAATCGAATGACGTCACCCATGCACTTTCTAATCCTGATTGAGTGAATGCGATGCATGAAGAATTAGAGAACTTTGACAGGAACAAAGTGTGGCAGCTTGTTGAATACCCTAATGGAAATAATGTGATAGGTACTAAATGGGTGTTCAAGAACAAACAAACTGAGGATGGGGTAGTGGTTAGAAACAATGCTAAATTGGTTGCTCAAGGTTACACTGTGGCTAGACATGATTCCATCATAATCTTAGCGGCATTTATGGCATCCAATGGGATCAAGCTGTATCAAATGGATGTCCGTAGTGCTTTTCTGAATGGCTATATTAAGGAGAAAGTGTATGTGAAGCAACCTCCTAGATTTGAGAATTCAAGTTATCCTAATCATGTATATAAGCTTGATAAGGCTTTATATGAGCTAAAACAAGCACTCAGGGTCTGGTATGAGAGGCTTAAGACCTATCTGGTAATCAATGGGTTCCTAGTGGGTAAATTAGACCAGACCTTGTTTACCCGTAGGGTTGGCTCTGATTTGTTTCTGGTGCAAGTGTATGCCAATGAAATTATCTTTGGTGGTTCCTCTTCTGCTCTTGTTTCTGAGTTCTTAGATGTGATGAGCTCGGAATTTGAGATAAGCATGACGGGGGAGCTCAACTTCTTTCTCGGCTTTAAGTTCAAGCAAACACCAGATGGGATCTTCCTTCACTAGAGTATGTACACAAAAAATCTGCTGAGTCGGTTTGCCATGTCTGATAGCAAGCCGGTCTCTATTCCGATGGCAACCACTGTTTCCTTAGGACCCGATAAGAATGGTGAGCCAGTCGACCAGAAGGAGTACTGGCCATAGCATGAGAGGCTCCCTTACTTACCTCACCTCTTCCCGACCGGACATTCAGTTCGCTATGTCTTTGTGCCCGCTTTCAGGTCTCTCAGCTAGAGTGTCTCACTTTTACGCGGTGAAGCGGATCTTCCGCTATCTCCGAGCAACTCCAGACTTTGGCCTCAGGTTCTCCACTGCCACTTGTCTATCTCTCAGAACCTTCTCGGATGTAGACTTTGCTGGCTGTAGGATAGATAGGAAGAGCACTTCTGGCACCTGCCAATTTCTTGGCACTTCTCGTCTCTTGGTCCTCTAGGAAGCAGTCGAGTGTTGCGCAGTCCATTGCTGAGTCTGAGTATGTTGCCGCTGCTGCATGTTGCAGTCAGGTTGTTTGGCTCTGCTCCACCTTGAAGGACTTTGGGTTGGTTCAAGCACATTGACCTGAGATATCACTTTCTTAGAGACCATGTGGAGAAGGGTGAACATAGTCTTGCAATTTGTTGAGACCGATAATCAGTTTGCTCATATTTTCACCAAGCCACTGGACAAGTCTAGGTTTGAGTCTCTTAGGGGAGAGCTCGAGGTTGTGAGCTTGGCTAGCTTATAGTTAGGGGGAGCTTGGGCTACCAGTACTATATGTAACATATTCTTTTCGCTTTCCTTGCATGGCATTTGGGTTGCATTCGGGTTTTGTTATATTGTGTAGGCTGTCAGCACTCTTCACTTAGACTTCTGGCGTGCTGTGGCACGGACCTCTCATCTTGTGCTTAGGTTGTTATCATGCGTAATAAACTTACTTCTCTCCTCTGGCTAGTTTGATCCCATACAGTCATAGGTCTCTGGGTAGACAGGGTCTGTGTCGTATCTCAAGTAATCGAGGTGTAGAGTTGTCTCTCCATGTAAGTCGCAGGAGGTAGATGAGAGCGAGTTTGAGCTTGAGTGATTTCTGTTATTGCCTAATTCTTTATGATTTTCCTAGTTGCATTTCCTTGGTTTTCCAGCTCCTTATTCATTGTTACTGTTTTTAATGCACATTCTTTTGTAATGAAACTGTTGACTCACTTGTTGAGGGTGAGTTTTTAAGAAACTTTACATTAGCATATAGACTTCTTTTTGTTTTTAGAGCTTTCCATATTATGCTTTTGAATTTAGTCTTTGCAAGATGTCGAGACTATTCACATTTCAGCTTGTGCTAACTCGTTCAATTGGTGTCAAGTCCAAAAATGATATTGCTTTTGGTTTTTCCAAAAACTTTAATGTTGCATGAGATTTTCACTTTCTAAATATTGTTGCTTGATGAGGCATTTATAGTTTTCTTTTAGTCAGACTTGCAACTTGGTGAAATTTTTTGTTGGCCAAATCATGCTCTTGTAAATTGAAAAACAAAAAATATGCAATTTCAAGTTTTGGAGAGTTTTCATCGGTTATCCTTCATGAGATGGCTTGCCATTGCACACAAGAGGCATGAACTTGGAAGGGAATCAGATAGCCATGACGTGTGATACCTTCAGTGTAATGCTGGGCACCGTCGGTCATTTCTATTAGTCTAGAGGCTCTCCCGCCTAAATTCAATCAAAAAATGCAAAACACACACAGGAAGAAAGTGATCTAGGAGGCCATTTCCAGTGATCCTCGGGATGTGCCTTGCTAGCAATTGCTCGCTTTAAACCTGTGGATGCATTCAAAAGTGTTTAAAAAATCAAAAAAATACAATGCTAGTTAGTTGAGTTGTCGATTCGAAACTACTTGGATTTCAAAAGGTTGCATGTGGTATTCTATTGAAGCCATCTTTATGCCTTCTCATGCCTCGATATTTGATTGTGATTTTCTAAGCCACATCTTCCAATATGAAAAATCGATTTACTAGCATCACTAGAACTTGTGAGCACCAAACTAAAATTGCATTGCTTCGAGCATCTTTGCCATGTGCTTCACGTTCAAATGTGAAAGAGGATCCTATGGCCTAGAGGGGGGTGAATAGGCAATTTTAAACTTTTTCAATTATTCCTGGTTAAACATCAAATTAAGAGTGACCCAATCCTAGTTTCAATTATCACGCAAGCGAAAGCGATGAACAAGTGATTAGGAAAACTAAGACATGGCATCACGATTTATCACAAGCATCGCAATGAAAGTAAGTGCGGAAAGTAAATGAGAGAGAGCGACATGGTATTTGTTTCACCGAAGTTCGGAGCCGCAACTCCTACTCTCCGTTGAGGCTACCCTTTGCGCACAAGGACCAGCTCGCTCTCGAGCCTAACGCCTCACTTACTCCCCGGTAGTCGTTCCGCCACTCCGGCAAGGTGGACTCCGTCACCCGTACACCGACTTGAGAGTAGCCACATGCCAAGGCTTACTCCCAAGCCCACGCCTCCACGAAGGATGCCGTCTTCAAAAGTAACGAGCCCGAAACGCCCCAATCATGCGGGATCGAAGGACTTCAATGAAGCTCGGTGTTGGGGATGATTTATTTGTGGCTTTGATTGGTTTGTGGGTGGAGGAATGGCTCTAGATCACCTAATTGATGAGCAATAAGTGTGGTAGGTGTAGAGAGCAGCAAAACCTCAAAGAAGCCAGCCACTAGACAAGTATTTATAGCCCCTAGAGCAAGCTAGCGGTTGCGCCCCGGAAGGAGACAAAATAACTAGCCGTTAGCCTTTACCGGACGCCGTCCGACGGGCACCGGACGTTGTCCGACAGAGGCTACTGCTCACTGAAATCGGTTTATCGGACGCCGTCCGGTAACTACTGGACGCCGTCTGACAGAGAGAAAAGCTCACTGGATTTTGCTTATCGGACGCCGTCCGGTAACTACCGGACGCCGTCCGACAGAGTGCACTGTGCACGTGCTTTTCTGATCGGACGCAGTCCGGCCGGTCCTAGACGCCGTTCGACAGAGAGGAAATTCGTGCTAAAATATGTGGAAGAATTTAGGTGGGTTTCTCTCTCTCTCTAGAAAATCTCACAAGAATATATTTGGGTATTTTTAGAAGAGGTGGACTACGGAAACCGATTTTTCGAGAACTCACAAAGATCCGGCATAGTCCGAGAGATTCAAACCCCTTTTGAAATCTGACAAAAAGAAATAAAAAAAACTTAACTACTCCTAATCTATACGTGACCTCATCTCTCGCCCGGTCACGCACTTAGAACCTTGCAGCAGCTCACAAATTTGTCGAGGCTTCAAATAGGGTTCCGCGAGAAGCCGAGTCTTCGCTAGGGTTCCGAGAAGTCCAAAAACCCCCTAGCACTTAATATAAAATAATTTTGACATCAATGCCACTAATAAAAATTAGGGCTCAACAATGCTCACAATCTCCCTCTTTGTGGCACTTGATGGCAACCCAAGAGAGAGTTAAAGTTTTGAGTTGCAAAAGGGGTTAGTGCAAAGCAAATATGCGAGCAATTTTAAATTAAAAGAACCACAACTCGACCACAAAGATGTGCATACAAGAGAAGCTCCCCCTAAATTTGTGCACAAATTAAAAGCACAAACCAACAAGATTCAAATTTCATAAAGCGCGGTACCAGAGTAACAAGCCACAAATCAAAAGAGTATCGAGACAAAATAATAGTATTACACGAAAGCAGGACCTCGATCACTACCCCTTTCTAACCCTTGCTACTCTCTCTAACTTCTCCCCCTTTGTCACCAAGTGACACAAAAGGGAAAAGCTCCTAATCTTGGTCTTGATCTTGATCCATGTCGTCGCCTCCATCATTGTCGTGGCCGCCAGAAGAAGAACCCTGCCTCTGCGACGCTTGTATGTAGACAGATGTGCTGCAGAGGGTACCGACCGAGGTGAAGATTGATCATCAAAGAGCTGGGTCGGTTGAGGATTTGGAAAAGAAAAGTTGAGATGGCGACATATTTCTCCACCAGTAAATGAGATCTTACTAGGAGGAGGGTGCTGAGCGGAAGGAGCAAAAGCTGAAGCATCTGGAGGAGGACAGGGCTGTGGTGGTGGCACATGAGCAGGAGCAGGCCCTGGAGAAGGATATACCCAAGGGTGAACCCGTGGTGGGTAGGCAAGTGGGCGAGGAAACATCTGACTCTGCTGGTAGGCCTGATAGCTGTCGTGAGCATAAGAATACCAAGTGTACGGATTGGCCCCTTCTGGCACTGGCATGAACATAGCACCCATATACTATCTACAGAGCAGACTTAAACTCTGCAAACTCATCACTCAAGTACGTCTGCTGCCCTGCCAATTCATTCATTTCTCGGCGGGTGGCTGCAAGCTCTTCTTTCATTCTAGTGCGCAGACCTGTCATCTCACTTATCAAAGAGTCATACCAAGGAGAAGGGGCAGCTGCAGAAGATTCAACACCAGTCACTGGCACAAAGGGCTGCATTGGAGCAGCAGGAGCAAAAGCAGGAGCCGGAGCTGGAGGAGGAGCATCATCACCTGGACGATCCAACTTGGGTTTGCTGCCAAGAGAGTTCAAGAAAATTTTCATTTGATGTTTCTTGATCTTGTTGTCCCAACTCTTTACCTCATCCTCGGAAACACGCTGTACCCTACAGAGTAACAGGCCAATATATGGTGCTAGTGGAAGTGGCCTATTAACCTCTCTATAAATGGCGTCGTCAAGCTCTCCCAAGATAGTAGCACCAATGTTGATCGGTCTGCCCGTCAGAAGATATAGCATGAACCAGGTGCAGATAGGAAGGATCCTGTCTCGGTTGCCACTTCGAACAAACAGGGTGCTTCGAAGAATAAGATTTATCAATGCAGGCTCCTGTCGCAGCTGATTTGCCTTATCAATATTTATCTCCTCATCATCAAGATCAAGGTACATGAACCTGATTTCTTCAAATGGAGGATACTTGGCCCTCCGGAAGGCATCTTCATAGGCCATCTCATTCAAGTTAGCGCCAGTATCTAGAGTGCCCAAAGCATAATTCATATTTGCCACTGTGATCCCCTGAATATTCCCATCGACTGAGTGATAATAATTGAACTCTGTCTCATCCTCAGCAACTAGCAGAGTAGCAAAGAATTCACAGTGCCTTTCTTTGCTCCAGGTCAACTTTTTATTTGAGATCAATTCTGCCAAGCCTGGAGTGGAGCTGAAAATAGTATGAACCTCTGGTCCTTCAGCTGCGGTGATCTCGTTCCAATCTACACAATGAGGGTCCCTAGGACCAGTCTTGGGCGCAAAGAAACACATGTAGAGCTGCTTCTGGAATTTAGTGTAGAATCTGAAATCTTTAGTGTCTTCTCTCCGCTGAGGGAACCACTTTGCATAAGATACAGCCCGCTTCTTCCTCAAAGTCTCCATGGACAATTTTAGGACCAAATTGTCCACGGGTTCATCCTCAGCAACCACAGTCTCAGTGACGTCATCATCTGCCGGGTCTTCATCATAAGTGTCATCATCAATATCCTCAGCTGTCGCAAAAGAAGTCCCCGCAACCCTTTTCCAATTGTATCCCTCATCGTGCTGCTACTGTAGATCATCTCTAGTAGCTTTTCTTGTGCGAGGAGGAGCGGCACTGCTAGCCGTCTCGTCAATGTCATCTCGAACACCCTGGCTGCCACTGTCATGATGTCCACTCAATGTCCTGCTCAGAGCCTTGCCCAGTTTCTTCAACGAACGAGACATCTCGAATCAATTCCACTGACCAAGTACCCACTGACGAATCAATCCCACTGCCAAGTGCCCACTGACCAAGTGTCAACCACACCACGAGCCAACCCTAGACACAAGCGCGGGAAAAATCCTATTCAAAACCTAGAACTCGGTAATCAAAGGATTTTGTGGGAACAAGTGGCGGGAAGCAGTTACCGAGCCCTAGAAGGAAGGAGGAAGCCGTCGTGCGCGAGAGGATCGTCCCCTAGGCCTTTCTCGGTAGGGGAAAAGAGGGGAGCTTGACGGAGACGAGGCGCACGAATTAGGCCGCCAACCTTCAATCCCCGCGGAGGGAATCAAAGAGGAGGACAAGGGGAAGCCGCCGGTGGTGGTGGACGTCGCCGGAGTTCGCTGGAGAGTCTTCCCCGGTGAGGAGAAGAGGAAGTGGCGGCGCCGGTTAGGAGTAGAGAGTGAGAAGAAATGAGGAAAGAGGGAGGCGGAGAGGTAAGTATTAGGGCGATCTGCACGGTTGGGCCCTATCGGCCGGCGTCCGACGCCTATCGGACGGCGTCCGACAAGATGGATGCTGTGTGAAAAAAGCCTCGTCGGACGAAGTGCAGGAAAATCGAGCGGCGTCCGGCAGAGGAATGCAGCGCGGATAAGACCTTGTCGGACGGCGTCCGCTGGTGACCGAACGGCGTCCGACAGGAAGTATGCAACATGCGCAAAACCCCGTCGGACGGCGTCCGAGAGTTTCCGGACGGCGTCCGATGAAGGCTGAAATCGCCACAGCATGCACTTCTGACCAGTGGGCCCCACCAATGCAAAAAATTTTATAAACAATAGTGTTTTGAAGGGATATTCTCCATTTTTGCTCAAAATTCAAGGAAAAATTCAAATGTGAGCTATTTGAAGTTATTTTAAATTTTAATTTTGAAAGGATAAGATTCTAATGTGACAGATGAAACCAACCAAATTCAAAATCTCAAATTTTGATCTTAGAGATCAAGAAAATGTGTGAACCCAAATTTTGCCTTGATTTCTCATATTGGCATGAAAATCACGCATAGGGGTTCACTTTAAAGTTTAAGCACATGTTTTTTTTTGAATTTTTGGCTCCGTTTCAAATATTTTCAACAATTTTGATGCCATATGATTTTCAAGAGAACAAATATGCATATGTAGCAAATTTTTCAAAAGGGTTAAGAATTTTCAAATTGAAAAGTTTGAAGTGGTAAGATAAAGGATAGCCTATTAATTTCAAATTTGTTTTGGCTTAAATATAGGACAAGAATGTGCTAACTCAAAATCAAATTCATCTTTTCACCACTAGAGGAAGTTTTGAGATCGTGAGTTGAAATTAAACTCGCCCTAAGTGTGACAAGGGTCCAAAGCAAATGGAAAAATTCAAATAAGACCCAAAACTCACAAAAACTAATTAACACGCATTTGATCTATCTAGTATGTTGAGTTCATTTCTTAATTTGCTAAACCGTGCCTCATCCAAGGGTTTGGTGAAAATATCCGCCAATTGGTCTTCCGTTCGCACGTAGGCAAGCACAACGTCACACTTTGCAACATGGTCACGAATAAAGTGATGTCGGATGTCGATGTGCTTTGTACGGGAATGTTGGACCGGATTGTTGGCTATTTTCACCGCACTTTCATTATCGCAAAGAAGAGGCACTTTTCAAATTTTAGCCCAAAGTCACTAAGCATCCGTGTCTTGTACAAGAGTTGAGCACAACAACTCCTTGTCGCTACATATTCCGCTTCCGCGGTAGATAGCGCCGCGGAGTTTTGCTTACTCGAAGTCCATGACACGAGTGAGCGTCCTAGCAAGTGACAACCCCCCGAGGTGCTTTTGCGATCAATTTTGCAACCGGCATAATCCGAGTTGGAATAGCCAAGAAGCTCAACACGCGCTCCCTTGGGGTACCAAAGTCCTAGGCTAGTAGTGATTTTTAGATATCTCAAAACGCGTTTTACGGCGACAAGATGCACTTCTTTATGGAATGCTTGAAAGCAAGCACACATGCACACACTAAACTGTCGGGTCGAGAAGCGGTGAGATAGAGAAGCGAACCGATCATGGAGCGATAAAGCTTTTGGTCCACGGGCTTTCCATCTTCATTCAAGTCAACATGCCCATTAGTGGCCATTGGTGTTTTGATCGATTTAAAATCATCCATAGAAAACTGCTTGAGAAGGTCCTTTGTGTATTTCTCTTGACAAATAAAGGTCCCTTCTCGGAGTTGCTTGATTTGAAATCCAAGAAAGAAGGTGAGTTCTCCAATCATAGACATTTCGAATTCCTTGGACATCATTTCTCCAAATTCCTTGCATTTAGCTTTGTTAGTACATACAAAGATAATATCATCCACATATATTTGACAAATAAATAAGTCATTTTCTATAGGCTTGAGAAACAATGTGGAATCAATCGCACCGGTTTTAAATCCCTTTTCTAAGAGGAAGTCCCTAAGACGCTCATACCAAGCTCTAGGAGCTTGCTTGAGACCGTATAGCGCCTTAGTGAGCTTATAGACATGGTTTGGATATTTAAGATTTTCAAAACCGGGCGGTTGCTCGACATAAACAAGTTCATCAATAAAACCGTTTAAGAAAGCACACTTAACATCCATTTGAAAGAGAGTGATATTATAGAGAGAGGCGAATTCCAAGAGTAACCGTATAGCTTCAAGTCGAGCAACGGGGGCGTAGGTTTCTTCATAGTCAAGGCCTTCGATTTGTGTGAAACCTTGCACCACCAATCTTGCTTTGTTTTGTACAACTTCACCGTTCTTATCTTGTTTGTTGCGGAAGACCCATTTGGTGCCAATGACATTGTGGTCCTTCGGTCTTTCCACAAGCTCCCAAACTTCATTGTTGGTGAAGTTATTTAATTCTTCATGCATGGCGTTCACCCATCCGCATCCGCCAATGCCTCATCAATGGTCCTAGGCTCAACAATAGACACAAAAGCGTGATGCTCACAATAATTAGCGGTATGAGAACTGGTTCTTATGCCTTGATTGAGATTGTCAATGACTTAATCTAGGGGATGATCCTTGGAGAGGGAGCAATGTTGTTGGACGGGTACTTGTAGATCAACGCCTCCCCCTTGAGCTTGATCAACTTCAAAGTTTGCATCTCCGTCCACCGATTGGTCTTGAGTTGTTGGAGAGGTGTCTTGAGCTTGATTATCAATGGAGGTGGTGGGAGAGACGTTTTCAATTTTTGGTTCCTCCGGTGAGGGTCGAATTTCCCCCAACTCCATGGCTTCATGTGGTAGTTCATCACCTACATTTCTTGACAAATCTTGCTCACTTTGCGAGCCATTAGTTTCAGCAAACTTAACATCATAGACTTCCTCAACTAACCCGGTAGAATTATTAAAAACTAGAAAAGCTTTGGAGCGAGAGGAATAGCCTAGCATGATACCAACATCACACCTCTTTTGGAACTTACCCAAATGAGTCCTTTTCTTATAAATATATACCTTGCAACCAAAGACTCGAAAGTATAAGAGATGTTGGGCCTTCGTCCCACTAGTAGTTCATATGAGATCTTGTGAAGGAGTCGGTGGAGGTAGAGGCGGTTAATGGCATGGCAAGCCGTGTTGATAGCTTCCGCCCAAAAAGCATGCGGCGTACCATATTCGTCAAGCATCGATCTGGCCATCTCTATCAATGTACGATTCTTCCTCTCCACCACTTCATTTTGTTGGGGAGTGTAGGCCGCCGAGAATTCGTGCTTGACTCCTAGCTCATCACAAAATTCCTCAACATTTGTATTAGTAAATTCGGTGCCGTTATCACTCCTCACCTTTTTAGTAAAAGAGTCAAATTCCTTTTGAGCTTTCAAACCAAATCTTTTAAACACATCACCGGCAAGTGATTTATTTGCAAGAAAAAATACCCAAGTGAAGTGAGAGAAATCATCGACAATCACATGACAATAAGAATTACCGCCTATGCTCGCATAGGTGGTTGGGCCAAATAAATCCATATGCAAAAGTTTAAGTGGTCGGGATGTAGACATGAATGTCTTAGTTGGATGAGAATTAGCCACTTGCTTGCCGGCTTGGCATGAGCTACATAAACGGTTTTTCTCGAATTTGATATCCTTCACTCCAACAACCAAGTTGTCTTTAAAAACCTTTTTCAAAGTGCCCATTCCAACATGTCCAAGACGTCTATGCCACAACCAACTAAGAGTAGTTTGAGCAATAAGACAAGTCTTGATTTGAGAAGATTCACGGTTTGAAAAATCAACCAAATATAAGTTTTGAAACCGGGTGCCTTCAAATGCAACACTTTGATCCTTGGTGGAAACAACACGAACTTCGTTAACCGAAAAGAAGCAATCAAAGCCTAAATCGCACACTTGAGCAACGGAGAGGATATTAAAGTTGCAAGCTTTCACCAAGAGAACATTAGAGATGGATAGGTCATTGGATATTGCAATTTTACCTATACCCTTTACCTTTCTCTTGGAGTTATCCCCAAATGTGATCTTGTGTTCGGGATCCTTCTTCCCTTCTAGTGAGGTGAACATACTTGAGCTACCGGTCATGTGTTGGGTGCAACCGCTATCAAATATCCAATGCCGGCCACCGCTCTTGTAGTTCACCTACACACACAAATTCAAACTTGGGTTTTAGGTACCCAAGACTTCATCTTGGGTCCTTTTGAGTTAATCATCAAACACTTGGGCACCCAAATAGTTTTTACATCTTTCTTATTATTGGGTGCACCAACATACTTAGCATAAGTAGAGCCATTTTTTCTCATAAGCATGTAACTAGCATCAAGCACTTGAGTTTTACACATGAATTGAGATGATTTAGCAAGAGGACAAGCAATGGCTTTGTGTTTCTCATTTTTACAAATGTGGCAACGGGTCCCTCCCTTAACAAAAGTTACCTTGGGCTTACCCCAACCTCCCTTGGGCAAATCCCCGGGATGAAATCCCAAACCATGCTTGCCCAACGTGTACCTTTGCTCCCTAAGCACCTTATTAAGAGAGTTGTTTCCCACAAGCAATTTAGCCAAGTTAGAGTCTAGTTGCTCAATTCTATCTTTTAGAAGCAAATTTTCTTTGACTAGCTCATTAGCACATTTAGCAACACCACAAGTACTAATAGAACAAGTATTCTCATTTAAGGAAGTAGCACTAGTGGATGAAGATGAGCTAGCATTAGGTGCAATAGTAGGTGACAAGGTGAATGAATTGTCATGAGACAAGCTAAGTGAACCATTTATAGTGTCAATCAAATCACAAGTCACACCAACATTGCATTTTTTAATTGAGCAATCAAGAGGAATTTCATCATTAATATTAGAGCTAGCTTGTTTGTTTTCTAGAATTTCAACTTGTAAATTGAGAGCTTCATAATCATCTTCCAGAGTCTCATGTTTTTCAAGCAAAATCTCAAATTCATTCGCAAGCTCTTTATGCACTTTCATTAGCTTTTTTCTCGTAGATTTTTCCATCTCTAGAGCATTATTCAAATCATCAATCAAAACCTTAAGCTCACTTCGAGAGAGGTGCACATTTGTTACCTTCTCCTCAAGTGGCATGAGACACATGGGAGGAGTAGAATTGTTGATGGCGACTCCGGACACCTTGGTGTTTTCATTGTCGGAGTAGTCCGCCCAAGAGCCTTCATCATCGGTGATCCATTCCCCGATCACATCTTCTTGTATGTTGGCCGTGAGGCAAAGCTTTTGCTTAGGAAGGACCGGAGGAGCATTTTCCTTGATTGCAAGTCCGGCTAGCCCATGAGCTCTAGTGTCTTCTTCTTTGGAGGAGGATTGGGAGGGTGATGAACTTGAGCTATCTTCCTTTTTGGTCCTTTGACCGGCAAGAGCCTTTTTCTTTTCTTTGGATTTGTGATCGCTCTTGCGGTAGTGACAGTACTTCTTCTTGTCGTCATCCTCATCTTCTTCTTGATTCCTTGCCTTGTGCTTGTTCTTTTTGTTTCTTGGGCAATCCGCCGCCAAGTGACCTGTCGACGGTTGAGATATCAATCTCAAGTCGCTAAGGTTCTTTAGAAGTGAGATAGGAGACACGCCGAACAACCACGAACAGCAACGAACAGGAGACAGGGGTTTTTATCCTGGTTCGGGCCTCTCGGGAGAGATAATAGCCCTACGTCCAGCCTTTCTTATATATCAGAGATGAATACAAGAGGATTCCCGACGAGACAAACAAGTCTCGGCGAGATTATGTGCGACAATGCGAAGATCAGGTGATGGCTTAACCTAAAAACTCATGCCCTCTACACGCCGTAGGGGCCCTATTTATATAGTGCAGAGCAAACCGACCTACCGAGGGAATATCGGGCCGGGCTAACTACGAGATCGTAACGAACTCATACATGCCAAATATATCCCGAGGCAGATAAGGCATACTCCTAGTCTTGGGTATCACGACTCATATTCCAATCCGGGAAACCAACGTCCGGGTCTTCACGTAGCCGTGCTGAACTCCTGTTCGAGACGGACTCAAACGCGATTCCTTGGCCATTACGCTCCATGCCAGCCAGGAAGCTGTTCGGCAGGATGCATATGGGCCTGATAGAACCTTCCAGGGAGATGGGCCCTGGCAGGCTGTTTGATTGGGCCGTCAGGGAGTGGGCCATGGCAATGGGCCGTGATTTTATCCCCGACAGCTAGCCCTCGAGACTCAAGTGGAAGGACACACTAGAGTGGGGTCGTCCTCTTGAGACTCAAAGTCACTAAGAGGGAAAGTATGCTACTACGAAGACTTGCAACAATCGACCGAACAGGTTAGGGTTCAACCGAACAGAATTTGTTCGGGACCGAGCAAACCCGATCAGTACCGAGCAACTCCATTGCACCGAACAGGAAGTCACATCCGCTCGAGCAGAGCACTCAGCCTTCAGCGCGGATGTTCAAAAAAAGTAACCGTTGGCAGATCTCAACGGTAACTTCTGTCATTGCTTGCGATGAAAAACAAAGCACCGTTTTACCTAGCCGTTGCGGTAAAAACTAGCCGTTTTGTGACAAACGGTCGTAGAGCCGCGCATATGGGACTATAAAAGCTCCCAAGCCACCCGCGGCTAGCCACTTCTGCTCTCGCGCCTTTCCTTCCCAAGCCCCAATTCCAACCGCACTCAACACCAAGCACCCAAACTCCACCACCAAACCTGCTCGTCCAACTCTGGGGACCGCTATGGCCAAGTTCGTAAGCTCTAGCGCATCCGAGGAGGACTTGAGAGTTTGGGAGGAAGAGGGCCACATCGACGCTGGGAGCTGGAGTCTGCCCGGGAGGAGGAAACTCCGGAGCCGCTTGAGGGAGAGTTCGTCAACTTCGAGCAGTTCGCACTGTTCGGGTTGAGATCTCCCGAGAGCGACTTCGTCGAGGCCTTCTTGAACATCAGTGGATTGGAGGTGGCGAATCTCAATCCGAACTCCATCCTCCAGATGGCCGTTTTTGCAAACTTGTGCGAAGGCTATCTGGGCATTGATCCGCCGGTGGGGCTGTTCCTCCATTACTACACGGTAACGAGGAGCAGCTCTGCCGCTTCGGCGCTTGGGTGCTACTACCTCAAGCTCCGGGCCACCGCCGACGACACGCCATACCCCCGTCCGCCGCTGCTCGACTCGATGGGCGCGTGGTGGACGAGGTGGTTCTACACCCGTCGGAGCGACGACAGCAAGCTCATCTTCACCGGGAAGGCTCCGGCGTAGGGAACACCGATGCCTCGACCGGAGATGTCCGCCGAGGATTGGTACTTGACGAGGAAGATCGCCTCCCTCGTGAGCCTTGGGCTCACGGGCAGGGAGATCATCCGGGACAACACATCGAACAGGATTTGTCCGCTGCGGAGAAGACCCTATCCCTTCTACAAGATTGAGGGATGGGAAGACATCTCCAGGGAGAGCACGGGTAAGTGCCTTTAAGACTCAACATTTCTTTGATGTATCCTCCGAACAGGAAATAACAGTTTCTCCTGCTCGAGCAGAGAAGCCAACCGACGCATGGGTGACCGAGCGGGTCGACTCCATGCTGAAGGCGGCGAAGAAGGATGGGGAGGTCACCGGCGAGGTGGCCTACACCTGCCCGCGCAACGTACTCGTCCGCACAGATGAGGTAAGTCATTTAAACCCAGCCTGCACTGCTAGACTCGTACCGTTGATCATGTTAACATTCGCTTCCGGAACACGCAGGAGGACCAGCTGATCCTTGGAGGGATCGCGGAAGAACTCTCTGGGTCGGAGAAGGAGAAAACGAAGAAGGGCAAAGCCGAGGTGGCCGCAAAGCCCAAGGTGACGGCCGAGCCGACGCGGAGCTCGCCGCGCCATGGTGGCCGCCAGCCCTCGAAGAAGCCCGCTGCAGCAACGGAGTGCGCCGAGCAAACCAAACGGGTGCGCGGCCAGCCAAGCGGGAAACGACCAAGCCCCTCACTCCTTGCCGAGCAAAGCGACGAAGAGGTAAGGACATTGACCCTCTGGCTTAAGCGCTACGCGTAGGCTCACCCAGGCCGTATGGAACGGCTGCAACAGGTTGTCGAGCAGAGGAGGCTCGAGGAAGAAGTCGCGCGCAAGGAAAAGCTCCTTGCGTTGCGTGAGAAGAGCGCTCAGCTCAGCAGGGAGCTGAGCTCGTCGCCACGAGCGTCCGGGAGCCGAGGTGAACAAGGCGCCAAGGAGCCCCCGAGGAAGAGGCGGAAAGTTCCAGCAACGAAGATTAAGATTAAGCCCTTCATGGCAGGTACGTTGTAGTGACACCTTTGTCTTTACAATTCCCCTAACCGCACCAGGCTCACCTTATCTCCTTGTCATCAGCTGCCCAAGAGGAGATTGCCACGGACAGCGTCGAAGTAGCGATCGAGCAGTCCTTGCTGCCCGAGCACCTGCACGGTGCGTCGCGGGTAGTTCGGTTAGCCAGCCTCAAGGACAAGCTGGCAGCGTGGAGCTTGCTCCCGCCAGGCTCCAGCGATCAGCTTGACGCGCTGAAAGGCGCGGTTGAGCGGCTGGAGGCACAAGAGGCGGCGCATGGCGCCACAGATAGTGGGGCCAAGGAGTTGGCTCCGCCAGTTGCCTGGGGTGGGACCGAGCAGGCGGTCCTACCGGGCACTTCGTCGCAGGGGCAGCCCGTCCCTGTGGCGACGGAGGTCGCTGTTGAGCAGGGTGAAGACCCTACAGTCAAGGAAGAGGAAGAAAGCCACGAGCAGGGCGTACAAGCTACCTTGCCAGTGGAGTTTCCGGCGCCGCCCAGCGGAGCCGCACCGACTTCGCCCGAGGAGGAACGGGCGGAGGAGGGAGAGGAGAGGCAGGAGCGCGGGGGCGATGGCTCGCCTGCCGCGACTGCCCCAAGGCGGGCACGTGCCCGCGCGAGGAGGACGAGGCGGACGGGTCGTCGTACAAGCCTTATCCCGCACGAGCGAGGCTTCGTGACTCATGGACTCGAGGATCGCCTGCGCCGGAGTCTGAAGCGGCGACTTGGAAAGGTAATCCTCAAAACCAAAACTTTGTCTGCTCGGGCTGACGCTGCCCAAGGCACTAACTTGTTCTTCTCCCTTTCAGTTCGTAGAGGCCACCATGGAAGACCTCGTGGAGGGAGTTACCGTGGAACGCGCCGCTGTGATAGCGGTTTTCCGGGAGCACCTCCTGACGAGGGGACCCGAGGGAGAGCCCTCTGCACCAGCCCGAAGCTGAAGCCGGCTGAAGGCAAAGGTGAGAAAGCTCAAGGCCCAATTGACCGAGGAGAGGCAATCCTCTGGGGCTCTCCGTGAAGAGGCCGAGGAGCTGCGCTGAAAGTCATGAGGAAGGGCGTCATGGAGAAAGGGCAGAGTCGCACGAAGTGGCTCGAGGAGCAACTCCACGACGTGTCCCAATGGCGGAGCCTGCTCGCGGCGAAGGTGAAGGACCTCAAGGCCCAGCTCACCGAGGAGAGGACGGCGACCGCGGAGCGGCTGAAGACCGCCGAGCAGCATTCCAGTCAGAGCGAGGCTCTGTCCGAGGAGCTGCGCGCCAAGACCGAAAAGGTCGAGGCGCTCCGCGCAGAGGCAACAGAGCGGGCCCGTCTCAGCAAGGAGGAAACCGACCGTCTCCGAGCTGAGGCCAGGGAAGGCTTCAAGGCGCAAGGAGAAGTTCTGCGCCTGAAGATAGAGAATGAGGCGCTGAAGGAGCAGCTTGCTTCGAAGTAGAAGTAGGGTTGCACTCCTTGTACCTGTAAATTTTTTAGCAATGCAATAAAGAACTTACCTTTTCCCTGCATAAAAGAGCAGCAAAAGACAAGGACAAACGGGAAACCAAGAGCAGGGCACGAAAGCGCTAGAAAGTTTAGGAAAACCGGTAGAACGCTTAGCCTAACTCCCAGCCCCCGTTGTGCAGCTGCTCAAAAACCTGAGTTTGCGAACTCGAACAGGTGCACAAGAGAAAGAGCGACACCCTAGCCCCCCGTACGGACGGTGCTCGAAAGCCTGAGTTTGCGAATTCGAGCACGTGCGTAGAGAGTCAGAGCGACACCCGTATCCTGATCGACGTATTCCAAGAACTGCTCGTGAACGTAAGTTAGGCGATTCCGAAGGATAACCGGACAAGGAAAGTGCTTCTGCCGCGTAGGGCTTACGAGAGCGGACTTTGCCAAGTGGTCGCACCAAGCGGTAAGTGCCTCTGCCGCGGAGGGCTAACGAGAGCAGACTTAGCCGCGAGGTGGAAAAGCCATGTTACGCAACCTTGAGTTGTGGAACTTGTTGAAACTGGATACGAGCAGGAAAAAATCCATAAGATTGCGGAGCTAAGTGTTCGCAAGGCCGGGCAGCCATCAAGTGTTACCAGAGAGAAGGTAGTTTTGAGAAGACAGAGATGTGAAAAAGCCTCAGAGGACCGTGATTATTTCAC
Source organism: Raddia guianensis (assembly GCA_036346415.1). Classification (NCBI taxonomy): domain Eukaryota; kingdom Viridiplantae; phylum Streptophyta; class Magnoliopsida; order Poales; family Poaceae; genus Raddia; species Raddia guianensis. The sequence continues at coordinate 6,824,142 of CM070537.1, forward strand.
TGTAAATGGATTGAACTTTACATGGAGCCCGACAGACTTGGACGAACAAAGGCGCGAAGTTTGACAAAAAGCACGAAGCTAAGCAAACACAAAAAGACCTACACAAAGAACTTACGAAGCTGGTCGATGTTCCAAGTGTTGGTCAGCTCTCTCCCGTCCTCCATGGCGGTGCGAACGGCCCGGACGAAAGCGGTAGAAGCGACCGTGAGCAGGCCCTCCCAGCGGGAGTTAGCTTGTTGGCATTGGACGGAGTCAACACGGCGCAGAACAAGGTCGCCCGCCTGCAAAGCCCTTGGTCGAACCGATTTAGCAGCGTGTCGGCGAAGAGCCTGCTGGTAGCGCGCCATTCTGACTTGTGCCCAGTCACGTGTGCCTTCGAGGAGGTCGAGATCGAGTAGGCGCTCTTGCTCGGAGTCAACGAGGTTGACCGAGCTAGTGCGAGGCGAGCCGAGTATTATTTCGGCGGGCAAGATGGCTTCTGCACCGTAGACCAATTGGAAAGGAGTTTCCCCGGTTGCTCGGCTGGCCATAGTGCGAACTGTCCAGAGGACGGAAGGAACCTCGTCAACCCAGGCCTTGTTGTGCTCGCGGAGTGCCGCGAACACGCGCCGTTTGAAACCCTAGACGATTTGTCCGTTAGCTCGTTCGACTGCTCCATTGCTCTGTGGATGTGCCACAGAGGCGAAGCAGACCTTGGTGCCCAGCTGTTCGCAGTATTCCTGGAATAGCTCGCTTTTGAACTGGGTACCGTTATCCGTGATCAGCTTGTTGTGAACTCCAAATCGCGTGACCACGTTGTTCTTGAAGAAGCGTACAGCCGTTTTGGCGTGAAGAGACGACACAGGCTCTGCCTCAATCCACTTTGTAAAAGTGTCAATGGCGACGAGCAGGTGTGTGTAGCCCTTGTACCCCTTAGGGAACGAGCCGAGCAGATCCAGACCCTATGTGGAGAAAGACCATGATGGGGGGATCATTTGGAGCTCTTGGGCGGGCTTATGTGCCTTCCAGGAGTGAAATTGGCAAGCTTTGCACTTAGTCGCGATGTCCCGGGCATCTTGTAACGCTGTAGGCCAGTAATAGCCCATGCGAAACGCTTTGCCAACGAGTTACAAGGAGGCGTGGTTGCGCGAGCTTCCTCGTGTATGTCCCTAAGAAGGAACACACCTCTGTTGTGAGATGCACTTGGAGAGGACTCCTAGCGCACCTTGACGGTAAAGGATGCCGTCCACAAGCTTGTATGGACCAGCACGCCTTGTAAGCTGGGAACGCCGCTTCGGCTTTTCTTGAGCGGTGTCCCATCGCAAAATACCGAACAAATGGCGTTGTCCAATCCATGATCGCTTTCGATGACGGAGACAAGACCACTGCCTCTATTGCCTCGTCCGGAGACGTGATTGAGGGCTTGTAAAGGTGCTCGACGAGCACCCCGCCTCGAAAGCGAGTTCGCGTGAGGATCCAAACTTGGACAGCTGGTCGGCCAAGAAGTTGTCCTTCCTGGGCACGAAAAGCACCTCGAAAAATCGAAAATGCCGCTCCAACTTCCTCACTTCAACCAGGTATCGCGCCATTGAGTCATCGCAGCACTGATACTCCTTGTTGACCTGGTTGATGACCAGCTGTGAATCTTCCTTCACAGTCAGCCGTTGGACACCGAGCGACTTGCACGCTCTTTGTCCCGCGAGGAGGGCCTCGTACTCTGCAGCGTTGTTAGTCGCCGCAAAGTGTAGTTGGATAGAATACTGGAGTTGCTCTCCTTGAGGGGAGATGAGAACAAAACCAGCTCCCGAGTTTCGATCGCGATCCATCAAAAACATGGTCAAGGGGTCATCGGGTTGCTCGGGAGCTTCACGATTTGGTAGGCGAGTCCATTCGGCGACAAAGTCGGCCAGGACACAGGACTTAATAGCGATTCGGGCGATAGAAATGTAATGTCGAACTCTGCCAATTCCATTGCTCATTTAGCTATACGGCCGCCTGCTTCCTTGTTCCTTAGGATTTCTCCGAGAGAGAACTTGGTCGGGACCAGTATTTGATGCACCTGGAAATAATGGCGAAGTTTCCTGGAGGACATGAGCAAGGCGTAGAGCAACTTCTGGACCTCAGGGTAACGCTCCTTAGATCCGTGAAGCACCTCGCTCACGTAATAGATTGGTCGCTGGATGCCTTCCCTTTCCACCGTCAAGACCGCGCTCACCGCTTGAGGCATACAGCCGAGATAGAGCAAGAGCTGTTCGCCGTGTCGCGAAGTAGTCAAGACAGGTGGGTTGGACAGGTATTGCTTGAGATCTTGGAAAGATCGATCAGCTTCCTCTGTCCACTCGAAGCCATTGTGCTTGCGCAGGGCCTTAAAGAAGGGCAGCCCGTTATACTCGACCGAAATAAACACGCCGAGCGACTATTCGCCTGTGAGGCTCAACTTCCTTGACGGTAGTTGGAGCTGCGTGTTTTCAATGGCCTCGATTTTTTCGGGTTGGCGTAAATGCCTTGCGAACCAATTACATAACGAGCAACATTCGGATCGAACACCAAAGGTACACTTCTCTGGATTTAATTTTATTCGATGCTGGCGAGGTTACTGAACGTCTCGGCGGGTCTTTTACATGATCTGGAGCATACTTGCTCTTTACAACTATGTCATCGACATAGACCTCCAGGTTTCTTCCGCGCTGTTCTGGGAAAGTCTTCTCCATTAAGCGCTGGAACGTGGCACCAGCATTGCGCAGACCAAAAGACATGGTCGGTAATGTAAAGTGCGAAGGGGTGATGAAGGCAGTCTTCTCTTCATCCTCGGGGGAGATGCTTATTTGGTGATAACCGGAGTAAGCATCCAAAAAACTCAAGAGCTGGGCATCCGCTGTCGCATCGGCCAGCTGGTCTATGCGAGGCAGCGGGAAGTTATCCTTGGGACAAGCAGCGTTCAGATCTGTGTGATCAACACACATCCTCCACTTGCCGCCTTTCTTCTTTACAATGACAGGGTTAGCTAGCCACTCGGTGTGATCAACCTCGCGGATGAAACTAGCAGCGAGCAGCTTGCCAAGCTGATCCTTAATGATCCCCTGCTTGAATTCGGGCAGCGACGCTTCGGCGAGCAGGCTTTTGTCGGTCGGACGGCCAGTTTGTGCTCGATAACCTCCCTTGGGACTCCGGGCATGTCAGATGGCTCCTAGGCAAACACATCTGCATTAGCTCGGAGGAAGGCAATGAGCTCGCTTTCCTATTAGGGGTCCAGATTGGCCCCCAGATGAACTGTCTTGGAGGAATCATCCAGAGACAGCGGAACTTCCTTGGTCTCACCCCCTGGATGAAGGGAGACCCTAGGGCGTGCAGACTTGGTCTGCGGAGCTTCAGGTCCACGAGGCGGAAGCTGGTCGACCAGGGCGAGGGACTGCTCATCACAATCGAGAGCGGCCTTATAGTTGCCCTTGACCGTGATCACACCGTTGGGACCCGGTATCTTCACGCAATGATAAGCGTGGTGGGACACGGCCATGAACTTGCCAAGAGATGGCCGGCCCAAGATCGCGTTATATGCGGAGGGGAAGTCAACCACATCGAATGTGATCAACTCTGTCCGGAAGTTGCTTGGACTGCCGAAGGTAACAGCGAGCGATCCGCCCCTAACGGTGAACGACTTCTCCGGAACAATGCCGTAGAAGGGCATCGCGACCTCTTTAAGCTTGGAGCGAGGAATTTGCATATCGTCCAAGACCTTAGCAGAGAGTAAGTCCAAAGCGCTCCCGCCGTCTACGAGTACACGGCCAACTCTGGCGTTGCTAATGGTCGGAGCGACCACCAGTGGGAGCCTCTGAGGCTTGGTCATCCCAGTGGGGCAATCCTCCTGAGAGAAGGAGATGGAAACCTCGGTCCACTTCATCGATTCGGGCTAAGGCTTGCCCTTTTCAACGTTGTGGATCTCCCGGGCAGCTTCCTTGAGGCTGCGTCGAGAGGTATAAGCCGAGGAACCACCGAAGATGACGGCGATATGGTTCACAGGCTCTTGATACTCATCGTAGTCCCGATCACCATCATCGGTTTGGCGCTTGGTCTTACCGGCTTCACCTTTTTCGGGCAGGGTGGGCATTGGGCCCTTGCCGTTGTAGAAATCCTCGAGCTTTGCAGCCCAGGTCCTACAGTGGCGTGTATCGTGCCCGTAGTGCTGGTGGAACTTGCAATATCGGTCACTTGGACCTTTCTTGCCTTGGTTGCCTCCCTGGGCGGGCTTCTTGCCTTTATAGTTATTATTGGGCTTTTTCTGCCCATCCTTGGGAGGAGGTGTGCGATCTATGCCGGGGACAGTGTTGTTCGCATCACCCTTCTTTTTCTTCTGGGACTTCTTATCACCAGGATTGTTGCTGCTCTTTTTCTTCTCTTCCACACCAGGCTGGTCGGGAAGCTCGCCCTTGTCAAACGCCTTCTTATACTGAACGCGTTCTGCCGCATTGGCATAGCGATCAGCCGCCTTGAACAGGTCTTTGACGGTCCAGGTCTCATTGATCTCGAGATACTAGGTGAGCCGCTCGTCGCGGACTCCATTTTTAAAGGCGTGGACAACAGATTCGTCCGAGATGTTCGGGATTGTGTTGCGGATCTTGATGAAACACTTCACAAAGTTGCGGAGGGTCTCCCCGTTCATATGGATCATCTGGTGCAGATCATCCTCCTTGCCCAAACGCACGTAACAGCTCTGGAAATTAGCAATCAGATCGTCACAAAGCTGGTTCCAAGAGCTAATGGAACCCTCTTGCTGATTAAACAGCCACGTCCGAGCAGCGCCCTCAAGGACAGTCGGAAGGTAATTGGCCATGACAAGCTCATCACCTCCGGCCGCCATAATGGCCGTAGCGTAGATGGAAAGGAACTCCTCTGGGTTCTGGGTCCCGTTGTACCTCTCCATGTGTCCGGGCTTGAACTTTAAGGGCCATCGAACGGAGCGAAGCTCGTCAGAGAAAGCCCTCCAGCCCAAGGCATAAGACCGGCCACCTTCCCCGGCAGAACCTAGCCTTGAAAAGACGTTGGTCCTGTTGGTCGGGGGAACTCTTGCTGAGCGGGAGGTTTCTGCTTGGAGGAACTCTCTCCGTGATAAGCCCCCGCGCTCCTTCCTCGTGGTTGCGACAACGCGCTCCTCGCGAGGGGATCGTCCGTGATCGTCGCGCGCATGCTTGTCCCTGTGGTCGCGATGACCACGGGCAGCTTGCTCGTGGACAGTGGTCCTTCGACGGTGACGGCGGTCACGCGATCGATTGGATCGCTCACTGTCCGAATCCACCCGGACAGGCTCACCGCGCTGCCCGGATGAGGCCTCACCTATAGACTTAAGGCCCTCGGCCAATTTCTCAAGGTGAGTAGCCACTTCATCGCTCACGAGGACGAGATTGTCCTGGTGAGCGGATCTGATTGCAGTCGCCAGGGCCTGGAGCCGTTCCCGACTCTGCTCAATTGGTCCTGGGATCCCTGAAGCATCCGCATCTTGCCCGATTGGAGTCTAGGCACGCGGGGATTCCACCCGGGCAGGCTGAATTTCTGCCGGGGATCTCGGCGTAAACGCTTGGCGGATCGCGTCGCCGCGCTTCTTGTTGATCGAGGATCTGCGCCAAGGTTTGGTTGATGGATTCGTCGAAAGTGCGGCGAACAATATCTTGCTCGCGAGCAGATCGTGCGGCTCCATCTGGGTGACGAGGAGAGTTGACCCGCTCGATTTCTTCGGCCGCCGTGACTCGTGCCGGATCCCCGGAGGTCCCAGTACCGGTCACGTTGACGCCGCGGTGGCCGTGCGTTTGCGCGCTAGACGGTGTCATCACTGTGTCGCCACAGGAGGAATCAACCGACATAGCCTTGGAATCTGATAGATCTAAACCAGCGTAAAGATCATCAGCTCCGTATTCATCGTCAATGACGGGAGCTCGGCCTGAGACCATCTCCGGAGTGTATCCAGAAACTTCTGTCTCAAACACAGACATCGATCTAGGTCAGTAAGATCGATTCGAGCTAGCAGGGGAAGAAACATCCTGCCCTTCTGAGTCGTAGCCCTCAGGAAGAATCTCCGTATCGCTGATGGAGTTCGACATGTTCGATCTGCGTATCCCCACGGACGGCGCCAACTGTCGACGGTTGAGATATCAATCTCAAGTCGCTAAGGTTCTTTAGAAGTGAGATAGGAGACACACCGAACAACCACGAACAAAGAAACGAGCAGAGGCGGGGTTTTATCCTGGTTCAGGCCTCTCGGGAGAGATAATAGCCCTACGTCCAGCCTTTCTTATATATCAGAGATGAATACGAGAGGATTCCCGACGAGACGAACAAGTCTCGGCGAGATTATGTGCGACAATGCGAAGATCAGGTGATGGCTTGACCTAAAAAATCGTACCCTCTACACGCCGTAGGGGCCTATTTATATAGTGCAGAACAAACCGACCTACCGAGGGAATATCGGGCCGGGCTAACTACGAGATTGTAACGAACTCATAGATGCCAAATATATCCTGAGACAGATAAGGCATCCTCCTAGTCTTAGGGATCACGACTCCTATTCCAATCCGGGAAACCAACGTTCGGGTCTTCACGTAGCCGTGCTGAACTCCTGTTCGAGACGGACTCAAACACGATTCCTTGGCCATTACGCTCCATGCCAGCCAGGAAGCTGTTCGGCAGGATGCATATGGGCCTGATAGAACCTTCCAGGGAGTTGGGCCCTGGCAGGCTGTTTGATTGGGCCGTCAGGGAGTGGGACATGGCAATGGGCCGTGATTTTATCCCCGACATGACCCTTCTCTCCACATTCATAGCAACGCATTTCGGAGATGGGTCTTCGTCTTGAAGAGGATGATCCACCGCGGAAGCTCATTCGCTTGATCAACTTTCTTGATCGCTTGACAAGGAGGGCCAATTCTTCAATCTCTGGAATTGCATCATCGGAGTGATCATCATCTTCTTCAATTTCAACCTTCTTCTTTCCACCTTTGGCTTTGACGGGGAGAACAATTGACTTCTTGTTGTGCGATGACTCTTCACTATCAAGAAACCGCATCTCATACGAGTTGAGTTGCCCGAGGAGCTTGATTGGAGTCATTTTCTTGAGCTTTGACTTGGATGCTCGAATTAAGGTCACAAGCGGATTGAAACTAAATGGCACAACATCAAGCATCTTTTGATAAATGTCAATGTCCTTCAAGACCTTCTTCTCCGAGCATCCGGCAATTTCATTGACGATGGGGTTCAACCTAAGAAACATTTCATTGACACTTTCATTAGGGAGCATTTTGAATTGATCAAATCTTTTTCTAGCTCGAGATAGCTTCTCCTCAAGCATCTCGGCACTACCAACATGGATTTCTTTTAAAAGCTTTCAAATGTCATAAGTTTTAGTGAGATTGCCAATGCTATCGAACACTTCGGAAGAAACACTAGAGAGTAAATCATTTCTAGCAATGGCATTAAAGCGTTTGTACTTAGCATGAACATCATCAAGAGCTAAAGTTCCTACCGGAGGGTCCGGATAACCGGTCTCACAAGCAACCCACACATCATAGCTAAGCGCCTCTAAGTAACATTGCATTCTAATTCTCCAATAGTTGTAATTTGTTCCATCAAAGATAGGAGCTTTTCCAATTTCTATCCTAGGCTCCTCTTGAGCCATCTCCTAGCGTTCAAGCTAATACCGGAGAACCTGGCTCTGATACCACTTGAAAAAGGATCCTATGGCCTAGAGGGGGGTGAATAGGTAATTTTAAACTTTTTCAATTATTCTTGGTTGAACATCAAATTAAGAGTGACCCAATCCTAGTTTCAATTATCACGCAAGCGGAAGCGATGAACAAGTGATTAGGAAAACTAAGACATGGCATCACAATTTATCACAAGCATCACAATGAAAGTAAGTGCGGAAAGTAAATGAGAGATAACGACACGGTATTTGTTTCACCGAAGTTCGGAGCCGCAACTCCTACTCTCCGTTGAGGCTACCCCTTGTGCACAAGGATCGGCTCACTCTCGAGCCTAATGCCTCACTTACTCCCCGGTAGTCGTTCCGCCACTCCAGCGAGGTGGACTCCGTCACCCGTACACCGACTTGAGAGTAGCCACACGCCAAGGCCTACTCCCAAGCCCACGCCTCCACGAAGGATGCCGTCTTCAAAAGTAACAAGCCCGAAACGCCCCGATCATGCCGGATCGAAGGACTTCAATGAAGCTCGGTGTTGGGAATGATTGATTTATGGCTTTGATTGATTTGTGGGTGGAGGAATAGCTCTAGATCACCTAATTGATGAGCAATAAGTGTGGTAGGTTAGAGAGCAGCAAAACCTCAAAGAAGCCAGCCACTAGACAAGTATTTATAGCCCCTAGAGCAAGCTAGCCGTTGCCCCCCAGAAAGAGACAAAATAACTAGCCGTTAGCCTTTACCGGACGCCGTCCGACGGGCACCGGACGCCATCCGACAGAGGCTACTGCTCACTGAAATCGGTTTATCGGACGCCGTCCGGTAACTACAGGACGCCGTTCAACAGAGAGAAAAGCTCACTGGATTTTGCTTATCGGACGTCGTCCGACAGAGTGCACTGTGCACGTGCTTTTCTGATCGGACGCAGTCCGGCCGATCCCAGACGCCGTCCGACAGAGAGGAAATTCGTGCTAAAATATGTGGAAGAATTTAGGTGGGTTTCTCTCTCTCTAGAAAATCTCACAAGAATATATTTGTGTATTTTTAGAAGAGGTGGACTACGGAAACCGATTTTTCGATAAGTCGCAAAGATCCGGCATACTCCGAGAGATTCAAACCCCTTTTGAAATCCGACAAAAAGAAATAAAAAAAACTTAACTACTCCTAATCTATACGTGACCTCATCTCTTGCCCGGTCACGCACTTAGAACCTTGGAGCAGCTCACAAATTTGTCGAGGCTTCAAATAGGGTACCGTGAGAAGCCGAGTCTTCGCTAGGGTTCCGAGAAGTCCAAAAACCCCCTAGCACTTAATATTAAATAATTTTGACATCAATGTCACTAATAAAAATTAGGGCTCAACAATGCTCACAAAATGTATAATTTTCAAAACTTCCTAGGACTTGCATTTGCATTTGTATCGTGCTTTGTGCTTGTTCCCTCAAATTTCTTGATATATATATACTGCCAAAAGGGGGAGAATTAAAAAAAGACATCAACATTCATTTCATGAAAAAAAGGGGATAATTTCTTGGAATGTTTTGACTCTCACGACTTGAAGATTTTGAACACATGTCATCCTATCTTTTGCTCCAAGTGTGATTCGGCATTTCCAACATGTCTTGTTCGACAAATCCAAAAGCTTCAAAATATTTTTCGAGGGTTCGTCAATATATCCATCAAGGGGGAGTGTTGAGACCGATGTGGAGGGCAACCCGGTTTGATGATACATATATATGACAGGATTAAACTTGAAATGTTTTAATGAATGTTAAATGGTGCATTTGTGAAAATTGCCGTGGAATTGGAACCGGACCATTGTGTTGAGCTTGGGCTAGGTAATAGTTTTGATTTAACGTGGTCTGTTGGAATTTGTTAAGCTGACACGTGGTGTGTTAGGGCTTGCTAATTGTGATGCCACGAAGGGATTATGATGTTGGAAATTTTGTGATGGACTAACCTTACATGTGAGGTAACGTGTGTTGATTTCTTGTGTATTCACCTCAGTGATGCAGGTATCGGTTGGTACGTGGCTTACGCTTCGTGGGGACAGTTGGAGGCTGGTGCTTCTGAAGGCGTGCAGGCGACCAAGTTCGATGACCTGGCGGTTACATGAGGTCGTATACTCGAGAAGCTTAGCCATGGCAAGGAATCCGAGGCAGCTGGAGGCTACGACGTCGGCAACCTGCTGGCGAAATTGATCTGACCGGTGGGCCCAGGCTTGGGCTGGCGACCGAGGAAGTTGCGAAAATATTTCCCGAAGGAGTATGTGGACACTTTTCCTGCTCGGGAGTGTGTCTTGTAGTGTGTGAGTTGTATACCACTCATCCTCAAATGAAGGGTGGAGATGGGCTCTAGGGTTTAGGGCATCTCACCCTTGGGCTATAAATAGAGGAGGAGGGGAGCACCTCCTCCTCATCCCCTTAGAGCTGAAAATTTCAGAAATAGAGAGAATGAGTTGGGTGCCTTTTGGGTGGCACTTAGAGTGCTTGTGACCACATGGAGTGTGGTTTGTAATCCCCCAACTTCTATTCAATGAAATATTTATTTTTCATGAGTATCTTTCATTGATTTGCTCTTAGTTTTTCTTATTTTCGTTTTCCTTTTGGAGCTCTTGTTTGAGAAGAACTTGGATGATTTCTTGCCGGTTATTGGTGGTCTATGAAGTCTTGAGGTTACTAATATGATTTGATACACACTTTGCATCCATATGAGAGGCAAGAGATCAAGTTCTTGACTTGTTGCTAATCTGTCCAGAAACATTCATCCGCGTAGCAGTCAATAAAAGATTTTTAGAAACATCTAAAAAATCATTTTGAGATGATTCCAGCTGGAAAAGATGCCTGACTCATATATACACATTTATGGTAAAAATTTGAAGTCCACTGGTTTCTCCATTTGGGAGCTATGAGGTGAAAACCGTGCCCCAGACTTTCTGCTAGAAGTTCTTTACAGATCGTGTTGTTTGATTTTTCATATTTTCTGTGCAATGATTCACGACTCATGGTTTCAAAGGGAGAAAAAATTCCATAAATTTTGGAGCAACGGAAAGCCACCATCTATCTGCTCCAAGTAAGAAAAAATTCTGAAGAATCTGCTTTTATTTTTTTGAAAGTGGTTTTGATCATTTGGTTTGGTCTTCTTTCCTAAAGGAAGATTTGAATTGATTACTCTCTTTTGGACACTTGACAATCATGATTGTGAATAAAAAAATTACCACATATTTTATGACTCTTAGTCATGCATGCTTGGGTACACATAATTGTCAAGTTGTTTAGTGTTTGGTGAAAACGGTAGAGCCGAAAATTTATGGCGTCTATTCATCCCCCTCTAGCCGCCTAGCTCAGGTCTGCAGTCCCGATTGGGGATAGGCTTTAGTCCCGGTTCCCTAACCGGGACATGCAATTTGAGACTAAAGCCAGACCTTTAGTCATGTTTCCTCCAATCGGGACTATGGCAATCAAAATAGAAAAAAAATATGGCATACCTAGGACTCAAATAGGAATGCACCCACCCACGCATATTTATTAGAATAGGAATGCATTTCTTTTGAAGTTTGCTGAAATGAGCCTTTAGTACCGATTTGTGATACGAACCAGTACTGATGAACCCTCGTCAGTGTGGGTTTGTATTATGAACCCGTATTGATGAGTCCGTGCCTCATCTGGCCTGTATCCAACTGCGAAAGATATCTTTATTGTTGCCTCCAACCGGTACTAAAAGTCTAGAATTGTTGTTGTTGCTATGCACCGGTACTGGTGCACTATTAGTATCGATTTCAATCCAATCGATACTGATGTGCTGATAAATTAAGCAATTTCTCTAGTACTGGACTCTTGTATCTTTCTTTCTTTGTACGACTTATTCACTACATGAATACCTACAGTGTTCTATAAAAATAACAGAATTTTCAAATCAAACTTTAACTAAATTAAACCGCGATTGTCAGCCCTCAATTTTATACAAACCAGAGGGCCGCTGTACACATGCACTAGACCCTGGTTCAGTACTCTAGTGCGTGTAATACATAGCCGAGTATCATGCAGACATACGTTTCATTATTCGAAGAATTACATACCTGATTGTATGACGCAGGCTTAGTATTAATTAAGCCGAAGGGCCTGACGATGGTTAAAGGTAAACCGTCAAAGTTAGCAGAGCATATAGGTTTAACCGCAATATCTTCCAACGGCTATGCAATCCTGCAGGCGACTGGAGCAAACCCTAAACCGCATCATGGCCATCGTAGCCAAGACATCTCCTTTGCAACACTCCAGCAAATCCTTCTCCTTAAGGTTAATCTAAAAGAGTGGAAATATGCGAGGTCAGCGTCATCCAAACGCTGGCTAGTTAACACTTCCCTTAATGCATATAGTGCTTAGAAGGCTTTAATTGGGGATAAGGTTATTTTATTTGCGTAAAGCCAAGTTTATAAGATTTTGGAAACATCCTAACTAGCACCAACTAGAATTGGATCTTATTAATATCAATCAATGGTTTCATCTTAACAAGGCACCCAAACACAATTAATCACCCATGCACACCAACCAACCCTTAATCGACCAATTCTGATCCAAATACACATCCCACAATCGACCAACTCTTATCCATAACTCAACCAGCATAACAGATCACCACAATCCATTCCAGCTTATACCCAATTAACACACGAATTGACCAACCCTCGATCATAGACCAACCATCTTACACAATCACCATACCAGCCAATACTTTCCAGTACTTTCCAGTATTTTCTCCTGGTTGCTCCCAACCAGACTTCCTCCTGGTTGCCCCAAACCAATCCTAGTTCTGCCATCATTCCAGGATTTGGCGAATCCTGTTGCGGACCACACATGCCATGGCATGATCACCCCGGCCTAGTAGGGTTGCCGGCCCTCACTAGCCGACCGTCACCCTAGGGATGTGTGGCCTTGATCACTATCCAGTGAGGGCCAATACCTGCCCCTAACGAGACTGGTCCCAAAGGGCCTCCTGTTGCGCTCACAACTGGCGATCCACGTCCCGTGCTCCGCGCGATGGCCACGCGTTGTATTGGAACCATCCCGGATGGCAGCGATTCCCCGCTACGCGTGTTTATCCGCGCTCATACGGGTAAGCCCCTGCTAAACCCAAAGACTAGGCATCTGATGCCTTAATCATCCCTCAGGATGTCCAAATCCAACTAGGGGCAACCCACCATTCTTTCTCTACTTCCACGGTCATCGACCACACCACACCACACACTTGGGCTTTCCCAACCGACCGACCCAAACCGACCAAGTCCTCACATATCCATACCCACAAACACAATCAGTCCAACATGCATCTACCAGCCCTAACTGTCATATGTCATATCATATTAAATGAGAATAATGAGTGTCCGGTGAATATCGGTTTACCGTTCCGTGACGATTAGCCAGAAGATTTGTTAAGCCTAAGCCGGGCTAAGCAAGTTTTACCCATTAGGTAGGGTTAAAGTGGTTAACATATTAATCATAGGCTAACAGGAGCAATGACAATCAAGGCAGTCATTAAGGCTAAACATTTCAAGGCAGGCATGTATAAGGATAACATGATTAACAATTAGGCAATCTAATAAGCATGCATTTTTAATATTTAAACAATATAGTTTTGAAAAACTGGGTAATGAGCATGGTATTAGCGATGTTAATCCGCACTAAGGAAAGTCGCTGTCTCTCCTTAATACGGATCACATCTAAAGAGTAAGTGTTAACTCGCCTGGACAACTTGTATCCCAACCGTGAATCTTGATTCGCCTCGAGATCCTCCTTAAACCCTTGGGGTCTACCGACAGGAACCAAATGACACAGATAAATACCATGTTGCGTGAAACACATGGTACATGATATGCAATCGCTTCTATGAGCATAATAGCGAGTCTACGTAGGCTACCCTAGCATCTCTATGTTAATCCTACGAAGAGTCTCCCTCGAGTTTCTATAAGGAGGTAAACTTTAGAGGGGGCTCACGGTGCGGCATGCCGATTAAGTTTCCTTGCTGAGGTTTAATCTTCCGTCTGTAAATAGGTGTACGCGTTATAATTTGGATTATATTACCTATGCTCGTTATCATCATTCTTAATAGTTGTCATGGATTTCTTACGAGACAGTGTGTATCATACTTTAGCCATGATTTTAATAATCCAATTTTTCCACTACACTATTTATTGTGATATTTTTCCCAGGTGGTAAACCCTCCGTACTATTTTTGTACAAAATTTCATAATTTTTGGATATCGTTTACTATTTTAAATAAATCCTACGAAGTGCTATCACACATGAAATAACAGATTTCGGGCTTAATTTAGCAAATCTGCCGTGGGCTGGCCATGGGCCGATCTGGGCGGGACGTGGCATGAGCCCAGGGCGCAACAGCTTAACTGAAAGCGTATTTCTAGAGATTACGTTTCCACTTATTGACAAGTGGGACCAAGGCCCACCTGTCAGCCTCCTGAAACACACATTCTAACCCGTCCCCACCTGTCAGTGTCTAAGCCCTCCACTTCGTCTTCCTCCCGGCGCACAGCTCGTGAACAGCAGCCTGTCCGCCATTGGAGCTACGGCGAGCTCAGCTAGGCGGCAATCGAAGGCATGGCGCCGAGGGAAAAGGAGTAAAATGGAACCGGGGCACTGATGCGAATCCACCGGTACCCAAGGTTCGGCGAACGGCGCTACGGCACGGCGGCACGACGAGCTCCACTGGTGAACACGAGGGCGAGATGGCGGTGCACTGAACAGCGGAAACTAGCGGCAATGTACGACGAGCAAGAGCTAAGGAGGGTGAAGAGGATGCTCACAAAGCAAGAAAATTAGCCGGAGATGGCTTGGTGTGGTCTAGCGACAAGGAGGTCGACGTCGGTTCGAAAGATGTTGGCCGGGCCGCCCACATGGCGCGTCCGCCGAGCACCCCTAGGCCGTTGGCCTGCCGCATATGCAGACCCAACGTACAGCAGCGGGCTTTAGGTCTCTTGGGCCACATCTCCCCCTAAAAAGCTAGCTCAATAAGAGGGTGCACTCTCACACGCTTATAAACCATGCTGAGATCCTCCCCACTTCCAATGTGGGACTATTCCAACAAAAGAGACGTCGCCGGCGAGCTCCGGTGTAACAGTGCTACAATTGGTTAAGGGGAAACATTAGCGCGGTACTGAGGATGCTAAAGGAAGAGAGGAATTGTCGCGGAGCTCACCAAATTGACGGATCCGAACTCGGTGTAGGTTTGGGAAATTTTGGGGAGAAGAGTGAAACGGCGCCGGTGTGGTTCGGTTTGGGGAAAACGGAAACTCGGCGCCGGCGAGGCAGCGTGGCGCGGAGGCATTGAGTGTGACGAGGCGCGCGACTCAGCGCACCGGCAGCGACGGACAGGCATGGCGCGACGCGACGAGGCGCAGTGCAGCGGCGGGGCTAGAGGGTTAGCCTTTTGACTATTGGCGCCAAGTGACGGAGGCGGGTAGCTGGAGGTCACGCGTGCCTTTGGCTTTGATCGCCTGACGGACTCGGCGTTGCCGATGGTCTCGAGGCGGCGGACCGGTCCTCCGGCGAACGCTGCGGCGCCTGTGGTGACCAACCGGACACGCACACCCGCGAGGCACGCTGTGGAGACGAAACTTGACCGTGATTTGATGCGACGTCGTCGCCCGGCATGGCATCAGCACATGCTGCAAGGGCAATGATGGGGCAGCGTCTTGGCCTTGGCGGCTTGGTGCTGAAAGAAACAGGAGCTGCGGATGGATGGCCAAGCGACAGGGGCCCACGGGATAGGGACAGAGTGCGAGGGGGAGAGAGAGAGAGAGCTGCCTGGGAGGTGCTCGATAGAAAGCCCACAAGAAGAGAGAGAGCTATGATTTTCAATTGCTTATGAAATTTTATTTTTGGTTTTAAATTGATCCAATTGGTTTAAAATCAAACGAAATTTTGAATTCAACCAAGATTTGAAAACGCCCCAAAATTAGGTTGTTACAGCGATATGGAGGACCTTAATTTTAAGGTCGCCTTTTGTGTTCATATACGTACATACGCTATAATTATTTATACATTTGCAGGTCTTTCGTTCATACGTACATGCGATGATTATTATCCTGCTGATGATAATTAATCTATAATTCAAGAACTTGGAAGCAAGAAAAGTTGACTATCAACATAGTTGGATATCGGACGTCCCGAAGTTTTGGTCTTGCCGACAGTATCACTTTTAAATGCTTACGAGGCTACGACGACCAGTCAATTCTGTTTTTGCGTCGCCTTTTGTGTTCATACGTACTACACGTGCTATAATTTTTGTATACAATCATACGGCCTTGCGTTCATACATGGGATAAATGTTAAGGAAATCTATAATTTAACAATTGAATTGGAAGTGGGAAAAGTTTACTATACAGAGATGGTAAAATTACTCGCTGCACATACGCGTATATACTGCCAATGGAATAATTATGATTTGTCCACCCTAATTAGGATCAAAGACGACCATAGACCGTCTGGTAAGCAACGATCGACTCTACAAAAGAGCTTAAACATGACCGTCAACTCTAGTTGCCGTCAGTCATGAGTGGTTAACGGGTTAGGTTCTCAACATGGTTGACCCACTGCTATAGAACATCCTTCCTATACCGTGTCTTTCCACTACTGGTTCGCTGAAACACGACAGTAACAAATTATTACTGTCAGACCTTAAGCATCAAAGTGCAGAATAATTATTTAGGACTTAGAATCGACAGTAATATTTATAACCACTATCATTTTTTGTAAAACTGGCAACTGAGCACTTTTTATTTAAGCACAAATGAAAACTAAAATTTATTGTTGTCACTATCGATCTATGCACTGAACACCACTATGGGTTTGTGAAGTGTGAACTGAGAACCGATAATGATCAGGTACAAACGGATAGTCATCGGTTCAAAAAAATTGATCTAAAATAATTGGAAAGTATAAAATCATGCAGATGATGATGAGCATATAGCTAGATTCCATGATGTATATTAGAATGACGTACAATCATGTATGTTAATCTGATCATTACAGTTAATTATTCACACAATCCAGTTAATTTCTTCTGTCATCGGGTTGATCCACCACCCAGTAGTGCTATGTTGCTGCCGCCAAATAATTGAGCAGAAGAAACAGTAGTATTATGACTGATGAAGTACTCCCTCTGTTCCAAAATATAAAACGTATTTTGACTCGACAAAAGTTTTTAAAAGTAGAGTTTGACTGTTAGATTTCTCTATTACATATTATGAATTGTTACAATATAATATTATATAAAAATCACTTTGAAATATGAACAATTTGATACAACTTTGGAATACCAATTATGCATATTATTTGATTTATTTATGATCAAAATTTACTAAGTTTGACTTTTCTCTTGTCAAAATACGCCTTATATTTTGGAACGGAGAGAATATAATATTTTCCATCTTCTTCCACCACCCAAGCAAAATCATCATCTTCTTCCTCCACCGAGCCCATCCTCCACTCGGTGACCCCACACTACCACCACTCGATGACTGCACATTGGATTTGTGCTCCCAAGTGTCGTCCCTAGCTAAATCTCTTTTATGATGAGCGATTTTGACTTTGTTTTAGAGGAAACATTAAAGATGATGATATAATCGATTTGGGATTAGTTACATTTATAAAACCCTACAAGTCAACTACATCAAAAAAAAGTTAGCTGGGGCTAATTGGACACCATCATCAACTAAATTGAATGGTGTTGCTTGTTGCCGCCGCCGTGATATGTTGTTCCTAGCACCACCGATGTTGTTACCATTGGAGTTGTTGCTGCCACTCGAGCTATTGTTGTCGTTGGAGTTTTTGCTATCGTTGGAGTTGTTGCTGTCGCTCGAGGCTGCAGTAAGACAGCTTAACATCTAGGAGGGTGATGCGATTGTTTGGATCCGCCCCTAGCCTCCAACTAATTTTGTGTTCTTAAATTCGTATAATATTTGGATGAAAAATAGAGATAATTAATTTGATAAGAATTGCTAAATGCTACTGCCTATTGTTTGACTAAAATCAAATAATGGCACACAAAACTACCTTCCGAAAGCATTATTGGGGCATGAAGCACGTGCCTGCAGTTTCCGTGTAGCTAGATGTATAATAATAAATTATAGCACATGTGTTTCACGTGATCGATCGCCATCTAAAATATAAAATAATGACTTGGTGAACTCCAGAAATCTATATATAGCAAGGTGCTCCAGATTGAGCTACACGTCAAACAAGGGCGATCCAGTTGATACGTCTATATGGCTACTGCGAACAACATGAGACCTGCATTCCGTCCTTCCGTGTGGGGTGATTTTTTCGTCAACTACAGTCCGCAACAACTGCAGGTATGATCTTTTCTACGCAGTTTGCTTGCGCACACGTGCATGTACACACTGATCATACTTATTTCACTTGATCAAATGTTAATTGCTTTCACCTTACAACATGCAGAGATCGGAGGATTGGATGAATCAAAGGGCTCAAAGTCTGAGGGCTGAAGTGAGCAATCTTTTTTATGCTTGCCAGGATGTAGTTGGGACAATGAACCTGGTGGATACGCTCCAACGCCTTGGTATAGACCACTACTTCGACAGTGAAATTGATTCTGCAATCAAGAGCATCCACGACGCTAAGTTACTTCATCCCAGCCTTCATGAAGTGGCTCTGCGATTTCGTCTTCTTAGGCAGCATGGGATTTGGGCGTCGACAGGTAAGAAACAAACACTACTATATGTGATTCGATTGGGTTTAATTTCTGCCACATCCTAAAAGAATGTGGGGCCCAAAACAGTTAGAAATGCCTTCCGCCGGTGCTACATTAAATTGTTTCTTGGAAGAACAATTTTCACGGATCATTATTTTAGGGTAGTGTCATAAAATGGATTCTGGTAGTAAGAAGGATTTTTAGTTTGTGGTGTCATAAAATTTTACTCTGTCCAATAGGTTAATTGATGTAAGAAAGGTTTGCTTCTCTTAAATTGCTTATTTTTTATTACATATTTTTGAAATAATACGTATTGTGCTTCGTGTATATTGTAAGAAAGTAAGAAACATAGAATACGACGTGTTCCAGAACTCACAAGTCATAACTGCTAGTTGTACTATTAGTGAACGATATGGTTGAAACTAAACATCGATCATTTATAATAGTGCCACTTGTCGTTATCTACGTGGCTAAACAGGTGCTTCAAAGAAATCCATATCGCTAGTTCGGTTTTGATAAAGACATGGGACGACTGAAACCATGTAGTTTGTAGGATCATAGGCGCTAAATACCCCTAATTTAGATGACTCAATACGATACGAGCGGAAGCAATCAATATAATTAAACGCACATGCACACATCCAAGATTAGTGACAACATACCAAAGACGCATATGTTTGATAACACAGTTCGGTACCTGCCTACATCAGCGGGGCAATGATTCCAGGCTGTGTTACCTTGCTCTGAAACAGTTCCTGGCTACATCTCACCCGACGTCTACTGCCCTGCTACAGCTTCTACAAGTCTAACCCTTCGCTCATCTGCCTCTCTTCCTTAAACAAATCTCTTTTAATCTTCCTCTAATCTCTCTCTAATCTTTTATAATCACCTCTGAAATTTTTCTAATTTTTGTAGCCGTGGAGACCCTAAAACTCCTCTCAATCCCGACCCTCTCGGGTTCAAATAGTGAAAATAACTAGAATCCGTCTCGGGCTCAAATACCTACTTAAAACCGAATTCTTCCTCGGCCTGGCAACCCCACCTGGGCCGGCGGGCCACCCGCGGCCTGCTGCGTGCTCCCTCCTGGGCCGCCTGGTTCCTGCCCCCGCTGGGCCCTCTCTCCCTCCGCGCGGCCTGCCTGGGCTGCCTCCCAGTACAGTGCACGTACAACCCACATGCACAGCACAGCACACACACACATCATGCATGTGCATACACGCACAGCACAGTGCACTCTTTTTTTCTTTTTCTTTTTCTTTTTCTTCTTCTTTTCTTTTCCTTTCCTTTTTCTTTCTACTTTCTAAACTGCACAAACAAACATATACATATATATACTATATATATATATATCCAACACTCTCCAAAAATATTACTTCCATATTAGTCCAATAAATCATCAATCCTTGCTCAAATATTCATCCAAAATTATTATTTTCCTTTCAAAGATATTCCAATAAATCCAAAAATATTCTAAAAAAATATGTAAATAAATTAGAAAATCATCTCATCACAAAATATTCACTCAACAATCTCCCCCTTGATGAGTGGTTTGACAATACGCCCATTCAAGTTCAATTTATTTTTAGCTCTCCCCCTTGACACATGCACTTATAGTAAACCTAATGAAATAACTCACATATGCACACATGCACACGCACTTTCTCACACACGAACTCATGCACTTTATGCAACTCTAACTCTCCCCCTTTGGCGAAACACACATCAAGGACAAACAAATATGAACATGCAAAAATGCTATAAAATGCACACCTACCGAGCAGTACCGATTATCCAAGGTGAATTCAAATAGTATAGCAAATCAATTCCACACTCCAAAAATTCATGAATTGCCCAATAGTCAAGTATTAACTACTAGTTGTAGAGTAAAAAGTTTATAAGAAAACAATAAGCTCATCGACATATAAATACAGACAAGTAGGCAATAATAAATATATAATATATAAAAAATATGCCCAGGTGAGAAAGATACTAGATTTGAGTGGAAAAGATATAGCAGACTCACAATTATCTGTCCAAGATTTTTCACATATATCATCTTCTTCTTTTTTTCAACTCAATTTTTATATTTGATATCACCTTTTTATTCACCTATATGGCAAGTTTGAGCTTGGTTCTTTTAATTGCAGGTATAACAACCTTGACCTTGTTTGTTTTACTAATTCGTAAGCAACATCACATAATCAAACTCACATTTTTAATTTGCCCTGCATTTTTTGTTTGCCAAGGACTCATCATGATCATATAGCTCTAAAAATTGCTCAAAAATAGTACACAGACTTTCATTAGCAATTTTAAATTTTTGAAAAATAACCCTCATATCAAATTTACCCAATCCAGTTGACTACTACTATAAACTCATAAACAATCCACTCTCCAGCAGTGAGAAATCAACTTAACTAAATTGGCATTATCAATAAATATTGTCATGTGAAAGTTTAATGCCATAAACATAAGTATTCAACAAGTATAATATACAATGCTTGTACTATATGAGACAATGCAAACACTATTCTATAATGCAAAAACTAAAAACTCTAACTCTAAGGTGCAAGGATATGTTTAGCGACCCAAATTTGAAAATATTTTTTATTGTTCTTCAAAGAATTTGTGGGAACCCAAGCATTGTTCGGGGAAGTAGAGCTTACCCTTGGATTTATCTTTCCACCGTATTGTTGTGGCCTTCTGTAGTCATAATCATACCTATGATTTGTAGAAGCACAACAATTTCGTGCATAATGACCAAACTTACCACAATTATAGCACATCACATTGTGAAAAGTATCCCAATATTTTTGGACCCAAATTAGCATAGCAATTTAATTTCATGTGTTCAAATTTTCCGCGGCCAAAACATCTCACATGTTTCTTTTGAGAAATACTAGCAGAGCTCAAATCAAATGTTTTCTTCACAATTGAGGTTGAGGTAGCATGATCATTATTAATAGGTGCGTGAGAACAATTATTCTTATTATATCGTACACCTTCCTTCACAAATTCGTCCAAAAATTTCTCCAACACTCTCCAAAAATTTTAGTTCCATATTAGTCCAATAAATCATCAATCATTGCTCAAATATTCATCCAAAATTATCATTTTCCTTTCAAAGATATTCCAATAAATCCAAAAATCCTCTCAAAATATGTAAATAAATTGGAAAATCATCTCATCACACAATATTGAAAATATTCAATCAACACAGTTTAACTGTCAAGGAAAATGGATTCTTGCAGTGTATGACTTTTTAGTTTGTGGTGACTGGTGTTGTCATAAAAATATATTCTTTACTTCTCTTAAAAAGCGTAATTTTTCTAACACAAATTTTGCTTCATGTAAACATTGAATATACATGACGTATTTCACAACATAGAATTGAATTGAAGGATCTATCCTGTCAAGGAACTGTATGGTTGAAGCTTCAATTCAAAACATATAAATTATAAAATATTACTCTGAGCGCTGTAGCCAAGACATAAACAGGCAACTTCAAAGAAATCCTTTAATTTGGCATTGATGAAGGCGCGCGCGCGCGCACACATATATATATATATAGTATATATATATATATACTATATATATATGTGCTGATATTTTAGTATTTTTTTTGAGTGGCTCATATTTTAAAGCGTGCTAGTACATAGTTACAACTTGTTTGAAATTAAATGAGACGTGATCTTGGCACCAAAGCCACATGGTAATATAGTTCAGTTTCACATATATCTGCAACACAATGATTATGAAAGTTCATCCTCAACACTACAGTATATATATATATGAATCGCTCGGGTCATAGCTACAAGCCAGACATGCTTCGTTCGCCTACTTCTCTATTGTTTGCTGCTATGGGCTACATCAGATGTGCGCCCATTATATATGGTCTAGGATATGAGTTCAACTCAAACTCTAACCTAACATGCCTGTTACAACTCACGACCCAAAGTAACCCTATTCGTATACATATCTAAACAATTTTAACAAACTGCACCTTTGTGAATATATATGACTTCACTGAGTAAGCTCGAAATTGTCCCATGGGAACATTCATGTGCTCGGACTTAACTTGAGACTGTGCATCGTAGTGAGAGCCACCTAGTGACTCTAACTTGGCATTTTGATGCTTTCCAGTGTGCTAACCACACAACACCATACAGTTGTCCTTGTATGATCATGACTCACCACTGGTAATGCATCTATGACGCTATAACTACATTTATTGTCATATAATGCCTCCCTAGTGCAAACATCTGATAGGCAATGCTCTAACAACCATGATCTACCCTAGTAGCACATGACATCTGGTGTCCAATTTGATCGCATGAGTCGAAAATGTCGCCCCACGTTACCTTTGGCACACACCACGTCCACTGGTAAAAAATCAGATAGGGCCGTCTGCCCAGAGTTTTTCACACTATCGATCAAAACCTCAATCTTTATGTGCTCCATCTTGCGATGAATCGCGTGTTTTGCCAACCTCACGCTGATACCACTCGTTAGCAATTAAACAAGATGCTATCTTAGAACGACACCAGACACAGTACATTTGCTAATGCATCTTGTTTCTCTCCTACATCTATAGGGCA
The DNA here is from genome assembly GCA_036346415.1 of Raddia guianensis. Taxonomy (NCBI): domain Eukaryota; kingdom Viridiplantae; phylum Streptophyta; class Magnoliopsida; order Poales; family Poaceae; genus Raddia; species Raddia guianensis. The sequence continues at coordinate 6,847,124 of CM070537.1, forward strand.
ATGATAATTGGAGCTCCTCCCTAATATCATAGCATATTAGCTCCTAGGTCATAGTCACAAATCGGTTGCGACACCTTATGCCTCAACCACCAAATTTTGTTTAATAAGTTATGGCAGGGACTTGCTATCTTTATAGACAGTTGGCATATATCCTCTGTCGTAACTACACGTACATTTACAACCATTGCAAGGTGGGCCCTGAACCCACCTGGCAGTGGCCGGCAGTTACGGCAGAGGATCCCGGTGGCTTTATAGAGGACCTTGGAAATGAATTCGACTGATACTTAACGTACCTTTTCTACTAAAACTTCAAGTCCAAATGTTACTCTATCTATACTAATATTCAGCACCAATGAAACATAGCTGGCGAAAGACTGTCAGAAAACTGTTTCAGAAATTCATCTAGGTCGTCTGACATTTTTAGTTAAGTTGGCCCTCAAATTGACTACTAGTCTTTTTAATTTTCTCATTGAGGCCTTGTTTGTTTCAGATTAATGTTGAGTTGCGTTTTACTGTAGCAAATTTCTGACCCCTCGAAATATGTTTTAACAAGTTTAAAAAATTATGAAAAAAACATTTTACAAACTTTAAAAAGAACTATTTAAAACCCCATAAGAATGACCGCAAAACATTACATCGTTTGGCTTGTACAAAAATAACAAATTTTCATTTAATTTAATTTGATTTAATCTGAAACAAACAAGGCCTCAGTTCTAACCAGACTTCATAAATAAAGAAAACATCAAATGTCAATGAAGTATAATCCTTATTTGGCACGTCGCCATACAAAAATTCAAAATATTTCATGGTATATATAAGTTTTGCCAACACATATTTAATATCATTTCCATTGTATCGGACAACTGCACGTTTCCATGTTCTTTGTGGCTTAAATTACAACTAAAAGGCATTGAACATTTTTCTGTTTTTTTACAAGACAAACATGATAGTACAATGTAGCTATTCTTATGAGGTTTTAATTTTTTTTTATGAATTTCTAAATTCATATTTTATATTTTTTTGGACTTTTCAGACCCACTTAATTAACTTTTGTAGATTCCAATGTTCAATTGCAAAGCAGAAAATAAAGAGTTGAAGAAAAACTTGCATGGCACATAAAGAAATACAACCGACACGCTATTTGCAAAAAATTGGATCTCGTATTTTGCGATGAACGTCGTACATTATGTGACTTTTTATTGCTAATTTATTTTTCTAGTGTTTATTTAATACATATGATGCATGCTGCAGACGATTTGGGAATCTTCCAAAACGAAGGGGATAATTTCTTCAATAACGTGACTAATACAAGGGGCCTGTTAAGCTTATATAATGCAGCCCATCTTTCAACTCAACGCGAGGAAACGCTGGAGGAGGCTTGTTCGATTGCAAGGCACAAACTCGAGTCAATCAAAAGTAGCTTAACATGTCCATTAGCTGAGCAAGTCTCACGTGCCCTAGAAGTACCACTGCCGAGGGCAATGCGTAGACTAGAGACATTGCAGTATATGTCAGAGTATAACAAAGACAATGAACGTAACTCATACATACTGGAGCTTGCAAAGATTGATTATAACCTTCTGCAATCTGTACATTTGAAGGAGCTCAAGAGCATTTCCAGGTAACAGCGCTGTTAGCATTTACGTCAATGCAAGATCAAGAACGACACCAAAATACACGATATTTGATAACGCAGTTCTTTTTCGTCTATATCTGTAGGGCTATGATTATGTACGCTCCTCCCCAAACATAACTGCGTTACCAAATATTGTGTCTCCTGATGTCATTTGTGATCTTTCATTGGCGTAAAGTCCCTTCGGTTGAGAAAATAGAGTAACAGATTATGATTATTTTAGGTGGTGGAATGATCTTTACAAGACAGTGGGGCTGAGCTATACTCGAGATCGTATGGTTGAATGCTATCTTTTTTCTTTTGGGGTGTACTATGAGAAGCATTACTCTCGTTCACGGATTATCCTTGCAAAGATAATTGCCTTAGCAACTCTGCTAGATGACACCTACGATTCCCACGCAACTTTGGAGGAGTGCCGGGAGCTCAATGAAGCCATACAAAGGTTTGGATTTGTTAGATAACACTAATGAAAAAAAAACATACATGATATATATTGGTATGCAAGCAAAAGTTTTAAATTTGTTGGCGTGATAATGCAGATGGGATGCGAGCGCAGTATCTTTTCTACCGGACTACCTGAAGGAGCTATATGTCAAATTCATGAGCACGTTCAAGGAGTTCGAGAATGAGTTAGGACCAAATGAGAAGTATCGTGTTACATACCTGACAAAAGCGGTATGTCACTGAATTGACCATAAAAATGAATTTCTTGTTGAAACAATCTTTTACTGTTGCCTTTCGTAGGATGGATTTAATTTCTTCCTACAACGCGACAAGTTGTTCATATAGAAGTGTCTCTCTTTTTCTCCTACAATTCCCCAATGTAAATAGAAAAATGATCTGATTAAATTGTCTGTCCCGATCATTTCAGCTACAAACGCTATCTAAATATTACCTACAAGAAGCCGAATGGTGCCATCTCAATTACACACCGAACTTCAACGACCATCTCAGTGTCTCGGTTATGTCCACTGCTATTCCCCTGCTAGTCATTGGGTCTCTTGTTGGAATGGGTGATGAAGCAACCAAACAAGCATTTGATTGGGCGATCAGTGTCCCAACCTCTGTAAAGGCATGTTCAAAGATTGGGAGGTTTGTTAATGACATTTCGTCAGTTAAGGTAATTAGTGTGCAAGGTGCAAGGATTCATAATTTTTTGTCAACCAATATGTATACATTTCAATATTTTTCTGAGATGCATGGGTGCAAATGTACGTGTGATACAGCTAGGGAAGAACAAAGGAGATGCTGTCAGCACTGTGGAGTGTTACATGAATGAGTACAAAGTTACAAGCGAAGTGGCTATCTCTAAGATAAGCTCTTTTATTGAAGATGAATGGAGAAATATTAACAAAGAACTTTTGGAGCAAGACACTCTTCATCCTATCGTGCAGCGAGTAATGAACCTTGCAGTTGTGATCGGATTTGTCTACGTTGGTAACAGAGATGGCTACACATTCGGCAATGAGCTTCAAGAGACGATTGCACGCCTCTTTGTGAAACCTATTCGGATCTAATGAGCGCATGCGGCCGTACTGCCCTTTGTACCAATATTGCGGATTAAGCCAAATTATAAATGTGTCTAGTGCCCATGTAACACACATTATGTTCCCAATTTTTGTCAATAAATAATTTATGAGCAATTTTCTTGTCTAACTTATTTCTTAACTTGGAGTGTCTTTTAAGATAAAATTAAGAGTCAAGTGCACTTTATTTGACTTGTGTTTTATAGCTCTTAGTGAAGTCTTTGATATAGAAAAAAAAAAGATTCAAACCCTCTGTTCCATCGCAGTATAAAATAGGGTGTGAATATTAACAAAAATGTTGGACAGAGCTGGGCCAACACTTTGGTCAACAAACAACAAGCCTTGCTCGCCCTTCCTGATCTCGCTGCATCTTGTCTTCGACGACGCTATAGGGCCGACGAGGTGGGGATTTAGTAGGTTGTAACATCCTCATTTTTCCTAAAAAAAAATTTAGAAACAATGCATAGCATTTGAACAAAATTAATTTTTTTGAATAAATATTTTATAACATAAATGAGTATATTACTTTAAAATAAAGAATTTCAATTTTTTATCATTTTCTCCCTTTCAAAATATTTTGTATTATAAAAAATATATTTGGATACTTTCTTAAAAAATAATACTGGTACAAGGTCTTAAAAACGTTCACGTGACAATTATTTTCATGCAACTATATAATCTTAGGTTACATATGTTAAATTTTGAAATCTAAAGATTTAAAGTATTGCAAATATTTTAAATTTTTCAAATACTTTTTTGTTGATAAAATTAATGTTTTGCTAAGTTTTCAAAATTGAGAATATTCTCCCAATATTATAAGAATTTAAATAAATATTATTTACCAAAGAGAAGGGTGGAATTGCCACAACATGGGCATTCTTCTTAGAGATAATTATTGCAGTATGATAGCGGCTAGGAGGATTGGAAAGGCATTATGGAACAATGTTTTTCAGGTTTAGCCATGGTTTAGCTCAGGACCCTACTACTCCTCGTATTTGGTTTGGTATTGCTAGCACACATGATTTCGAAAGTCATGATAATATTACTGAGGAACGTCTTTATCAGAACATTTTTGCTTATCAATTTGGAAAGTTAGCAATAATCTTTCTAGGGACGTACAGAAATCTGTTTCATGTAGATTGGCAAGGAAATTTTGAATCATGGATACATGATCCTATACACGTAAGACCTATTGCTCATGCAATTCGGGATGCTCATTTTGGTCAACCCGTTGTGGCAGCCTTTACTCGAGGAGGTGCTGTCGGTCCAGTGAATATCGCCTATTCCAGGGTTTTATCGGTAGTGGGGTTTGGCGACCGCCAACATGTGTCATGTTAAATTTAGACCGTCACTATTGTAACAAGTAAAGGGTTTAGTTAAAAACCGTCACTGTAACCTATCATAGGTATAATCGGTTCCAACCCAAGCCTATATAAGTGACAGTCCTTACAGGACCCATCACTAATGTTTCTTTTAGTGACGGACCCAGATGACCCATCACCTCTGTGGTGTCTCTTCTGTGTGGTTTTAACGTTTTGTATTGGACCTCTATTCCAGGATTTTTTCCTTTGATTTCCATGGCTTAAACTAGATATTATGAAATTTAGATGCAGCGGGTACAATCAATGCTAACTTCAAATTTCTTGGAGCCAGAATTCCTCCTCCATGAAAAGACTTATTGATAATTTTCAAAACGTGTTATCCTTCTGGGGGCAATGGAGGAGTATAGAAATCTCAATTTAATTTGTTAAAAGGCATTTTCGCCAAGTTATTGTTGCTAAAATGCAATGCTGGCTTAATACTCAAAGGACTTATTGGAAGCAAAAGTGTACATAGAGATGGACCAAACAAGGTGTCGCCCCTCAATTTTAAACTTATGTTCGATAATCCCATGCACTAGCCCCTGGGTCAATACACTAGCGCGGAAGGTCACAGAGCCGATACAAGCATACATCAATAGAATGGAATCCTGAATATTACGGGCGTGTTTGGATCTCAGCCTTTGCCTGCCTTGCCAACGAAAGGCGCGCTGTAAAAATCGGGGCTCGTTTGGTTGCCAGCCGACGAATGGCGCGCCATCTTCGTTTGCCTGCGCTCGCAGCCATCGCCCGTGTAAAAAACGCGCCATCTCAGGGCGCCCAATTTCTTCGCCCTGAGATGGCGCGCCTTCTTGCCAATGGAATGGCACGGCGAACGAGGGGAGCAATCCAAACACGCCCTACATCAAGTTACGCCCTTAGGCGAGTTTAGTAAGGTGGACAATACACTCCATAATATTACAAAACAATGTTCAGAGTATGACAGCTATCACCCACAATATGAACCCAAAAGTATCCCTATCGGCTAAGTGCCCACCAATGACTGGAGCAACCCCTAAGACTCTACTGGTCCGCCGAAGCCCTATCCGTCGTCTTCACGACACTCGTAAGGGTCTTCCTCAATTTCCTCGTCTAAAGAAAGTAAGAAGGCGAGGTCAACGTCATCCAAACGCTGGCTAGTTAACACTTCCCTTAATGCATATATTTCCTAGAAGGCTTTTATTGGAGGAAAGGCTTATTTTATTTGCATAAAGGTAGATTTATAAGATTTTAGAAGCATCCTAACTAGCATCAACTAGAATTTACCTTGTTTATATAAATTAGGGGTTTACCATCTTATTAATGCACCCAAACCCAACTGATCAACCTACCATACCAACCAATCCACACATCGACCAATTCTCAACCCAATACACTACCCAACTCAACCGATCACCAAACCAGCTTATTCGATCCTCTTGTATTTCTTTCGGTTGCCCCCCAACAATTCCTAATTCTGCCATCTTTCTAGGATTTGGCAATCCAGTTGTGGACCAGACATGCCATGGCATGCCCGCCTCGGCCTTGGGGGTTGCCAGCCCTCACTAGCTTACCGTCATCCTAGGGATGTGTGGCCTTTATCACCCTCGGTGATGACCTGTCGGTTGATGAGGACATCCCTGGATCACAGCCGAAGGACCCAACCTTTGTGCAAGGACCCATGACACGTGCCCATGCACGACGTCTTGGACAAAAGGTGAATTCGTTTCTTAAACAAATAAATTATTTAGTTACAGAACGAATGATACTGCCTAATGATTGCTGTCTACTTGTTACATGTGAAGGCATTTCAAAAGAATTATTTGTGAGAGACAAGGAACATCATCAAGAAAAAGAAAAGGAGAATTTTATTCCACTGATGCTGCCACGGGAGGAATAATATCGCTGCATGGAAGAAAAGAGGAATTCCATTTTTGTTTGTGGCACGCCCTTTATTTTTCAGCCATAAGAAAATTCCTCCTACTTTCAAGGGGGCTTGCATGCAAGGAATATCCATGTTTTGTTGCCAGCCGTGAGCAGGAATTTTGGTTCCTATTTTTATGGTCGTAATAGAGGGAGACAGGCACCATACGCATAGCAAAAAAATCAATACCTTCTATTTTTTTGACCGCCAGAAAGGGGAGCCTGCATGCATGCGCAGGGGGGCTATTGGACCTGTATTATTTCAGTGCTTGCGGGGGAAAACGGGGGGTCAGATCTGGATTTTTGGTTTAGCTATTGCTAATTGTAAGGCCCTCGTGCCCCAACTATTGAGGTCTCACATATAATCATTCATCCGAGTGATTCTTCCGCTGTTGTTCTTGCAATTCTCCTGTGACGTGTTTTGACACGGTTGATATCAAATCAGAGGAGTGGTTTAGCAATTGTGAGGTTGCTGGTCGTGTTCACCAGATCGTGGTAAGCTGCCCCTTCGTCAAGGTCACGAATCGCCCCTACAGATTTCTCCTACGACCGAAGATCGGGACCAAACTAATACGTACATGTGTTAAATCGAGGCATGTGCATATCACCGGTCCCTATCGAGAATGGTCCCAGAGGGCCTCCGCAGAGCGCTCACAGTTGGCGAACCAAGACTCGTACTCCGCGCGATGGCGACGCATTGTGTTGGAACCATCTCCCCGCTACGCGTGTTACTCCGCGCTCCTCCGGGGTAAGCCCTGGCTAAACCTAGCACCAGACACCATGTGCCTCAATCATCCATCAGGATGTCCTCTAGGGGCAACCCACCGGTATACCTCTACTTCCACTGTCCTCGACCGTACCACACGTAGACTATCCCAACCAACAGACCAAAACAGACCGACATCCCATATATCCCTACCATCAAACACATTCAGCCCAAAGTGCAACTAATACCCCTAACTATCATATGTCATGTCATCTTTGAATGAACAAAATGAATGACCGGTGAATATCGGTTCACCGTTCCATGGCGATTAGCCAGAAGAGTTGTTTAAGCCTAAACCAGTGTAAGCAAGTTTTACCCATTAGGTAGGGTTAAAGTGGTTACCAGACTAATCATATCGGCTATCAAGAGTAATGACAATCAAGGCAGTCACTAAGGCTAAACAGGTCAAAGGCAGGCATGTATAAATATTACATGATTACCAATTAGGCAGTTTACTAAACATGCATTTAATTAATAAACAAAATAGTTAACAGAAAACTAGGTAATGAACATGATATTTAGCGATGTTAATCCGCACTATGAAAAGTCGCAATCTTTCCCTAAGATTGATTAGTGAGTCTATTTTTCGTATGATATGCTATGCATGAAGGAGTGCATTAATAATTGATAATATCAGTATATAATAGTCTACTATACCCCAAAATACGATTTCGTACGATAAGGTCGTAATTGGGTGATTAGGGTTTTTAAGCGACATAAGATAATTGTTGTTCGACATTCATCCTACGTACGGGGTAAAGTTTCTCGGAGTTGACATAAACTAGGTGCTTCTAAATAAAGAGATAATCCTAAGTTATAATCCCTTGTTAACTTATTTTCTAAAATCGTCGCATTGATAATTTAATAAAGAAAGTGCTCGCTATTTGTTGGTGTTTAGTAATAAAATACCCCTATGATTATATTTAAGTGGAAATGCTAATTTAAAATATTCCAGATTTATTAAGGTATTTATCTAACCAATATCTTTTCTAAATGACATTTGATGTCAAAATCATTAATTAATATAACCAACAAATACCCTAGAATTAATTTAACCATTTTTATATAGGAAAAACTACAATTACAATTAACAGTGCAAATTTCCTTTACAGTGGCTACTTTTATATTTTTATAAAATCAGAAATAGCCTCTAGTTTTTATCTAAATTTTTCTAGAATTTTTGGAAACCTCTAGCTATTTTTAATAATTCTAAAGCTAATTCGACAATTAACTAATTAGTAAATTCGCTGGAAAACTCTTAATTCGCAACGGGCCGAACCAACTCACGAGTTGGCCCAGTCGTCAATTTCAGCCCGCGGCCCACTCGAGCGCACGCGCCGGCGCGGCCAGGAGAAAACGTCGGAAACGGATTTTGAAAAGGCGCCAAGGCGAGGTGAAGACGCACGCGGTTCTGGGCATCTCCACTGAACCAGACAGGTGGGCCATGGACCCACCGATCAGCGACACTGGTCCGGTTGGCTAACGCATGTGCGCGACGGTTTAAACCGGTTGATGGGTCCCACCTGTCGATGGCCTAACGTATCCCTCTCAGCACGGATCTTGGCGCAGATCGGATGGCCACTGCTCATCGTCTACCTCCAGGCAGGGAAGTGGCCGAAAGCGGCGGCGAGCGATGAGGCAGCGCTACGGGCCAATCCGGCCATGTGCGTGCACGCCCTTGCACCAACTGCTTCGTACGATCCTAACGACACCCTCGTCGTAGCCGGAGGTGGCCGGACGTGGCGGCGCGGTGACGGCGGCAGAGCCGAAAGCTCGCCGGCGACGCATGCGAACGTTGTTGACCTACAGGCTATAAGCGCCTTGCTGGTGAGCATGAGGGGCAGTTGTGGGTGCTTACGGAGCTCAGTGACGGTGTGAGGACGGACGGAGGCGGCTAGCCACGAGGCACCTGGCGACGGCCGAAGCAGGGGCAACGCAGGCACGGTGACCCTAGGCTCTTGAGCTGAAATTGGAAGAGGAGAAAGTTTTGGTGGGTTTTCGTGAAGCTCCAGGCAAGACGAATTGAACTACGGCTCACGAAATCGCCGGGGTCTTCTCCGGCGTCGGCGTGGTGAGAAATTGGGAAAAACGGGAAAGCTCGGGCCAGCGAGCGGTAGGGGGCTTTATAGGCGCCGGGCGGGGATGGGGGCCCGATGGCGCGCTCGGTGACGCGGGGGAGCAAACGGCGCAGCAACAGGACCCAAGCGGCGCGACAGGGCGGCGCAGCACGGCGCGGCGATAAGACCCCCGCGGCGCGGTGATGATGAAGGGGGCGGCGCGACGGACGGGACGTGTGGCGCGACGGACGGGACGTGCGGCGCGTGGCGTAGCTCAGAGGGAGCAAAGCAGAGCCAGCGGCGGCAAGGGCCACCGGCCAGTGAGAGGGGAAGAGAGAATGAGAGGGGGGGAGAGAGAGAGAGAGAGAGAGAGAGAGAGAGAGAGAGAGAGAACCTGGCTTTGGGGCCCACGCGTCGGATTTGAGTTCAAATTGAAGCGAATTTTCAAAATTCGAGCAATTTAGCAAAAATCCCTAATTTGGGATGTTACACTAGGTGATGAAAATACCAAACTTTTTCATAGTATGGCTTCCCAAAGACATCAAAAAAATAACATCCTACGCTAAATAATGAAAATGGATAAGCACCTCACATGAAAGCAAAGAAGCAATTTTGTGGTTAGCTTTTAAGCAAAGGATGGGAATGTCTCGGTCAACTGTCATACACATGGCTGAAATTCTACAACCTCAATCTGATCTAAACTATTCGTCAGATCCTTCTATTGAAGAAGAAATTGGCTCTGTCATCAGCTGACTTCCACTGGATAAAGATCCCCGGCCAGATGGGTTTAATGGATGTTTTCTCCAAAAGGATAATGCTCCAGAGCCAGACATTTACAAGCTCTGACATGGTTTTCATGAGGAGGATGTTAACATTGCTAGAATCAACTCATCCTTAATTACTCTGGTCGCAAAGATTGAGAACCCTCTGAACTATAATGATTTTATGCCTCTCTCTCTTCTAATTAACTCCAGTGTGAAGATCTTTACAAAAATTCTAGCCGACAGGCTTCAACATAATACGGCACGGTTCATAAAAATCATTATGAACTGATTCAGATAAGGCCTTTAGTCTCGGTTAAGAACGGCCTTTAGTTTCGGTTCCTGAACCAGAACAACCAATCCAAGACTTAGCCTTTAGTACCAGTTGAGGGGACCGGGAAATATAGCCCCCACGCGGTGTAGAAAATATTCAAAAATATGGGAGCACCAGAGATTCGAACCTAGAACATCCTACACCACATGACTCCCCCACTAGAATATGCATTCTTTTTTAAATATGTTGGAACGAGGCTTTAAACCTGGTTCGTAACACGAATCAGGACTAAAGGCCTACCTTTAGTCTTGGTTTGTAACACGAACTAGGACCGATGTGAGCGATGAACCAAGACTGAAGCGTTAAAGCCACGAACAAAGAATAATGCCACCATCAGTCCCGGTTCCTGTTTAACCGGGACTGATAAACCGATATAGAAGTTTGTTTCTCTAGTAGTGCTGGTTTCATCAATGGTGGTATTCAAGATTACTTAGCTTGGACTTACGAATTTTTACATAAATGTATGCATTCGAAGAAGCCAATTATGCTCCTTGAATTGGATATTGCTAAAGCTCTTGACACGGTGGAATAGTACGCAATTCTAAAAATCAATCAACACAACGGTTTCAATGATAAATGGATTTCATGGATTACATAGATTCTTTCTTCGGGTCGTTCTCAATCCTCTTAAATGTAATACATGGAAAAAACATTGATTATAAGGCCGTGTACATTTCAGCTTTCCGTAGCGTAGCGTAGCGTTTCAGCAAAATCTAAAAGCCTTTAAAAAGAGATTTAAATATTGTAAAAAAACAATTGAAAAATAGTTTTAGGATCTTTAAGAGGACTACTAAACACCTGAGAAAAATCATTACAAATTATTGCACCAAATAGGCTATATAAAAAAGATAAATTTTACTGAAACGCTACGCTACGTTACACTAAGCTGAAATGTACAAGGCCTAAGAGAGGGGTTCATCATGGTGATAGCCTTTTGCCTCATCTATTTGTCATTGCATCTTGTTAAAAATACAACATGTATTGATATGAGGTCAGAGGCCGGTAAATATACATGTACAGGTGGGCTTAGGGAAGATGCCCATATATAAGGGAAGGCATATAATAGGTATAAAACAATTACATGTCTAACACCCCTCAAACTCAAGGTGAATCCACAACATTGAGTTTGTAGAGATGAAATACTTGCTGGGCATTGGTATGTGCCTTGGTAAGAAAATCGGTTAGCTGAAGTTCGAAAGGGACATATTGAAGAGCAATCACCTCTTCCTACACCTCTGATCAAACATAAGAGGCATCAACACCAATATGCTTGGCGAGTTCATGCTTCACCAAGTTTCGAGCAATGCTTATAGCGCCAACACTGTCAGACTGTACTGTCATAAGCACGATGACAACAGCACCCAAGTCTGCGAGGATCAGTGTAACCAAGTAACCACAATCATGACAGAAGCCAACGCACGCAACTCAACCTTAGTACTAGAGCGAGAAACAGCCGGCTTATTGGTCTTCCAAACAATTAGGGATGAGCCAATAGAAACACAATAGGCAAATATAGACTTACGATTAGAAGGATCGTTATCCCATGTAGCATCAGAATAAGCCTGGAGTTGTAGAGAATTGGAGCTGGAGAAAAAAAAGAGGGCAGTCAATCATGCCCCGAAGGTATCGAAAAACACGAAGGAAGTGATTGTAGTGAATGTTAGTGGAAGCATGCATGAGCTGGCACAGAATATGAACAGAATAATAGATATACAGACGACTCATGCCAAAATAAACAAGACTCCCAACTAAGTGTCTGTAACTAGTAGGATCCTCAAGAGGAACACTATCAGTAAGACGAAGCTGGAGATGAAGCTCCATGTGAGTATCCATAGTGCGCTGGTTGGAGATACATGCTCGATCAAGAAGATCTTGGATATACTTCTGCTGGGATAGGTAGTAGCCGTCAGGCGTGCTGGTGACCTCAATCCCAAGAAAATACATAAAAGGACCCAATTCAAACATTTGGAATTGCTCATTGAGTCGAGCCTTAACAAAAGAGATAAATTGAGGATCATCAGCAATGATCAGCATGTCATCAACATACATGAGGAGGAGCGTCCTACTATAGGATGAGGTATGAACGAAAAGAGTGGGATCATGCTGACTAAACAACAAAGCCTGCAGCAATGAGCACAGAAGAAAGGCCATAGAGAGAACAACGAATATGACACATATGACCTTCAGGAGCAGAGTAGCCAGGTGGTGGTTGCGTATAGACCTCCTCACCTAACTCACCATGAAGAAAAGCTTTCTTTACATCAAGCCGAGGGATGGTCCACTTATGAGAAACAACAACCAACATAAGAGTGAGAACAGTAGTCTTATGGGCAACGAGGGCATATGTCTCATCATAATCATAGCCATGAACCTACTGGAATCCGCGTGCAACAAGTCGAGCTTTGAAACGCTCAAGAGATCCGTAAGAATGAGTCTTGATTTTGTAGTCCCACTTGCACGTGATGGAATGAACAGAAGGTGGAAGTGGAACAAGATCCCAAGTGACAGTACGTTCCAAAGTCGCGACCTCCCTTGCCATGGTGAACTGCCACTTAGGATTAGCAACAGCCACACGATAGGTAGTAGGCTCAGAGGATAAAGCATCAGAGACACCAGAATCGTGTCGAGAGGGACGAGAAATCTTGCTCCGATCACGAAGAGCATACTACGGTCGAGGGGAGGGGTCAGACGTGGAAGGAGAGTCAAAAGGAGAAGGATGCTCCGGCTGGGGAACATGAAAAGAAGCCTGAGCAGGGGGTACCAATAAAAGAAGGAGAACTAGAAGGAGGCAAGTGCCGAGTAGAACAATCATGGACCTGTGGAGGCAAAGAAAGTGAAATAGGTGGAGCTGGTGGTGGAGTGGACAAAGCAGATGGAGCAGGTGGAGCTGGTGGTGGAATAGGTGGAACTGACAAAGCAGGTGGAGGTATATATGGAGGTGATGTAGGAGAGTTTGGATCTAGGGGTGGAGTAGGTGGAACTGGCGGAGCAGATGGAGGTATGTATGGAGTTGGTGTAGGAGAGTAATAGGGCAAAGTGAGAAAAGAAAGGTACTCAGAAGAAGAAGAAGGATGGGTCTGATCAGAAGTGAACAAGGGGCGAGATTCACCGAAGACAACATCACAAGAGATCCTAATGCGACGATCCACAAGATCCCAACAGCGATATCCCTTACGCTCAGAATCATAGCCCAAGAAAGAACATGAACAGATTGAGCAGTGAGTTTCATTTGCTCTCGAGGCTGGAGAAGAATGAAAGCAACACATTTGAAGGCACTAAGATGTGTGTAGTCAGGGATTGTGACATCCTCTATTTTATCGTATGTTACTTGTATTTCCAAAACCCTAAAATTAAATAAAAGGCAACTGTTATATACAAAATGCGAGTTTAAACTATTTTAAATTAGGTTTAAGCCAAAACCCTAGAAAACCCTTTTAGGAAAATTCTGGAAAAATTCCAACAAATCTTAGAAGCCATCTTGTAGCCGCCCTCCAAATTTCAAGTCCAAAGCCCAAGGCTAGCTCGTGATTCCGTGAAGTGTTGCCGTTCTGCCGGGAGCTCGTCAAACCCATGAAATGATGAGAAAAAGTGGGTGAACCAAGCTCAAGCTTGGAGGATAGATTCTAGGGGCCCAAACCTATCCCAAGCCAGAAGGCCAAGTCGAAATTCACGGATTTGTAAAATTTCCTAATTTGGGAGAGTCCAAAACTAACTCGGATAAGAATTTGAGCCCAATTCAAATTCTACCCGCTTGGGGCCTGACCTAGGTCAACCAACACAGTATAAATACACCCTAAGACCCCCTCAACTCCACAACTTGTGTAAGCCCCAGATCCAAACCCTAGCCGTCGAGAACCCTAACCACGAGGTGGTTTGCAAGGTAGATCTCTCTATGCCTTGCCCAAACCCGAATGTAGATGCCTCCATTGTGTAGAGCTCGTCGAGACGATCAAGGTGGATACTCAGTTCATCGATTTTGGTGAAGAAAACCACCGGGAAGAGCTAACCGGAGTTTCTGGCTGCGCCGCTGCCTCCTCCGACGCCGACATCTCCGCCGGGCGCCTCGCCCTGTGGCGCCACACGTCGGACCCGCCGCTACCACGCGCCCGGTTCCGACCCCGCGTCGCCTCCGTGCGCCATGTGTCGCCACCGCATCGGTCCCTCACCGCGCCGCCAACCTCAGGCCGCCACGTGCCCCCACTAGCGTGCGCTGTGCTGCTGCCGTTAGGAAAACCACGTGGGCCAGTCTGGATCGGCCGGTTTTCTCCGGTTAAACCGGTTTATTAATTTCTGTCTTTTCTGATTTCTCTAAACTTCCAAGAATTGTTTAGGAAGCATCCGAACTCTAAATTGGATGACTCTAGAGCCATTAAATCCCATAAATAGCCTAGAATTTTATATATTTTATTGAGATATATGTTCTGTTGATGATTTTTCTGTTCTTATGCATTTGCATCTACGTGTAGATCGTCCATGTTCGCGCTGTTCAGGGCTTTTCCTGGAGCAGTTCGTAGGAGGATCGCAACACCCGGAGTACTACCAAGGCAAGATAGATTGCATCTTGCTTTCCTATTTTGCATAACGAAAACCCGGTTGCCATGTTGCATGACCTAAAGATGATGCGAGGAGACGGAGAAGCGCGTTTGCCTTTGGAGGAGACTCCAATAGTGAGTGATTTATGGATGTTTTTCGTAAAGATTTATCTGGAATACCACCGGATCGGGAGGTTGAATTCAATATCGATTTGTATCCATGTACGGAGCCTATTTCTCAACGGTCGTACCGTATGAATCCTAAGGAGCTTGCGGAGATGAAGACGCAGCTTGAAGATTTGAAAGCTAAAGGTTTTATTAGACCAAGTGTTTCTCTATGGGGATCTACTGTGTTGTTTGTGGAGAAGAAGCGTGAGAAGACTCTAAGAATGTGTGTGGACTACCGGAAGCTAAATGATGTGACCATTAAGACTAAGTATCCATTGCCTTGAGTGGACGATTTGTTCGATCAACTAAAGGGAGCCAAGGTGTTTTCCAAGATCGATTTGAGGTCGGGTTATCATCAAATCAAGTTGAGATCGGAGGATTTACCAAAGACGGCATTCACTACCCATTATGGATTATATGAATATACGATGATGTCGTTCGGACTCACTAATGCACCGGCACATTTCATGATGCTTATGAACAAGGTTTTGATGGAGTACTTGGACAAATTTGTCGTGGTATTCATAGATGATATCCTCATTTATTCTAAGAATGAGGAACAGTATGCCGAGCACTTGAGACTGGTGTTGGAGAAGTTGAGAGAGCATCAGCTGTATGCTAAGTATTCGAAGTGTCACTTCTGGGTCAAAAAGGTAGCATTTCATGGTCATGTCATCTCAGAGGATGGGGTGTCTGTGGATCCATCCAAAGTTAGTGACATTCTGGAATGGAAGGTACCGAAGTCACCAAGGTTAGAGGTTTTCTCGGAATTGCTGGATATTATTGTCGCTTTATCGAGGGATTTTATTAGATTTGTCGACCGCTTACCCAGTTGTTAAAGAAGGATGCTAAGTTCAAGTGGACAGCTCAGTGCCAGGATAGCTTCGAGCAATTGAAAAAGAAGCTAACATCGCCACCTGTATTGGTCTTGCCGAATATTCATAAGGACTTTGAGGTATACTGTGATGCTTCGAAGTTGGGAATCAGATATGTGCTTATGCAGGAGGGATGGGTTGTTGCATATGCTTCGCGACAACTATGGCCCCATGAGTTGAATTATGCTACTCATAATTTGGAGTTAGCTGCTGTGATGCATGCTTTAAAAAACTGGAGGCATTACCTAATCGGTAATCGCACCGAGATATATACTGATCACAAGAGATTGAAGTATATATTCACCTAGCCAGATCTGAATATGAGGCAGAGGAGATGGTTGGAACAGTTAGCGGACTATGATGTGGATATTCATTACCATGAAGGCAAAGCTAATGTGGTTGCCGATGCATTAAGTCGAAAGCCAAGAAATGAGCATATCCAAGAAGAAGCCGAGAAGTTGTATTTGATGATTGTTTCGTATGGTTATGTGGTTAGTCAACTAAATATGATGGAAGTGCAGCCAAATCTCCAAGATCAGGTCAAGAAGGCTCAAGATGTTGATGATGGGATTCTTGATGTCATTGTTGGGATAATCTTAGAGAAGGCACCCTGTTTCGTGATGGATGAGAAAAGTATTGTTTGGTTCGATAAATGAATCGCCGTGCCTTCTCAAAAGGATCTTAGCGAGTTGATCTTGAAAGAAGCTCATGATTCAGCGTATTCTATTCACCCCAGGAGTACCAAGATGTATCTGGATCTGAAAGAGAGATATTGGTGGTCAGGAATGAAGAAGGATATAGCAGAGTTTGTTGCCATATGTGATATATGCCAAAGAGTGAAGGCCGACCATCAGAGACCAGCAAGTTTCCTTCAGCCTTTGCGAGTGCCTGAATGAAAGTGGGAAGAAGTCGGTACAGATTTCATTGTGGGCCTGCCGAGAACTCAAAGTGGGTATGATTCGATATGGGTGATTGTCGATCGACTGACTAAAGTAGCTCATTTCATACCGGTTAAGACAAGGTATGATAGTGCTAAGCTGGCAGAGATCTATATGTTAAAGATAGTGTGTTTGCATGGTGTCGGTGTAATAAATACCAGGGTAGGAAGAGTCCTCAGGAGGCCAAGAGGGCCCCACGCGTCAGGCGGGCTAGCAAGGCCCAGTGGCGTGGGCGAGCCCTCAGAAGCCAAGAGGGCCCCACGCGTCAAAGGGCGAGCAAGGCCCAGCCGCTGGGCGAGCCCTCAGAGGCCAAGAGGCCCCACGCCCGGGCGGGTGCGTGGGCGAGCCCCCTCTGAAGGAGAGGCGAGGGCCCCACGCACCGGGCGGGTGCGTGGGCGAGCCCCCTCTGAAGGAGAGGCGAGGGTCCCACGCGCCAGGGGGCCCATGACAGGGAGCGCAGGTATGAGTCTTGGACGAAGGCTCCCCCGCCGCGAAGGACGGCGCATTTAATGAGACATCACGCGGATGGACGGTGAAGACATGATTACCGCTTCATGATGACCTTTGCAGTGTCTGGCGGCCGCCATCCTTTAGGTACGTAAGAATTGACCGGCAGAGAGAAGGTTTGCTTGAGGAGGCCGCCCGCGTCAGGAGGAGCAGGCAGGGCCCCACCCGCAGACTCACCGGTGTGATCAGGGGTCGAGGCCACTTGCGGCACGCGAGGGCGCGCCGCCGCAGCAAGGGGCAGCGCACGTCCTCTTCTCTCGCCGAGTCGTGTCGCAGTCTTGAGAGTATCAGATCGCCTACCCCTCGGCTCTCTCCGCCAGCCCAAAGCTTGTATAAAAGGGGAGGAGAGAGAGGGAAGGGGGTACGTGCACTAGCATTCGTGCATTCGAAACACTCTTTAAGACACATCCCCATTCAACCACAATCGGAAAAGAGCTAAGGCTCAGCAGGAGTAGGACTATTACCCGCGAGGGGTCCGAACTCGGTAAATCGGGCGAAGTCGCCTCGTTGTGCCCGACGCTCAAATCGAACCGAGCTTGATCGAGTTGGCTAGCGATCTAAAAATCTGACCAGGTGTGATCCGCAGTGGTTGAGCGGAGAACACGCCGTCAGTGGCGCGCCAGGTAGGGGAGCGCTAGCATCGGTTCAAGCTCTTCGACCCTTCTTCAGGCGGCGATGGCGGAGTAGCAGTCCGCAATGGAGCAGGAAGCGGCCGCTAGAGCCGCGGCCACGGAGTCGGCCGCGGCGATGGCGGTGGATCACCCGGGCGGTGGCCGCCCGCCTAGGGTTGGAACCCTGGCGAAAGCACCGCCTCGGCCAAGCTAAGCGGCACTGCCTTGGAGGAGTGCACCCCAAAGACAGAACCTCCATGCGGCGTGGCCTTGTTGGAGAACCCACCGGTTCCAAGTGACTCCGGACTCCCGGCGGGCGCCGTGGTTGGCCACAGGCCCGCGTCGCCGACGCCGCCGCCGGGCGGTGGTGCAAGTTTGGGAGCGGGGAACCGTGTTTCCGCGCCCTCCGTTTTTTGTTGCCCTCGCACTCCTCTCGCAGATCTCCCGTGAGGGGGGGGGCCAAGACGACAAGAGACAGCGACCCTCACGGGAGCTCGGCCGGGCGGCGTGTGGTGGCGCGATCTCGGTCTCACCCGGAGGACCGCCACTTGCTGCATGGAGAAGACTGCGTGACAAGCTCCGCAGGGCAGCGACCGAAGGCCGACGATGTCATGCTGCTGCTGCCGCCGCGGGACCAACAAGAGGGCTCCTTGAGCTGCCCCGGCCAGTGAGGGTGGCGCTTCTTCGGCGCCGCCTAGGCGACGGGGGCGGCGGGGCGAGGACCGCGTCCAGGAGCAGGAGGCTCCCGACGTCGGGTGCCGCGCCTTTTCTAAGGAGCTGCGTCGCGTCCAGTGGCCGGAACGGTTTCGTCCGGCCCCCATCGAAAAGTATGACGGCTCCACCAACCCTGGTGAGTTTTTGCAGATCTATACGACGGTGATGCAGCCGACTAGAGGGTCGGGGAAGGTTCTGGCGAACTACTTCCCCGCGGTCCTCACCAGCGGAGCCCGCTCGTGGCTCATGAACCTGCCCCCGGAGTCCGTGGGGTCATGGAAGGAGCTCTCGGAGCTCTTCGTCACCAACTTCCGTGGCACCTTCGAGCAGCCCGGTAGAAGACGACCTCCACAACGTGGAAGCGAAGAAAGGAGAGTCGCCGCGACTATATTCGGCGCTCACCAGTCCGCAACACCATCCCCGACATCTCCATCGACGCCGTGGTCACGGCATTCGTGAGAGGCGCCGAGACCCCAAAGTCAAAGAGAAGATGGCCACCGCAAGATCAAAACGACCGAGGAGCTTTCACCCCGGCGCACAAGTCGCCCTTCAGCGAGGTCGATCCGCCCGGCCGCGGGCGAGGACAGCCGCTGGTGGCGAGGCCGACCTCGAGGAACCCCGCGGCAAGGACAAGAAGAAGCGCAAAAGGCGGCCGAGACCGGCAGGTCATGGCCGCCGAAGCGCGACGACGACGACGACGATCATGCCAGCCAGCGAATGGGCGCGGGCGAAAAAGAGGAGGTGGTCGCGGCGCCGGCGTGGTACGGCCCCATAGGGGCGGCCGAGGCGGCGGTATGGCGATCGCCGTAGCCGCGACGGTCCCCGCGGCCGCGACGAAGGGCGAGACCGTCGCCCCCGAGAGTGGGACGGAAGGCCTTACTGTCCCATTCACCGCAACAACTCCCACGACTTGGCGGATTGCCATGTCGTTAGCAAGATGGTGGACAAGCGAGTCCACGAGCAGCAGCAGCAGCAGCAGCAGGCGTCCGGCAGCGGCAAGGGCAAGGAGACGGCTCCGCTTGGTTTTCAGCAGGCGGAGCGCGAAGTTGCCGTCATCCACGGCGGTTCGGCCACATATCCGTCCCACGCTAGCTTTAAGCGCATGCGAGGGAAGTGTGCGCCGCCGCGTTCGCTTTGGGTCAGCAAGGCAGCTGGCGTGGTCGGAGCAGCCGATCGCGTTCAGTCAGGCCGATCACCCAGCCAGTACCGCCGGCCCTGGTCATCTCCCGATCGTGGTCGCGCCCACGGTCCGGAATGTAAAGCTAGGGCGGGTGCTGGTAGACGGAGGGAGTTCCCTCAACCTCCTGTCCGCCCGGGTTGCCGCGGCGCTCCAGATCGAGCAGCGGGAGCTTCGTCCAACGCTCCCATTCTTGACATCGCGCGGGCCGAGTCCGCCTCCCGAAGCGCGTCGCCTCTCGGTGACGCTTTGAGGCTCGGCAACTTCCGCACCGAGATGCTCGAGTTCGAGGTGGCGGACTTCGACCTCCCGACAACGCTATACTGGGTCGGCCGGCGCTGACCAAGTTCATGGCGGTTTGCCACTATGCGTACATGGTGGTGAAGATCCGAGGCCACCGCCCCATCGTTTTGAAAGTGGACGCCGGAGGCGCCCGCTGCGACAAGGACGCTCTCGCTTTGGCGGGGCGACGGTGCCGAAGGCCAAAGCTTCGACTCGGAGCTCCTCCGGCGAAGACCGTGCCTCTCCCGTTCGTCTGCGGAGGTTAAGGCGGTCTCCTGGCGAAGTCGACCCGCGAAGACCGTTCGGTGGGCGCCTCTCTTAGCGCCAAATAGGAAGGCGCGCTCGTCTCCTTCCTCCGCCTAACGCAGACGTGTTTGCGTGGCAACCGTCCGACATGGTGGGGTCCCGTGGAGGTGATTGAGCACAAATTGGCGACGTTCCCGCGCGCGACGGTCATGCGGAAAGGTCCGGAAGCGATCGGTAGAGCGCCGTAAAGTTATCCGCCAGAGGTGGACAAGCTCTTAAGGGCGGGGTCGTCCGCATTGTCGCCCATCCTGTGGCTCGCGAACCCCGCCCTCGCCAAGAAATCCAACGGCGCCGGAGGATGTGCGTGGACTTCACCGACCTCAACAAGGCGTGTTCGGCGATCCGTACCAGCTGCCCGCGCCGATCGATCTCATCGTCGACTCGATCAAGGGTGCGAAAGCAACAGTGCTTTACGGATGCGTATTCGGGTACCACCAAATTAGCATGGCGAAGAAGATGAAGACAAGATCGCTTTCGTGGCGCCTATGGGCGCTTCATCGCTACACAAGGATGGCGTTGGATCAAGAATGCGGGCCCAACCTATCGAGGGCCATGCACATCGCCACCGCCCCCAAATAGGGCGAAACACGAGGTGTATGTTGATGATCCGGTGGTGAAGTCCAAGAAGGCGGAGGAGTTGATCGGCGACCGGAAGAAACCTTCACCAACCCGAGGAAGTACCGCATCAAGCTTAACCCGAGAAATGTGTGTTCGCCGTTCCGTCGGGCAAATTGTGGGATTCCTCGCTCCCGCAGGGGATTGAGGCGAACCCCGACAAGATCGCAGCGATCGAGAACATGAAGCCCCGACGCGACTTCGCGGATGCAAGGTGCTTGGTGGGTTGCTTGACCTCCTGGGCCGCTTTATAGCTCGCCTGGGATAAAGTCTCCCACCGCTCAATCTCCTAAAGAAGACCAACCAGTTCGAGTGGACGGCGGAGGCGCAGGAGGCGCTCGACGGTCTCGAAGAAGTACCTCACCTCCCGCCCGTCTCCGGTCGCCCGGACCCGGCGAGCCACTGATCCTCTACGCCGCGCAAACCCCAGCGGTCGGTATTGTCTTTGGTGACGGAAAGAGAAGGCATTCAGCGCCCATTTACTACGCCGAAAGGTCCTCCACGACGCCAAACAAGATATTCACAAAGACCAGAAGATGCTCTACGCCGTCTTGTGGCGTCCCGCTGTCGCGCCACTACTTCGAGGCGAAGTTATGGTGTTGACTAAGCATCCCTGCGGAGATCCTCTTCAACCGCGAGGCGACGGGTCGCGTCGCCAAATGGGCCATGGAGCCGGCAGAATTCGATCTCAAATTCGCTCCCGAACGGCCATCAAAGGGCAAGCTCGCGGAATTCATCACGAGTGGACTCGGCGGACACATAAGTGAAGACACCCCAAACCCTCGCCGTGGACTCTCTTCTTGACGGCTCATTCCGCCAGAGGGGGGGTCAATGGCGTCGTCTGGTGTGTCCCACCGGTGATGTCGTCCGAAGATCTGGTGGTCTTTGGACTTCCGCGCCACCAACAACGCCGCGAATATGAAGGATCGCTCGCCGGGCTCGTGGCGGCTTCGCCCTTGGCATCCGGCGGCTACAAGTAAAGGCGACTCTCTCTGGTCATCAACCAGCGAGGAAGGATTTCTCCCGCCGGATCCCGCTATGGCGGCCTACCGGCGGAGGTGCGCCGTTGGGCGGCACCGAGGGCTTGGGCCGGCACATCCTCACCGCGACAACTACATGGCGGATGAACTGCCCCTGATTGCCTCATCAAGGGCACCTGCTCCGGCCGGGTCTTTGAAGAAAGACTTACGCTGCCGTCCGCCGCAGCCCCAACTCTGGCGGGGCGACGCTTCGACGCAGCTCCCACTTCGAGGAGACGCTACCAACCTCGCCGCAGCTTCCCGGTTGGAGGGAGGAGGCGAAGAACCTGCTGTGGCGGTTGAGGCGAAACGCCGTGCCAGCGGAGTACGCCGGCGGCAATGTACGTAACGCCGTCACACTCGTCCGGGAAGGCTGGGATGGATCCGATCCTAGCCTACCGCGGGATGGAGTGATCCCGACGGCGACGCTGCGTCCGAGAAGATAGCGCGCAAGCGCCAAGCGCCACGCCCGTAAGTGGGGACCAGACGCTGTGGCGTAAACGGAGTTCTTGAAGCGCGCTACCGGGAAGCGGGAGTGAAATTCTCTCGAGATCCATGGAGGCATGTGCGGAGCCATTCAGGAGCCGGCGTTGGTTCGAAAGCTTTCCGCCACGGCTTTATTAGCCTATCGCCTCCGTGATGCCTTCGAGCTGGTGAGGAGATGCGAAGCGTGCCAATTTCATGCTAAGCAGATCCACCGACCGGCCCAGGCGCTGCAGACCATTCCACTCTCTTGGTCGTTCGCGGTCTGTGGGCTGGACATTCTGGGCCCGTTCCCGCGGGCAACCGGAGGTTATACTCATCTGTTCGTCGCCATCGACAAGTTCACTAAGTGGGTTGAGGCCTCGCCGGTCCCGGCGATCACATCCGCAGCAGCTATCAAGTTTATGAAGGGCATCTTCGTCCGGTTCGGTGTCGCCAATGTAATCATCATCGACAACGGCGCCGCTTTAAAAGCGCTGATTTCCAAGATCTGGTGCGAAGAGTTGGGTACTGTTGTGTGCTTCGCCTCCGCTTGCGCACCAAGAGCAATGGGCAAGTGGAGCGGCAAATGCGGAAGTACTCAAAGGACTCAAAACAAGGGCTTTCGATCACTGGAGAAGCGCGCAAGCGCTGGCGGAAGAAGTCCCCACCAGACAGGGCGCCGCGACAACTCCTAACAGGCCACCGGAGACCCCTTCTTCCTCGTGGTACGGCTCGAGGCGGTGCTCCCATCGAGCTCGCTTTGGGTCCCCAAGGGTGGCGGCGTTCAGCGAAGATGAGACCACGACCGCGCCAGATGAAGTGAATCTCCGGAGGAGATCCGAGACAGGCGGCGATCCGCCGCCAAGTATCAGCAGAAAGGCGCCGCTATCAAGCAAGGCGGTGTGTGTGAGAACACCGGCGCATGGCGACCTCGCTCGCGAAAGTCCAAGCGCAGGCGGGGCGCCACAAACTGTCTCCCCTGTGGGAGGGCCCCTTCAAGGTGGTCTCGGTCTCCCGCCCAGGCTCAGTCAGGCTCGCATTCGAGGATGGTCGCGAATTGGCGAACACTTGAAATATCGAGCAGCTGAGGAAGTTCTACCCGTAGGAAGCAGTCCAAGAGTTTTTTTTTGGCCTTCCTTTGGAGCCGAGCGGCGAGGTCTTCTTCCTTCACCGCTCACCACGGGGGCTGCATTGTACAAAGCCATCTTCAATAAGAGATAAGTCCTGTCTCCTTGTGGGCACCCGTTTCTTTTTTCGCCTCAAGTCTGTTAGAAAGCATTCTGTTGAAAGCTGGTAGCGAAAAAGTACTCAAGGCGGATGGCCCCTTAGTTGCAAGGACGAACGCCTGCGACTCGCGTTTGGGCGAGGCGAAGCGGACGGAAGGCGGGTTCTAGCCTGGTGCGTCGGCTCGGTCTAGGCAATGCGCCAACAATGCACCGCGACTAGACCACTTCCGGAAGCTAAGCGCCGCCACGTAATGTTTAAGTCGGGTTGCGAGAGGCCATAAGGGTTGAAGTAACCAGATGCCTAAGGAAACAGCGCTCACTTGCGGCGAATCGTTCATCTAAAGTTTTCGCGGCGGGTGCCCAGTTGATTTAGCTTTAAATTGTGCGGTTCAAGTGAGACTCACAACAAAAGAGTAAAAGTTTGTTTGCGTTGATAGGCAACATTTACAAGGCAAAAGACAGGGAGTCTCGCCATCCTCCTCGTCTTAAATCTTCCGCCGAGCGGCGCCGCCCATCATGGACACGTGGCGGGCGGCGGTGTCGACCAGCCGCTACTCAAACCGGTCCACCGGGCGCGAGGCTCCCGGTGGCGGCATCGAGATCAAACGCGCGCCTCGAGCAAGACAGCTTGCTCAAGATGAACCGCTGCTGCCGAGAGCGCCTTGGCGACGATCTTGATCGCCAGCGTCGTCGCGCCACCGGAGACCGCGCAGGCTTCGGCGGCTCGTCCCCACGGCGCCAACAGATCTTGCAACCGTCTCTCCAATGGGGATGCAAGGTAACACCCAATGGATGCAGGGCGTCCCGGAAGCCGCGGTAGGCGGTGCGGAGCATGTCGGCGAGGGTTCGGAGGCGCTGCGTTGCCCGGAGTGAGGTCTTGATCCGCTTGGCGGCGGAGGCGCGCGCGGCTTGGCTGCCATACCTCGCTGGTCATCGCCTTTTGCGGCGGTCTCGCCAAGGGCCCGCCGCAGCTTCGCCGACGACGCTCCGCCAAGGCGAGGGCTTCCTCCGCCGCCTGTGTGGGAGAGGGTGCGGCGCCGGCGAAGGCGCCCTCGCCGGGCGGTCACGGCCGAGATGGCGGCGGCGCCAGCGGACGCGGTGGCCAGAGGGTTCTCCGGCCGCGGCGTCGGCGAACCCTCCGCTGCCGAGGAAGCAGCCTCCGTAGAAGGAGCGGCGGGCAGGCTGGGGGCTGGCGAGTCGCGTGGAGCAGAGCTCGACGCCCCAGCGCCCGCCCTGTTCCAAGAAGGACAAACAGGGTTCAGGTATGCAAAAGCGTGTAGCATGCTAACCCTAATGTGAAATATGCGTAAGCGCAGGGAAAGCCAACCTGAAGCGGTGCGCCCTGAAGGCGAAAGCCGAAGGGGGGAGCTCCAAGTCGCTTGTTTGCGGCGGTGCCGCAAGACGGTCGCGCCGCCGCCGCCGGCAGCGCAGCGCCGGCGCGAGTGGCGCCGGCAGAAGCACCAAATAAGGCAGAGAGGCCGACGACGGCCGTGCCGCGCGCTGGAGGCGCCAGCGTGGGCGGAGCGGAAGAGACCGCACAGCGGCGCCAGCTCGAAGAGTCGCCGCGCTCGCCCGATGGCGAGCGGGCGGCGAAGCCCGAAGTCGCCAAGCTCGCCCGGGCGGGCGGCGGCGGCAATAGCAGGCCTCGCCGGAGGGGGCCGCGTGGCGGCGAAGCTCGGGGTTGGAGGGCGAGCCCTCTTTGACTCGCTCTCCTCTCGCCGCCATCATCCACGGCGAGGATGAGGCGGCGCTTCGAGGCGCGGTCGGAGTCGGCCGCCAAGGCAGAGGTAGCGGC
The DNA here is from genome assembly GCA_036346415.1 of Raddia guianensis. Taxonomy (NCBI): domain Eukaryota; kingdom Viridiplantae; phylum Streptophyta; class Magnoliopsida; order Poales; family Poaceae; genus Raddia; species Raddia guianensis. Next base: position 6,872,691 of record CM070537.1, read on the forward strand.
GGCCGCGAAGCTTGGGCGGTCGCGGAGGCGATCGCGGATCTCAGAGTGGCCCCGTGCCACTTGGACCGCAGGACCAGAGACCTCCATGGGGCAGCGCACTCAAGTATTGGTTGCGCCCCGTGATCCCGCCGCAGAGGGAGGATTCTGCAGTGCCGGTGTCGCCGACCGGTGGGGCGAGTTCGCCACCCGACCCCGAGCACGCCGTCAAGCACGTTCCTGCGGCAGGATGAACGAAAAAGGAAACCATAAGATTGGCGAGAAGGAAAGACGTACCACAAGGTCGCGAAATCCAAAAGAACGCGAGAGTATCCACCTCCAAGAGTAGTGCGGGTCCCGTCGTTGTCGCCATAGTACGTCCAGGCGGGACGCACCTCGCGGAAGCGGCAAAGGCGGCGCCGCAAAAGTCCGCGACCACGGGTTCCGTGAGCCCCGCGCGGAGCTCGGCAATGCGCGCCATCATCGCATCCGCACTACCGGATCGTCTAGCCGGGCCCCCGATCGGCGGTGGGCTCGCGACCGCTGTCAGAAGGACAAGATCGCCGCAGCTACCGAATCTTCCACATACACCATCGCCGTGCCGCCCTTCCAGCTGGACTTGACCGCGCGTATGAAGGCGAGGCCTCGAGCGCAAAATAGCAGCTCCCAACCGTGCTCGAGCGCCGAGCCCGTGTGCAGGATGAAGAGTCGGCGCCAGAGCGGAAGGCTTGGCATCGCCCCCACGAACATCTCGCAAAGCAGGGCGAAGATGGCCAGGCCATGATCGAAGTTGGGGGAAGGTGCGCCGCCGATCCCATAGAAGCGAGCACCCCAAGAGGAATTCGAGTACGGCGACAAGGCCCGCCAAAGACGCCAGAGAAGGTCACGATCACCCCGCGCGAGGACTCGCAGATGATGGTGCCGGCGCGAACCGGCGGCGGTCGGCGCACGAAGACTCGGCCGCGCCACCGATCCTCATCGACAAAGGGAAGCAGCGCAATAGCCTCGGAAGGTGGTGCGGCATCCCGCTGGCGCCCTTTGCCGCGCTTTGGGAGCCATGGAGAATTTGACGGTGGCGCCGGGCGAAAGACTTGGTGGCGAAGAGAAAGAAGGCTCGTGGTGGTAGTGATGGAGGCAAGTAGTAGTTTGAGGACTTAGCGCGGAAGGATTAGCCGCAGCGCCAAGAGAAGTATTTATAGGCGTGGGGCGAGCGCGACGGTTTGATTCCGCTTCACGCACGCCGCTGCGGCGCCATCATTGCCTCGCGCTTTGGTTTCCCGCGAAAGCTTAAGCGGTTCCCAAGGAAGATCGTGGCGGTGGAGAATCAGCGTCACGGTCGCGTTCGGGGTTGGGCCCCCACAATTCGCCTCCCGCCACGCAGAAGATAATCAGACATCGGCGCGACGGTTCGCAGATCACGGTGGTCCCGGCTACTGCCGGTGTAATAAATACCGTGGTAGGAAGAGTCCTCAGAGGCCAAGAGGGCCCCACGCCAAAGCGGCGAGCAAGGCCCTGTGGCGTGGGCGAGCCCCTCAGAAGCCAAGAGGGCCCCACGCGTCGGCGGGCGAGCAAGGCCCCAACGTGGGCGAGCCTCAGAGGCCAAGAGGCCCCACGCGCCGGGCGCGGTAGTGCGTGGCGAGCCCCTCCGGCGAGAGGCGAGGCCCCACGCACGGGCGGTGCGTGGGCGAGCCCTCTCAAGGAGAGGCGAGGGTCCCACGCGCCAGTGGGGCCCAGCGTGATGAGGCGCTGCGTATGAGTCTTGGGACGAAGGCTCCCCTGTTCTTGAAGGCGACGGGCGCATTTAATGAGACATCACGCTGGATGGACAGTGAAGACATGATTACCGCTTCTGATGACCTTTGCGTGTCTGAAGCACCGCCATCGTGGGCACGTAAGAATTGACCGGCAGAGAGAAGGTTTGCTTGAGGAGGCCGCCTGCCGAGGAGCGGCGGGCCCCACCCGCAGACTCACCGTGTGGCTCGTGCGGGTCGAGGCCACTTGCGGCACGCGAGGGCGCGCGCCAGCAGCGTGGGCAGCGGCATGTTTTCGCCTCTTCTCGCCGAAGTCGTGTCGATGTATCGAGAGTATCAGATCGCTTACCCCTCGGCTCTCTCCGCCACCCAAAGCTTGTATAAAAGGGGAGGAAAGAGAGGGAAGGGGGTACGTGCACTAGTATTCGTGCATTCGAAACGCTCTGTAAGACACATCCCCATTCAACCACAATCGGAAAAGAGCTAAGGCTCAGCAGGAGTAGGACTATTACCCGCGAGGGGGTCCGAACCTGGGTAAATCGGCGAGTCGCTCCTCGTTGTGCCCGACGCTCAAATCGAGCCGAGCTTGATCGAGTTGGCTAGCAGTCTAAAAATCTGACCAGGGGTGTGATCCGCAGTGGTTGAGCGGAGAACACGCCGTCACATGGAGTTTTTAACAAGTGGATATCAAGATGCGGTAAGTAAATGAGACAGAGAAGCGCAAACCGATCTTTTTAGCGTGTTCGATGCAAGCACCTACTCACGTTGAGGAAGCTTCTGGTCAAGGAAGCCGGGACTATATCGTCCCAAGACCTCAATCCCCTTGGTGGTAGCTCTTTACCAACACATGGTAGGCGAGCTCCAAATCTTCACATGAATCAGCAGCCTCCACATACGAAGGACCCTGAAACACGGACTTCACACGTGAAGCCGACCTCGAGCACACCGAGGATTTAGCACATCTCCGACACAAAGGAGAAGAGCACCTTGGGAAGCAATATGGCCATCGACGCGATGGCGGGCTTTGCACACTCCGATGGACGAAGAGGAAGTGCCGTAGGAAGCACGGTGACCTTCACGGGGAAGGGTTTGCTTGTGGTATGCTTGACGGAGCTTAGCGGCAACAACGTCTCCCTGTGGCAAGAATCCCAAGAGCACAAGACCGGAGACACTGCAACTCACCCAACCCTCATCCCACCATGTAGGATGGAAAGACAACCATGGCGCGGACCTTGGGGGCGACGAGGAGGAGACTAGGGGACGCTCTCTTCTTCTTCCTCACTCCTTCTCCCTCAATCTCTCTCACTCAATCTCTCAAGCCCTCATGGTGGATTTGGATTTTGGGACTGAAGAACACCATGCGACGAGCTCTCTAGGGGATGGCTAGGGCAAGGGGTGGTTGCAAAATGAGGCTCACTCCGTTTCTCCTGCGCTAGTGGCTTCTATTTATAGGTACAAGGCGAAAACCCTAAGAATGGACGGCCAGATTGAATTTCCCATGAGCCAGCCTAATCCGTCGGACCCAGTCCCACGGTCATCGGACCAAGTCCGATGAAATGTTTCACTTTGGGAGTGGCCTAGTCGGACCCAGTCCGACGGTGGTTGGACCCAGTCCGATTGAAGGGTTGCATTTAGGGACCTAGTCACTAGGAGTCGATGGCCTGGTCCGGTGATGGTCGGACCCAGTCCAACAGTAGGGTTGCATTTGGGGACTTAGTCACCGCACGCCATCCTTCCGGACCAAGTCCGATCAAGGCCGAACCCGCCGACGGGCTAGTTTTTTGCAGCCCACTTCGTTTTGGCTATCCCTTTCTCCCTTGATGACATGCCTAGGATTTTGTGCCATGTGTTGTCGACTTGTGAACTCAGCAGGAACATTTGGACACTTACGGGAAGTTTCGGGCCCATAGGAAATATCTGGCTTTAAGACTTGGTGGCTGCAAAACTTCAGACAGCTGGCTACCCCTGGAGTGTCCCCTGGACCAATCCCGAACCCTCTCGAAGACGAATGAGGATAAGAGACCGGAGATGTGCTCTGTGGGACCCCTGCAGCCAGAGATACGACTATCGACAGGCATGTTGGCTCCATACTTCACACACGCAAGAAATCAAAAGAACTAGGACACAAATGTCATTAATCTTGGCGTGATCCAGCTCTACAGCCTAGTTACCATCAATTACCAAAATCATTCAGCCCATGATAGGCTTGATCGATAGCCGGAATTTCGGTATTACCGAGTCGGGCGTTGCTCTCTACACAAAGACTTAAGATTTCTTGAGTTCTTTACAATCTCTTTTCAGATTATAGGAGCCATCTAACAAATCAGTCGGCGAGAAATCTAACTCAATTGCAAAGCACTCGGGGGCTACTGTGGAATACATGGGCCCCATGTATCCTCATAGAAGGCCCATGAGGCAATGATTGGGGGGGCCCAGTCGGCTAGATAGAGATGAAGACCACTTGGGCTACATCTAACTTGATCACCAAGGATAGTCCCGAGGATAGAGTTTAGCTCCATATGATTAGGGGATTTGTACCTATAAATATCGGTGCATGAGATGTGCTAGTATAACAGAATTCGGTATCATATACTAGATAGGATCATGTAATCTTATCCCCTGCACTATATAATGGGAGAGGCAGACTCATATTGACACGCGCATACGCATACTCATACATAATTCCATAGCACAGGATTAACGTTACCTCTGAGTTGAGAGCCTGAACCTGTATAAACCCTTGTCTTGTGTCACCATTAAGCTCTGTTCTAGCGCACAACCCCAAAACAAATCTATTGCCGACGGTAACCCGTGATTAGCTACCAGTCGACAAGCGTACAGCCTATACAAAAGAGAGGTTTCACCGGAAACTTTTCTAAGAACACCACGACTCACTAAGGACGAAAGGCGAGACCCACACAGATGACCTAAACGATGGTGCCGCTGAGCGAAGCTGGCAGTGGAAGTTGGTGTGGAGAGAACGATGGTGTTAGCAGAGGTGAGTGACTAGCTGCAGAAGGCAGAGGAAGCAGAAGCAAAAGGAAGATAAAGCTAATCGAGTTCCTAGAAAAGAGAAAAATCATGGAGCCAGTGGCCACATCCAACCAGAGCCCCCGAATTGCAATCCTAAACATATCAATAGTCAGATTTAAGAATAATACAACATTCATGATCTGTTAACTGACCCACATAAATCAATTGCATATCAAGTCGGGGAACATGAGAAATAGAAGGAACACGAAAGGTGGACGTGTTAAGAGCGCCCGACCAACAACTAACAGACATGTACCATGAGCCATCTTGTTGGATACTTGATTAGCGGAAGTTGTTAGAAGACTAAGAAAAGTATGATCATGAGTCGTATGGAAGGAAGTGCCATAATCTAAGAACCAATGCTGAGTACCTGAGGAGGGCTGTTGACAAGGCTGGCATTGTCAACAGCTGAGGAAGATCTGGTATCTATGCGTCGCTTCATACGCTCAAGGCGCCGAGTCACCTCCTAGACAGTAGTGAGAAGACAAGAGGGATCAACCACGAAACGAGCGTCACCCTAGGAATAGGCAGCACAAGATCCTTTTCAGGACGGACATCACCGGCACTGTTGAATAGTATGACTTGTCTTCTTGCAGTAGTTGCAACGAATGATAGGAGCATTGGTAGCTACAACTAAACTTTCTGTTGGTCTAGAGGACTGAGATGAAGAAGAAGATGGAGGCAAGAATCGACATAATGAGGACCGTCGAGGGAGATGGTAGAATACTGCAAAGACGAGTCTCCTCAACGCGAGCCAGCAGTTGAGAACGAAAGTTCTCAAACTCTGGCCAAAGTGGATGAAGAAACTTGAAAAAGCAACTGCTATTCCTATGCTCTCGAAGACGAGTGTAGTGACCAAAGTCTGGGCCGTATGATGGTGCCACTGAATCAAGCTAATGCCACACATCGGTAATCTGTTGATAGTAGGCATAAATTGTGGGATCATACTAAAGGGCATCGCTTGTTGGCTGGTACTGAGCCTAGCCACGCTCCCACATCACCCGAGATGAGGGGAGTGAAGCCATGTCCATGGGAAGCTCAACCCTAATCCTGGTGGTGATGATAGTAACAACAAGTGCTTCATCAGCACGCCAGCTGTTGAGGGTCTAACGATCAACGAGGTGCTGCTCAATAGCTTCTTCATATGTCTTCTAAACAGCTTGTACGACCGGTCACCATCTGGACCAGCCACCGGCTCGTTGGGATGAGTCAAAGTTAGTGGACACGTACATTTCCCGGTGAGGTGGCCCCAAAGACATTGATTTTCGGGGAAGATTTGGAGCATCATGGACCACTTGCGAAAATTGGTCCCATCAAATGACACCGGGGGAAGTGGCATCGAACCAAAAAAGGCAATGAACTGTTGACATTTTTTTCTTTATTGTTTTAGTACATAAAGTAGTAGCGTAAAGGAGCCAGTAGCAGTACTAACAACAAGAAAGGAGACCGAGATCTAAAGATGTAGGGGGAGTAGCCGGCCTTGACAAGCCGCGTGTGCCTGGATGAGAAAATGGCGGCATCGGCCGTCCCTGCTGCTTGTGCAGAGAGAGGAGGGAGCGACGAGGTCGGGGGCGGATCCGGTCCAGGCAGGCTCCTGCCGGTAGCGGTAGGCACGGAGAAAGCGGTTTTGAGGCGACCTGGCGGTAGTGGGTGCGGAAGAGGAGGTAGCGGCGCGGCCAAGGCGGATCCGGTCCAGGCAAGCTCCTACCAGTGTCGGCAGTCTCGGAAGAGGCAGTCTTGAGGCGACCCGGCGGTAGCGCGAGTCGGCGACGCACTACGGCAGTCTTCAAGCGGCCGACTTCGACGATGCTAAAGCGACACAGGTGAGGACGGCGGCGGTGCCGAGACGGCTCGGATGAGGCAAGTAATAATGCTGAGACGGCGTAGAGGAGGCCCGATGGTGATGAGGACGCTGGCAACGAACGCCGAGACAATGCAAAGGATGCCGGTGGCGATGCCAAGACGAGAGCCGCTTGTGATGCCCCTCTGCGAGCGGTTCACAGGGCTCTGCGCGGGCGGGCCTGTAGGCCACGTGGGAGCTCTCTGCAAGTGGTTGGAGGCACCAACCGCTTGCAGAGAGGCATCTCCGCAAGCGGTTGAATAACCGCTTGCGGAGACATTCAACCGCTTGCGGAGACGTGCACTTTCCTAACTGGTTAATTTAGGGGCGGTGCAAATAGATATTTAAATATATATATATTTCGGCTGGGGTTTTTTTAATTTGTCGTTTAAATTTAAATACATATATGATGAGCATATAATTAGTGATCACACAAGCTTAAATATATTAGATAATATATATAATAATGTACACTATATATACACCGGCCTAGACACACATGCATAAAGTAATAATGAGCCAAATTTACAAAGTTTATAATTAATATACATGGGGCAAAATGAACCAAAGAGTTCATTGTTTCCTTGCAGTACTCTTCATGCCGCTCTTTGACGACGTAGAAGTCATCCTCAGTTCATTCGTGTTGAAATATGGTTCCCGAAAGTGGAACTCGCCCTTGGAGTTAATGACCTCATCGAAAATGAAGCCGAGTAGTTGTTCTTGTAATGCGAGCACCCGACGATGTGGTAACACTTCAGTATGTTTATCCATGTCGGGTTGCCAATTCAATTAAAGTGAAAAATAAATAAATATGCGCACCCATGTAAATTAATGGAGTACATAAGAACGCTATTAAGTTGTAGCTAGATGCATGGTTACGTGCATATATATACGAACCTCTTCAGGAGTTTGAGGCTCAAGCTCGCCGTGGCACATCATTTGGATATAGTGGAACACATAGTAGCCACATAGGTTGTTTCCCGCAGTTTGTTGTTTTAATTATGGTCGATGCGGGGCAATAACAGATCAGTAAGAGAAAGAAATATTAATTGGCTAGGGGCAATTACATCGTTTTAGCGTACCCAGTCGCTTATCTTGACATCGAATTCCTTCTTAAAATGTCCTTTCTAAATCTCTTGAAAGCTCAGGAACGTCTTGTTAAGGAGGTCAATTATCCACTGGTATTCTTTTTGCGGTTTTCTCCTTGAGTCTTGGATGATCTTGCTTTGGTCAAGCATTATGACTATAAGGATCCAGTGGAACCTATTCGTATATTGTAACAGTTATAAAATGTAATTAAGTACATATATAGTGTACCATCATGTGCCTTAAGCAATATAAGAACGAGATGTTAGTGAGGACATCAGCACGTATTTAAAGTTGAATGGCAGAAGTATGTATGGCTTGTAGTGCTGTTGTACTAGTGCATGTACAACGTAGTCATGGATTTCCTTTGATTTTTCAGGGTATGGCCAGATAGCCTCGTGGATCAACCAAGGGTCAAGAAAGCCAATCAAGTACGACTTATGCTTTCTAAGTCTTTGTATCTCTATTCTACAGAAAATGGGTTAATTGAGTTAATTAATTAGGGTTCCAATTAATTAGGTGTTCTCGGCAAGCAGCAGGTACAGATATATATATAAACTTAGATGGTCGACACTCACAGGCACCAGCAGGTCATGAAGGACACGTTGACGGCGTCTCATTCGTACACATGGTACCAGTCTTCAAAATCAAGATTTATCATTTGATCATTCCCTCGAAACAAATGTTCTTCTTGAAACGGGACGCATAGTAAAGTATATCCCCTGGCGGACGTGTGCTCGTACCATTCATGCGCGCGTTGCATCTTGACCGGTTGTTTTCGTATCTCCTTAGGGTCTACCAACGGTTGGCCCAGCTTAAATGGCCACCTGACTTGTGCCGTTGGAAGATCATCAGTTAATCCACGGGCGGTTTCTATGTTATCGAGGCCAGCTTCCCTCATGAAGTCATACTCCATCTGTAGACATTTTGCCTCCTCCTGTTCTTTCTTGCTCATGTACGTGCTCTGAGGTTGTTTACTCTTGAAGACGTGCTTTCTGATAGTCCTTTGGTAGTCGGTACAGAGAGGCGGTCGGTACTGAACAGTTGTCGCGAATTTTTCCGCGATCGTTGAATCAATTCGTTCCTTTGGCGGTGGATTTGTTCGATCTTTAAGTCCTTGTATCCATGCGTTCACAGCTGCCTTGGACTCCCTCTTTAGCTCCTCGGGAGTCATCTCATATGGTGTTTTTTCGGGTTCTTTCATTCTCTGTCTGAATGGGAAACCGGCCGCCCTGCTGCTTGTAGTCGGTCTAGCCGCAGGAATGCTCCTTTTACTAGCAACCTTCTTACTGGGGGAAGATGCCGGCGCCGTTGTTCCCCTAAGAGGCTGCTGCTTCCTTTTGCTTTGAGGGGCTGCCGGCGGTGTTGGGCTTCTGTGCAAAGCGCTAGCGGGTGGTGGAGTGCTATGTCTCACAGGCGAGGCGTTGCGTGGTGGCGTGGTCTCTGTGGAGTAGGCTGTCTTGGTGGAGGAGGTGAGTTCTGTCTCGGTATAGATGTCACCTCCACACCATCCGGAAACACGATATACTTCTTCCGCCACAGGAGGATGTTATGGAGGGTCTCTCCAAGCTTGGTCACATCGTCTCCTCTGGCAATATCGAGCTCCATATCATCAAATCAGGCCACCACCTTGTCCACCGTGACCTTGGAGTATCCCGCGGGTATCGGGTTACAGTAGAATGTCTGGCCCGACTCCACCGAGATGGCCATGCCGTAAGCCACCTTGAGGGTGAGGTTGTGCAGTTGGACGCGTAGCTCAGATTGGTGGGACACGGTGATGTCGTCTATGGGATAATGGGCCAGCAATTCGTCGGTTGACACATTGTTTGACGCGTAGCTGCTTCGCCGACCGGAGGCCGGACGACTAACCACGTTGTCCGAAGACATGACGACAAGCGCACCTGGTCCTTGAAGACTGGCGATTGTAGCATGCACATCACGCTTTAGCATTTCTGACATGTTTTTCTTGTGCTCCTTGAGCTCCCATTCGATTTTGCTGACTCTATTGTGTTCTTTTACTTTGCTTCTTTCCCGGCTCCGGTATGTGACTTGATCATTTGAGAAGCCAACCAGCCACGACACCTGCTTGCCAATACCTCATGTCCTTCCTGGATGCTCTGTGTTTCCGAGTGCGTAGGTAAGCTCGTCCTTTTCCCTGTCTACCACCAAGGATCCTGCACGTTTCTTCTCGATAGCTTCCACAATCCTTTCTTTCACGGGTTGCACTTGTGGTGCTATCTCCAGCTTGCCGTCATCCTTCAGCCTCCTCGCGTGGCCCAAGGTCCAGTTGCGTGGGCGGAGCTCCCAGTCTTCTGTTTCTGGTATTATACCCTTTTTCCTAAGCTCCTCTTCCTGCTTCTCCTATTTTGGCATAGCCTTGATGTAATCACCGGACCTGAGATGGTGGTGGTATTTTTTCTTCTGTGCGTTGGCCTTATTCTGCTCACTAGCGGCCTTGCCTTCAGCCGACAGCTTGTATTCCTGAAATGCTTGCCAGTGATCCGCTAGTTTCGGATACTTATTGAAGTCTGGGGTTGTTCCGGTCTCCACGTACTTTTTAGTGAGCTCACTCTTCCACGACTTAAAACATAATGCTATCTTGCTCAGAGTAAATTTGTTGCACTTGTTTTCGTAAGCCGTCGGAATCGTGAAGTTTTCCTTTATATCCTTCCAGAGCAGGTCTTTGCTAGCCGTAGGTACCTTGGGCCATGTCTTGATGCTAATAGGGACGTGATCCCTAACAAGGACTCCGCAGGCGTTGTTCAAGGGGGCAAGTGTCGACAGAGGGGCTTCGGGCTTCCTAGTGGTTGAAACTTAAGTAATCACGTACTTTGTCGACGGCTTTTTGTTAGGCCCTCGTATTTGCTTAGATCGGCTGTTGGACATTTCCGGCTTGAAAAAAGGACAGGAACACGTGTCAGAGGTTTATTGCTATGAAGTAACATGATAAGGAGCGGTCATTTTAGTGTCCAGGCTATATATACCTCACAGCCGTTGATATTAGTTTCATCGGCTTCAGCCTGGATGGCCTGATCACTGGCTTCAGCTTGGCCGGTTGGATCACCGGCTTGAGCATGCACGGCATGATCACCGGTTTGAACCGGGGCGGCCTGATCACCGGCTTGAGCCGCGGCCTGATCGCCGGCTTGAGCCGGGGCGGCCTGATCACCAATTGGATCTACCGGGTTGGCCTCAACGTAGCTTATGAGGGTGCCCATCGCGATTTCGTTTAGTAGAAAATCATGTCCCGTATCGAAATCAAGGAGGTCACGTCCGGAGTGCGCCATCTATCACTATGCATGCACGCGAAATAATAAAACATTTAAAGCATTCATCCACATTTGAATACAACATATACGTCTCTTTATATTAATACAAAATTTTCAAATACTGACTTCTCTTCCATATGGGTGCATGGTCATCCTCATCATTCGGCACAAATTTGCTTCCCGGACCTTTTCCAAATACTACCTTCAGATCATTCACCATAGCAAACATCTGCTTGCCACTGCGATGCCTCGGCTTGGCACGATGTTCTTTCTCTCCGTTAAATTCTCTGCGTTTTTTCTGCAACGCGTGGCTTCAAACAAGAAACCTGCGATGCCCCATGTACACCATCTTCCGAGAGCCTTTCATGTACGTGCCATCGGTTTACTACAAGCACTGCACGCATGCTTTGAAGCCTTTGCCAGTTAGACCGAACAGGTTACCAAGCGCTGACCAGTCGTTAATTGTTACAAATAACATTGCACGCAGGCTGAAATACTCCCTTTTGTATTCATCCCAAACCTTTACACCGTTCCATAACGTCTGAAGATCTTCAACCAAAGGTTTTGAGGTAGACATCGATATCATTTCCGGATTGCTTGGGGCCTTAGATCAACAACGACATCATTATGTACTTTCCCTTCATGCACAACCATGGAGGAATATTATACACACATAGTGTGACTGGCCAGATGCTATGGCTGCTGCTCATGTCTCCGAAAGGATTTATCCCATCGGTACTCAAACCGAACCTTATGTTTCTGACCTCGTCTGCGACGTCCTTGTACTTCCGATCGACTATCCTCCATAGCGAGCCATCTGTCGGATGCCTAAGCATTCCGTCGACCTTACGCTCTTCTTTGTGCCAACGCATCATCTTCGCATGCGTTTTGTTTGCAAACATACGCTCTAGCCTTGGAATCAGAGGAAAATATCACAACACTTTTGCCGATGCTCTCTTCTTCACACGCAACCCATCTACTTCACCTGGATCGTCACGCTTCGTCTTATACCAAGGTTCCTTGCACACTGGACAAGCATCCAAGTCGGCAGATTCACCGCGATATAGGACACGATCGTTGCGACATACATGTATTTTTCGTACTTTCAATCCTAAGAAACACAGTACCAGTTTGGCTTGATACGTGGATTCTGACAGGGTGTTATCTTTCGGGAGCAACTTCTTTATGAGCGACAGCAACTCATCGAAACCCTTATCTGACACACCATTCACAGCCTTCCATTGCATGAGCTCTAGTGTAGTGCGTAGCTTCTTGTGCCCCTGACCATAATTTGAGTATAAAAGAGTTCTCAGGTCCTCCAACAAACCCTGGTACTTCCTATATTGTTTGTCCTCTATGATATCTCCCTCTACGTCACGCAGCATCTGGTCCAGGTCATCATCCACACCAAACTGATCGCCTTATGTATCTTCGACGTCCTCGTATGTCGTCACGTCCGGTATACCATCATATGTCACTTCCTCTTCATCGGCTTCTTCTTCGTCTTCTATGCTGGTATGCTCTACTTCGCCGTGGTGAGTGCAACATGTATAGTTCGGCATGAAACCTCTCATCAAAAAGTGGCCCTGGATTCGTCCTCGCATTGAGTGCTCTTTTTCGTTTCTGCAATCTACACACGGACACCGTATGAAGCTTCATGGAGGCAAGTCTCGAAAGACGACATCGAGAAAAGCGTTCACGCCATCGATGAACTCTCTTGACCGACAATCCGCATACATCCATTGCCGGTTCATCTGCACCAATTAAAATAATAAGAACACTTATTATATTTTTCAAATTGAAATATTTAACTCGAAATAACTAATTGTTATATTTTTTAATTACCTCTAAACTTTCTACATTTTTAAAGCTAAACAAACTAAATCTCACAAATTAAAAAACTTTTTTCAATTGTTTTCTATACTTTGCCTAAATTATAAACATATGTAATTTTTATTGTGTACCCCTCTAATTTTTTTAATTACATTTCATACACAAAAATAATTTATTCCCAACCTAGCAAAAAACCTAGATCTATTTAGCTCTGTAGCAAATAAAATAATCACCCTACCTACTATTTTAAACTGATTTAAAACTAAAACCATCCAATAGATCACCACATTGCCTCAAAAGATCTAGAGGGGAGAGCTAGCGAAATAGACATCTTCCGACAAAAAACAATTATTTATTGTGCACCCCTCAAATTTTTTTAGTTGCATGATCATATGCACAAAAGTAATTTAATTTTATTCCTAAAAACTATGGCACCAAACTAGATCTAGATCTCTAAAACAAATAATCACCCCTACCAACTAATTTCAACATCTTATACATCATCAAAAGAAGGATACAAAACTAATTTGAGACTTAAACCCCCCAATAGATCAACATCTTGCCTCAAATTATCTAGAGAGAGGGAGCTAGCAAAACAAACACCTTCAATTCAAACAAGATCAATTCAATATTTCTCCACATCCAATGCAAAAGATAAGAAACATCTACATGAAAATAATGTTGAGACCATGTTTACTTACCTTGAAAACCTTAATTTGGAACTATTAGTCTCAATTAAAAATTTGGGCAGCACCTCCCCTGCATGAACAGCTCGGCCCGTCAGTGCTACTGTGCGAGCTGCTTGGGGAGGAAGAAGGGCTTAAATGCCCTGGGCGGGAAAGAGCATATGCAAGCGGTCCAAAGTACGAACCGCTTGTAGAGATTGCCCTCTGTAAGCAGTTCGTACAGAGTGGTTCGTATTTTGGACCGATTGCACATGTCCTTTCCTGCCCCCCTTGGCCACGAACCGCTTGTGGCGATCGGGTCGCAAGCGGCTTAAAGCGAACCGCTTGTGATGTGCCGCTTTGAAAGCCCCGATCCGCAGTAGTGTACACACACACACACACACACACACACACATATATATATATATATGGGAAAATATTCAGTGCACAAGACTTCTCAATGCACAAGTGCAAAAAACTAATCTCAGCCCTTCATCTAATATTCAGTGCGAGCTGCTTGTGCACTGAGAAGTCTTGTGCACTAAATATATATGTATGTATGTATCTGGGACTCCATGGAGTCCGTGCTCCATGCCTAGTTTGGAAACGATTAATTGTGCATTTATTGCATTCACACCTTTGAACGGTAATTAACAATGTTGTTTTGCATGTGTTTAATATGTTTGCACGAATCTTGATGAAATCCAACGGCAATGAAGCATGGAGCACTGACTCCATGGAGTCCCATTCCGGCGTCCTATACACACACACACACACACACACACACAGACACAGGTGGGCTTAGGGGAGAATCCTATATATAATGGAAAGTCCAGAATAGGTATAAAACAATTACATATCTAACACATCTAACGTCCTATAATCAATTCTCAATTATATGCTTCAACAAGGAATCATAAAACAACCTTTCCACCAAAAATCTGCCATCGATTTTCCCATTCTTCAATACGCAGATGATAACCTGATCTTCTTAAAGGCTTCATATTTTAACTCTTAGCCCTCAAAAGTATCCTAAATACTTTTGCTATGGCAACTGGTTTGGAGGTAATGAAGCATTTGGCAGGGCAATTTGGATGCAAAATTGGATTGGATCCTTCCCTTTCTCTTATCTGGGTATGCCACTATCTTTAACCTCACGCGCCGTTAGTGTCACGTATTGAACGAACACAGTCCAGTTTTGTATTTATCTTTTATTGGGTTGCACTCTGACATTTCTGAATTTGGTGCTTCTCAATTACAAATGATCTACGTGTGTGTGCCCTCAAAACTCAAGTCGGGATAATCAAACATTTTGACAATGGAGGCAATGTCTGTGGAGAGGCGTTGCCCATGATTTGAGAGGAAAATGCTTGGCATCCTGGAAAATAGTATCTACGCCTAAGCAAAACGCAGGACATGGAATTCTGAATATAAATCTTTAGAAGAATGTGGCTCTGATACTGAAAATTCTACACAAGTTTTCAACAAAATGGATCTGCCTTAAGATTATCTACTTTGGAACTATTGTTATAAACAACAATTACCACAACCTTCATCTCTTTTTGTTAGGATCAGTAAAATGTAAAGTCAAGAAAATTGGCTTACTCAAGACTTTGTTTCTTCTCAAGCAAATCCATATAATTGGACAACAACTCATCAATGATCCTTCCATGGACCTGTGAAGTATGTTGGCGCTAAATACCCCTAATTAGTGGAATCAATCGATGAAATTAAATAATGATTTAAACACTCATGCAAGATTAGAGAAACATTATTGGAGACACGCATGTTTGATAACGCATTTCTGCACCTGCCTTCTCTACGGGGCATGATTCTGGATGCTCCCCACCAATCATATCTTTTTACAAAGAAGACAACCTGCTCTGGCGAACGTTATCTTGCTCTGCAACAGCTCTCGCCTACGCCTTAGCCCACGTCTACCGCACAGCTACAGCTTTTGCAATCTAGCACGACCTCTAGCGCATCTGCCTCTCTCCCCTATAAAATTTTCCGGTAAACACCCTTGAAACTCCCTCTAATCTCTCTAATCTCCCGTGAAATTTTTCTAATTTTCATGGCCGTCATTAATCCCGTGCCTTGTCATCTGTTTTTTTTAGTGAAAAAATCAACTCGAATTCGTCTCGGACCGTCTCCTACTCAACTTGGGCCGCCCCCAGCCTTGCGTGTTGCTAGGCCGCCTAGGCCTCCCGTGCCCATGCGCCGCCGGCTCCCGCTGCTCTGTATGGCCTACACAGCTGCAGCCCACCGGCTCCATGTCGACCTGCACTTCACGCACGTAGCCAGCCAACGCAGCCAACTCGAGGAAGAAAATACCACGCTTACATATGAGGACATCAATGTTGGTGCAAGCAAGTAAGATGTACACCCCCAAATATTTCGATCTTTTCAAGATGAATATGAAAGATCTCTTGCAGCCTATGCAAAAGATCAACTAATAATAATGAGTACATTGCTGGAATGGAAACTTTTGGTGGCGAATCTTATGTGGAAGGAGGAAAAACAGTTGTATGCTCTATGGATGGACCAACAGTTTCATGTAGCTGCCATCTATTTGAGAGAGTTGAAATATTATGTGCTCATGCCTTAAAAGTTCTTGATTTGATGAATATAAAACAATTGCCTAACAATTATGTTCTCAAACGATGGACAAAAGGAGTGCGTAGCTCTATTGTTCAAGATGCTAATGGCAAGAATGTCTTAGAAAATATAAAGTTAGAAACTTCACGTTCTTATCAGCTTCTTTCTCACAAGTTTAGTGCACTGTCCTCTCGTGCTTTTGATTATCCTGATTATGTTATGCTACTGGACAATGCATATGACAAGTTGTCGTGAGAAGTGGAAGCAAAAATAAAAGAAGAAATGGTAATGAAAATGGAGCTAAAGACATCTCTCAAGTATCCCATACTATGTCACACATTGTTGGTCTAAAGAAGAAAGTGGTTAAAAAGAGGACCTCGAAGATAACTAGAGATTGGGTTCAAAAAGGGCAAAAAACTACCAAGAAACAACCCACTACAGAGGTGTGTGTTCTATAGTACTCTCTTATGCAATTTGCTATTATAATTAAATATTGAAAAAATTAATTGTCACTTATAGGGAGATGCGAATAAAGAAAACACATGCTATCAAGAATCGAAGGAAAATAGTCAAGATTGGTTACAACAGAATGATTTCACCGGAAGTTACATGCAACTATTGACGGGAAATACTAATCAATTAGTATATTCATATTTTCTTATTTTCTTGGTAATACTAATCACAATAATACATTCTCATGTAGGGAGGATCCAATGATGGTAATCAGTTGTGAGGTGCTAGTTGCGATCAAGGCACCCTGTTAGTAAGAAGTGATACAGGAGTCTTTTCGGTTTTTTGCACACTGACTACCTGTTCACAAACAGTGCTGTTATAGTTACTAGTACCAAGTTTGAATCAAAATTGCGTTCGAATTTCTATGTTTTTAAACTTTCTATTTGGACAAAAAGATCCATAATACTGTTAACAACCCATTTTTGCTACATTCATGCTCTTCTGCATCTGTCGACGGTTGGGATATCGACCAAAGTCAACCAAGGTTCTTCAAAGAGGAGATAGGAGACACGCCGAACAACCACGAACAAAGAACGAACAGAGAGATGTGGGTTTTTATCCCGGTTCAGGCCTCTCGGGAGAGATAATAGCCCTACGTCCAGCCTTTCTTATATATCAGAGATGAATACAAGAGATGGCTCGACGAGACGTACAAGTCTCGGCGAGATTATGGTGTACAGGAAGCAATAATGCGAAGATCCAGTGCCAGGAGCCCCTCTACACGCCGTAGGGGCTTGGTTTATATAGTACAGAGCAAACCGATCTACCGAGGGAATATCGGGCCGGGCTAACTATGAGATCGCAACGAACTCATACATGCCAAATATCTCCCGAGGCAGATAAGGCATACTCCTAGTCTTGAGGATCACGACTCCTAATCCAATCCGGGAAACCAACGTCCGGGTCTTCACGTAGCCGTGCAGAACTTCTTGTTCGAGTCGGACTCAAACACGATTCCTTGGCCTCGCACCACGCCGCATGTGAAGGCTGTTCGGCAGGATGCATATGGGCCAGATAGAACCTTCCAGGGAGCTGGGCCCTGGTAGGCTGTTTGATCGGGCCGTCAGGGAGTGGGCCATGGCAATGGGCCGTAATTTAATCCCCGACAGCTAGCCCCCGAGACTCAAGTGGAAGGACTCACTAGAGTGGGGTCATCCTCTTGAGACTCCAAGTCACGAAGAGGGTATTTTTCCTGCTACAAAGACGTGCAACAAAGCGACCAAGCAGTCATGATTCAACCGAACAAGACTTGTTCGAGACCGAAACAGACCCGACCAAGACGAGCAAACTCATTTGCGTTGAACGAGGAATGACATCTGTCCGAAAGCGAGCACTCGACCTTCGATCTGTAAATCGAAATCCAGCTCGTCGTAGGGACCAGACGCGCACTTCGGGCGAAGAGCTGCCCGGTGCGAGGCGAATCATCTACTTGAGGCTGAACATCATCAAGAAGGGATTGGATTCTTGGTAGTAAAGAGTTTAGCACCGCATCCGGTAAGATCAGATCTTCTGGGAGAATGAACATAACAAGTCGCGAGACGGACTCGTCTTCTTGCATCCGGTATGAAGATACCTAGGAAAGTATGAACAAAACAGGGGAATCATCTCGGGCTAAAACTTGTCCGAGGAAATAGAGAGCGCGCTCTCGAGCAAACGTTATGCTCGGGAGCGAAGGTGATGTGCCTCCAGACGTAGATCGTGTGCTTGGAGCAGACAATACATACGAATGAGAAAGGTGACCCAGTCCCAGAGCGTAGAGCTCGCCAAAGGAACCAAGTAAGGAGATCTAGTCCTCGAGCACGGAGCTCGTCAAAGGAACCAGAAAGTGCGACCAGATGAAGACGTATTCGGTAGGAGCCCGCACCGGCGAAGAGTCTGTCGGTCGAGGTGATCCACCCCGAGCACGGAGCTCGTCATGCGGGACGAGATCTGCGCCCGGCGAAGAACCGCCGTCGAGGTGAATCACAACCCAATGCGCCAGAGCCGCAAGAGAACGCGTGTGAAATCAATGCTTTACCCATGACGTATTCCTTGTGACAAGGTAAGCGTTGTCTTGGCAAGTGCGTAACCGGCGCCGGAGTGCCCGCCGCGATGAGAATCGACTTCGATGGGCTTGCCCGTTGCAATGAGAATCGACTTACGGTGGGCGGGACTCCAGGTGGCGCACTACCTTGACTTAGCCGAACTGTGAAGGTCGATGCCGGCAAAGGCAAGAAATCATACGTGGCGGTGAATCGGTTCCCGGCATGCGCGAGCAAACCCGAGAAGAGAGGATCGCGACATCGGCTTTGGTGGGAAGCTCGAACCTCGCCACGACCATCACCGAGTCCGATGTTCCCGTTCTGTATCCCTGCGCAAGACAAACAAGAAACGAGCAAGCAAGGGGGAAAAGAGAGCAAGAAAAGGCTCTAAGAAGAGCAAAGCGAGTTTTAGAAAACACGCAAAGACGACCTACCCGCACAAGACATAATTTTTCCGGCACGCCCCTTGATAGCGTTAGTGTCACCTCGGCGAATCACGGAACCGACGCAAGGAGTGCCCGTTCGCGATGAGAATCGACTTACGGTGGGCGGGACTCACAGGTGGTGCATTGCCCTGATTACCGTGCAAGGAAGGACGTAGCATGGATAAAAAGACGTGTCGCGGACAAGTCTGCAATTTCACGTGGCTAAGACCGCTTAACCGTGGAAGGCGACGGGACCTTAGCCGCAGCAAAAGCGTCGAGGCGAAATCTTATCCGGACATTTACCCAGATAAGCGTTGGTGTCGGCTCGGCGGATCGGAACCAGCGCCGGGAGTGCCGTTGCGATGAGAATCGACTACGGTGGGCATGCCCGTTATGATGAGAATCGGCTACGGTGGGCGAAACTCCATCGGTGGTGCACCGCTTGATTAACGGAGCCGTCTGAGTTGTCGCCAGATAAAAAGACATGCTCAGACGCGGGAGCGCGCTCTGGAGCGAAGACCAACGAGGTTTTGGAAAACCAACGCTAAGGAAAGGAACTGAAAACTGAAAACGCATCGGGTTGCGAAATTCAGCTCAAGTCCCAATCGACCAAGGAGAGGCGATCCTTCGAGGAGCCGCCGAGCGACTCAAGACCGCCGAGAAGCGCTTGAATCAGAGCGAGAGTCGACCGAGAAGCTTCGAGCGACTTTTCCCGCAAAAAGAGAGCAACAAAGACAAGGACAAACAGAAACCAAGAGCAAGGCGACAGCGCTAGAAAGTTTTAAGAAAACGGTGAACGCTCAAACTTAACTCCCAGCTCCGTTGTACCGCCGAGGACTGAGTTTGCGAACTCGAACAGTGCACAAGAGAAAGAGCGACGCCCTAGCCCCGATCTGGACGATGCATGAAGACCTGAACTTGCGACTTCAAGCACGTGCGTAGAGAGTTAGAGCGACACCGTATCTGATCGACTTCGCTCGAAACCGCCGTTAACGTAAGTTAGGCGATTCGAAGGTAACCGAACAAGGAAAGTGCCTCGCGCGGAGGGCTTACGAGCGCAGCTTTGCCAAGTGGTTGTGCCGTGGCGGTAAGTGCCTCTGCCATGAGGGCTTACGAGCGAGCTTAGCCGCGAGGTCGGATGTCGTGTTACGCAACTCGACTTTAGGAACTTGTTGAAGCTAGATACGGGCGGGGAAAACCCTTAAGATTGCGGAGCCAAGAGTTCGCAAGACCGGCGACCATCAAGTGTTACCAGAGAGAAGGAGTAGTCCGAGAAGACAAGTGGTGAGGAGGACGCAGGGGCCGCGAGCATTCACCGCTCAATAGGTTGAACTTTACATGGCGGCCGAGAGACTTGGACGAACTAAGGCGCGAAATTTGAGAAAAAGCGAAGCTTAGGAAGCGAAAGACCTACACGAGGAACTTACGGTCGGTCGATGTTCCAAGCGCTGGTCGACTCTCTCCGTCATCCACACCAGGCGAACAGCCGGGATCCGGAAGGAGTTTTGATCTAGTCCCCGAGCACGGGCTCGTTATGGGACGAGCGCGCCCGGGCGAAGAGCCGCCTGCTGAAGAGATCCACCCGAGCAAGGAGCTCGTCGAGGGACGACGCGCGCCCGGCGAAGAGCCTGCCTGAAGAGATTCGGCGCCGGCGAAGAGCCGCCTGCCAAGAGATTCGGCGCCGGCGAAGAGTCGCCCGCGGCGAAGATCAACCCGAGCAAGGAGCTTCGTCGCGGGACCAGACGCAGCGTCGGCGAAGAGCTGCCCGGCGAAGAGATCCCGGGCCTCGAGCTCGCTCATCGAGGGACCAGACGCAGCGTCGGGCGAAAAGCTACCCGCGAAGAGATTCGGCGCCGGGTGAAGAGCGCCGGCGAAGAGATCCACCCGAGCAAGGAGCTCGTCGCGGGATCAGACGCTGTCCCGGCGAAGAGCTGCCCGGCGAAGAGATCCGATCCCGGCGGAGCTCGTCGCGAGACGAGACGCGCCGGGTGAAGAGCTGCCCGGTGCGAAGAGATCCGGCGCCCCGGGCAAAGAGCTGCCCGGCGCGAAGATATCCAGCCCCCGAGCAAGGACCAAATCTGGAAGGCGATCAAGATCGAAGGGATCGATCCGATCTGGCAGGGGAAGAGACATCCTGCCCTTCTGAGTCGTAGTCCTCAGGGAGAATCTCCTGATCGCTGATAGAGTTCGACATGCTCGATCTGCGTGTCCCCACGGACGGCGCCAGTTGTCGACGGTTGGGATATCGACCCAAGACAACCAAGGTTCTTCAAAGAGGAGATAGAGACACGCGAACAACCACGAACAAAGAACGCGAGCAGGCGGGGGTTTTATCCCGGTTCAGCCTCTCGGGAGATAATAGCCCTCGTCCGGCCTTTCTTATATATCGGAGATGAATACAGAGATGGCTCGACGAGACGTACAAGTCTCGGCGAGATTATGGTGTCTGAGAAGCAATAATGCGAAGATCCGATGCCGGAGCCCTCTACACCCGTAGGGCTTGGTTTATATAGTACAAAGCAAACCGATCTACCGGGGAATATCGGGCGGGCTAACTATGAGATCGCGCGAACTCATACATGCCAAATATCTCCCGAGGCGATAAGGCATACTCCTAGTCTTGAGGATCACGACTCCTAATCCAATCCGGAAACCAACGTCCGGGTCTTCACGTAGCCGTCGTAACTTCTTGTTCGAGTCGGACTCAAACATGATTCCTTGGCCACTACGCACCACGCCACCAGAAGGCGTTCGCGAGATGCATATGGGCGAGATAGAACCTTCCGGGGAGCTGGGCCTGGTAAGTCTGTTTGATCGGTAGTCGAGGGAGTGAAAGCCATGGCAATGGGCCGTAATTTAATCCCCGACAGCATCCTAAATGATCATTTTATAGATCTATTCAAGTATTCAGTTATAGTTTCAGATTCAGTTTCTATATAGCTGTATGTCTCTGAAGAAAACGTTTCAGCTTGTGATTCTTTGTGCAGCATTGGATGTTGATCCAACAGCCAAAATTGATTCTAATGCATTTTTAAGTAGCCATGGGCCAGCCCATCTTGGCGCGCGCTCAGCTCTTCAGGCCCACGAAGGTGTGCGCACGCTTAGCTTCACCGATCCCGTAGCCCTGTACAGGCGTACGCTGGGCGTGGCCGGCCCATTTGCTCCCTTAATCCCGTTGGCGAGCTGCGTGGTGCGTGGCCACTGGCCAGCCCTATACTCGCTCCCAGTTCAAAAGGCATGGTGCCGTTTAGCTGCCAAAGGCAGAGGATACGGACCGCACATGCACACACGCAGCCACCCACATGGCCACATGCATACACACGCACGCATATCCACTCACATACACTGGACATTTTCTTTTCCTTTTCCTTTTCTTTTCTCCTTCTTTCTACAAAATCAAAAATATATATCCAAAATCTCACAAAAAATTAGTTCACCGTTTGTCCAATAAATCATATATAATCTCAAATCTTCATCCAAAAAATTATCGTTTTCCTTTCATGATTATTCCGAAAATTCTCAGAAAACATATTTCAATTAATTGGAAAATCACCTCATCACACAATGTTAAAAATATTCACTCAACAACCCAAACCAACAATTTCACATTCCTCTTTCGAGTAAATCAATGAGTGATTTTCTTTCTCTTAACCAAGAAATAAGTGGAATTCAGGTGCGTATAAATATCACATATGCTTGAACATACTATTTGGAAATCAGAAATTTACTCCAAGAACAAGTTTTATCGATTTAGTCTTTATGGAAGAGTAACTGATCGATGAAAATTAAAGTGTTATTACTCTGGCTCCTTTATCGTGATAGGCTAGACACAAGAGATACGATGCTTAAAAAGAATTTCAGCATCCAGATGTAGAGATGGCAATGGGGCCCCGTTCCCCGTTCCCCGGCGGGGAATTCATCCATTAGGGGACGGGGATGGGGAGGTTTTTTTCCCCGCGGGGATGGATATGGTGAAAATGCATTCCCCGTCGGGGATGGCGGGGACGGGGATGGGGCGGGTTTTTCCCCGCGGGGACCCGGCCCAAGACCCGAGCCTGGTTTAGCCCACTGATTCAAAGGAACAATCAGCCCATTCGTGACTCTACAATGGCCTAGCCCACAGCTACCTGGGTTAACTCCCCCTAATATCCAGTGATTGCTCCCAGCCCACAGCCCACAGCTCGTGCAATCCAGCGATTGCTCCCCCACGGCGACGGCGCGAGGCCAGGCGGCGGCGGTGGCGAGGCTAGGCCGCGATCATGACGGTGGCGGCACGAGGTCAGCGACGACGGCAATGAGGCCGAGGCGACGACGGCGGCAACGCCAAAGCCAGCGGCGACGGTGAGCCATGCGACGGCGCGGCGACGGCGGCTTGGCAACGAGGGCGGCGACGGCGACGGCGCGAGGCCTGCCGGCGAGGCCATGCGACGGTGGTGGCACAAGGCCTTGCGGCAACGGGTTTGTGGCCCCGTCGGGTCCCCGTTCCCTGGATGGGGACGGGGATGGGGAGAATTTGTTTCCCGAAACGGGGACGGGGACGGGGAGCGGGGAAATATTTGCGTCTCGGGGCCGGGTATGGGGGAGCGCTCCCCGCCGGGGATTGCCCCGTTGCCATCTCTATCCAGATGCCTCAGCAATGTGTTCTTTGTGGTCAAACTTAATGGAAACAGCTTTTCTCCATTCTTTTACATGCCCTTTCAATGGTGCAGGGCGGAGGAAAATTGGAATGAACTGGTCGTCATCAGCAGATATTAAGAGCTTTATTCGAATGGGATAATATTCCTAGCATTATCCTTTTTTTAATTTGCAAAAAAAAATGTTCCAACTTTGAAGCGCCTTCCCTCCAGGACACTACCCAATAATTTGGAGGCACAATTATCTTTAGTGACTGACCAAGTAACACAGCCATATTTCAGATAGACGCTAAGATCATTAATCCGTTTATTACGAAATAATAGTCGTTTTGGGCATTGATATGGTCTTCGAAGTATAACTCTGACTAATAAAAAATTCAATTTTTTTATAATTTATTAAAATATATAATATTATGATAGTTTTTTTCAAGACGAATCTATCTATACGTTCTTTATGTTCTCAATCTAAATAGTTTAAAAGTTATTTATAGATAAAGTTTTAAAATTGACTTAAAATTAGTTTGAAACGACTACTTTTTCATTATAGATGGAAAACGACTACTTTTTAATTATAGATGGAGTAATAATATTAAGTATCGAGTAATATATTACCATTAGTAATAAGAAACTATGTTTGGTAATAAGAAACTAGTAATATATATTACCATTAGTTATTGTTTGGATCCACTGAAAGTTGAGAAACATATAGGCTGTTTGGTTGCCTGCATTCAAGGAGTTTTGCATTTAGAGATACAAAACTAGTGTGTTTGGTTGTCTTCTCACCCATCTGAACTAGGCTCTCCAGACGCAATTAACCCTTCCTGCCAGTTACGGACATACGACCAAATTAGGCGTTCTCGAGCCGAGTTCATGGATGCAGAACAACCACATGCGCGACACATTTGATTCATTTATTTGCTATTTCTTTTGATTAGTATTTTCGATTACCAAACCGATTTCAAAAATGGGTTATTGATATTTTTTTCGAACAAAACGAGACCACACTTGCCATTTAAATTTGAAAAATTTAAAATTTTCATTTTTGAATTTATTTATTTATGAAACTTTCTTTTGAATTTTTTATTTTCATAATTTTTTTATTATTTTGATTTTCTAGAATTTATTTTTTAAAATGTTTCATCCCTCCTTTGAATTTCTCTATGTCATTCTCTCCTTAGTGCAGTCAACCAAAAAACATTTCTACGCAGCCTGTACAATCTCATACACCTAACCAAACAACAACCATTTCAGATCGCCTCATTTTGGCTCCAACCAAATTTCTGCTTAATTTCATCTGATCTGGCTTGTTGAAAAGGCAACCAAACAGTCTAATAGTTCTCTTGGCTCTCACTAGATGCGAATGCTTGGGCGCTGCGGGCAAATTAATCTGGCAAAAACATCCGGGAGAGCCCGAGCCCGAGCCCGAGCCCGAGCCGAAGCGTACGCCATTGCCGTTGAACTGTTGGGAGCACTTGGCTTTCCACGTCGAGGGATCACATGGTTGGCCTGGATCAATCGGCTGTGTTGTGCACTCTTGGCCTGATACCTTAACCGGCAAATCTGTATGTGCACATAAAAAAAATAAACATAACATAATTTCCATAAGAGAAAAATGCAATATAGAAAAACGTATGCTATGCATGTATATATGTATGTATATGTATCATGGAGAAATACCTAAAGATAGCACAACGAGGACGATCATGACTACAAGAAGGCCATGGGTTGTCATCGTGTTAATGCCAATGCAGAAAATTGTATGACCATTGTGGAATAGTTGATGTCCGTTATTTGGCTAGCTTGCGAATGAGAGGATTATATGTCCATGGGTTTTATAGGAGGTTTGATGAACCACACAAATCTAGACAGCTCATACGTGCATTTAACGACATTTAAGTGCATTTTTGCTATCCATATCCATGGGATATGCATTTTTAAAAAATACAATAAATGTGTTGGTGGTGATTTTATTTTTTACCTTAGGAGAGGAAATTTATAATATTCCATTTACGTTTGTGGAGGATGGATCTACACTGTTCCAGACTCATAGAAAAAAACACATTTAACGTGCTGCATGATACCAATGTAACAGGTTGTAACCATAGCCTTTCCAAAGTTTTTGATCGGCAGCCACAGTGTCCATCCTTTCCTACATAAAATCTATTAGCACACAATATATAGCCATTATTAATAGCCCTCCATAGCTTGCCACATAACTAAAATTTCATGGGCAAGTAGATCGTGGGATCCTGCCGCATCCAGCTGATCTTGTACAGTTCTGACCAAAAAAAAGAAAAAGAAAAAGAAAACCATGTATGTTCTGGCGCTGGGCGCGCCAACTTTGCAAAGGCCGTGCCAGGCTGCCAGCCCAGCCCACCACTTCCGTCTCCTTGAGACCCCTCCACTCCTCCCACCGATTGTGTCCTCTATTCCTGCTCGTCGCTGGATGTGTCCTCACCCTCACCACTCCCGTCCTCCTGGTGGTGCCCCACTGCTCCTCCCACAGCCATCTGCAGATATATGGCTTACATGAATATTTGACCAGAATTTCTCGCCGTGGACATGAAAGCCATCGGACAAATTCTGAATCTCCTGATTTTCTGATCTATTCATAGTGGTTTTTTTGTTTGAAATTGGATCCTCTGTATTACATAGTTGTTGCATTGGAAAAGTATGGCGTTAACTGTGAACTAGTACTAAATTTATCTCTACGTTGGCTCTTTTCGTGTTACGGACTGAATTTTTTGCTTACTAATTGTCATCTGATTTATTTCGGGTCCAAATGGCATATGTCCTGCAAGGGTGTACCTAAGCTGCCACGTCCCAAAATTTCAATTTGACATGAAAAGAAATTTTCAGAAAATAAAATTTCTGAAAATTTAATAACTGTTTAAAATGATATTTCCTATAAAAATATGATTCTAGGATTTCAATGGTTTTGAATCATTATTTTCAAAGACATTATTTCTATTGATGAGCAAAATAATGTGGATTGCAACACAAACGTTAGTCGAGGGCCTGATTCCTAACAACATCAAATATTTGGGTTCGAGAAGTGTCACTACAGGAATCGAAACCGCCGACAAAACGTGATGTTGTTGGCCCGCCGCCGACACAAGTCCGTCGACATAACGTCAACGACACAGACATTTTTTGTCGTCGGCTATAAACAAACCCGACGACATTTGAGCAGTTCAGGGCAGACCACTTGTAACCCAACAATGTCGGTGGTCAATACTAGCCACCGACGGTAAGACAACCTGGCGGCACGTTTCTGTTAGTCGCCGTCGTGGAGCAGCTGACACAGACCCCGCTAGGTGTCCGTTCTGGCTCACCTGGACGCAGTCTGTGTGGGCGGCTCGTAGTGGCCGCCGAGCCAATTGTGATAGAAGTCGGCGGCTAGTGCATACGCCACCGACACAGGTTCTTTTAGTCATCTTCTGCCCACAGCGGGGTTTAATATTTGTCGTTGGCTGTGAGGTCGGCAAAAAAAATTCTAGGAATTTTAAAAAAAAACCAATTTGTACATGCAAAAAAAGCCTATTCCCCACCGATATATATCCCCAATCTTCCCAACCATATCAACACAAAATTTCACATTCACAGGTGCTCGCCACCACATCTTCAAGCACATATACATCTAAATATGTCAAAAATCTGAAATACTCGATAATAACGACCGAAATGACTAGAAGCATCAAACATTGCCACAATGGTAGAGAATAAAAGTCCAAAAGTTTATTACACGGAGATAGAGCGTAAAACATTCCATTAGGATCTGATCGAAACTAGAAGAGAGAACTGAATATAAATTAGCTAGCTAATTGGTTTGCGACCTAAGGCAGGATCGGCAAAGATATTGTCGACGAATTCCTCCGTGGCTGATCTTGTGCCACTAGAGTCACCTCCCTGTAGAGCATTCATCGCATTCGCAAGCACAGCTGAGCCGTAAACCTGCAAGATTAGAGGAAGACACAATTTTTAACATATTTGTGCATTTCTATACTTGTATGAATATGTTGTGCTAACTGAGAAAAATGCATTACCCCTGGTGATATACAATTTAAGCATAGCTAAATAGGAAGGCCTACCCACTCACGGCTATGCATTTGGGTACGGTGATCGTGACACTAGGGTGTACGGGACAGAATTCCGGCAGCATAACCCTGTTGTTCGCCCGGTGCAACGACGGGTACGGCATACTGCTTATGTTATGCACTAGGCGAACAACATGGTGATGCCACCGGAATTCCCCCATACACCCTCGTGCCACGACCACCGCACCCAAACGCACATCCGTGGGCTATCCAAAAGGTAGGGGCAGTGGACATGGAGCCGGCACGGTGTGTCGGGGAGGTGGCGAGGACTAAGGCGGCGCGGCGCGGTGCGGGGAGGAAGGAGAGGACTGTGTGGCGCGAGGAGGGAGAGGATGAGCGCGTAGGGAGGAGGAGGCAACAGCGATGGTGTGAGGAGGCGGCAGCGTTGGTGGAGGCTGTGAGGCGGTGCAAAGACTAGGAGTAGAGGCGGCGGGGAGGGAGGAGGTGGGCGGCACAAGTGGAGCTCAAGAGGGGCGCGGGCGAGGTAGCGAGGAGCGGCGCAGAGGGAGGAGCGGCGGCCAGTGGAGGACAAGAGGGACGGCGGCAAATGATGAGGAGGAGGAGTGGCATGGGAGGTGGCAGCGCATAGTAGGGAAGAGGGGGCAGCGCAGGAGGGAGAAGGCGGCGGCGACGGTGCGGGAGGGAGGAGGCGGTGGCTCTCGACGGCGACAGCATGGGAGGCGGCGGCTAGAGAAGCGACGCGGCGGCAGCGAGGGGAGCCACCTCGAGGAACGGCGGCTGGAGAGGAGGCGCGGCGCGGCGACGTCGGAGCCGCAGAGGATGCGAGCACTAAGTACCGAGAATGGGACTTAGCGCACGGCCAACTCAGTACTCATAGTATAAGCTATGTCGTCGACCTCCATCCCCGCCGACACAGCTTCCACTGTATCGGCGGTTTTAGGTAAACCGTCGACATAGGTCCAAAAAAATAAAAAAGCAGGTGACGCCCTCAGGGCTTGAACCCGCGTCCTGGCGGGTCAACCCCCGCAGCGCCGCACGCTGCTAGCCAAGTGGGAGGAATAGTTTTTAGTCAAACTATCCTCCCGCGCAATTGTTTTATATATTGGCCTCAATATGTGTCGTCTTGTCGGCACTAATAATCCCGTCGACTGGACGTAATCAGTGTCGGCGGCCTTGATGCAAACCGCCGACACAATGACACAACTGCATCCCCCTCTGGTAGCGGCCCATTCTGAAGCTCCGCCGCTTCCCTCCCGTCATTTTTTATGGTGAACACAACAGTTAACGACATGCAGAACATATTATAGGTCATTCATCGCTCTTCGATTG
Organism: Raddia guianensis; assembly: GCA_036346415.1. Taxonomy (NCBI): domain Eukaryota; kingdom Viridiplantae; phylum Streptophyta; class Magnoliopsida; order Poales; family Poaceae; genus Raddia; species Raddia guianensis. The sequence continues at coordinate 6,901,722 of CM070537.1, forward strand.
CGAGGAGTTGCCTCGACGGCACAAGTTGCATCAAAACATGATGTGCTAGCTTAGATGTTCCTCCACACATCGCTAACATTGGCCTTCCAAAAACATGCCTAATCCATATACAAGCCCTTTCAAAAACATGCATAATCCATATACAAGCCCTTCCAAAAACATGCCTAATCCATATATAACCCCTTCCAAAAACATGCCTAATTCGTATACAAGACCTTCCAAAAACTAATTGGTGCATAAGTCGATTGAACCATTAGTGGGTGGATTGTAGATCTAGGCCTTTGCCATTTTCTATTGTCAACAATTTCCCACCACCAAATTCAACTGATGGGAAGTCAACTCGGGCGGAGGAGAAAGAAAGAGAACCAAGTGTCATAATAGATTTGACCTGGATTCTCTTCACCAACGGCCTCTGGGTGGTCAATGAGAGTAGACGATGCTGGTTATGTGGCAGGAGGATCTTTAGTATTGGATTACGTTTTGTTAACCTATGTCTTCCTGTAGGTTTGTAGTCGCTGTCTGGAGGATTGAACATGTCACCTAGAGGGGGTGAATAGGCAATATCCAATTTCAGTCTTCTTTTTAATTGCAGAAGCTGATTTCTTCGGGCAGTCCGGATTGAAACTTCGTACAGTTCGATGTTCTAGGGTCTCCAGTTTGGAACTTGTCAACATTTGTTGTTGGCAATAATGATTATGGAGCTATGCACTTGATCCAAACTCGATGGCAACACATGACAAGGGTTTATATAGGTTCAGTCCCTCAGGTGGAGGTAATACCCTAGTTCTCGTTCTGTTGTTCGATGTTTCGATCTAGGGCTCCCTGCCCGCCTTATATAGTCGGGGGTTACAAGGAGGAGTCCTAGCCGGATACAAGGTAGGGATTCTATCTCTATATTTTCTTGCCGAATACGTTGATATCCGAGATTACAATTATGTCTTCTTATCGGGATTGATTTCCTTCTTATCCCTTCATTGAAGTACAAGGTTGACAGTAGTCCGGATGGTACCTGTCTTCATGTAGCCGGCTTGGCCAATCCCCTCTTGGGTGGCCATCTCGGCCCGCCGTATAGATACCCAGGGTCCATGTATCCCACAGTAGCCCCCAAGTCCTTCACAATCGAGTTGCTGCCTTTTTGGTCGCATCCCAACCGAGTTATGATTCATGCCGAGTGCTTCCAATTTTCGGTGTCACTTCCCGACTGGTTTCTTCTTCATGCTGAGTGCTTCGTTGTTTGCAAAGACACTATGAAGGGCTCGTAGATCTCCTCATGTTGGAAATTCCGAGTGGTATGCAATCCAATTTTTTGGATACTAGCGGTCGGCTCATCATGGAGCGTGCCTTTATTTATATAGGATTTGGCCGACTGGTACATGTACTCGACTGTTGCAGTGTACAGCAGGCGACCTTTTAGGGCATACTCTCGAAACCCTAATCTAGGATCAACTCGTGATATCTGTTTCTGACTTGTGCAGTATCCGGCAGTTGACCCAATCATGGGGCATATCATGAGAAAAAATTGATTCTTAAGTTGGTTTGGTAGGTACTCCAGTTCCGCTTGATGCGGTGACTGGCAGTCGACCCATCATAGGGCGTACCATATCGCACGCTAGGTTTGGCCGATTTGTACCTGTACCCGACTGTCACGGTGTACAGCTGGCGGCCCTTTTAAAGCGTAACATCGAAACCTAGGCCTAGACCCAAATCGTTTGCGGAAGTCGAAACGCCATTCCCTCTCAAGGCGAAAAATCTAACGCTGCTACCTTTTAAATACATGGCCCGAAGCGAAGCAAAAGGTTACTGTTCATTTTGCTCTGTGCCTCTTCATCTTCGAATCCCCACAATGCCCTCCGTCGCTAGGGTTTGCAACTGCTGCGCTCCAGGTCTTGCACTGCCGTCGGCCCAATCCGTCGCTAGGGTTAGCTGCCAAGCTCCAGATCTCGCGCCTCCAAAGAGCCAACCCATCACTAGGGTTAGCCACCATCGCCGCTCTCTAGATCCTGCCCCGCCGCCGTGCTCCGAATCGCACATCGAATATGTCTTCTTCCTCTGCCAAGGATGCCCCACGCCAGATCTGGCCAAAGAATGGTCAACCTCAGTGACGACGGAGGATCATTTAGAGGAAATGGTGGCCGCTGGAGTCCTCACGGTGAGGTAGTTGATCTACTGGTGCTCGGCTGCAAGTGAGTCTTCCATACTCCTCGTGTCGAGGGGATCGTCGTTTTTGAATTATTTTTCTAGTGTGGATTAGGTCTTCCTGCCTGCGCTTTCCTTCGTGATCTTCTCAATTTTTAAATGATTGAGTTGATCAATCTGAACCCAACTCCATTCTACTAATTACCATTTTCCTCCATCTCTGCGATTCCTATATTGGCATTTTCGCCATCTCTTTCTTCTTAAGCCGTATCCAAATAAGAACGCCCCAAAGTAATTGGGGGTACCGGCTTCCAGCAAAGGGATGGACTGAAGAAATCTTATTTCTACATCCCCTTCAAATCTTCCAACATGGGTTGGCACAAGGAATGGTTCTATTGTGCCAATCCTGATCCTTCTAGTTCTCCCTTTGCTAGGCACGAACCCAAATTTTCTGCTTCATGGACTTCGGTCCCTTCCTATGGCGAAATGGCGAAGATCCTAGAGCTCCTAGACATGATCAGTAAGTTGAAGGAGGGCCTGACCAGAATCGGCATCGCCATCAACTTCGCCCTTCACCGAGCTATGATACCAGCATACCAGATATGGATACGTGTCGCATACGCTAGGAGATTCCAGCACCGAAACTTTTGGTTCCAAGTTGAACAATAGCAAGAAGTTGGGTGTATGTCACAATTGCATCCCTGAATTGCCCTTGTAAAGCCTGAAGTTGGGTGTATGAAATAGATGACGGAAATAAGGATTAACCTAGAAAGAACAAACCAATCAAAAGTTGCAATATGATTACTCACCTATAAGGAGGCTCAGTGTCCATTGCACCACCAACTACAAAAAAATAAGTGTTTCAAAACCAAGTAATACATTAACAGTTTTTCCTCAAACATGTTTTAAAAATAAATATTTACCAAGCAATTTGCCTTAATATAGAGTGAACAAACTTTAGAGTTGCAGTATATTACCTAATAATGGCTCCATAGATGACAAGATCTCAAATTTTCCTTGCAAAAATACAATGTATGTAGGGCCACACATATGAGAGTACTAGTACAATGCCCGTGCTTTGCAACGGACCATTAAGGAAAGAATGAAAACATAGATCAAATCAGACAACATATAAAATTAATGTAAAAGTTTATGACCAAACCAATGTGTGCATGACACGCAAGATAATATTTTCATTTAATTAGGAGGTATTAGTACGAGTGCATTCAAATAATTATATCGCTATGTAGATTACAAATTGAAAGTACATAATAAAGAATGACATCCTCAACTTCCATTCAATTGCACAGATGTAATACTTTCTCGGTGGCACAAGGTCATTCTTCAAAAAGATCTAGCAGCATAGTTCGATTTGAGAAGTCATCTCTACATCAGTCTATGGCCACGAGTTTTGTAATCTTTCAGCTCTCCAAACATAACTGGTACACAAAAAAAAAGAACAAAATGAGCAACGGTGGTACTGAATAGAATCCTCCAAAGTTGGTGCATTTACACGTTAATTCAGTCTCGTTCAATTCTTTAGCCTTCTGGATTCTAGCTCTTTGCCCCTCCATCAGAAGATGTGAACAATATCATAGGCAAATCCGATCGTGTTAAGCATAAACTCAAGCATAAACATCGACAACTACTTAAATCAACTAAGCTGCTATAGCATATTTGATGGTGCTGGACCACCAGACCGGTTAATTTAATCAAACTTAACAGCCACAAAATATTACAAAAGCATAGTGGATGAAAAATATAGGAATATTTAGGACAGTGGTAAACATAACAATATCAAGGATACGTCCAAAACAGAACAAATGACTGCAACAAGAAAATAGATAATGTTAGACCATCATAAAATCATAAAAAACATGATGACAATTAAGAAAATTGAGGAAAGAATCTTGAAATGATAACTATATGATGTCAAAGGAATGCACTGCCCTTAAATGTCAGTAGTAACAGCTTCATAGTGTCGAGGAAAATTGGCAGTAATAACCCGAAACCATTTACTGACAGTCAGAAGTGTAAACCATCGAGCTATGAAAAATTACTGAAAATAGATAAACAGATCCAAAAGGTGACACTTCTTCCACCTAAAGTTAGTACCTCTCACAGCATAACGGTCAACTTTAACAAGTTCAGTTGGTGACATCAGAGTTCAGTTGTCACAGATAATTACCGGTAAATCACATTGAATAACTACACGTCGTTGGTCATGCTAGATTAAGAAAATATAATGAGAAGTGAAAAAATGAATAGTGCTAGAACAAAGTAGCAAGCGACCATAGAACACACGTTTTTTGGTATTGATATTACATCTCAATGGTATCGAGTGAAAAAAAATTACATGCATATGGACCGACATGTCAACTAAGACGTAAGCACTTCTCTGTATACAATTGGTAAACGTCTCACGGGTGCTCTTTGAACTCTGTCGCTTCGATTTGGCCTTGTCAGATACAGCTAGCACGGAGATATTTCCTCTTGAGGTAGCTCTTGATAGCGCGACGTAGAGTTGGCCATGGGAGAACACCAGGTCCGGTAGATAGACACCGACGTTTGGGATGGTTTGTCCTTGGGCCTTATTGATCGTCATTACGAAGCTGAGCCTTATAGGGAATTGCTTCCTCTTGAAACGAAACGGGGACATCTCCGCATCGGAGGGGCACAACGGTATTCGAGGAAGGAACACCCTCTTCCCAGCATGTTGGCCAACGACGATCTTGGCATCGATAGCATTTCTTTGAAAACCCTTAACAACCAGCCTTGTCCCGTTGCATAATCCATTTGCAGGGTCGATGTTCCGTAGAAGAATCACTGGGCAATTAATCTTGAGTTTTAGCATGTGCGAAGGAATCCCGCTTGGGGTCAGGGTGTTCAAGAATTCGACTGAATAATAGCCATGTGGATCGTCCTCCGCACTGTCGAAGCTTTTATAAATCATCTCCTCTCCACGAAACCTATCAATCATTTTTCTATTTATCTTGTCGACGCAGTCATTTCGTGTCGAGAGTATGGCACGTGAGGTGATGTAGCTTGGATCGGTTAGGTCAGCTTCAAGCATCGGGAATACTCTGTCTATCAGGCCATCGAGATCGGCGTCCTCCCCTAAAGATGGAACACATATCTCGTTAGGAAGCCTAACATAACATTCCTTGTCTGCATCCTCCACTCCATTGCCGATGCGTATAAGGTATTCTGCAAACTCGGGATCGGCTTCAGCTCTCATGTTGCGGACAAGCCTGAGCTGGTGCATGCATTTCCATAAATATGACTTGCGCAGGGTTGAGTTTACTATCTGAGGCCGTGTCCCTTTCCGTACGACAGGTAGCACCTGTCTGAAGTCACCTCCGAACACAACGGTCTTTCCCCCAAACGGAACATCACGACGCTCCATGATGTCACGCATGCTATTGTCTAGGGCCTCGACCGCTTGTCTCTTTGTCATGGAGGCTTCGTCCCATAAGATGAGTGATGATCTCCGCAGGAGAGTAGCGGTGCCACTTTGTTTTGTGAAGGTGCACATCATTCCATCTTGGGCGTCAAGGGGTATCTTAAACCGTGAATGCGCGGTCCTTCCTCCGGGCATGATGGATGCGGCAACACCAGACGTCGCGGTCGCCACAGCAATCTCTCCACGCGAACGGACCATGGCGAGCAACGCCTTGTAAAGGAAAGTTTTCCCCGTTCCTCCTGGTCCATCCATGAAGAATACACCTCCCTCACCACTCTCGACCGCAGCTAGTACCCGATCATATGCGAATCTCTCTTCTAGGTTAAGAGACTCGAAAATAGTGAGCTCATGTGGCTCGACTGCAATGCTTGGTCTCGCCTATGATCTCTCGTGGCTCAACTCCCATGCTAGCGCATTTACTCATCAATCGCAGTAAGGGAAACGCTTTTATGTCCTTTCCCATCGATCGAGGATCGCGGATGTCAATAAGGACCAACTGCTCGATCGCATGTGCAAGCATATGGGAACGACCATAGTCCTCGGACATTGCATCGAGGTGTCTGTTCCATAGCCCACGAACATCGCTAGGCTCACAGTAGACCAATATGGTCGCAAATAGTCTCCGGAGGGCATACGGCATCGCGAACACCTCGGCTTCTGTTAGACAGTCTTCTATAGTGGTGTCCGTCTCTATGAGGCCTCTCATTTCCACATCTTCCCGAAAGGAGGGACACAGCACACCTTCCACTGTCCGCAAGTGCTCGAACGAGGTCGCGCCGCTGACATGATTTAGGAGGATCCTTAAGTAGTATCGCTCCCCCTCAGCTGGACTTGCTGACACAACCCTCCCAATTTGCGTTCCCCTCTTTCTCGGATTCCAAAGCTTGCCCTTTGACTGCCAGGTAAAACTTGCTGGGAAATCCCTATAGAGGATGCAACGGGCCCACTCGTGTTTTCTATTGGCTTCGAAGTATGCAGTCAACATGGTCCTCTCTGCACCTTGTCGGTCGACGACGTCATGGAGATCCTGCCCTGCGTGGAACGAGACCATGTGTATGTTAGGAGGTGCGCTTGCAATCGCTTCACGGCGGCGATATCTTACTCGAGATCAAACCCGAATATCCTCCAAAGGGCCTCCTGGTGACCCACCTAGCGTCCTATCTGACTTAATTTCATCGACTTCTCGTTGCTTCCGGCTTCACCGAGAGAAACAGATGCCCGGTCATGCCCCTTGTATATGTATTTGAAAAGATACTTGACAGCCTTTATGCTGGAACACACCTCAACATTTATGTGGCAATTAAACATCCTTAGGAGGTACGGATTGTAGGACACAACCCATCTGTTTGTTAGCCACGCACCCTGAACTTTAACTTTACTCCCATCGTCACGTCTTCTATACAAGGGGTAAGAATCCTTGCCCTAGATGGTTTCAGAGTTAAAAGGACGAGGGTAGTGGCACTTGCACTCACCTTTCTCATTCATGCACATATTGTTCGGTTTGAGTCGCCCGCAAGGGTCATGCATCATGTGCTTTACGACCATCATGTACAACTCTGGATACTTGGCCTTATTTGGCAGTTCGGCCGAGATGATGCAGTCGTACTGCTCTGGAGATGTCAACTTATATCGTCCGTTCATTATTAGTAGAAAATGCGCATGCGGAAGGCCCCTCTTCTGAAACTCGACCACATAAACATAGGCAACAACATTCCCGAGAATATGTTTCTCGAAGAGTTGCTTCTTAAGCTCCTCCACTTCGCGGAACACGCGTCTGACGATGTCGAGGCGATCAACCGGGTCCGACTGCAAAAGCTCATCCATTATCTCCTGCCAATATGGGTTGCATGTCATCGTGAGGAACACGTCTGGCTTGCCGTATCGTTGTACCAAAGCCATAGCATCTAGAAACCGACGCTTCATGTCACGACCTCCCCCTATGAACGAAGGAGGAAGGCGATCCTTCTTCCAACCGCACCGCACGAATTTCACCTACTCCAAGGCTATCAAGCAATCCTCGATAAAGGTCCGCCTTATGTTGTTCTCGGTTATATCGATGTAGTTCGATCGGCCGCCTCTATCTTGATGTACATATCAACAGCGTCTTGTTGCAAGAGACGCGACCCATATAAAACAGGGTTGAATATACCACGACGTATCTGAAACTTGTAGCAGTAATACTCTCTAACAGATACGGTGAACCTGTTACCGCTTCCTACAAAGGTAATTTGGCAACGTGTCAAAGGATGTAAAATGCAAGCATGAGCATTATGTTCTGTTAAACAGTCACTAACCTTCCTCATCATGGTCGTCAAGACGGATTAGCGATTACTGTTCGCGATGAACACACCAACCTTCGGATGTTACGATGCCATCCAAGCTCACCCTTTGGAAAAATAGAGGGTACGACGATTGGGTCATAACAAATTGTGTGGTGGATGGTATGCCTCGTGTTGTTGTTGCCGTATAGGTTGATGCTACGATCGAACCCCGGGCGTAGCTCATTTCCCTCAACCCATATCGCGGCAACTTCTGAAGTTATAGGTGTATTGTAAGTCCTTTGGTCCAACCTAGGATCAAGATTTAGAGTGACACAATATTCATTGAGATCACCGGCTTGCCCGAGATTCCGAAAGGTCTGAGAATACGGGTTGCCACGCATAATGCTGACAAGATTTCTTATGACCTGTTGGTCCAAGTTAGGAGAATGTCGAAATCGATGAGCAAGTGTGGGATCATTGCCATAAAAATATAACTCAAGATGATACGGGCCAGACTCCCTCGGACCAAAAGAATGTACATTATGATAAATCCCTCCATAGACGCGGAATGTGTAATTACCGCCCCTCATGTTGGCGTATTGCTCATCTAAGCTGACACCAAGGGTAGTGAATGAGAAATGGCCATTAAAGAATCTAACGTTGTCTCGAAAGTAAACTGTGTCGGGATCTGAGCTCGTCCATAGTCTCACAAGTTCATCATCAATGTCCGATCCGCGTAATGACCTTTCGTCATGCAAGCAGCCAAGCCCTTTGTCTCATACTGAAATCTCTTCGCACCGCACTTCTCACAGTCTTGCTCAGGCTTCAGCACATGTGTGTTCTGAGGGATGTTGCTATACACATGATCACAAGGATCACTTAGGATAGGTTATGTTGAACAAGAACCTTCTATTTCTTGGAAGTCGACTAAAATATCACTCTCATCAACTGAAACAAATCATAAAATATTACCGTAAGCTATGGTACTACTGCTTATATAATTAACGTGAAAGAAATAGATGAAATAAGAAAAGTACCTCTATCATCAACGACATATTTCTCCTCGTCAAGGACACCATCAACGTATTCGTCGCCATCTTCTATATTAACAGTGGTCGGTGATTAAAAAGACAGTAACAACTGTATGTTCACTATCCCAAATTGATTAATGAGACAGTTACCTAGTGAAACGATTATGTGTGTCGTGTCTTCCGGATCACCGCGAGAATGCAAAACGATTGATTGGTATTCATCACATCTGAGCATCTTCCGGACACTGCATTGCAATTGACTCGGCACATGGAATGTTGCGTCTAGTTGCATAGGACTTTCTCCGAGAGGCATTGATCTCCCTATCCTCGACGGGCTGGTTCTGCCTTGCAGCCCTCCGAGAGGCAGACATCTCTTCCCTAACCTCGGTTGGCTGGTTTTGCCTTGCAGCCCTTCGAGAGGCAGACATCTCTTCTCTAACCTCGGTTGGCTGGTCTTGCCTTGCAGCCCTCCGAGAGGCATTGATCTCTTCCCTAACCTCAACGGGTTGGTTCTGCCTTGTAACCCTCCGTGATGCAGACACCTCTTCCCTGATATCGATTGGTCGGTTATGTCTTGATGTTCTCTGCCGGGCATTGATTTCTTCTCTCACATCGGAAGGTAGGTTCAGCCTTGATGCTCGTCGTGAGGCATTGACCTCTTGAAGAACCTCAATCGGACGATTTTGCCTGGCTATTCTACGTGTCGCGTTGATAGCTTCCCTATCCTCGGTTGACAAGTTTTGTCTTGATGCTCTTCGACGAGCGTTGTTCTCTTCTCTTTGTTGGTCTGTCATTCGTTGACGTCGTATCCGCTCACGATCTCGATTCAAATACCTTCTTTCTTGCGAACAGACTGAGTTTGTCAAGCTATGGTGATCTAGTGTGGACTGAGTTTGACCAGAAATGATATTCCCTAAGTTCGATGGCTGAAGAGGTCTTTTTGTTGCTATACAACAAGTATGCGTGCACATATGTAAGGATTCATATGATGAAAATATTAAAATCACAACAATATATCTCTAGTATTTATATAGCATTAAGTTGCTTACCATTCGAACATTCAGCCTGTGTTGCCGGAGAATATGACATTAGTGTGCTGTCCACACAAATAGTAGAATATATTGGAGGTGGAACATTTTCGTCATCCGAGTCACTCTGCAGTATGGCGTTGTTGATTTTCCGAATAAACAATGACCCGGGAGTAGCGCGACAAGGCCTCTTTGACCCATTAGAAACCACAACTACTGCAATGATAATTTCATATTAGAACAACATTTTTAAGGACCATGCTAAGCATAGTAACGACATTACAAAATATATGGCAAGCACCTTCTTTTCCTTTGTTGGTTTTATTGCTTGTCGAATGCGACATTATAGAAAAGTCCCTTGTGTAGTTTGTAACAAAATTTGATAACGATGAAACACTTGGAAGCAGACCTACAAAGAACAGCACAACATTGGGCATCCAAAGTGTATAAGTATAGTGTAGTAAGGAGACACATGACCATCAAGGTTCTAAAATATTGAATTATGGCCATCCAATTTTTGAAGTACGTTGAAAATTAAAAAAAATAATATGAAGGAGTAAAGATCAACACACATCCATATGACTCCTTCCTTTTTTAAGGTAAAGCCTACTCACGTCTTTTATATGTGAAATAAACTAAATTGGTTTTCAGGTCATGAGCAAATTTATTTGCAAAACTGGTAATCTACCAATGAGTCGTCATTAAACAAAACTACATAAGAATTACTTATTGAAAAATGAAAAGCACAGACATTTTGCAATGTCCATCAATAACAGTAAGACCAATAGAACTAATCATTGAAGGCATGAATACACAGGGTTTTTGAATTCTATAACCGAAGAACAAAAAACTGGATCCATCAACCCGTTAATCCCATATTGCATTCAATCATTAGCAATATGTAAACTATTATGAGCAAGAGTGCCTTTACAATAATTGACGAGGGTGAACACGTGTCATTGATGGTACCTTTTATAATAATCGATGAGGTGTGATATTTCAGTCCGGTATGGATAGGCACCAAAATCATAAGAACAAAAGTCCACGTCAAATTAAGGATCGAGACAAACTTGGGAACGCCATGCTCGTTGGTATATTAATTCAAGAGTTAAATAGCAGGCAGAGATCAAACATGCACAATTACTAAATGGATGACAATAATACAGTTTAGCTTGCTGTTTAGAGCAAAACATGACAGCATCATCTAACATCATTCTTTCCTATACAAAACAAAAACACCCATGTATCATCATACGCTACAATAGGAATTATCGAGGGTGAAATCACGAGCAATTAGCAACTCTATACAAAATTCAAAAGGAACAATGCGTGGGGCTTGATCGGTACTTTTGGCATCTGTTACGAGAAATCCGCACCAGCATTCGGGGTTCTAAAGCTCGCAAGACTGCTGAAATCAACAGATTCGCCCCATCAACATAGAACCAATGAATTCTCTAGCTTATCGCCACGGCGCGCAGAGAAACTTGGGTGGAAGCCAGTAGAGGACCATCCATCATCCACATCAAATCATCCAGAGAAAATACAGAGAAACGGAAGGAACAGATCCATCCATCGTCTGCTCGAGCAGCACGGGCGCTGTGAGCGAGGAAGGAAGAAAGCGAACGGTCACCTCACTGCAGGTCGCAGCCGGGCGCGAACAAGCAAAAGCTGGGACCAAGCGGCGCTAGCAGAGAGTGGGTGGCGCCAGACGCAGCAGCTCCTCCGTGTAGATGGCCGGGCGCAGATGGGGAAAAGCGGCACCGACAGGCACGGCGGCGCCGATGGTGGAAGCGCGCGGGTGGGGAAAACAGCGCCCGCGGGATGGACGGCGCATGTAAGGTGGATGGCGCCGACGGAGGCGGGCGGTAGTGGAGGAGGAGGAGGTGGTTGTCTTGGTTGTTAGCTAGGCGAGGCAGCGCAGGATGGGGAAAGCGTCGCGGGCGGCACGCGGCGGCGCCAAGGTGAAAGCGCTTGCGCCGATGGGGAGGACGGCGGCATGGGGACGGGCGGCAGGTGGGTTAGGATGGCGCCGACGGAGGCGGCGGTAGTGGAGGAGGGAGGAGGAGGTGGTGCGGTTGTTAGCTAGCGCGAGGTGGCGCAGGTACGGGTGATGGGGTGGAAACCATGATCTGTTCATGTGAGACGTCAGATTTGGATGGATGGTTTAGATCCTAAGTTGACTCTACCACCACTGGCGCCACCACCACCTCCGTAAGACGCTTTATAATATGAGAGTATTGTGATGCATGCTACTCCATATTGGCAGAAAACCATAACAAAAAATTGGTTCAGCAATATAATTCACATATCAAACAGAATGTGTGGTTTCCTAGGATTGGTTTCAAAAACAGATATTTTGAAGCACCTTTGCCGAGGAGATTCCAGCACCGAAACTTTTGGTTCCAAGTTGAACAATAGCAAGAAGTTGGGTGTATGTCACAATTGCATCCCTGAATTGCCCTTGTGAAGCCTGAAGTTGGGTGTATGAAACAGATGAAGGAAATAAGGATTAACCTGGAAAGAACAAACCAATCACAAGCTGCAATATGATTACTCACCTATAAGGAGGCTCAGTGTCAATTGCACCACCAACTACAAAAAAATAAGTGTTTCAAAACCAAGTAATACATTAACAGTTTTTCCTCAAACATGTTTTAAAATAAACTAGTGCAATGCCCGTGCCTTGCCACGGAACTTTAAAGGAAAGAAAGGAAAACAAAAAACGGGTGATTATAAGGTTATAAGGTAAGACATCACAACTTAGAGCTATTTGTCTTGCATCCTTGCATTGCATGCCATCAGCTATTCCAAATCATCTCTTCTTCAAAGGAGTTGATTCACCGGCAAGAATAAATGCTCTAGTATAACAAGTAATAGTGTAAGCAAATCATGACTTTCTTCCAAAAAAAAAAAAATCAAGACTGGATAGGTCAATTTTGAGGTGTATACGTCTGCCAAAGAAAAAGAAATATGCACAATTGCAAATGTTGTGTTAATAACTCACATTTATCAGCTCAACTATAATTACATAGGTTAATTCTTTGCTACGGTATAATACATTGCACAAATGAACATAAAAGATTGTACCTGTCTGGTTAGCGATAACTCTACTTTGCCAAGTTGCTATTATACGCTCGTTCATCATCAGTCCCTTACGTTATCTAAGTACATTATGAGAATCTTGCAGGTAAGATGTATACGAATTACAAAGATAAGTTTTAACAAAATAAAAAGGGCATTTGCCATGTGGTTATTGACTTTTTCCATGAGATTCTTGCACATGCTACAAATAAAATTACTTTGTATGCATGTACATCAAATGTGTACTAACCAAAAAAGGGTTGCAATAATACCCCTGCACTGTAAATTTTGGACAACATACATGGCTAAAAATTTTTTTGACAATGTTAACGCTAGGACGACATTTGGTAATACAAACAAAACAAAAAGACAATCTCAGTTTGGGTGTCAAATATATATAATAAAATAGATTCACCATTCACGAAAAAAGAACGATAGATAGAGTTATAATATTTTTCATAATTACATAGCAAGGTGCATAAAATAAAATTGGCAAATATTTATCTCTGGAACCATATAATTCCTTATGCGCTTCACATATTCCTATATATCTACAGGAATGTTTGCCTTCAGCATTATTCATGTTGTACTTCAACATGTCAACAAATAAACGATTCCTCAATTTTTTTCCCATCCTGTAAATGCATTATTACGAATCATTGTCAGAAAAACATCTTTTGTAAAATTGTACGGACAAGCGATATTAAATTAAATGAGAGCACTGACGATGCAAATCGATGTTAATACAAAGCTCAAAGCATTTTATCTATGCAACAAAATTGTGCATGGTATAGTCCTGAATAGTGTTATTCGTACCATGAAGACAAAGGACAATGGTGCAGAATGCAGAAGTGAGCTGGTTATAATTAAATTAAAAGGTTGAGCTAAGATAATAGCATGTCATGTGATGTGTGTCGATAGGCAACCAGATTTGTTTCCCCACATATAAAATTTACAAATATGAGACATTCCGACAAACTTCAATAGGAAAGAATGGTAGATGCTTCTGGTCTTGAATTTTTTTTTAAAAAAAATGGCATGCTTCTGGCCCATGTACAAACTCAAGACTATATCCTGAACAGAGGCACAAAAACAAGATTTCAGAATAGATATGTGACATATTAAATGTGAAACTTTTAAGTTATGTGACATAACTGACCTGGATATATCTTTTTCATGTAGGAAAGAATAGATGCCTCATCTTGATTCGAGCGAAGTTCTTCCTCTGAAAACTTCACTTCTTCCATGAAATAGGGAGTTACTATGCTGAACAATGTATCCCGATGTCAGGGAACTCAGAATTTCATCAGATGTGCACTAAATTGCTTTCTCTTTTGAGATTGATGTAGATGTGTGCCACTATGACGAACAATGACTTATCGGGATTTTCTTATTAATGTTGATTTAACAAAGATGCTTCAGGTATATACTGCAGATCAAGTATATGCGTTGTCGCCGTACCTCGCTGCGCTCAGCCCGCACCGGATCTGGGGCCACCATAAGCAATTTTTTTTTGTTAGAGATTTTGGAGAAATCCTTGCCAAATCTAGCAATCATCTCCATAAAAACTTGTCTGTGCAACTCAAATGGAGTGTTGTGGTTTCAGAGATGTACATGTCAGAAAATAACCTTCATATGACCTTGGTGATACTTCCGAACTATGAATCAAGTAATAAAAATATATTCATTCTAAACCATTTATGTCAATAGAACTCGTTAGAAGAGATGTTGACAAGTTGGCACCGGAGGTCTTCTTGTCATTTTTTTTTGTTTTAGTTTGGTGTTTTCAATCCTTGTAATTTTGGTTCGTTTATCCTTCTAATACATATGGCAAGAAATTGCCAAGTTTCAAAAAAGTTGGCACCAGATAAAAGTATATTGTAAGACCAAACATGTTGTCGCAATACTCAATGTGACCTTAAAGTCTATTGTTAATTCCATTTGGTTCTAGTTGGGTAAACAAGGGTGTTCCATTTTGGGTTTTCGATAGCAGAATTGAATAAAAAGAAGCTTCTTTCTGCTCCACCACAAATACCAGCTCATTCCAGTCGGTGGTGAACAGTGCCCATTGCAGTGATTAAGTCATAAACCATACTGTCTCCAATCGTAGGCTGAAAACCCAACTAAATTATTCATTAGACACATTGTTCATACTTGTTCACATCGGTGAAATGGATAACTCCTGGATAGCTCCTGTACCAAATTTTAATTCTTAAAAGGGATTTTTCAATTGATATATGCATGTTTGTTGTACAAACAAACAACAGATTTAAAATGAATTTTTTCCCTAGATGAAGTGGAATAGTAGAATTAATGCAAGAGGAAGGAAGAGGAAGGAAACCTTCCACTGTGGAGTAGATTCTCCTGTAAGAATAGCATTTACTATCGTAGATCCGGCCAATAATAGCATATCTGCTGGTACAGATCTATCTTCGACCAAAGGCCAACACAAAAAACCTGTAAATTAAGAGCTTAATGTCAGAAAAGACATATAAGATGATGTAATACCAAGTCAAAGATGAAAGAGACTAACCTGGAACACAAAAAATGGTTCCATACACTGCTCCATCATTAATTTCTGAAATGTGGGCTGTGGATACTCAAATCTAGTGAGGAAACAATTTAGTGTATTAGCCATTATTTCCAAACAGATGTATGTGTGATCAAAGCTTCCATATTTCAAGTCTGAATGTTTGAATGAATCATTCAATAGATGCTTTAGCAGAGCTTTGAATATCTAAAAACTACATGCATACAGAAACTGTGCAGAGATGCGTGCATTTCAAAACAACAGATATACCGAAACTTCCCTGCATTCTGCATGAAAAAAGATAAACAGAAACTTTCCTTAATTCTGCATGAGTAAAGGCAAAACGTCCATGTTCACCATCCATATTTCAGGCTCGCAGACACGTAGCATGTGTTTATTTGAAGCAAATTTTACTCGTCATGGTCTAATATAGAAATCCTTATTAACACATAGGACAACATTGATACCGGCGTTATGAAGCATTTGCACATCCCAGCAAAAGCAAGAATCAAGAGCAGAAGATTTCGTCGAGGGCAAGTGGAGTGATCAGAAGAAATTAATTTCCATCTACAAGAATCAATCTGCTAGCTGAGTACCGATCAAGCAAACCAGATGAAATTATAACCAGGCCAGTGAAGAATCAATCTGCAACTACACGTAGAAGCATCGTCATGGAGAAAATCTCAAAGCAATCAAAATACATTGGAGAAGAATACGTTGCGAACATCGACGCTACTCTTTGGCTCGCCGTCCCATGCGTCGCGCCGCCCGCATCCCCACGGCCGCGCGCCTCCTCCGCCCAAGACTGGCGGCGCAGCGCGCCTTCCTCCTCCACGGCTGGCCGGCGCTGGCGCTCCGACGGCACGGTGGCCCGGCACAATGGCGGCTTCTCTCCAACCTCTCCTCTCGTCCACCTCGACCATGGCGGCGTGGCGGCATGGCGCCCTCTCTAACGCGGGCGCGGCGACGACTTCTCCACCTCGGCCCTCGGCGCTCCATCTCCGACCAAAGGCGGCGTCCTCTCTTCCACGCTCACAGACGGCGGCGCTCCCCCCATCCCTTTGGCACACGGCGGCACCCAGATCTAACGGCACGGCGGTGACGACACCCCATCCCCAACCAACGGCACGGCAAGAATACGGCATCTAGGGTTTGGACAAACACACACACACACACACACACACACACACACACACAGAGGGCTTACCGTGGCTGGCGGCAGGCGGCGTGAGAGAAGGAGGGAGGGCGGCGGGAGAGAGGGAGGCGGGGATGAACGGGCTGCGGCTGCGCCAAGTGAGCGCACAGACACACACGATGAGAGAGAGAGAGAGAGAGGGAGGGCTTACGTGGCCATGGCAGCAGGGAGAAGGAGAGAGAGGAGGGCGGAGGAGAGAGGCAAGGGGGGAGAGAGGAGGCGGCGAGACGAGATGAGAGCAGGCAGCTTGCGCCTGCCAGAGAGAGAGAGAGGAGGGCTTACCTGCAGCAAGCGGTGACAGTGGAGGTGGGGGGAGGAGAGAGGGCGGCGGGATTCTGGTGGAGGAGAGAGGTAGGGCGGCGAAGGATGGATGGTGAGAATCAGTGAGGACGGGAAGAGGAGGAGGAGGAGAGGAGGAGGGTGTGGAGTCGTGGCGGAGGCCAGGGCCGTGTGGGAGGGAGGACGCCGGGACGGCGGATTGGGTGAGGGAGAGGGAGGGGGACGACGGCGAGTGGGAGGGGGACAAGGGCAGTGGGATCGTGGGAGGTGTTGGGAAACCTAGGGGCGGGCGTGTAGATCGAACGGTGTGCAGAGGTCGGTTTAGATGGTCCAGATCGCAAGTTGACAGTACCACAACGATCATAAGGTGCTTTAAGATAGTAGAGATATTTACCAAGCAATTTACCTTGATATAGAGTGAACAAACTTTAGAGTTGCAGTATATTACCTAAGAATGGCTCCATAGATGACAAGATCTCAAATTTTCCTTGCAAAAATCCGGTGTCTGTAGGGCCACACATATGAGAGGTTTGACACAAAGCTATGGAAGTCAATTAATGAGCAATTCCAAAATTCCTAAAAAATCATTTAGTAACACAGAGTTATTTAACAAAACCTTATGTGAGGACGCAACAAGGAAATCTGCACCAAGCTGTTGAACATCAACCGGCATATGCTTTAAGATAGCACCAGTCTTCTCAGAAACATTTTGCCAAGGAAGACGAGCACTACTATGCTCTGCAACTGTAAGAACAATCTGGCCAAAAGAATAGAAGATAGAGTGGCGCGTGCTGTCCTGGTCAAAAAGGAATTTTAAAACTTTTCTCTCATATGAATTGATAAAAATATTCCTTAATCAATTGTTTATCATGCTTGAATACACTAAAATACAACATGCAATGGCTTATGTGATTGCATAACATAGAAGATCCAAATCATTGCCGACTAATCACAAATGTTGCCCTTTCATTTCATAGGCAAGTGCAGTGGAGAGCAGAATTAGTTCTAAACCATAAACCAGTAAGATGTAATCCTGGAATCCAGTAAAGACAATAGTAGAGCACATCCCAAAAGTTATCCAGGGAACAAGGTTCCCACTTTTATCTGTAAGACCAATAATAACAAAATTCCATCCAATTCCCCCAGTTTGTTAAAGCTAATCTAAAGTTTGAACAAGATATATGTATGTACAACAGAGGAATCACAAATCTAGATTAGCTATCTGAACCATGTATCTAAATAACCATGGGCTATAGCACTGGAATCCAAAATTGTACTAAAACCGAGCAATAACAAAGTCAGTTCTGTCATTCAAATCAAGTTATATTCCTCCCAAACAAAAGCAGCATACCATTAGCAACGGTATGGCATGTTTGCAACAACAATAATTTTTTAGAGCTGCTTTCAATCTATGTATCACCATTCACCAACAGAACATTGTCCAAACACTGAAATGTAGGGAAAAGAAATCTATAAAAAACTGTGATGCATATGACGCAGGATCATTAGCTACAACATAGCAGAATCGCACAAAAAAAATATCTTCGCACATTTAACCTGAGGGAGCGTCGGATCTAGCCACCGACAGCAACGGGAGCACAAAGGAGGTCACACCGTAGCCGCCATGGCGAGGCAGGTGGCGCGGCGCATTTTGGGTTCCTCCCACCGCAACGTGCGAGCATGCGAGCGAGGTAGAGGGTGCAAGCACAGAAAGAAACCAAATTAAACATCGAATTAAACTGAAAGCTCACAAAGTCGTTCGGGTCGCCAGGGGTTCGCCGGCTCATCTGATTTGGGGATTTTCGGCTAGAGAGGAGATGGAGATGGGGAGGGAGAGGGACAGAGAGACGTGAGGGAGACAGGGAGCTAGAGATGGAGAGAGCTACGTTGACTGATTTTACGCGAGGCCTAAACCGTGGCGGAGCGGGTGCGGCGGCGCGAGGCTGGGGCCGCGCGACGCCGGGACCGTGGCGGCGCAGGATTGGGCGAGGGATAGGGAGGGGGATGATGGGAGGGCGGTTTTGCGGGGCGGGGATCGTGGGAGGTGGGAGTAGGCAAACCCAGAGGAGATGGCTCGGTGAGAATGGATCTTTAGGGAGATCGAACGGTGTGTAGAGATCCGTATTTGACGGACGTTCAGGATTGTAAGTTGACGGTACCACCACAACCACAAGATCCTTTAAGATAAAAAATAGAGATTACTAGTTTACATTCAATTTTTGAATGTTGGTCATATAAATCTTTGCTTTTTGCCACTTACTGATGGGGGATGGGGTCCGGATCTTACGACAGGTAGGATAAACTTGATTAGTGGAGAACTTGACGTTGACGATCCAGCTTTCAATTAGAACATATCTAAGCCTACAAACGCTACACCACTGTCTCTGTTCGTTATCAACCTCGCCAAGACGAGGTTAACCTCACCAAGAAATTTAATTCCTGCAAGCGAATCGAGAACACAAGCAAGAACACGATAGAGACAATCTCAAATTACAAATTATCGATTCAGCACACGAGTTGGGGTTTCGCAAACGGTTAAACGGCGAAGCTGCACCGGCAAAACAATGTAATTAAAACCCATGTCTAAACTACCGATGACTACAGAATTTATACCGACGACTAGGGTTTAGGGTGCAGCCCTATGAGTACGTGGGCCATGGGCCCAAAGTGGAGCGTCACAGCGCATGTCAGATCCTTGTCGCAATTTTATTTCGACGATGCCTATTAATCCGTATGGAATTTGTAGGTTGAACCAGATCCGTTGAAAAGATCTCGTCGAGAGCTTGTCCGTGTATACCAATAACGTTCAAAACAGAGTTCGTATATATGATACTGGGAATCCGTTTTATGTTTGACTATGCAGAGATAGCTGAATTGGACTCGTGTACAAACTAGGCTCCTTCTTGGGCCAGCCTTGCAATAACGTGGCTTGTGGGACCAGAAGGCGTCAAAGTGATGGAGATGCATCTTTCTTGAAATTTTTCCTGATCTTGGGGAGGTGACCACGGTGGAGGCCGAATTACTGGCGGCAACAACGCATTATTAACATGATGACGTATATGCTGCTGGCTTGTACGTCCTGGCCATGGTGATGGTCAACGAACCCATGTAGCCGTAGACGTTGTAGTACATTTAGATGTAGTAGATGATGCCATAAAGTGTCGCCAAGTTGTTGTAGAAGAAAAGGTCGAAGATGAAATAGTTGATCGAAAGCTCGTCGACGACCATGCTGGCGAAGTAGTTGATGGAAATCTTAATGACCACCACATTGACGTAGTGTTGGTCATACCTATGATGGACATGGTCACATAACTTACAGGATCTTTATTTTGAGTCGTCTTCAACTCGTCCTCGTTCGTCTGCAAAAGGTTAGCTACAAAGAATGGAAAAGCAACAAGAATATCATTTGTAATCAAATTGTTAGAACTAAATTGATTAGGATCCACATCCTCTCCTTCTTGAAATTTTTCATGTATTTTTAAAATAAAGCTAGAGAGACTTCATGTCTCCTGATTATTTATAATGTTTCTCTCTAGTTGATCATATGGTTGTACATCATAAGAAAAATTCATATTTGAGCAAAGCACATGAATAAGTTCCAATCTGTCAAATTTATTCTCCAATTTCTGCACCTTCTGGCCGTATGCTGCCATGCTGTCGCCGATGCACGACCAATCCTTCTAAACTCGCGAATGGTCAACCGTCGAATACCAAGTGATATAGAGATACGGAGCCCGTAGATGAGTGCCTCGTACTCCGCGGAATTGTCTGATGCCGAAATTGAATTTGAAGAACATATTTCGATCGTTCACCTCTTGGAGAGATAAGTACTATGCCAGCCCCCACACCGCTGGGGGTGAGGGAACCATCGAAGTACATCGTCCATAACTCGAGTTCTCCCAGTAGCTTTCCAATTGTGGATTACGTCCCCAATCAGAAAAGAGGTGATCACCAAAATCGTATGATCTTGAAATTAATACATGAGCTTGTGAGAGTTAATCAATACGGTCTACAATAGTTTATGTACTTGCGGGTACCGTACCTTTCACCCAATACATCGCTGATGAAATAAACTGTGTGTTGAACCTTCTGCATAAGTCTGGGCTCCTCCCACTCCACAACGATTGCAGCACTAACTACACGAGTTGTTGTTGCTATGTTAAGCATGAGGGGTTCCTTGGGCATGGGCAAAACCAACACAGGAGGTGTAGTCAAGAACTTATAAGATTCTCGAAAGCTTGTTGTGCCTTGGGAATCCACTAGAACATTTCTTGCTTCTTTAGGAAATTGAAAACACATTGGAACTTGTCCTGCTTCTTTACCGAGTCGAGAAACAAATCTGCCGAGTGCAACCATGCATCCTATAATCTTCTGAACATCCTTCTAACAAGTCGGGGACTCCATCTATACGATGGTGTTGATCTTCGCTAGGTTAGACTCGATACCACGCTGAAACACGATGAAACCGAGTAGCTTTCTTGAAGGAACTCCGAAAACACACTTCTCGGGGTTGAGCTTCATCCTACAAACCCTCAGGAGTTGGTATAGATCCCACGGTGTCCCAGGCCTCTCATAGGTACCTTGGAAGTTTGCGATGAACTTCTCACAGAGATCACTCAGGAATCTATGGAATTATCCGAAAGTCTCATGAGCCAAGCCTGAATCGATGTGGTGAGCATGACTGGCAAGTAATTTGTCATTACGTTGTGGTTGCTGCCGGCTGCCTTGACAACAAGGGCATAAACCTGCAGCCAAGCCTTTGGGTCTCTTTCCCCATCGAACTTGACGATGCCCTTAGGATTGATATCTTTGGGCCATACAACTTGGCAGAGCCGAACGGTGAACGCGCAGACCCCTTCGATGGTCCCGTCATCATATTGCGGGTGAGACCGACGTGGCAGAGATCCGACTCGACAGTGATCGTTCTCGTGCCGGTTTTCTTGATGATCCCTGTGACCGTCGTGATTTTTTGCGTCGATTATGATGGTTCTCATGGCCGCTATCGCGACCGTTGTTGCCTTGGCTACCCTCATGGTCGTAGTCGATGTCAAAGCGCTCGCAATCGTTGTTGGGCCAACGTCGCTCATCCTCTTCTCGCTCCTGTCTTTTGGCGTTGCGGTCCTAGCAGAGGTTGCAGGTTTTGGCAAGTGTCACCACCATGATGGGACTTGTTCCGACCATGTCCAATCCGACAGCTGGCTGTCCGAGTGATGGTCAGAGTGCGGGAGTGTGGCATCCCCGCTAGATCCCCCTCGGTTGTGCTTAATTGCGACCGCTGTCACCATGGCCTTCATTTGAGCCATGATTGGTGTGGCGGGACTGTCGGCTCTTATTAGCGGGCCTAGGTTGTTAAGGAGCGTCTTGGAGACGACGATGTTCTGTTGTGGTGTGTGGAAAACAGCCTGGTCCCTGATCCTTGCCTGTAAGATGAATTCATTGACATCGCACCCTGGTACGAAGATACTGAGCGCGTGCTTCCTCACTACGAAGGCGATCAGCCTCCGACATTTGTTCGTCGTGATGGTGTTGGGATTCGGTCCGCGTGTCTTCGATTACATACACCCCACGAAAATCGGGACAGCTTCTTATTCTTCTCTCTGACTCGGGCTCGGAGCCAAAAGAGTGAAGAGGAGACAGGCCAACATGTTGTTCATGGTCTTTATTTGCAACATTTCGTATACTTTTGACCGTCAACAAATCCATAAAATAAAGGAACTCAAGCTACGTTTAGCCTAACATTAAAGTTACACAAGTTTTGGTGCAGTAACATGTTTTGCATTCATACGCCCAAAATACATAAGAAATGACGGTTTATCGGGCGGATGCAAATCGGACATAAGATGTTGTTTAAACTAAACATTTTTGCGAAAGTCATCAAATTCCAAATTAAATTGTACCATGATGAAGATCTCGCCTTGACGATTGAAATGCATGTATTATTTTCAGTATTTGGAGCTTGGATGAGGGAGAAATGAATTTCGGAAGATCGAACATTAGGCTGGAACTAGGTCCGTCGACACAGACCAGGCCATGCGACCCAGGCCAGTTCGGCCGTCCCATTTCCAAGCTCAATTTGGCCATGCTTCCTCCCAAGGAGTCAAGAAACACACCAAGAGGCCATCCAAGCCGTCCATGCACGTCGGTTTGATCCGGATGCTAGGAATGCTTCAAGGAGGATCCATGGATCCACCTCCAAGTACTAAACGTATGCAAAATGTGCTTACCCACCAACAACCATCATCGAGCTGTAATCTAGGCCGTCCAAGGATCATGCCGGTGCAACGGAGGGCCGAGAGGAGATCAATGGTCGGTCGGCCGACCTATGTGAAGGAATTATATGCCCAATTGACAATCATAGGCCACATCGGATGTGAACTCAATGATATGTGGGACCACGTATGGCGTGGGCTACATGGACCATGTGAGACATGAGCCATGGACCGGGTTAGGGCCTCTAGTGTAGAGGGCCCACGGTGGGACTATATAAAGGAGGCGGTGGAGAGGCGCGAGTATGACCTAAGGAAATTAGGTTTTCCCTCTCCACCAAACCCTAGCCGTCACCTCTCTCCCTCGCCTGCCACCGGCGCTAGCACGCCACCGTGGGTGGATTCCGATCACCGGATACGTGTATTCCTGTAGAGGCGCAACACTTGGGGCGCTGGTTTGATCAACTGCAAGACGAACCGGAGAAGACAACGTGATCTGCTCTCGTCTAGAATCTAGCCGTGACCTTGTTTTGCGAATTCCCGTTGATCCAAATGTTATTTCGTGATGGGGATGGATGCGTTGGAAAGCTCTCGTCGAGGGCTTGTCCGTAGTGTCCGAGATCGTCAAAAAGGGACTCCGGATAAGGCCGGGGCGTCTGTTTGAAGACAGGCTGCGCGGAGAGGTCGAGAATCTCAGCGAGCTCGTAGACCTCGCTGACGGCGGCCGTGCCATGGGGATCGGCCACGAGGCACCTCATGGGACGTTGAGGACCAGCGAGGAGGAGGCGATGGAATCACCGTGAACGACTATTTCCGTACGACTACGCACAGATCGATTGAACCAGCTTCATCGACCGGTCTTTCGCTGCACTGCGCGTCGTGAGGTAATCTCGATCTATGGTCAATTACTTGCAGGGGTCCTGGGTTTTAGCGGTAGAATTTGATCCGTTGCTAGCGTAGCAAGACCGCGTTTTCCTTCAGTGGTATCAGAGCCATCCTGTTTAGTTCTTGATCTAGATTGATTGCATATGTGATATGTGGTTCGGTAGTAGATACGATCTACTATTTCTAGTCATATGATGACATATTTGATGTGAATTCTGTTGATTTGATCAGCTAGATCTTGAGTCAATAAGATTAATTTCCATGTACATGGTGGATTTGATCTACTAATATCCATGTGACCAGATTGATCGTGTTGACTTGATTCTATATTTTAGTGATCGGAAGTTGTTCCGGTTTGATTATGTTGATATGATCAGCACTGCCATGATGGGATTCAATGTAGATTTGATCTACTGTTTTTGGTTGATGAGATTGATCGCATGAGATTGACCGCAGTACATGTTTTTGGTTATAGTGGTTGTAGCCTGTGATCACTGAAATCAATTGATGGTATTTTGGGTGATGCGATCACCCGAACCTGTGATTAGCTAATAAGATCGGCCGAACCGGGAGACCCAATCGATAATGTCGACATTATTCGCGTAGCTGTGATTACGGTTGAATCATTGCTTGAGCCGTTGGCTAATTTACTCGATCGTGCACTTGTTGGCGCGTTCAGGCGCTAAGCTATGGCTGGCCATGCGTGACTTGCCGCTCTGCGCAGCCACGACCAGCATCAGCCGCGACCTCGTGCGCCCGTCACCTACGTTGTTGCCCTTCTATCAGATCTGATCTAGTATGGTTCTAGCTGATTGGATTAGCTAGGTGTGGCATCACTTGATTAATGGAGATTAATCACAGACTTATTTATTGCTGATGTGATCAACGTATAAACAAGTCTCGCATGCTGATCTAGTACGTGGTGCACAGAACGCATTGCATATATGCAATGTTAATTAGCTTTAGCAGCTCATGGCTGCTGTTGACCGAGCAATTGTGATTGCTTTAGAGGCTCATGGCTGCTCGTTCCATTGTATGTATATGCCAGCGTGTACCGGACTAGGTGACTCTGGTGTGATATTGGGATAGGCAAAAAAAGTTCATTTCAGATACCTCAACGAACGAAAAATTTTGAACGGGCCCCCGCGTCGTCCCGCTAGGCGGCACGGGCGGCGACCCAACCGGTCCTCGCTGGAGACCCCCCTCGCTGGAACCCTAGCCGGCCGCCGGCGGCGGCGGCGGCTAGCCTAGGCGGTGGCGGCCCCGCCCTCACCCCTTCTCCTCCTCCCCCCTCCTCCCTTTCTCCTCCTCCCTTCTTCTTGTTCGTGCTTGGACTGCGGCTTGGCGGCGGCTCCCGGCCGGATCCGGCGTGGAGGCGGATCCGGGGCCGTGGGCCCGCGTGGCTAACCCCAGTAGCGCGAGGCGTCGCGACCACGGCGCTGGCTCGGCGACGCAGGTGGCTGGCTAGCGCGGCCTCGGCTCGGCTGGCGACGGCAGGCGGCCGAGCCTGGGCTGGCGATTTCGGCGACGCAGGCGGCTTGGTGGCGCGACCTCAGCGCGGCCGGGGCGCGGTGGGCAGAGCTGCTGAGGCTGGCGGCGCGCTGCCGGGTCAGCCTGTGTCGCGCTTGGGCGGCGGTGCGGCTCTGGCGTCGGTGGCGGCGGGCAGCCGGGTGGGCTGCCACGGCGCTGCCTCGGCCTGGCTGGCGGCGGCCTCCTTCCTCGGACGACCTTCCTTCGG
Organism: Raddia guianensis; assembly: GCA_036346415.1. Taxonomy (NCBI): domain Eukaryota; kingdom Viridiplantae; phylum Streptophyta; class Magnoliopsida; order Poales; family Poaceae; genus Raddia; species Raddia guianensis. Next base: position 6,927,555 of record CM070537.1, read on the forward strand.
TCCTCGGCCGCGATTCTAGATCTGAGCACGGCCGGCGGCCTCCTTCCTCTGGTACTCGGTGCGGCGACGGCCTGCCCCCTCCTCCAACGTCGTGACGGCGTCCGGTTACTCCCCTTCCCCCCTTCGCGCGCTGTGGTAGAGCTTGACGTCGGCTTTCCCTCCTTCCTCTCTTCTTCCTCCTTCTCCTCCTCCTGGGCCTGTCTTGGCGGAGGCCGTCCGGGGGGGACCGCTCTGTGTGATGTCGGATTCGCGAGCGGGAGGCTCGGATCTGGCGGTGTGTTGGCCGAAGCGGTCGGAGTGGGTCTACTCCAGGGTCGTGGACCGGTGGCCTCGTAGCTTGGCGAAGCTCGGCACCGGGTTCTTCTTCTCCTTCTTCCCCTCCCCCTTAGCCCGTCTCAGTGGAGGCCGCTGGGGGGGTTCGTTTCGGTAGTTGGCCGAAGCGGACGGAGCAGGTGGGCTCCAGGGGCGTGTGCTCGACGTCTTCTCGGCTCCTCCCGTGGTGGCTTGGTGGATCGTCACCCGTCGTCAGCAACACGTCGACCCTCTGTTTCTAGCCTGGTCCCGTTCTCGTCCACCTCGCCCTCCCCTCCCTGCGAGGTGCTCGGTGGTGTAGGTCGGCTTCTTCTGGGTTAGTGTCGGGGTTCGGCTTGTGCCGCTTTGGGGGCGGCGGTCGATCTTTCGCTTCCGTGTGCGGGTCACGAGCGTGGTGGCCCTCTCCGGACTTTGGTGGCGACCTCTTCTCCGGCAACGTCCTCGTTCTCTGCCTCTTGACCCGGTCCCGCCCTTATCGTCTCGACCCTCCCTTTCTCCGAGGTGTCCAGTGGCTTGGGCGGCTTCCTCCGCGTCGGGTGGCGGCGTTCGTTCGCGTTTTTCGGTGCTGCGTCTTCGGCCGGCGACTCAGTTCTTCTATGCTTTCGACCGTCGGCGGCCTTTGCCTTCTGCTCTAGTAGGGTAGGTCTTGGGCGAAAGCCTCGCCCTTTTGGGCTGGTGTTGGCGTCACCTTTGGTGTCGTTCCCTCGCTGGAGGCATCACCTGTTGGACCTTTCCCTGCTCTGGGTGAAAACCCGAGCGGCTTTGCGACGGCGGCGGGTTCTCCCCGTCGTTACCTCATTGGAGGCGTCGTGGTGGCCGTTCTTGTGCTTTGGGTTTCCGCTGGGTCTATTTCACTAGGAGTCGTTTGTTGCTGTGTGAGTGTTGGTGGTGCTTTCCCTTCTCCCTCACCTGTATCTCTTTGTTCGGCCTTTGGCCTAGGTGGCAGCGGTAGGGCTGCTGTCTCCCCTCTGTAGGTGGTGTTCCATTTGTGGCCGGAGGTGTGTCTGCTCGGCGTGGTTGCGTGAGCGTCTGCGGTTGTACCCCGTGCTTGCACGGGTTTTTTATTTTATTTTCTCCTGCTGATCAATGAAATAGGACGGCAGTTCTCCTGCCCCTCTTTCAAAAAAAAAATATTGGGATAGGCTAAATTTTTCATTGAGTTAATATGATTAGCTTAATGCAATTTTATGAAGTTATGACCAATATTTATTGTGTGCATACTTTGTCCGGATCCTTAGAAGGTTGCGTAATAGTGCTATTAGTTGTAGTTTGAAATTTGATTTCTTTACAATATAGCCTTTACAATACTTTATGATATGCTACGGTGGGTCTTGCTAGATATTTGTATTCGGTAAAAGAAATTTTATTTGTATGTGCCAACGTGAATATTTGATTCACGGTATGATATTTTCCTAGACCGCCGAGCAAGGGCTAATGAGTAGTCCGGTATTAGATTAGTATGATTAATTCAATCGAATTGTCATGGGAAAGTTGATGAATGGGATTCACGCTTCAAACCCCAATGGCTAATCTGTTAGTAGCCCGATGTGCTTAGTGGAATATTTATTGGGTCAATTTGATTGGGCTGGAGCGAATTAATATGATTAATCTATTGGAAAACATGTGAATATGATTCACCATAGAAAATTGTTTCCACCACACAATTATTTATGTGCCTTTCATAATTGTTATGAGTTCACATTTTTTTTGTAGAATTTGATTCTATGTAGATGTATGTGAGTAGCCTGACCCTCATGTATATGATGCATGTGTGAGTTCTTACTGAGGCTAACATATTAATTTGTGATACTTAATTTATATCAAGTAGATGGCTCGGTGGACAGGAATGAACATATGGTGATGATAATCATCATGTCATGGGGCCATACTTGTGCACAGCTTAATACTAGATTTTATGTGATGGTTTTTCTGCCCTGCTATTCTTAACAAAATAGATTTCCCTCGGAAAAATTAAGAGTTTGCCCTTTTTCTAACAGCTGCACCCTGGTAGTTTCAGCATACAGCAGGGTGCCATTAATTTCTTTGATTAATGGGGTGAAGTCGGACTTTACTGCATAGTGTTGGTTTTACTTAATGAAACTATCAAAATGGTTTTGGGCTTCGGAGTAGGCGTGTTGGTGCTATGCATTGGCGTATGCCACCCTACAAACAAGAGTCACATACGATGTGATTGGCAAAGGGTTGCCTACCTATGTCACTTAGTTCTAGAAGTCGCCTCCGCGCACTAGATCTTCGACCGACTATGGATCTTGTCCTATTTCGAGTCATCGGAGGGAATATGACTTGAGTGGGAGTATTTTCGTTAAACTGTTAAAGGAGGTACACACATAAACATAGTTCAATATTGATATACCTGATACTTTATTTTTGAGCTATATCTTTGATTAGTGAATCTTGATATATGCATGGTGATTGATATCATTTTCCAAGAATTGTTCTCTAGTTATTATGGAATATTTGTTCTAAAAGTAGTACCTTGATCAACCAGCTTGAAATGCAATCTGTAATTGAAGTGTTTATTAGAAGCGCTATGATGATTTTCTTTGTGCTTATTATCTTTTTCTTACCATCATGAAATCTGAGCTATTGTAGCGAGATGAAATCATGGATGCCCGCAATATGATTGTGGATTTGGTGGGCATGTTTGAGAACCAAATAAGGGTTAAAGGATTTGATCCCTAAGTCATTGTTTGCATGCAGATTAGCATAAAAGAAAATTCGGTCAGCCATCATATGTGGTCAATATGATTGATTGCTTGGGCATTGAAAAATATGGTTTTCCCTTTAGCTAATCGTTAGTTATTGATGTGATTTTCGATTGCTCTTCATAATGATGAATTGCTTAGAGAAATCATTGGCCGAGATACGTATGATGCATGTTAGAATAAGAAAGCATTAAGATTAACTTTATCATGTGATGATGGTTCAAAAGACTGGTCGATTTGTGAAGGAGGCCGAGTCATAAGTGAAAGGGAAAGGTCGAGTTGAACCTAAGTACTAATCTAGACTTGTGAAGTCATAGATTGGAGCTACCCTAACACCGCAGGACATGATTCATAATTAATGGCAAGAGTATAAAAGTTGTCTCCTTTGATGCTGACGTACTTTTAAGGGCCGAATCCGAAGGATCACATTCGGAATCAAATAATTGTTATTATATTCTAGGCATAAGCAAGTTCAATATTTTGCTCCTTTTGAGTGGGAGATTGATTTGGCTTATGGGCATGCTCCATTAGTGAATGGAAAATTGTTATTAATCCTAAGGACTTGTGATACCATTATGTTTCATTATCTATGTTATGGTACACTTTCGAAAAGTTTTGTGCTCATTTAAAGGTTCCATCTAGTCATAAAGAAACAATCATATATGATATGGATCGGAAGGTGTTCCATGTTGTTTTATCGATGTTTGGAACGTGGAGCACGTGTAAGATGTCTGACATCTAATAAGCTCACGCTCGACTAAGATAAATGTTTCTTTGTGAAGTGCAAAGTGTTTGCACATAAAGAAGAGTAAGAGCTGCAAAGTGTTTGTTGCTCATATTGGTTTTATTTTGGAGAAATTGTTTTTTCCAAAATATTTAGTGGGAGCACGATTTGACTCGGAGAAATTCGGGGTTCATTTGAAAATGTTTCGGTTCCTACTAAACTTTCATATTATATTTAAGTTGTCGTATGTTTTATGAAATAACCAACCCTGCATTGGTCCTAAAACCAAATTAGTCACCTATATGATAGGAAAGACAATTGTTGTCGGACTGTTATGAGCTTAAGACTTATATTGAAGCGTGATGGGCCTATACTCTGGAAGACGAATTTATGATGAGCTATGTGTGACAATTTATATCGAAGACGAATTTTGAACTTGATTGGTCCGGTTGGTGTTATCTTAATTCATATAGATACCGTTGCACATTTGATATGCAATATGGATATCAAAACGGCTCTCTTTAGGAGACCTAGGTGAGAATGTGTTCGACATGGACTCAAGATTTTGATGATCATAAGGTGGTAACACATGCGAGTTTCTAAAACAAGCATATCAAAGTTGATTATTTGTTTTGATGAAAGTCAAATTGTTTGGCTAGTTCATCAAGGGCAATTGGGAGAGTACTGATTTTCTTGATCTTAAATGTGTATGACATATAGTTGATCAAAAATAATATTATGTGAATCTACCATGTCTTGATTAAAAAGTTGTTCTTCATGAAAGATGGAAGGATCGCTATGCCGCCTAGAGGGGGGTGAATAGGCGAATAAAACGAAATTGCGGAATTAATAAAGTCAAACAGTAACCAGTCGGTCGGATGTTCCGACGTGGTCTGTTTTCTCGCAAAACCAAGGTTAGATCTATTCAAGAATACTCAGAACAGGCTAACACAAGTAATAAAGACACCAAAACAAGATCAAGACAAAAACCTGGTGATTTTTGTTTACCGATGTTCGGATCTTTGAAGGGAGATCCTACTCACCGTTAGGGAAGGCACAAAGCCCGGATCACCAAGACCCTAATCCCCTCATCAGATGAAGCACACAGCACTCACCGACGATCACTAGTTGAATCCTTTTCCTTGCGGAGGTAGATTCACACCTTCACAAACTCCGGAGGCACGCCACACAAAGATCGGCGACTCACCGGCGACACCTAGCCGTCTAGGAGCCCTTCAAGCCTCCAAGAGTAACAAATGCGATGAAGAAATTAGAAATCGCTAAGTGCTCAAAATTGAATCTCTAATTCACAGAGCACTTGGGTGCCTTGATCTCTCTAGATCTAGATCTCATAAGATGAACAAGAGAGAGACAAAGGCTAAAGCTTTGAGAGAAGATGAACATGAAGAATTAGGTTCAAATCAAGGTGTAATCAGAGTGAGTAAACAGTGTCAGCAACCTTTGGAAGGTATTAGAGACGGCTTTAAATAGGGATTCTCGAAAGTAGCCGTTGCTGCAGTTAATCCCGTATCGGATGTTCTGATCCCCCGTCGGATGTTCCGACCCGCGTCGGATGTTCCGATGGACTCTTTACTAGATAGCTCTGAAAACTGGCAGGCTTGCTCACCATCGGATGTTCCGACCCTCATCGGATGTTCTGATGGTGTAGGTTCTGTATGAAGTATATTTTGAGTGGAAAACTCACACGAACTTCGAGATACCTATTTTGAGCACTTATGAACCTTTATAAGCTTCTCCATTGCATCCCTCTTTATAGTACGACATCCCTAGAACTCAATAAATTAAAGATTTACAAATAAATACTAGTCTTGATGCCTTCTTGCAATACATCCACTTTTGAGGGGTACACAATCACGTTTAAACATGTACCTCATGGATTTTAAACTGTATTACATCTGTGCACAATTCTCCAATAGAAATGTTAGCTCTATAATTGTAGCTCATTAATCACCAAAATCACTTATGGCCTAGATGCACTTTCAAAAGACTTTGGGATAGATTTGAAATTCTGGCAAAAGGGTCTATAGGGATAGATCAGATAGGCTAATTGGATTAGACCTATGTGTTGACATAGTGTTGAATGGTTCAGCCGGGAATTGTTCCTGTGTATGTCACATTGGAGAGCAATATTCAGTATTTGATACTTGATGAGCTTGATAAATTGCCAAAAAGAGGGTTTTATATCCTATGCGTTAAGGTAAATGTCACCGATATGTACATATCAATCTAATCCAGGTGAAAGTCACTGGATCTTGAGAAGCATTCTTAAATACATGTGAAATATAAAGAATGTGCACTTTGGGAATGGTGGTTTGTAATATTTACAACGCGCACTACTTCCAAACCATTACTTAATGGGGGTTCAAAAGCTGAAACAGTTTCAGCCTAGACAAATATTATCACAACCTTTATGAAAGGCGCACATGAGCATCCGGTATTGGATATCCGGCCGGTAAGCTCTAGTGCATGTGGATAAAAATATAAGTAATAAGCCGACTAGGCAGTATTGGAGATGACTGTATCACTTCTATATTTATGATGGATAATTATTATCCTAGTTATTTGAGTAACATCATCGGTATCGATCAACAAGTAAGACTTGTTTGCGGAACTCTTTTACTATATGATGTTATTCTAAAGGGGTCCCTGATCTTATTTCATAACTTGAACAATTATGATTCGAAGATCAGCACATGTATTGATTGATGATCATGTTCCCGGATCATAGATATGGAGATATCAAATCAATAATATGGACACGTGTTGGAGAACATGGGTGGTTGGATAGACCTGCAATGAGATGCTGCAATATTTGTTATAGTCTTTGGTGTCATCAGTTGAATTCTCATATAGTGACTGTGGGATCCTTTGACTTGAGATCGCCATTGAGTCTCAGCATGCATAGTTGTATACTTTGGGGCTATCAAACGCTCTCCGTAACAGGGGTTATAAAGGTAGCTTTCGGGTATGCCATAAAACATGGACATGGGTTGTGAGCGGTCAAGATGGGATTTGCCCCTCCTTTATAACAGGAGAGATATATCTGGGCCCCTCGAGGTATTGGATTTGGAAAAGTGTATGGCCATACCATGATTAAAGAATTAATCATACGAAATCCAGTACTTGATCGAGTGAATGGCCAAGCTATCATAAGGGTGGCACGTTTCTTGCCTTGAGCTTGGCTGGTATCGTGTGGCAAAGGGATCAGCACTTTAACGCTATTTGGTTCGTTAGATTTGATCTTCGCTTGTATTCAGGGGTCGGTACATTTTGCTAGAGGCCGCTGCCGATCTGTGACTAGAAATTTGTTTCTGGGTCACTGCTGTCTACAAACGAACTTATTGGGTCACACACTTAAGGGGTTGGAGTCATCAGTTGCATAATTGTCTATTCTGCAGGTGGGAGATTGAAGGAATTATATGCCCAATTGATAATCATAGGCCACATCGGATGTGAACTCAATGATATGTGAACTCATTGATAATCATGGACCATGTGAGACATGGGCCATGGACCGGGTTAGGGCCTCTAGTGTAGAGGGCCCACGGTGGGACTATATAAAGGAGGCGGTGGAGAGGCGCGAGTATGCTCTGAGGAAATTAGGTTTTCCCTCTCCACCAAACCCTAGCCGTCACCTCTCTCCCTCGCCTGCGACCGGTGCTAGCACGCCACCGTGGGTGGATTCCGCTCACCGGGTGTGTGTATTCCTATAGAGGCGCAACACATGGGGCGCTGGTTTGATCAACCGCAAGACGAACCGGAGAAGACAACGTGATCTGCTTGAGTCTAGAATCTAGTCGCGACTTTGTTTTGATAATTCCTGTTGATCCAGAGGGAATTTCGTGATGGGGCAGGATGCGTTGGAAAGCTCTCGTCGAGGGCTTGTCCGTAGTGTCCGAGATTATCAAAAACGGACTCCGGACGAGGCCGGGGCGTCTGTTTGAAGACAGGCTGCGCGGGAGGTCGCGCATCTCAGCGAGCTCGTAGACTTCGCCGACGGCTGCCGTGCCATGGGGATCGCCTAGGAGGCAACTCGTGGGATGTTGAGGACCAGCGAGGAGGAGGCGATGGAATCACCGTGAACGACTACTTCCGTACGACTACGCGCAGATCGATTGAACCGGCTTCATCGACCCGTCTTCCGCTGCACTGCGCGTCGTGAGGTAATCTTGATCTATGGTCAATTACTTGTAGGGGTCCTGGGTTTTCGCGGTAGAATTTGATTCGTTGCTGGCGTAGCAAGACCGCGTTTCCCTTCTTGGATTCTTACATGCAACTGCCTGGGACCAAATATAACCGACCATCAGGAGTCCATCTGAGCCGACCTGGAGCAAAGACGATGGAAACAGATGGTCATTCAACCCTACCATAGGTCGGCCGATCTACTTTTTTGGCGCCTCAGGTTCTCATTTGTCTCATTCCAAGCTTACAAGTGTCCCACTATGTGGCAATGCCGGGTTGGCTCCGAAACACTATAAATAGACCCCTGTTCCACATTTTTTATCATGGAGAGAAGGAAATAAGAAGAAAACAGCGCTACGCTGTCCAAATAAAATAGAATAGGAAGAGAGGAGAGTATAGTGTTGGGGAGAAGCCGGGGTTGTTGGCCTCTCTTCTACCTTGGGCTCCGGGAACGGAACTTGGGTTCGAGTTCTGTTCCGGTATTCAGTCGGGTAACACTGTAGCTCAGCTTCTACATTTATAAAGCAAGTTCATTTCATACTCAAGCATATTTGTTGGGATTTGGTTTGCTTTAGATATATTTACATTTATCTCTTTCAAGTGCTTTGTAAGTGATATCGTGATAGAGTAGCGCTGCTGGTGTAGACGTGGTGTCTATACTAGTTAGTACCCGATCGACACATGTTGCAACGAGTCGTGTGGTTGTTAGCAGGTGGTGATAGCCCTGTCTATCCGGATGGTATTAGCGCTCGCATAGTCCACCGCGTTAGTAGCAGACCAGTTGAGGCAATTCGGAAATGGCCATAAACAAAATGTAGTGGATTCCCGAGGTCCGATTCAGATAGCTTAGTGTAGGAGTGAGTTTGTACTTTTAGCTGTGTGAGCCTAGACATGTGAGATCCTCTTGACCATATAAATCTTTATCCTATCTCACGTCATCCCCATTATCCATCCGGACAAACCAGATTCTGGACTAAAACACTTCTCGTTCTTCATAGGAAATCCGTAGCTTTGGATTACTTTTGGGTGAAATCTACTTCGATATCCGTGCGCTTGCAGATTATTTCTAATATGCATAAGAATCGCCAAAACGATTTCTGGCGCCGTTTCCGGGGAATGGTAGAAGTTTTAGTTTCGAATCCCGATTGTCCTTGTACCTCCACATTTACCATATGGATATCACTCCTATATATCAGTTTTCTGCCCCCAAGGGTGATTACCTAGAGCCTCCACCATCATCACAACCCGTTGAATTTCCAAGCTATGAGTTCCGGCCAGGCCGCATAACTATGGTTAGGAAAAATTCTTTTGCCGGGATTACGTGAGAGAGCTCGTATGACCACCTCCGGGAATTTGAACAAGTGTGTTAAATCATTACTATACCGGGGATGGCTCAACAAACGCTGAAATGGAAATTGTTTCCATTCTCCCTAACTGGAGGAGTGAAAAAGTGGTTTCACTAGACTATAGGTAGTCTAAATGGAAGCTGGGAAGCATTAAACAACAAGATTTGTTTCACGTTTTTCCCTATCGCCAAATTTGTCGATCATCGCAAGGAAGTTTTGACATTCCAGCAATCCGAGCGAGAAACTGTAGGAGCAGCTTGGGCGCGATACACCCACCTGGCCTACTTAGTCCCTAATTTAGCCATACATGAACCCATGCTTATGCAACATTTATTCCAGGGGCTCAAACCAAACATTGATATGTTTTTTACATAGTCGCTGGAGTGGTTTTCTTCTTCAAAACCGTAGAAGAGGAGAAAGAAATTTTAGAAAAAAAAAAACGTGAGCAACACCCCTTTCACGGATGTTTACGATGAATCTTCTGAGCTTGAAGAGCTGGTAGGAAATATCCAAGCCATAGACTACTCCACAACCCCAAATCCACCATGCCGACCGAAAATAAAGATTCCCAAACCAATCTACAACTCAAACCCAAAACTCTACCATGAGGATCCCAATCCCATAGAAATCTCGAAATATTTGGGTCTTCAACCCTCGGACCACAGTCCTTTGTGCACTCCAACCCAAGCCTCTAATGAAAGATCTCATGACTACCTTTTTTCCCTATTCTCAAGAACTTTGGGACTCGGAACTTCACAAGGGTAATTCTACTACCATCTTCCAATCTTCTAAAACCCTCATGGAAGAGACCCTTCCCTCTGGTCATTATGAACCTGATAAAAAATTAGGCCAATTATGGCCTGAAGACCTTTACATCGAAGAGAATGATGAAGGGAAAATTCGGGATGATTTTCCTTGCCCCGATCTAAAGCCTAAGATTCTGCCCACCCGAGTCAAGGATGAGGAGGATCTTTATTCTCTCATCGCTCTACAGGACAAGCTAGTTTGTGAGTTATTTCTCGACTTGTTCTCTGATCCTATTGTGGAGAAAGAAGAGTGTGAACTTGATGCTCCCATCTCCCCGAGCGTCAAGAAAATTCCCAAATCTACTCCTGACTGGTTCTTTGATCCAGTTAAAGAGAACGAAGCCTACATCAAATGGTTTGGTCTCAATGGGATCCATGATCTTGCCATGGAGGAAGAATTCCCTAACCTTGGCTCGGGCAAGTATAAAAACATTATTATCAAGAAGAGGACTGCCGAAGAGGGCTTGGACAGTTTTGAGGAAGTAGGAGTACCCCTAGAATGTCATAGACAACGATTTGAGGTCAAATGAATTTGGTTTATGAATATTTCCGAAACGCCAAACCTAGAGCCCAATAGAGGAGGTTTTGACAATGAGAATGGAGGTTTCATACTTGATGAATCCCAAGCCCCGTTCTCGCTAGAAACACCTTCTTCCGATTCCCTGAGTGTCAAAATCATTTCAAAATGATGGTTGCAGGTTCGTTTGTGTATAACAAATATTGCAAATCTCGTAATCATGTTTAGCACAAATCCTAGGGCTAGAAAGCAGTACTAAAACATCACACTAGCTGCAACATGAAGAGCTTCTGGGGTCAAGTTTTTTATCTCAAACATCGAAAGGTAAGTAACCTGAACCCCATTCTTTGTACTTTCTACAAATAAAAGTGTTTTCCGAACTATAATTCTATGATTAATTGTTTCACCGGCATTGTTCTTGCTCACCAACCGGCATTGCTCTTGCTCACTTTCCCGTGTGTGTCATCTTAATATCTCTTTGGTGTGATGCTCCTAAATTCATGAAACATGCTAACACACACTAGAGAAATAAAGTGAGCACAACTTTGTCTCTCCCATGTTAGCTTGCATAAATTTTATTCCTTAATTAGCACTCAATTCTTCTCGGATCAAAACTTCAATTAGGAAAGGTCCTACCTAAGTTGTTGACATTTGAGATATCACAAGATAGAGGTATATGTCCCTTTCCATGATCTAGTTAAGCTCGAAGAATTTTGGTTTTAAACAAAAAAAATAACCCTAGCTCCACATGCTGCTTATCTCGTTGAAAAGATTCAATCATCACATCCATACTCAACCAAAACCTTTGGTTCCTCGCATTATTTGCAAAGTTCGAGTATTTCTTCAACTTTCATCCACTAGGAGCCGTCAACGGAGTGCCTTAGCCTTCCATCGTCCTTACGTTCTTCTTTTGCCTTCGCATCATCTGGGCATGTGCTTTGTTCAGAAACAAACACTACAACCGAAGGATTATAAGGAAATACCACACAACCTTAACGAAGGGTCACTTCTTATTCTCCCCGTCTACCTCACCTAGGTCATCACACTTGATCTTATATCTCGATGTTTTACACACCAAACAAGCTTCCAAATCCTTATACTTGCGATAAAGGATACAATCATTATGACATGCATGCATGTTCTGTACCTTCAACCCCAAAGGGCACATAACTTGCCTGCCTTAGTAAGTAGTTTCAACGTGTTACCATCAGAAAGCAACTTCTTTATGAGGCATATCAACTCGTCGATTCCCCTATCAAACAATCCATTGGTCAACTTCTGTTGCATTAGTTCTAGTGTGGTACGCAAATTTTCATGGCTCCGCACGCAATTTGGGTACAACAGTATTCTGTGGTCCTCGCACAGGTGCTGAAACTTTTCTAAATGTCTTTCATCGGTGTATTCTCCCTCTGCATCTTGCAGCATCTCATCTAGGTCATCATTACGAAACTCCCCCAATGTATCTTCGAAAGAACCATGTTGGCCAACATCCAGGATATTGTTGTCCACCTCTTCTTCTTCACCATCTTCCTGTATAATCTCTTCTTCATCGTTCTTGTTCCAATAGGTATAGTTTTTATGAAACCTCTTGTGAGAAAATGGAATGAAGTTGGTTGAATTTTGGGCATTCCTTCTCATCTTACAGTCTACGCATGGACAACATATATAGCCTGACATCATGTTTGCATCAGCCGTACGAAGAAAAGCTTGCAAACCCAACAAGAAATCTCGGGTGTGTCGGTCTGTCATGTACATTCCTGCTAGTCCATCTACATTATTAAATATCTCCCAAAATGAAAACTAAACTAATATTTAATTTTTTGTTGGATAGAAATTTTTTTGTGGATATATTTAATTTTAGATGAATTTTCCTTTAAAAAAAGAACTTTTAAAAAATGATAAAACCACTATTAAAACTTGTTTTTGTAATCTGCTTAAAAAATTGATCGATCAAAGTCTAGATTCATGTTTTTCATCGATTGATGGAACTAAAACCTATATTTGAGCGAGATCCACATATTCAATGCAAGCTATATCATAATCCAAGCAAATTCCAAGATTATACAACAAGTTTTTGCAACCAACTAAAAGGTCCATACTTTCAATGCGAGCTACATCATAATCCAAATTGAGCTCAAAAGGTGAAGCAAGATCTATATATACAACTCCAAATGAAGTGATGGATTATGTTACTAACATTAAAACAGTTGAATTGAAGTAAAATGACCAAATTTTGGAAATTTAGGCAGCACCTCCCATCTTGAAACTCTTGGCCGACACCACTGCTACTGTTCGGTCGTGCAAAGTGTGGGGAGAAAGAAGTTCAAATGGACTTCCAGTACCGGTTGGAGACACCAACTGGTACCGACACACGAACAAGTACTACTGTGAGCGACCTAAGGCCCCGACGACCCCGTTGCCGCTGAATCAGGAGTGATGTCACCATCGTTCCGGGTTCATGCCTAACCGGTAGTAAGCCGGTATCTAAACTTAGTTCTGTAGTAGCATAATGATATTTAGCTATGTGTTGAAAGCACTAGTTTACTGATTTAGAGACTAGTGCAATAAACAGTGCTCTCAATTAAGTACAAAACGAAGGCCGGCACCAAATTATGCTGAATTTTGGAGTCGGTGGAACTTCCGGTGAAGCGCCAGCGGCCTCACCAGCCGAAACCAGCTCAATTTGTAGGCTTGTAGCATAATGTGACAACGAGTCTTAGCAAAGATCCTCTTTCTGCTTTCTTTGTCACCTTGTGTTTCCATTCTTCATGGGATGTGCCGGCAATTGGCTCGGCTGTCCTGGAAAAAAAAAAAATTTGGCGGCCATTGATCAGTGAATTGAAAATCCTTACCAGTCCTCTTTTTTCTATATGCGTACTTATCAATCAATGACAAAAAACTATCATTATCACGGTACGACATAAATACAACGTCATCAACCTATCGTACGTATTTTTATGCCATCCAAGCTTCAAGTTTTAAAACCAGCCTTGCAAATAATGTTAGATTATACATCATGTCATAATCCATGTCACTTCAAGAAACCGAATGTTTCCACGGGCGGCAAAAATCACGCACGACAGCCAAGAGCAGGCCATCCAACGCTAACAGGGAAATGACCTAATTTATTGGCACATCAATACCGGTTGGATTGAAACCGGTACAAATAGTGCACCAATACCAGTTTGTAGCAACGGTAGCAATTATATACTTTCAGTACCGGTTGGAGAAAACAGCAAAGGTACCTTTTGCAGGCGGGTACAGTCCAGGCGTCCAGCTGGTGCATGGACTCATCAGTACTAGTTCGTAATACAAATCTATAATGAAAAAACCTTTTGGAGAAACTGTTAAATTCCTGGCCTTGTTCTTCTCAGCCAATTGTTTATCATCGAATCTCCGACTAATGTCATCTTCGCCCGAGTAGTTAGAACCACGCGTTTCCCGAGCTAGCATCCAACGTCTCGGTGAACCTTTCGAGGAATATCACTCGGCAATCCGAGTAGTTAGCCAAGCTCCCTTAGTAAGGCTGCATTCCAGCGTCAAATAAAGCCCAGCCCGAAATGCGCAACGTGGCCCTTTACATCTAGGAATAGGGAAACAAATCGCTTCACCCCGTCCATTTCTCGCGCCAGCAGTTTCGTCCGCTCCAGCGAACTCAGCTGCTAGGGTTTACCTTCTTCGTGCTCTTCGCTGCCACCGCTGTCGATGTAGCAATGGCTCCTCCATCTCCTGCTGCCCTAAAAGCGACCAAAAGCGCCAAGGAGTGGATGAAGTCCATCACCACGGACCGACGGCTGCAAAGACTCGTATCCGTTGGTGTTCTCCCCTCGGAGGAGCTGATCTCATGGCGCGCCGCCGCTAGTGAGTCATCCCCCACCCCTCGGTCTGACGAGGTAGTGCTCTACCTTCTTCAGGGGGTTGTTGCACTTCTATGGGATCGAATTGACTAATCTCAACCCCAATTCAATCTTTCAAATCGCGGTCTTTATCCACATATGTGAGGCGTATCTCGGGATCGCGGCTCATTTTGATATTTTTAGATCTCTTTTTCTTCTCAAGCCTTTTCCCAACAAAACGTCCCCTTGGGCCGTAGGCGGCGCTGGCTTTCAGCTGCGGGAAGGAGCCAAGAAGTTCTATTTTGATCTTTCCATGAGGACTTTGAACAAGGGCTGGTATTCCGAGTGGTTTTATTATGCCAAACTTCCCCGAGTCCTTCCGCCATTCACAAGAGAATGTCCCGCAGTCCGCACCTCCTGGTCCTCCCCCCTCGCCGAGAGCGAAGAGAGCCATGTTAAAGAACTACTTCCCCTTCTTGGGACCTGAAGACAATGGGGCTAACCGGCATCGGTGTAGTCATAAACTACAGCTTCCGCTATGTCCAGCCCATCAAAGAAAGGGTGCATCTCGGATTTGAATATTCGGAGTCCAAAGACGCCACCCGGGAGAGTGAAGAGCAAATCTCCCAGAAATCTCTGATCAACCGAGTGGCTGAACTTTTTGCTCCGGGCTCGCTTATAGAAAAGAGAACTGCCAAGGCCCATACCGTTTGTCGAACCCTCCTCCAGCGGTAAGCAAAGAATTCCCCTCAACTTTGGCTTTCATTAAGCAAAGGATTAACTGACCCAGCTTGACCTTTGTGCAGGGACGACCGCATTCTTCTCCACACATCCAGTCCCCGAAGCCCCCAGCCACAAGGAGGCACCGCTCAAACGTACTGCAAAGGACTCGACTGATGCTCCTCAGCCAAGAAAGGCAAGGGAATCGTCTTAAAAGACTCGGACGAAGATGAAGATGAAGATGATGTCCCGCTCCTACGCCGATGTCATCCATACATTTTTCTTCTAATATTTCAAGAGCATCATGCCCGTTTTAGTCGGTCTAAAATTGTACATTAGTAAGATTAGAATTACACTCTGTAATAATGTGTAACTTTAGGTAAGTTATAGTGCAATTCTATTAAAAATTGATTAATTATATTTTTAGATGATTGCTCATAAGACGGTTTCAATATTTATTTGTAATCCTTTGCCAAACTCTATTATGAGAAGGTTAACTACTTGCTCTAAAGGCACTTATTTTTAAAATCTAGGTTTCGAATACCAAGACCACCGTTCTCTTTGCATTGACAAATTAAACTCATATTTGCTAATTCTTAAGCGTCCGAAATTTTTTTAACTAGAACTGACTTTATAGTTGCACTTTAGTTACACTAAAACTGCACACTTATCAAGGCGCAACTTTATATAAAATTGCTATTTATCAATTATCCATTTTATTCATTGATTTTCTATGCTCTATTGCTATGTAGATTTGATTAATACACATGTTCACGTACTTTTCTCTATGTTTCAAGTAATCATAATTTAGACAATCGAAAATTTTATATTGTTAACACTAAAATTGCAGTTGTTAACAATATGAAAATTTAATATAGCCATAGTACAATTGTATAAAAAAAATCAATCGACAGTTCTAAGAGCATCCCCAATAGCTCCTCTATCCCACCCTTTTAAACACTCCTCATGTATCTGTGAATGGTGTTTTAAAGGGTGTGATAGAGGGGTTGTTGGGATGCTCATCGCTCCACTAAATTTCATTTATAATCAAATGTTATCACGATATTATGAAATATTTCCTCCAGTTGCATAATACTTATCGTTTTGAACATTGACATGGTCTTTGAAATACAAGTTTGACCATCAATTACTAATAAAATGTATTTGCAAAATCCTCGAAAATAAGATATTCACTACAGGAATCCGAGCTATTTACGTCGGCCAGAAGCCAATGTTGAAGACCCGAGCTAGGCTGCTAGAGGGGGTGAATAGACGCCACAAATTTTCGATGCTACCGTATTCACCAAAACCTAGACAACTAGATAATTATGTGTACCTATAGCATGCATGCTACCGTATCCACCATCTATCCGCCGATACCTGCATCACTGAGTTGAACACACACAAAACCAACACACCTTACCTCACCTGTAAGGTTAGTTCATCACAAAATTTCCAATATCATAATTCATTCATGACATCACAATTAGGAAGCCCTAACACACCACGTGTCAGCTTAACAAATTCCACCGGACCACGTCCGATCAAAACTATTACCTAGCCCAAGCTCACCACAATGGTCCAGTTACAATTCCACGGCAATTTCCGCAAATGCACTATTTAACATTCTTCAAAACACTTCAAATTTCATCTTGTCACATATATTCATCATCAAACCGGGGTACCCTCCACATGGGTCTCAACGGATGAAAATAGCCCAAAAGCCGATGTAAATAGCTATTTACGTCGGCATGCCGACACAAATAAGCCGACTTAAACAAAGCGACGCAAATAGGGGTATTTACGTCGGCGGCTGACGTAAATAGACATTATTTACGTCGGTCTCACGGCTGTCGTAAATAATGGCCGTCGGGTAGGGTTGTTGCCATGGGTCGCTTTTTTATGTCCGCTGGCCGACGTAAATATCCTCTTCCCTTTTTACGCTGGCTTTGGCCGACGTAAATACAGTGCCGTCGGCACGGCTACGCCACGTGGCCCTTTCGACATAAATACTGGCACTGCTGGCTGGCAAAACAGTAGCCATTTTTCATCCAAATTACCATTTTTTAGAAAAATTAGAGCAACATCAAATATAAGCAGTTTTATATCAATTTCATAATCTCAAGACACAATACAAACGATGTCGACACATAGAATCATCATCACATTTTTCATCATCTTTATATTGGCAAACACATACAATATATTACATTACAATTCAAATGATGGTCGACACAAGTTCGCATACACGTTCAACACATGTTCAACAAAGATCCTAGCATCTGAAACGTCATCAATACAATCCAAACGACATTGAACACATGTTCGCACATGTACATGTATGAAAAGATAGTTAACAACATCAACTTAGAGGAGTATTATTAAACCGATTTCTAAGTTCGAAAGAGTGATTTGCATGTATTAGGTTAAATTATGAAGAAATGAGTAATAATTAAACTATTTTCATGAATTTATGCAATAATAAATAATTAATAACAAGTAACCCAATTTGAACATAATTTTCTAGTTTGCATGAATATGAAGTAAAATTGATCATTTTTCACGAATTTGGAACAGAATTGAACAAGTTTTAATGATTTTCAGTTATTAGGTTAACAATGGAAGAAATGAACAATGATTGGACTATTTTATTAATGTGAAGCAGAGATATATGGAATTCATAACAAGGGAAACAGGGCGACCATAATTTTACAGTTCGCATGAATATGGAGTAAAATTTAGCAATTTTCATGAATTTGAAGTATAAATGAGCAATGATTTCAAATGAACAGGATTAAATGATTATTTACCTGTATAGCTGCGTGTTGTTCTGCCTGCCATAAAACAAAGTATTCTTGTTTGTTGCCACAACTGCTCCAGTAATAGTTGGGTATCACGAGCGCTCGATCCACTACCTTGCGAAGAAGCCGAGGATCTTGTCGAACTTAAGACAGCGCTACTATCCAGAACGCCGTCAAACATGGAGAATCTACCATGTTTCTTGCCACCTCCACTACTATATAGAATGACATGATCGACATCTTCTCTTCTCCAATCATACTCAGGCCCGTGACATTGGCCATCACATGCCCATAAGAAGCATGCACAACATATAAATGCATGAGAATACAATAAAGAATTCACTTCAGTTAGAAAACAATTCTACTAACCAGGCTCTATGTCGCCTTGTCACTGCATTGCTGATCTGGCTGTGCTGGATCAAAATCAAGATGGCCTCTAATATAAACTTCGACCTCAATAGGTCGAGACCCACTTTGAGCTTCCTATAGAAAAAATAGAACAACATTAGTCAACATTTGTAAATTAAGCTAATCAAATATTTACAGTGAAACCTATAAATACCCATATGTAACCGTAAGAAACTTACCATAGGTCGCGTAAGACGCAAATATCCATTGGCTCTGTACCACTGAGATACCGTTGGGCCCGCCTCCCTATTACCCCTCTTCTTGTTTTGAATTCTAAACAAATTCAAGTGAAGCCCAGTATTGGCTAAGAGCTTGCCATGCTTCGGGGCATTTGTTAAACCAAGTCAACATAACTTCTGGCCACCGGTACTGATCTTCCCGAAGGTAGATTTTTATGCACCAAGCATCTTACTCACATCTTGATGTAACACCCTCTTATAATACAAGCTCACCGCCTGTATACGAGCCTGGTACATCATCTTCTTCACCGTCCTGGTTTCCGCGTTCTCAAAAACATATCTTGCCTTCTCTTGTAGAGATTGCTCCTAATCAGATGGCAAACGGTACCTCTCTTTTATATGAAATAGATAAATTAGTTAGACATTTATTGCGTATATTGCAAATTTCAATGAGAAAAAATTTAGAGAAATACCCAAAAGTCCATCCACACTCGTTGGGCAACATTCCCATGCATTCCATCTATAGAAATCTTGTAATGAGCCCACTTAAGGGTTGACAGCGTTACACCGTTGATCATCACTAGACCAGGATAATGGTAACGCAAAAGAGAACCGAGTGTACCATTCACTTGCCTTATATTGTCCGTGCCTGTCCATTCTATATCTATCCAATGCCTGCAAATAGTGTTATACAATTTGTCAAAACTCTAGTAAATAGTTGATGCCCAAACAGTTGAATGCTTACTTACCAATCACCATGTGGCAGGATAACTTTGCATGCTTGAGGAACTGCTATCAGGGGGATCTGATTAGTCCCTCTATACCTGAAACAGAAATAGAATATTAGTTGAATTCCATTATATTATTAAGATTTCCCAAATATCTATACATGCTACCTGAAGGCGGGAGCATCCAATCCCTCAGCACTAGCGTCTTCTTCTTCGCCCCCCTCCGCACTATCCTCCTCAGCCTCGTCCCCTCCCTCAGCCTCCTCCATAGCCTCCCCCACTCCCTCAACCTCCTCCCCTTCCTCCTCCATAGCCTCCTCCACAAACTCCCTACGCTCCCTGACCTCCTGAGAATTAATTGATAAAAAATTAGTACATGCATATTAAAAAAATTAAAGACAACACAATTAAAATTATACAAACGAACTGTAGTCACGTCTCGAACTCCTGTTGAGTGGCCTCCTCTAGGAACCTCCTGAGCGACCTCCACTAGACACCCCTCGAACTGTCTCTGCCTGCTCTACTGATAACTGGATCCTCCAAAAAGTGATTCTTGACGACTCAATGAAGACCCATCCTTTCTTTTACATTTTCTAGTGTGCCGGAAAAATGATTTCATCATGTTTTATAAACACTATATATTAGTATATAAACAAGTGTAAAACATCAAAAATAGAGAAAGAAATAGGTACATCATTTGTACTTTTCAGAAGTAATCAGCGTCAAATGGTTCATGTACACCGGCTCTGCGTTGTCTTGTTTCTATAACATCTTGAGAGGCACAAGCACGACGTCGCTTTTTGCTTCTAACATTCTCCACAATATCATATGTTGTATCGCCCACTAATTCATGAAGTGTGGCTTAATGTCTACTTCAAATGAGGTTGGCAAACCATCTTCATGGTAGGCTAAGTCATTCATTCTATCGATTCCTTTTTCAATGTACTCGACGTTTCCAGGAGTGTACAAGTGACCAGGAGGATTCACTTTGTGTACAACCCACTAAGGTTTTAAACTTTCCTTTCGACATGGATATGAAAGGTAATTCATGCACCTGCTCAGCATTGTGAGCAAGTACGAATGAGTTGTGACCTCCAAGGCGTGATTCATGTCTATCTTCTACCAAATCAAGATTTTTGTTTTGTAGAATCTTTGTTTTGTCGTTAAACCAATCCCGGTAGAAGAAAGCTACCGTTAAATCTTTTCGACCGCCAAACTTAATCTTCACTATGTTCTAAATAATACCATAGTACTCTATGTCTCGACCATCGTCACCCTGCGCGGTATTGACAACAACACTATTAACCGTGGCGCCTAAAGGACGACTCACTTCTAATGCTGCGGTACGAAAGAGAAATACATTCACATCGTAACGCCCAAACTTTCTTGTAGTAGTGCTACCATGTGATACCTGTCGGAGATCCTCATGCACATCACGCAGTCACTGCAAATATTGTAATATTAATTACATGATAGTTGTATATAGATTATTTAAATTTTAACATGATAAGAACTATACATGTCGATGAAACCAAGTCACGAAATTAGGACCACCACGTAAGCCATTGTGTCGCAAATTGTTGAGTTGAGTATTTGTAGGTTGTCTTGTCGAATTTCAATTTTGTTGATCAGACAATCTATATTTCATTTCATCAAGTTAAAAGGTAACGTCAAAACCATTTATGAAATATTACCTGGAATATTATGTCAAAACCAAGTTAAAAATTAGTGTAGCGGATACTTACGTGAAATATTGCTCCTTTTTTGGAATGTTAGTGTATAAATATAGCATTGATTCATTCCACTCTTCGCAGGACAACTCTTGAATCGAACTGGCACCGACGGTGTGTGCATGTCCTCGTAATACATCAAGATCAAATCCATGCATGGAATCTAACGATTGGTATCACAGAATATTGGTAAAGATATTGTGCTCATCTGATAGATATTTACTAGAGAAGTACGAAATATCTTTACGAATGAACGCATCTGCAATGCAATCTTCAATTCGAGCTTTGTTACGATAGTTGATCTAATTTTTTTCAAGTTTCGTTCTATTGAGTACATCCATTGGTATTGTACAGGACCACCAATCTCTACTTTGTATGGTAGATGCACCAACAAATGTTGCATTGAATTCATGTACCTCGGTGAAAATATCTTTTCCATTATGCATATTAGCAAAGGTATGGCTTTTTTCAACTTTTGCATCATTGCTTTCTAAATCTCCTTCGAACAAAGTTGTCGGTAGAAGTAACTAAGCTTAGCCAAAATTATCCACACGTCATCAGGGAAATACCAGCGGAACATTACAGGAACTAGTCTTTCCATAATTACATGATAATCATGGCTTTTCAGACCATTCAATTTACCTGCCTCGATACTGACCGCACGTTTTAGGTTCGCCGCATAACCATATGGAAATTTGATATTTTTCATCCACATTAGTGCCCTTTTTTTTTCAGAGCTCTTAAGACAGTAAGGGCCTTGTGGCTTGCGTTGTTTACCTATTGAGTCGTCTCTCACCTCAAGAGAGGGTCAATTGCAAATATCAGCCATTTCTCTTCGAGCCACCACATTATCTTTGGTCTTGTCTTTGAAATCAAAACACAAGCTGATAATGCTTTCTGCAACATTATGTTCTTGATGCATAACATCAACATTGTGTGGTAGGATCAAAGACGGTAAATAGGGCAAACACTGGATACCAGATATGTGAGTCTAGTTGTGTGACTCTTTAAACCCCTCAAAACCATCTT
The DNA here is from genome assembly GCA_036346415.1 of Raddia guianensis. Classification (NCBI taxonomy): domain Eukaryota; kingdom Viridiplantae; phylum Streptophyta; class Magnoliopsida; order Poales; family Poaceae; genus Raddia; species Raddia guianensis. The sequence goes on from CM070537.1 coordinate 6,949,620, forward strand.
CCATGGGCATTAGTTGACAATGCCAGTTTACAATCTTAGATCCTGTGAAACGTTTGAGAGGGTCTTTTGTGATTATCATGTCTTTACGGAAGGAGTTTCTGTAACTTCTGAATTCGTGAGAAGGCAAGAAGCGACGATATCAATCGATGAAACAAAACTTGCTGCTATGTTTCAAACAGAACGCATCAGTGTCATTCATACATATTGGACAAGATATTCGGACATGTGTGCTCCATCCAGAAAACATGCCATCTGCAGGAAAATCATGGATGGATCAGAGATAGGCAACACGCATGTTATAGTTTAGTTTTCTACTCATATCATAAGTTGGGACCACTATCCACAACTGCATAAGCTCATCGATTAAAGGTTGAATAATGATATTTAATTGCTTTCCAGGATGCTCTGGTCCCAATATGACAAGGGATAAGAACACATACTCGTCCTTCATGCACATCGAAGTTGGAAAATTGTACGGAATTGAGAACATAGGCCAAAATGAGTATGATGCAACATTCATGTTCAAAGGAAAAAACCCTTTGGTCGCTAAACCGATCCAAACATTTCTTGGTTCTTTGAAAAAATCTTCGTCATGTCAGTCCAATGTCTTCAATGCGTCGCCATCGGATGAATGGCACATGAAACCTTCACTGAGTCGCACACCTTCCTTATGTCATCTCATGTGTTGGGCAGTCTCCTCACATAGATACAATCGTTGTAGCCTTGGTGTTCGAGGAAAAAACGTAAAACCTTCATTGGTGTATCACTTGTCACTATATTCCTCCCTACATCAATTGTTTGTACAAATCTAGATTTCCCACAAACTAAATAGTTTTTCTTTGCAGCATTACTCTTTCAGAATAACATAGAATTATCAACGTACGCATCTATCTTCTCATAAGACATCCCTAAACCAGTCAAAATCTTCTTCGAGTAGTACATATTTTCTGGCAACTTGTGGTTTTCTGGGAGAACATCACAAATCAATTTGACCAAATCATTGTAACACCATTGAGAGAAGCCATACTTTGATTTAATATTCATAAGCTGTGTCAGAAACGAAAGGACTGACACCTTGGTGCCCTCATGCAGAGGCTTATCTAAAGCATCTAAGAGTCTAAAGAATTTCTCGGTTACTATGGTCGGTTCATCCTCATGTTGCACAGAATCATCCTCCAGAGCATTCTAAAATTGCCGACCCAAGTCTTGAACCATCTCATCCATCCTATCATCCACTCTATCAGTAATATCATTTTTATCAAATACATCTACCCCCCGTGAATCACCATGTTCATACTCGGGCAAAAAGATGGCACCTAACACATGGACACTTCACTACTCCACTAGGAGGATTTGGGGAGAAAACCTTATCCAGAAAACTTTGTGTGTTAACTTTCCATTCTTGAGTGTGCTTCATAGCATTATCCCAATCATCATACGATCTTCATCCATCTTTGTTATTACTAAATGCAACAATACACAAAAAATGGGTTACACAGGGATAGCCAGGGATGATCGAGTTAGCATGGTTTGTCGTGACATGTGATAAGATCTGAATGAAATTTCGGCAGCGTTCTCCGAATGCACGCATGATACATGTGCATCAAAGAACAATGGGGTTACATAGCCGAAATTCCGTACAAATCGTACCGCATGCCACAACAAAACCATGCTAACACGTCCATCCCCAGGCTGTCCAATAGCGTGGACAATTCAGGAGCGACACATATCCCAATTTAATATGATCAGTGTCACTCCCAAACGGGTGACATATAGGTTGGGTTAACTTGTATTTGGAAAACTGGTTTATTGAAACATTAAAACATATATGTGTATATATATGTATATATGTGTATATATATATATATATGTGTGTGTGTGTGTGTGTCTAGAGAAAGACTAGCGTGCACCCGTGAGCATGGATATCTCCGTGCTCTCAACGTGTTTTCGAAATCCGAGATGCCTAACAACTGATCCGAATCTTTGATCTTGTTCGTCTCACTGAAATGTAGCCAGTGACCATGTTTCGTATTTTTTTGAATTTATTTACTATTTGTTTTCTATTTTAAAAAATCAGCCTTCCAATTAGTCGTGGTGCGTCCAAAAAAGCTGATTTTTAAAAATAGGAAACAAATAGTAAATAAATTCAACAAAATACGAAACTAGGTCACTGGCTACATTTCAGTGAGACGAAGAAGATCAACGGTTCGGATCAGTTGTTAGGCATCTCGGATTTTGAAAACGCGTTGGAAGCATGGAGAGATCCGTGCTCTGGGGTGCAAGCTAGCCTTTCTCATATATATATAACTAAGACAATAATATACATGATGTAGATCATGCTCACCTCGATGATGGGGACAACAGTGGGTAAGGCGCGCGATGGCTAGCAAGGAGCGGCGGAGGTCCAAAAAGCTCTTTTATTGACTACACAAAGAAAGATAAACTCAATACCTGGTTAGACCAAAAAACTAGTTCAATGGCAATTAATTTGGCAAAATTAACCCTAAACCTAAAATAAAGCCGAGACCTACAAATAAGCTGAGGTGGCTGGCGAGGCTAATGGACGGCTTCAGAAATATGCTAACCGAGGGAAGCGGCGAGGGGCATAGTGTAGGGAGGCGGCATAGGGCGGAGGTGGAGAGTGGTGACTAGACGGCGAGATGGATGGTGGCGGCTCGGCATTGTGGGGCATGGTGGTGCCCGGCAGCGTGAGGCAAGGTGGAGGGCGGCAAGGGACGGCGGCGCGGCGGCAGACCGCAATGGAGGGTGGCGGCGGGCGACGGCGCGACGGCATGGCGCGTGGTGGAAGCGGCATGGGCGGCGGTCTTGCGGCGCGCCAGCATGAAGCGCGCGGAGAGCGGCACAGGACGGCGGGGCGGTGCCATGTGAGGCTGTGCGCCGATCGCCGTGGGGAATGGCAAGGGGCAGCAGCACGGTGGAGGACGGTGGCGAGGGGCGCGGTGGAGAGCCGCGGCGGCGCGGTGGTGGGGTGGCGCGTGGTGGAGGGCGGCGATGTCGAGCACGGTGGACATCGGTGGCAAAAAGAGTAGTGGAGGGTGGCAGCGCGGTGGATGGCGGTGGCGACGGGAGCGGTGGAGGACGGCAGAACAAATGGGCGACGACGGCGCGCGTGTCGCTAGGTTTACAGGTGTATTGCCCGTGTGGGCCCAATGGTATTTACATCGGCCCAGCGCCGGCCAACGTAAATACCTTGTAAGCCAATGTAAATAATGGCGGCAGGCTTGCTTTTCGTGCCAAGTCCGAAAAATTGTGTTGATGTAAATAGAGCGTATGCGCTGGCCGACGTAAACAACCCATGTATTTACGTCGGCTTAATTCCAGCCTATGTAAATATAATTGGCCGACGTAAACAGTTCGTATTCTTGTAGTGATTGTGAAATTATTTTTTAAGACGAATTTATATGTACGGTTTTAATATGCATAATCCAAATAGTTTAAAATATTTTTATATATAAAGTTTTAAAACTTTGACCTAGGACAAACATAAAACGACAAGTATTAAAAAACTAGAGAGAGTAGGAGCATCCTGAGATTCTGTTTGTGCGAAGTAGTGATGCATGATTATAAAACAGAGGCGATAGCTCCAACTCTGTACATACAAAATAATGGGCGTCGAAGTGACCAAGTGGCCGCCGGTTGTCGTCGGCACGCCGGAGCCGGGGACGACAACTGGCACCGTCAATCTCTCCTCTTTCGACAAGTGCGTTGTTCCATTTCCGGTGACGGCGTTCCTCGTCTTCGACCACCCAATCGACGAGCCTGTGGAGGCAGTGAAGAGGGCCCTGTCGCAAGCACTCGTCCACTATTACCCAATCGCCGGTCGTCTCGCTACCGGAGCCGACGACGGCGAGGTCCGCATAGCATGCACCGGCGAGGGTGTCCGGTTCGTCGGTGCTTCGGCGAGCTGCGCCGTGGAGGAACTCACGACGGCGCTGCTGAAGGACCTCGCCCTTCACTACCCCGTGGAGTTCTGTCGCCACACTGACCCCTTGCTGATGATGCAGGTGACCGAGTTCACCTGTGGCGGGTTCGTCGTCGGCGTGACGTGGAACCATGTCATCGCTGACGCCGCTGGGATGGCACAGTTCTTGCAGGCCGTCGGCGAGCTCGCCCGTGGGGTCTCACAGCCGTCGACAGTTCCGGTGAGGTGGTGGGACGACTCCCTCCCCGGCCTCCCAACGTCCATGGTTGCATCGCAGAACTTCTTGCTGAACCACGAACCCGAAGAGCTGGCCTATCTTGACATCACCGTTCGGTCGGGCTTGATCCGCCGCATCAAGGCGGAGTTCGACGCCGCCGGCGACTCGAGCGGCGAGCCGTGCACCGTGTTCGAGGCTGTCGCCGCCGTTCTCTGGCAGTGCCGCACCCGCGCGGTCAACACCGACAGTGATGCTCCGGCGCCGCTAGTTTTCCCCTCCAATGTGCGGAGGCACGTCGGCGCCAACGGCGGCTACTACGGCAACTGCGTGACCGTCCAGCTGATCCCGGCGACAGGCAGCGCGGTGGCGAACGGCGACGTCAAGGACTTGGTGAAGCTGATCAAGCGTGCCAAAGCGAAGATCCCAGAAGCGTTCAAGAACGGGGAAGATTCAGCACAGCAGGTTGGCCTTGGATACAACGCGTTCGTGGTGTCAAGCTGGAGGAACCAGGGCTTCGACGCCGCTGACTTCGGCGGCGGCACGCCGGCACGGGTGATGTGGCACGCGGAGCACACGGTGCTCCCTGGCTGCGTGCCGTGCCCGGCGTGCAAAGGGAAGGACGGTGTCAATGTGTTGTCGCTGTGTGTGAAGCGCGAGCACGCCGATGCATTCGTAGGGGAGCTAGCAAGATTGACATAAATTTTCTTGTACTCCTACGCCTCGTATGTTAAAACTAATCTTGCAATGTTGTGGAACTGTCGACTAAGATAATGTTCATCTGCCTGCTTGCCACCCAGAGTCGTAGCTATCTCCTTGGTCCTGCATGCCCAAAGTCCCTGCGTGACTGCGTCTACAATTTGGCATGCCCGAAGCCTGGTTATCAAGCGGGACCACGACGGCATAACCTCCTGAAACCGAGCAACCGGGCGTCCTCTCTTTACCATACTGGTGTAGTGGCACCGTCCGGCGGAGCTTCCATCTTTTGCCTGTCCGCGCGTGCAGCGCTCGTACCGGACAGCCGAGCGTTGCAGGAAGGCGAGGCAATCGTCGTTAGTACAGGGAAACGGGCCATGTCGGGCAGGCCCGGCCCAGGCCCATCATGCCTCGTGCTGGTGCAAAATAGGTAAGCCCGGACAACTTCATCTTTCCATTACATATCGTCTCGGCCTGAACAACCGAATCATTGATGCTTGGCACGGTCCAAAAGACCGCCGGGCCACTATCTAGGCAGGCTCGAGCCCCGTAAACAGAGAAACAGCGACCTTATTATTATATTTCTGTAAGTTTATGCGCTGTATAAATGAAAAAGTTGTCTATATAAAAACTGTGCGTCAACAAATTCTCTACAACTTTATAGAGAATGAAAAATCATACAATCATAGGAAAACCTCAAAAAAGTCAAATTACCAAGAGACGTGGTATTAGTCTAAAAATAAACCGCGTAATAATATTTTTTATAAAATCGTACGTTGCTCAAATGAAAATGTTGTGTACATGATAAAGTTCATCTTGAAATTCTCTGCGGCTTTCATTTAGAATAAAAAAATCATATGAGCATGGTAAGAACACAAAAATGTGAAATTACAGAGAGACATGGTGTCCGCCAAAATAATTTTTTTTACAAATTTGTAATGCGCCCGAATGAAAAGGATTCTATACACAAAAATGGTGCATTTCAAAAGATTGCTAGATCCGATGAGCATGACATTAAAGCTTGCTGAATCTAGGAAAGAAGATGGCAAGGTGGAGGTCCACCACGAACCCAACAATGTACATAGCAAACTTGGTTTTTGCCTATTAATCATTTTGTTTATTCTCGTAGAACATTCTTTATCTTTATCGAGAGGTCCAACCCCTATTTTTCACATGGAACCTCAATATTGCATGTGTGAAACATGTTTTTTGCCCGCAAAGCTTTGTATTTGTTCTCGTGTACGTTTATTATTTGCATCGGGAGGTCCATCCCACATTTTTTACTGGTGAACCTTGGTCATTCTTCAAGTTTTATCAGTAGTTACCTATGTTTCGTTGGATCTTATAATGTTTCATTGGTTATTTGTGCAAGTATCATCGGTACTTTTCCCAGGTTTCACTAGTAGTTAGCGAAATTTCACTACACCCCGAAGGTTCATGGTCACATATTGAAGTTTCATGGAACAGTTCATTTCCATGGTTCATCGGGGTTAGCTCTTGTTTCAAGTTATTTTTCCATGGCCCCACGATTATTTTTCAAGGTTCACTGTTGATGTCATGCATCCGATGGGACAGCATCCATCATACGTTTGATTAGAAACTCATGAAATGCTAAAAAAATGGCTACAAGCTTTGTTTATCTTAACTAATCTAGCGGCCTCATGGCACTCCGTTGTCCACTTTTGGAATTTTGCTTCATAGATCACCACAAGGACATGCTCAGTTGTTTCATGCACCACAATGAGGACTTCCTCCGAGCCCTAGACGAAGACGTCTTCATGCTCTTAGATATATGGTTGCAAGAATTTCATCCTCGACGTCCTCCACAAGGTCCGTGGCGATGGAGACTTTCTTCCTAGGTCTCCAAACAAGGGGACCCGCTTGGTTGTCCTTTTGGGCTTGGCCCTGAATACCCAACCTTTGTGCGCTAACCTCATCCCAGTTTCAGCAGTTTTTAGTTATTCAGTCAAGCAGTCTTGTTTAGTTCCAGCATTTTCCCTTCTTTCTGAATCATGTGAGTTGGGCCTTCATCATGCATACCGTTGGTGATAGTGACCTGGTTTTTAGTCGTAATAGTGTCCTTATTGTTTGATGAAGGGGTTTAAAAAGACACAAAGGGTGGAGCAGGGAGTGAGTTTTGTGTGGGGCGATGCTAGAAAGGTTAGGGTAGCAGGCGCAACCAAATACACGAAGATGGTCATAGACAGGGTGGATGTTATAAAGGGCGAAGAGCAGAGTGGAGCGGGAGAGGGTGGAGGTGGGACGAATGTTGAGAAGATAGGTGGCTACATGGAGACCCTTGACTTAGAAGGATGGGGGGAGGCTCGCTTGAAATAGAAGGGGACACATCACATTGTTAGTGGTACGAATAGAGCATTCAACCTTACCCTTTTGAGGTGATGTGTAGGGGCACAACATTTAAAAGGCAATGTCTAAAGTAAGAAAGAAAGACCTAGATAGAAAGACCTAGATGTGGTGTCCAGTGGCGGATCCACTGTTGAGGCGTGTTGGGGCGCGCGCCCCAGCTCCATTTTTACGCTGGCGAGGGCTCGTGCCGGGCTCTTGGCCGTTAGCCATTTACCCCCAATCCCCATTGCATATACATCTGCGCCATCGAGTCCACGGCCGGCGCCATGCCCAAAATCGGTCTCGAGCTCCGACTTTCCGCTTCCCGTCTCGCATGCCCACAGACGACGCCCGTAGCATGCCTCGATCCCCAATCGACCACTCGTCTAGTACTCGGTCCCCATCCGATCCCCAAATCCCCAGAAAATATTTACTGTTTGCCCATAAAAAACCACGCAAACGAAAAAATGCCCAAGGTTTCGACGCAAATGCAAAAATGCCCCTAGGCGCTCCTGGCCATGGCGGTATCAGAGTCGAAGGCGCTCCAGCGCAGGGCGCCAAGGGCCTAGGCGCCACGGACCAGCAGCGCCAAGGGCTTGGCGCCACCGCCAGCGCCAAGGGCCTAGGCGCCATCGGCGAGCGCCACGACACGAGGGGGGCAGGCGCGCTGGGAACAATGAGGACAAGTGGGTTGCAGGGGCTCGGCATGCGGGCGAGGGCGCCAAGGGTGGGGACCGCCGTATATAAGCCCCGCCACCATCACTCTCACCCATTATCACCCGCACGGATAGCCTCCTGACAAACAGAGGAGAGCCGAGCGATTCTCTGGCGATGGATGGGAGAGAGCTTTCTTCTCCTTCTTCTCCTGCAGGGCTTCTCCTTCTTCTCTCGCGGTAAGTGAAAAAATTATTGTAATAATATTATATAGTAATAATTTTTATGGTACGTTTAAAACCATGGTAGGATATTCATTCATTATTATATTACTAATAGTATAGTAGTTAAATTAGTACTATACGGTTAATTAACATTCTGAATTTTAGGGTAATTAAATATTATGTATAGACGATAACATTATACTTAATTTAGCAGGATAATAAGTAGCAATTTATTTGAATATAATAGGTAGTAATAATGAAGTACTTAGTTTTGTACTTAATTTAGCATGATAATAACCAGCACTATATTTTAACACATAGTTATTAGTAATGAAGAACTTAATTTTTTTTTGTTAATTTCAGAAAATGGATACGTTACCGTTTATCATACATTATGGTCCTAGCAATATCGTGGAAGGTCCAAATGGGGTAGACCTTAGTCAATTCGCTTACATGCAGACAATTTATCCAGATGTTAACAACGTAACACTTAATGGACTGCAAATGTGGATATGTCAATTATTTGGATGGTCACTGGAGAACCATATAGTTTGGATACAAGCTTTATGGTGGACGCCCGCGGCGTGAGACGCACCCACTGAAAGCGTTTCAAATTCATCGGGTCAGAGGCTACCCGGCCCATCAAAAGGGGCCGTCATTAGCTTCGTTTAGGTTCCGCTCTGAGACTTCATGTATCTGTATCTTATTATCATTTCCGTGCTGTCAAACTATCGTTCTAATTTATGCGAAATATTTCAATCCTCCGCCAGCGACATTCAAAGTAGTGCGAATTTCAATCCCACACCCTTTCTCTCTCCGTCGGTGTTCAATACTTCCCGAAAGCCCCACTTGACACTGCGGCTCAAAAACGACGTGACAACACAACTACGCACAAGCTGGAAACCACTGAAATATATAGCGATGTGACCATGAACATGACAACCTGGTCCAATAGTGCTTCCAAACACGATGTGACAGCACCACGAAGCAAAAGCAACTGCATTTTTCTATAAATCACGCACCCGATGACAACGAACCTCGCGCCGCATAAACACACGCAACAGATATCTCGTTCTCAAAACACTCATCCCTTGCCTTTGCCATGTATCTTCGAAGATTGTGAGGTAGCCTCTTCTTTTTATCCGTTTAATTATGACTATATTTTCAAATTTTATTATGTTCACACTGTTTACATATGTGTTGTTCGGGGTTTATCTTCCTCTTTATGTATAGTATGGGCACCTCGAAGACCCAGACTTCGTACAAAACCAGTCATGCAGTACTCGATGGTGTATTTGTCTATGTCATTTTCCAGATCAATTGTCTTAAATTCACACGTATTTGCATTTTGATTAAATTCACGCTGCACTTGTATTTCGATCGAACTCACAAAAACGGAGGGTCATTTTACCTTTTGTTGTCATGTCCGGTTGTCACCGTTAAGTTTATGGTTTTCATAACCAGTGATTAACATAATAAATCATTATGATTAACATGTTGCATGAAAGGATATCGACCGAGCATTTTTTTAAATGTTAAATGATACATTTCACTTAAACAAGTGAACAATCTATTGCGTTAGCGAGGATATTTTTCCTTCCTTAGTGCTTCACCAAGCACTTCCGCTTATCACGAGCTCTTGCCGCCTCTATGTCGCTTGGCCTCACGTTCAGCCTCACGAGCACGGGCTTGGCGCTCATGTTCCGCCTGAGCCTCTCGAGCTGCACGCCTCTGATCATACTCGCGCCCAGATTCATCAATCCTCATGTGTAGCGCGAGATCCTCCTTCATTTCTTGCGTCTGTTCCATGTCGAGATACTGCACAAACTCGCATAACGGAGGCTAACAATTTTAAAAACATCATATCAATGTGTTCAAAAATATGTAATCCGACAACGATGGCCAAAATAAAGTAATCTCACCGGGCGTTTTCCTTTCCGCCGCATCTCTTCAGTCGGATCAAACGCAAGGTTTGCCCATAAACAGTACCTACGTCCGAAGGTGTATGACAGTTCGTATGACTTACTCAAACGACAGGGATCCCCACACAAACATTTTACCACATCTACACCGAACGGGATGTATGTTGGCAGAGACTCGGACGGTGCCTGCGGGAACGCCATACCCTCGAACACTAAATTTAAAAAATACACTTCTTCCTATTGTTTTCAAATTTCATCACGCAAATATATTGCTCGAATCGACCAAATGAGTGATCACCTATTTATAGCCGAGTACAGTGCTCACCTCCTTCCTGGCTGGCAGGCACAATGTGATGGCGTTGTGGCAGGCAAGATGTGATAGCGCTTTAAATCGTCTCGGAATGTGGAGCGGGAAAGAAATCGCGGTGAATGCGGACGACAGCGGGAAGGAATCCGAGGTGAATGACGAAGAAAACGAGGCGGTGTCGGTTGGGGGCCTGGTTGTCGGGCGGGGGGGCCTAGCCCCTTGGCGCCCTGGCGGGGGGCGCCTACGCTTGGCGCTGTGGGCGGAGGCGCCTAGGTGGGCGCTCAAGCGGGCGCCAAGGGCTTGGCGCTGCGCGGGGGCGCCTAGGGGCTTGGCGCCCTGGGCGGGGGCGCCCTCACTTGCTTGGCGCCCTGGGCAGGGGTGCCTAGGTGCTTGGCGCCCTGGGCGAGGGCGTCTAGGGGCATTTTTGCATTTACGTCGAAACCTTGGGTATTTTTTCGTTTGCGTGGTTTTTTATGGGCAAACAGTAAAAATTTTCAAATCCCCATCGAATCGAACCCTAGCGGGGGGCAGCGGCGTACCTCTCCGGCCCTGCTGTGCGCCTGTGCCATCGCCCGTCGGTGCCCTGCTGAGCGCCTGAGCCTGCTCCTGCCTCCCTCCGCAGCTCCGCTGACCGCTGGTGCTCTGTGCTCAGCAAATCGCCCACGGCCCACGCGCCGGCTGCTGCCCGCCTGCGCCCTCGCGGGCCTCGCCGGCTCACCCCTCGCTCCTGGAGGCCGGAGCCATCCAAGACTCCAACTCTCCAAGTGACAGCCGTTCCGTGGTGACTGGTGAGCTATCCAGCTCCTTTCTTTTTAGAAAAGCTATCCAACTCCTTGATTTTGTCATTTGTGGTGCTATAGTGCTATGGAGAAAAGAATAAGTAGTGCTGCACTGCTGCCATAGCACTGGACTGGAGCAACCGAGCAAGTAGGAGACTAGGAGGAGTGGTCAGTGGATTTGGCTTTTTTGTATGCGGTTGGTGTGTATTGAGGTATTTATCATACTTTCTTTATTTCTTTCGATGTTTAATATTCACATTTGTATTGAACAATGATTTGAGTGAAATAGACTATTGTGTGTCTCAAAATTCATGACTATTTACGACTTAATTAATGACTATTTATGCATGAATTTGCATTATATTACTATTTGGAACCTATTTTTAGAACAACTTTGTTATAATTTTGATGGTGGGAATTTTCTGCTTAGCCCCACCTCTATTTTTGTCCTGGATACGCCACTGTGTGTGTTATCAAACTCGCGACTGTTATCGGTTTGCACACACTTAATGGTTGTGCCAAACTGAGTCCGAACATAAGTAAAGAAGTGTGAGATTGTGGGGAACGTGTCAGATTTGAGACGGAGAGGGAAGGTCCACATGAAGTAGGAGCAGTCATCAAGAATCACGAGATAATACTTGCAACCCGAAACACTAGCAATAGGAGATGTCCATAGATCACAATGTATTAAATCAAAATTATGAGAGGCTTGGCTCGTGGAGGAAACAAAAGAGAGACGAACATGACGACCTAACTGACAAGCATGACAAAGATGGTCGAGATTGGTTTTATTACAAGAAATGGATGTCGAACTAGCTAGCCTAGAGATAGTGTCATGGCTAGGATGACCAAGACGACGATACCAAAGCTCTCTAGTGGAAGTGGTGGCGACGAGGGCAAGACTGGTGGAGGCTGGAGTGAAGGAGTAGAGGTCCCCGGAGTTATTGCACGCGACGAGCACGCTCCGGGTACGAAGATCCTTCACAGTGAAACCAGATGCGTCAAACTAAACAGAACAGTGGTTATCAGTAGTAAACTGATGAACGAAAATGAGATTTTTAAAGAGGTGGGGGGTGACAAGGACATTACGTAAAGTAATGGGTCCCTGTGGTGTGGGAAAGGTGAGATGACCTGTGGCAGTGACTGGTAATTAAGCGAGACCCATTGCCAACAATGATGTTAGATGGGTAGGAGAAAGAAGTTCTTTTTTGGCACAAGATAGTGTGCGTGCATGAAAATCAACCTAGAGAGCTTTGTAGATTATTCAAATAGATCATCAGGCTTCAAAGTTCGCCGAACTATTCAAATTTTATTTTTCCATTAAATTCATATCTAGGAGCTCACACTTGATCGAAGATAGCAAGAAAAAAAAATTTGTGTCAATTTTGCAAAAAGAGCAATAGCAATAGCAACGTTACCTCATAAAAATGTTAACTCTTGTAGAGGATCAAATGAGCCAAATTTGTGTGTAATATTTTGCAGCAAATAGGATAGATACATGAGCATGCATTGACCTCCTTTTATCACATTTTGCATATTTTTCAAAGTCTCCTTATTTTCTTCTTGCCCACTTTTTTCATTCATTTTTTAGCGAACTTAATTTTGAGAGAAATTCCTAGTAGAGCGTATCCCCGACATGGAACTATCGACAACTTGTGCCCAATGGGTCGCCCTCCCCTCATGTTTGTATCACATATTTTTTTCATTTTTCATTTTCTATTTTTTCTTTCATTTTTCCACTCATTGAAGCACTAACATAAAATTATTTTGCGTGAGAAAAAAAAGGATGAAGGCCAGGGCATATGTGAATATTTCAACCCCATGTTACGAAAGGTTCCGAAGAATGCCCAAAAGACACCGAGACAAGCACCAACATCTAGATGAGAGATTAGCCAGTAAAAGCTACAAGCATCATTATGTTTTTCTAGAAGGCTAAAAAACATTTGATTTTCAGTAAGCCTAGCAAGTTTAGATGAAAACAACTCTAAAAATGAACAAGATAGGTCATCATTAGAATAGCAAGATACACAAAATGGATAAGATCCGTATGCATAATAGACAAAGCTCAAAAGAAAACAAGTCTATATCGATGCATGATGCAGGGTGATTTCCAACTCCCCCTCAATTAGTGAGTCATGTTCTAGTTTATTTTGGCTCAATTTGAATTAGGTCAAGTTTTAGCACAAGAACAAAAACACAAAGGATGAGGAGGCAAAAACTACCAAAGAACCGAAACGCAAAGGATGAGTAGCTCTTATAGACTCAAACGCAGGCTTTGTCTACCGAGGAGGAAGAACCCACTAGACGTAAAAGACTCTGAGAAATTAACAGAGAAGAGAACACTTCCTATTACGCATGGTAGCAACCAATAGCACAAGATGAGAGTTCTGAGCAAAGCATGAGAGAAGTTTAAATGCGGTGCTCAACAACTCTAGAACTACTTTAAAACCAAACCCAAATGCATCCAGATGCAATGTAGTGCTGTTGAACCATATGCAGGTTGTACCTTTTGGCGATGAGTATATTGACAAGCTTTGGTGCTTAATGAAGGTTTTGAATGTGCTTGATTAGAGTTTGAGTAGGCTATATGTGCAGTTTTACGTGATGATTTGCTTATCAGTGTGGCTGTAATACTTCCAGGCAATAGACCATGGCGTAGCACAGCTCAGACAAGTGAGGCCAGATCTAGCTAGATACAATGGTGAGTGTGACAAAGATGGGTGATGCTGAGATATTGTCTCTATGTGGGCAAGGAAACAAAGAGGAGCTTTTGCACAGGTGAGTTTGAATTTGAGTTTGCGGTTGTGAATTTGAGTTTGGGTTTTGGACTAACCCCCCCAATACTAAGTTAGTAAGACTTTGGTTCCATTCACGAGTTTTCCTTAGTCTATAGATTTGAAGGAAGACAGGTGGCGTCAATGGTAGGGACAGGTTGCCACGTTGGCCCTGAAGGTGCTCGAATGTGGAAGGGGCAAGGTCGATCTTGCTTGAGGACCTGTGATACTTGGCGAACACTTCAAGATTAAGGAAACTCATAGTTGGTGACAGACAGCGAGATGACAGTCGAAACCTTCATTCAAAGTCGAGGTTGTTCTATGGGGTGATCCGGACACACTAGTATGGCGATGGATGTTCTTGATGAGTTCGGAAGGTTCAAGGCCATGGGAGTGTGGCGATTGATGCATGGATGCTTCGAGGCTAAGGGATTGGAGAGACGGTCAGCTTCACTTTAAGTACCATGCGTGATAGAGAGATACCTTGTGTTAGTGGGCCTTTTGGGTTGGCTCAGGGTTGAGCCCATGTGGGGCGTATGTGCTATATAAGGAGAGGTGGTGGAGGCTTGAAACCCTAGGAGAGTGTCCCTCCTCGGTGTGCCTCATGTGAGGTTCTGCCCTACAAGTAGAGTGGCTTTGTAAACCAACCAAAAATTTTCACAAATTTTGTGCTTGCATTCCGCAGATTTGAATCAAATCAATTGTCTGCGAGAGAAAAAAAAAAGGGAAAAGAGAAGAATAAAAAAAATGAGAGAGAGAGAGAGAGAGGTGTCGGGCTAAGGTTCCTCCCCTAGCCAACAAATCAATTGATGAAGAAATTCAATTGAGACTATAGTGCAAGTTTTAAAGGGGCTATGTCATTAAACTTTGTTTGTCATTATTAATCATTACCAAATCACAGCCGATAGTCCCTCAATTACTTATCTTGACAACTCATCAATCATAACTAGCCGGTAAATTTCATCCAGGTTCCGCCATCTTATCTGGGATTGGCAATCTCGTTGTAAACTAAACATGCCATAACGCCTAGTCTTACCCAGTTACATTGTTGGCCTACCGTAGACTCGTGACTGACTGCGCCATACTACACACATATACCTAAAGGTTGGGGCTGCTCCAGGGTCCTTGGATGACACAACCAGCCTCCCCCCTCCCGACACACACACACACTATACCATGTGATGGCCAAGCGTGGTGGTGAGTTGTGGTGATCATTCCCTGTAGGTCAATGGTCAGCGGTTCCCATTGCACGTGTGCACCCATGGGTAAGTCCGTACTCAACCCCAAACATACAATTTTTTTTGGTTCACCTTGTCCAGTAATCATCTATGTAGTCTCTTCTCGCTGCACCGACCTCGTCTCCTAAGAATCGCATGTTTGTCTGACCTTCTCTATAGTTCTCAATTGGACCCACATCCATAATCTAGAACTCAACCACAATACAATTCCAACAACATGTTATACATTTGTCACCACAAGACCAGACTCCACATGTTCCACCGACAACCAACCAACCAATCATTTCCATTAAGTTTAGTATTGAAGTGCCAATTTAAGGAGGTAAACATAGTATCAACTAGCTGATTAGATCATCTAGCTGATAGACCGAAGGATAAACGAACTATCTATAGATCTTTAGGCCAAACAATTCAATACAACCTTTGCACGAAATGTCAATGCACACCGATACCAATAAAGATAGTGTTTTTACAAAACAAGCTACAAGACCAGGCTTAACCTCAACAGTATGGACATAGGGTGTATTTCGAAGCCGATCAAAAAGGCGACGCATAACAACTCGATCATAGACAAAATATAGCAAAGCTAGACTAAATACGGTGAAAAAGTAATTCACTAATAGAAGCTGATTTAATTGATTGGTCATACAGACATCCGATGTATATATCTAAATCTCTGGCTTTCATGTTTGATATTAACTTGTGCGGATCTCTTCCTATTTCATCCACTACTGCAGATCGCCCTAGGCCAAGCGGCTCGTAAGGCCTGTGCAAGCGGTCTTAGAACCACTTGCAGGCAACCGCGACTGTTGCCCGAGGGGCATCACAAGCGGCTCCCAGAGCTGCTAGTGATGCCCCTCTGCAAGCGGTTCGCAGGGCTCTGCGCGGGCGGGCCTGTAGGCCACGTGGGAGCTCTCTGCAAGCGGTTGGAGGCACCAACCGGTTGCAGAGAGGCATCTTCGCAAGCGGTGACGTGCAGTTTACTACCTGGTTAATTTGGGGGCGGCGCAAATAGATATTTAAATATATATTTCGGCAGGGGTTTTTTAATTTGTCGTTTAAATTTAAATACATATACGATGAGCATATAATTAGCGATCACACAAGCTTAAATATATTAGATAATATATAATAATGTACACTTTATATCCACCGGCCTAGACACACATGCATGAAGTAATAATGAGCCAAATTTACAAAGTTTATAATTAATATACATGGTGTAAAATGGAGCAAACAGTTCATTGTTTTCTTGCAATGCTCTTCTTGATGCTCTTTGATGACGTAGAAGTCGTCCCTAGTTCGTTTGTGTTGAAATATAGTTCTTGAAAATGGAACTCGCCCTGGGAGTTAATGACCTCATCGAGAATGAAGCCGAGTAGTTGTTCTTGTAATGCGAGCACCCGATGATGTGGTAACACTTTAGTATGTTTATCCATGTCGGGCTGCCAATTCAATTAAAGTGGAAAATAAATAAATACGTGCACCCATGTAAATTAATGGAGTGCAAAGAACGTTATTAAGTTGTAGCTAGATGCATGGTTGCGTGCATATATATACGAACCTCTTCAGGAGTTTGAGGCTCAAGCCCGCCGTGGCACATCATTTGGATATAGTGGAACACATAGTAGCCACATAGGTTGTTTCTCGCAGTTTGTTGTTTTACCTACGGCCGATGCGGGGCAATTACAGATTAGTAAGGGAAAGAAATATTAATTGACTAAGGGAAATTACGTCGTTTTAGCGTGCCCAGTCGCTTATCTTGACATTGAATTCTTTCTTAAAATGTCTTTTCTGAATCTCTTGAAAGCTCAGGAACGTCTTGTTAAGGAGGTCAATTATCCACTGTTATTCTTTTTGCTGTTTTCTCCTTGAGTCTTGGATGATGATCATGCTTTGATCAAGCTTTATGATTATAAGGATCCAGTGGAACCTATTCATATATTACAACAATTATGAAATTTAATTAAGTAATATATAGTCTGCCATGTGCCTTAAGCAATATAAGAACGAGATGTTAGTGAGGACATCAAAACGTACTTAAAGTTGAATGGCAGAAGTATGTATGGCTTGTAGTGCTGTTGTACTAGTGCATGTACAACGTAGTCGTGGATTTCCTTTGGTTTTTCACGGTATTGCCAGACAGCCCCGATCCGCAGTAGATATCTGTAGTGCCCATTAATTGTAACCAAACGACTCTGATAGAAACTCTTCTATTTAAATCGATCCGGAACATTCACACTTATTTTCTTGGGAGTACTATGAGTTCTCCTCATGGATGTAAACAATTGTATGTTTTGTACAAGAGCACCTAACAATGAAAGGATCTTGCATTTCATAACAACGGAAGAATATATAATTAATAAAAATACAAGATTCCTTAACGTAAAATTTCTCTTCTTGCTTGTTGTTTGCATTTATGTACTTTGTGTATTTTAGTGATCTGCATGTAACAATATAAGATATTGTCGTGTCCATCGTTATCCAAATGCCATAGCCAGCCAGATCACATTGCAACAAGATTATACACATACGATGTCCAGACCGGTACATAAGTGGCAACGAAACCAAACTCAGTTTCCACGCGTGAGCACGTACTAAAACTGTGGCATATATAGGAGAACTACCTACTGCCACATATTATTATTCGTAGCGGAAACTAAGACAGTGGCAAGGTGCATGCTAGCTCTCGCCATCTTTTATTCCTTGCGACGGGAACTAAAACACGGTGGCAATGATACGACACATTACCACCGATTATTTCCAGCTCGGTGCAGCATTTTGACGGGAGCCGCCCAAGCGCGCGTCGCGTAGTTCAGATGCCGCTCTCCTCCAGGCTGAGCGTAACATTGAGCGCGTCGACGAGCGCCGCCGTGACGCTGTGGCAGGCGCCGCTCTGGCAGCCGGAGCCGCAGAACTCGGGGCCGAGGCCGCAGTACCCCCACTGGCTGCAGCAGAGGTTGTTGAAGCACTTGTTGTCCTTGCCGCACTTGATGTCGGCGCGGCAGGGCCCGTTCTGGCAGCCGGTACCGCAGTACTCGGAGCCGAAGCCGCAGTGCCCGTACTGGCTGCAGCAGTGGTTGTTGGGGCACATCTTGCCGCTGCCCTGCTTGCCGCAGCGCTTCGTCTCCACGCAGGCGCCGCTCTGGCACCCGGTGCCGCAGTAGTCGCGGGAGAGGCCGCACCACCCCCACTTGCTGCAGCACAGGTTCTGGGGGCACTCCATGCCGCTGTTCTGCTGCCCGCACGTCTGGGCGTCCGCGCACAGGGCAGCGCAGGCGAGTGCGAGTGCCAGTGCGAGCACCCCCAGCACTGCCGCCTTGCTCGCCATGCTTGCAGCTCTACGTAGCAGCTAGCTAGCCTGTTGTGAGACCAGCAAAATTGTTGCTTCTATGTCCTAGTTTGCTGGGTGATGGAATGTGCGGAGCTTGGAGTCGCTTTTATATAGGAGGAGGCGAGGAGCTCAGGGACATGCAGCCACGACGTGGCAGCTTGCACGTCGCATCCATGTGACCTAGCTGTTTCTTCTTCGATTTCTAAGTGTTTTTGGATGTTCGCTAGCCTCTGACTGAATCCCGATGCATGCATGCCGTTTGAATACATGCGGTGCATGTGACATGAGTCTTCTGTGACCTCCGTGGCGTATCGATGGTAGCACGTGAGTAATACTATAATGTGCACGACGACGCACGTATACGTGTAGCGCCATGCATACATGATACATGAGCATGTGCGACGCTTGGGAACTTCAGTGCCGATAACATCGGGACTCGTTGATAGCTCCTCATCTGTGATACGTGCCCGGTGTGCACCACACGTGGCGTGCATGCTCTTGATTTTTCTTCTGGCTTGTCCATTTAAACAAAACTAGGGTGTCGCATGCACGGCATGCATTAATTTTCTGCACATATAGTTACGAAGGCCCATTATCAGATGTCTCTGGAGAATAAAAGAAACCGATCGGGTGATCATGTACAATTGCCTAGGAGAGAGTTTATATGTTCAGCCAAATTTAATAGTCACCGTAGTTATCTCTCTCGAGAAATGCCACCGACAGTTCGTACACACACTACTGTGGATCGGGACTTCCCAAGCGGCTCGTAAGGCCTGTGCAAGCGGTTTTAGAACCGCTTGCAGGCAACCGCTACTGATGTCCGAGGGGCATCACTAGCGGCTCTGGGAGCCGCTAGTGATGCCCCTCTGCAAGCGGTTCGCAGTGCGATGGCGCGGGCGGGCTTGGAGGCCACGTGGGAGCTCTGTGTAAGCGGTTGGAGGCACGAACCGCTTGTAGAGTGGCATCTCCTCAAGCGGTTCAAAAACGCTTCTTGAGACGTAGTACGTTTACCACTGGTTCATTTCGAGTATGCAAAAAATAGATATTTAAATATATATTTCAGCGGAGTTTTTTTATTTGTCGCTTAAATTTAAATACATATAGGATGAGCATATAATTAGCGATCAAACAAGCTTAAATATATTAGATATTTAAATATATATTTCAGCAGGAGTTTTTTTTTATTTGTCGTTTAAATTTAAATACATATAGGATGAGCATATAATTAGCGATCAAACAAGCTTAAATATATTAGATAATACATGTAATAATGTACACTTTATATGCACCCACCAAATTTATAAAGTTTATAATTAATATACATTGTGCAAAATGGACAAAACAGTTCAATGTTTTCTTGCAGTACTCTTCTTGAGGCTCTTTGACGACGTAGAAGTCGTCCCTAGTTCGTCTGTGTTGGAATATGGATCTCGATAATGGAACTCATACAGGGGTTAATGACCTCGAGAATGAAGCGAATAGTTGTTCTCGTAATGCGAGCACCGATGATGTGGTAACACTTCATGTGTTTATCCATGTCGGTGGCAATTAAATTAAAGTGAAAAATAAATAAATCGTGCACCCATAATGTAAATTAATGGAGCACATAAGAACGTTATTAAGTTGTTGCTAGATGCATGGTTGCGTGCATATATATCTGAACCTCTTCAGAGTTTGAGGCTCAAGCTCACCGTGGCACATCATTTGGATATAGTGGAACACATAGTAGCCACATAGGTTGTTTCCGTAGATTGTTGTTTTACCTATGGTCGATGCGGGGCAATTACGGATCAAGAATAACAAGAAATATTAATTGACAAAGGGCAATTACGCTGCTTTAGCGTACCTACCGCTTAGCTTGACATCGAATTCCTTCTTAAAACGTCCTTTCGAATCTCTTGAAAGCTCAGAACGCCTTGTTAAGGAGGTTAATTATCCACCGGTATTCCTTTTGCGGTTTTCTCCGTGAATCTTGGGCGATGATCATGCTTTGGTCAAGCTTTATGATTATAAGGATCCAGTGGAACCTATTTATATATTGCAACAGTTATGACATGTAATTAAACAATATATAGTGTGCCATCAGGTGGCTTAAGCAATGTAAGAACGAGATGTTAGTGAGGACATCAGCACGTACTTAAAGTTGAATGGCAGAAGTATGTATGGCTTGTAGTGTTGTTGTACTAGTGCATGTACAACGTAGTCGTGGATTTCCTTTGGTTTTCCAGGGTATTGGCCGACTTCCTCGTTGACCAACGAAGGGTCAAGGAAGCCAATCGAGTTCGGCTTCTGCTTTCTAAGTCTTTGTATCTCCATTCTACAGAAAATAGGTTAATTGAGTTAATTAATTAGGGTTCTCGACAAGCAGCATGTATAGATATATATATACATCTTGTGGAGTCGACACTCACAGGCACCAGCAGGTCATGAAGGGCACGTTGACGGCGTCTACATGGTACACATTGTACCAGTCTTCAAATTCAAGATTTATCAATTGATCATTCCCTCGATGTAAATGTTCTTCTTGAGTGCTCTTTCTCGTTCCTGCAATCTACGCACGGACACCGTACGAAGCTTCCTGGAGACAAGTCTCGAAATACGACTTCAAGAAAAGCATTCACGCCATCGATGAACTCCCTTGTCCGACGATCCGCATACATCCATTGCCGGTTCATCTGCACCAATTAAATTAATAAGAATACTTATTATATTTTTCAAATTGAAATATTTAACTCGAAATAACTAATTGCTATATTTTTTAATTACCTCTAAATTTTCTTGATTTTTATAGCTAAACCAACTAAATCTCACAAATTAAAAAACTTTTTTCAAAAATATTTTTAATTACATTTCATACCTCCCATAAAGTATTACCTACCTAGCAAAAAACCTACATCTATTTAGCTCTATAGCAATTAAAATAATCACCCTACCTACTATTTTAAACTAATGTGAAACTAAAACCATCCAATAGATCACCACATTGCCTCAAAAGATCTAGAAGGGAGAGCTAGCTAAGACACCAAGCTAGATCTTGCTCTCTAAAACAAATAATCACCCCTACCAACTAATTTCAACATCTTATACATCATCAAAAAAGGATACAAAACTAATATGAGACTTAAAACCCCCAATAGATCTACATCTTACCTCAAATTATCAAGAGAGAGAGAGCTATAGCAAAACAAACACCCTTCAATTCATACAAGATTATTTAATATTTCTCCACATTAATGCAAAAAGATAAGCAATGTCTACATGAAAATGATGTTGAGACCATGTTTACTTACCTTGAAACCTTAATTTGAAGCTATTAGCCAATTAAAATTTTGGCAAGACCTCCCTGCATGAACGGCTTGGCCCGTCGATTATATCACAAGCTCTGCTCGGGGAGGAAGAAAGGGTTAAATCTTATTGGGCGGAAGGAAAAAGCATATGCAAGCGGTTCGTGATACAAACCGCTTGCACAAATATTATTATAAGCGGTTCAGATTACGAACCGCTTCTGAGGATTGCAAGCGGTGGTGATACGAACCGCTTATAGTGTGATATCTCTGCAAGCGGTTTCTATCACGAACCGCTTGCATATGCCCTTTCCCGCCACCCTCCCACCCGTTGGCCACGAACCGCTTGTGGCGATCGGGTCGCAAGCGGGTTAAAGCGAACCGCTTGTGATGGGCCGCTTTGGAAGCCCCGATCCGCAGTAGTGACATTTTTTTTTTGAGTTAACGGGCAGGAGCACTGCCATTTCATTAAAGCGGAAGAACGAAATTGTACAATATATACAAGGAGAGAAGGGAGGGGGGAGAGAGGGGAAGGGCTTAGCCTAGGAAATTACAGCCGAGAAGCCTGCCGCCCAAGCGGCGAGACCATCCCTGATTAGGGCTACAACTTGCGAAACGGATAAAGCCTGATTATGAAAGTTGCGCCTATTGCGCTCCTTCCAGATTTCCCAGATCACATGGATGATGACGCCATTGAGAGATCTCACAGTAGTAGTCTTAGGGATGCCATGCTGACTAAAGATCCACCAATCGCAGAAGCCAACCGAGCCGGTAGAAGGGGGTTGGCGAGGCAGAATGGTTTGTCAAATCGCGGAGGCAAAAGAACAAGAGCCGCAAAGGTGGTCGACCGTTTCTAGTGGGCTAAGGCAGAAGCAACAAGCCGTCTGGTGCGGCCACCCCTTCCTAGCGTGGAAGTCGGCGGTGTTGATGCGATGGTGGCTCAGGGTCCAAGCGAAGAGCTTGCATTTGTTTGGGGCGTGCGCCGACCAGATGGAGCTTGCCAACGGGTGGTCAACACCACCCATCGATTGGAGGTTGTAAGCCGACTTGGCAGAGTAGCGCCCGTCTGGGGAGTAGTGCCATTGAACAGTGTCCGGATAGTCGGAAAGAGTGATTTATCAAATTTTGCACCAAAGGAGAAGACACTCTCTGAAAAGAGTGTAGGAGGAGATGGGGCCGCAATGCCGGATCCACTGGTTGTGTGGGAGGAGGAGAGCGATAGAGCTCTTACGACGCTTGGCTTGCTTGTAGAGGTTTGGAGCGAGGTCGGCCGGAGCGGAGTCAAGAAGCCAGCGATCATGCCATAATGATGTAACTCAACCGTTGCCGACATTGACCGTGGTGGCCATCCGGAAGAGTGCTAGCTCGGTGTCAGTCATCCGAAGGTCGAGGCCTACCCAAGGCTTGGAAGGATCATGGCACGCAAGCCAGAGCCAACGAAGGCGAAGGGCGTGGTTAAAGAGGTTGAGGTCCGAGATGTCAAGGCCTCCTTGGGATTTTGGACGACAAACAGTCTGCGAGTTAACCAAGGTGTGCCCTGAGGAGGAGCCATCTTGACCCTTCCAAGGAAGGAGCGGCGGATTTTGTCAATCTTCTTGATGACCCACTTGGGGAGATGGAAGATCGTGGCGAAGTAAGTTGGCATGGCCGAGAGGACCGCCTTGACGAGCGTGAGGCGGCCTGCTTTGAAGAGCAGGCGACCTTTCTAGGATGGGAGGCGGGTCTGCACCTTCTGATTGATGGGCATGAAGAGTGGTTCTTCCCAAGACGTTTGAAGTGAAGGGGGAGGCCCAAATAGGTGCAGGGGAAGGAAGCCCTGATCCCCGGGAAGAGGCTGAGGGCGAGGTCCAAATCCCCATCATCACAGTGGAGGGGCATGACGGAGCATTTGTGGAGATTTATATGGAGGCCGGAGACGTCGCCAAAGGAGTTGAGGAGGTTTATAGTGGCAAGGATCTCCTCGTGGATGGGGCGGAGGAAGATAGCCGCGTCGTCGGCGTAGAGAGATGTTCGCAGCTTCAGGGGCGAGTTGCCAACTTGACCAAGGATACCCGCCTCCTCCCAAGACTGACAAGGCGCTGGAGGGGGTCAATTGCCAGGATGAAGAGCATCGGGGAGAGGAGGTCCCCCCTACCGGACCCCGTGAGCATGGTGGAAGTTGGGACAGGGGCGACCATTCAGGAGGACCGAAGAGGAGGCGGTTCCGAACAGGAGGGCACCCATTCCCGCCAACGGGGACCGAAGCCTAACCAGCGCAGAAGCTCAAGAAGATAACCCCAATTAACGGAGTCAAAAGCCTTTGCGAAGTTAAACTTGAGAAGAATGGCCGAGGTTCGTTGGACGTGGAGCCGGCGAAGGGTGCCTTGAACACAGCGGAAGTTACCTTGGATGCAACGGCCCTTGATGAAAGCACTCTGATTTGGGGAAACAAGGTCATCAAGCAGAGGGGCAAGGCGGTTCGCAAGCGCTTGGAGAAGATCTTGCTGAAGCTGTGGATGAGACTGATTGGGCGGAAATCCTGAAGCCCGCCGCAATCTTCTTTCTTGCGCAGGAGGACGATGTTGGCCGTGTTGAGCAAACCGAAATGGCAACCGTTGAGGGAAAAGAGTTGGTCGATAGCCCCGATAACGTCGAGCTTAATGGTTTCCCAGCAGACTTTGTAGAAGGTGCTAGTAAAACCATCCGGACCGGGGGTCTTCCCTCCTGGAAGAGAGCAGATGGCCTTCAGAATCTCTGCTTCTGAGAACGGGGAGTCCAACTCAGTAAGCACGTGCTGGGGGATGCCGAGGCTGGGCTAGTCGAAGGTGTGGTTTCTCGGCGTATTTTGGCCCAGGTGATCGGAGAAGAAGCGCAAACATTTAGCCTCTTTGTCTATCATAAAATGTATATCATTATATTTACCATACACATATATTTACGATTATAAAATCTACATATTTGCATCAATGTATATCATGCATTTGCTCCAATTTTCAATGGCCCATCTTCTTCCCTCTTGAGAGGGCAAGCCATTGGGCCGAGGCCGCAAAGCAACACATTGAAGCAGCAAGCTAGTTCACTACAGGAAACGAGAATAGGGTTGGCAGCCAAAAAATGTATCGTGACGGCCAGAATCCCGATGACATTTCCGTGTCGGTGGCCTAATAACATGGCGCCGACAACTATACACCCCGGAGAGCTTTGTCGGTGGTTAATATCTGGCCGCCGGCAAACGTCTGCAATGACATTTCCGCGCGTCTAGAAATTTGAATCTCAGAGCACACCAAAAATGTACGTCTATGTCGTCGGCCTAACTCCAAGCTGACGACAGAGGGACTCCCCTCTGACGGTGCCTTAATAACCCAGACTAAATGAGTTCAGGTTGGTCCCGGGTGGCAGAGAGAAGGATGTCTTTGCCATGTGGGACCAACATGGAACCTCCTTAGCATGGGTCAAAGGACTCTTCGTCGGCAGTACAAATAAAGCCACCGACACAGGCAGAGCACTCTCGACGGCCCAACTAATGCCGCAGACATTGCCCAAAAGTAAATAAAAGCAGGGGGCACATGGCGGGGCTCGAACCCGCGACCTGACGGTTGAGATCGCGCTGCGCCGCACGCTGCTAACCAAGTGGGAAGTTCAATTTTGTTCATCGAACTTCGTTGCGTAAGTTTTTTATATGCGCAAGAACAACCTGTGTTGGCGCCGAATAGGGAGCCGTCGACACAGGTGAACCTATGTCGTTGGTATCACTTGGGACCGACGACACAGGTACACCGGTGTCGGTGGCCCATATATATGAAACGAAAGACACAAAATCCTTCCCCCCCACCCCCACCGACGGCCGATTCTTTTCTGGCCCTTAGACGGGTCGAGCAATATATTGCATGCGGCCTTTCAAAGTTTTACGACATTCAAAACATACCACTAATTATTCCACAGTTGCCGATTGCCAGACGTTGCATCATCGGTACTATTTTCCTATGAAACGTCGACATTCCTGAAAGAAAGCTGATACAACGCCAATGTTTCATAGGAACTAGTACTGACGATGCCACTCTCCAGCCAGCCGCAGATGCCACCTCTGCAGTCGTACGCTTCACGAAAACTCCTAGGGCACAGACGACACAGATTAGGGCTTCCACCCAGCTTGTGCTGCCGGTCACGTTCCCCATGTTCCAGTTCGGTTGTGCACCGATGGCTTCTCCATGGTAATACATTTTTTCCGGTTATCACAACATATTCATACAAGTAAACAAATGCGCCTCAAATCTTGTGGTTTCCTCTAAACTTGTAGGTGTCCAGCTCAGCTGCGCTTGTGCTTGCGACGAATGCTTCGCAGGGAGGTGATTCCAATGGCACAAGATCAGCCGCGGAGCAATTCATCGACAACAACTTTACCGATCCTGCCTTGCATAGTTCACAAAATAATTGGGAAATTTATATTCGGTTTTGTGTCTTTTAGCTTCCATATGACCTATATGGATGGTTTTATATAGTATGTCTGTATTTTGGACTTTTGGACTTTTGTTCTTATAAGTTGTGGCAATATTTGATGGTTCTAATTATTTCTCCCATATTTATTGATGATTTCAGTTTTTAAATTGATTTGAATGTGTATGTGCTTGAAAATGTGGTGACGAGCACCTAATTATGTATGGATGTGGTTGGGAAGATTGGGGATGCAAATCTGTGGGAATGGGGTTTTTTGTAGGTACAAATTGTTTTTTTTACAAAAATTCATAGATTTTTTTGTTGATATAATATTTGAGTCGGCGACATCTCTAAGGCCAATGAAACAGACTAGTTCCAGCTGCTCCCAGAAAGTAGACCTGACAGGATCAATGTCGGCGGCGACGAATAGCGGTGCCGACAGAGAGTGTGGTCAAGTGACCCTGAACGGCCACCTGACAGGGGTCATGTTAGTGGCATCTCTGAGGCTGTCGACACTGATATGCCATGTGGCGCCTATTGATCGTCCTGCAGAACCCACATGGTAAAGCCCTGTCTTTGCAGCCATGCCGTCAGGGTGTGCCAGTGTCTGTGGCTCTTTTTCGCCACCGACATAGTATGCTCCCCCAGGTGGCCGGCCTAGGGATTTGGTATTATCGTCATATTTATCTTGTGCCGCCGACACAGATTGCATGTGTCGACGGACCTACACATACCTGTGTTGGTGGTTTTTGTGGCTGTGTCGACAGCTTAATTTGGTTGCTGACAAAGATTGCTATTTTTTTTGTAGTGGTTGGGGTGGCCGGATCAGCGTTGAAGCAACAAGCTAGTTTTGACATCCTGGTTAAGCTCTGACGGCAAGCTCGGAAGAGAGAAGGGTGATAATGGATCTGGGAGGTGAGACACTTGGGTGATGAGCCAGTTAAGGATAGCAGCGGGTCAGGGCGTCGAGCTAGGCAAGATGATATGGTCTTGCTCCAGTGGCAAGCTCACCGACGGTGATAGAGGAGAGAAAGGTGGTCGCGGGTCGGGGCAACAAGCCATTTGAGACGACTGGGTTGGTTCTCGAATGTCGAGCTGGTCAGGACGATGTGGTCTAGTTTGCAACATACTCACCGGCAATAGGGTTTTACAGGCCTCCTCTCCTCATCACTTGTACATGTCGGCGTAGGCTAGCACAGTAACCTATATGTGCCTTATGCAATGGAAGGAGACTTTTCTCTCCTTTGGTGTCTCTTGATTGGTGGCCACTTGCTACTTATGCATGGGTAGTCCTGGCAATGGGTTTAAACCCACAACTAACCCAACCCAACCCATGAAAAAGACATCCGGCTACCCACCCTAACCCATTCCATAAATCACATTATTTAAACCAAACCAAACCTGTCCACACATGCACTTCCCCCTTTCCAAGCCAACCCATTTTTCAAATTTGGGTTGAACCCATTTCACCAACCCATTTCCCCCCATTTGGCTACGGCGTGAGGATTGTTCGTGCCACATCTCGTGGGACGTTGAAGACCAGCGAGGACTTTCATCTACTTTCGTCAAGCTATAACTACCGCATGGAGATTATTTACGACTACGGCCGACTCCGTCGACCATGGGCGAAACCTCGGCGAGCATGTGCTGTTCGACGCCGACCACGGCGTGTGCCACTCGGTGTTGATCGAGATTTGAACGACTACTTCCACCGCTCAGCTACACGCACGCCTAGAACTCTACGACTCAGCGACAAGTCACTCTGCGATGTGCCTACGCTCGCATTACGAGCGACCAAGTCTACGGCTCGGCTGTACGCCATCGCGCGCCACGAGCGCCCGGTACGGCTACAAACCTATGGCTCCAAGTATACAGCTCGATCAGACGCCATACGCAGCGCCACGGCGCTTCGATGCAGCTACTGCGCATCAGTAGCTTCAAATCTACGGCTCGGCGACAAGCCACTCGGCTACACGCCTACGCCAGCGTCACGAGCGCCCAAGTCTACGGCTCGGCGACAAGCCACTCGGCTATACGCCTATGCCAGCGCCACGTGCGCCCAAGTTTTTAGATCGGCTGTATGCCATCGCACGCCACGAGTGCCCGGTACGGCTTCACGCCTGTAGCTTCAAGTCTACGGCTCGGCGATAAGCCACTCGGCTACACGCCTACGGTAGAGCCACGAGCGCCCAAGTTTACGGCTCGGCGACAAGCCACTCGGCTACACGCCGACGCGAGCGCCACGAGCGCCCAAGTCTACGGCTCGGCGACAAGCCACTCGGCTACACGCCGACGCGAGCGCCACGAGTGCCCAAGTCTACGGCTCGGCGATAAGCCACTCGGCTACACGCCTACGCCAGCGCCACATGCGCCCAAGTTTTCAGCTCGGCTGTACGCCATCACACGCCACGAACGCCCGGTACGGCTACATGCCTATAGCTCCAAATCAATGGCTCGGCGACAGGCCACTCGGCTACACGCCTACACCACCAAGTCTACGTCTCGGCGACATGCTACTCGGCGACACGCCTACACCCGCGCCACGAGCGTCCAAGTTTTCGGCTCGGCTTCATGCCATCGCGCGCCACGAGCGCCCGGTACAGCAGCACGCCTGCGGCTTTAAATCTACGGCTCAGCGATAAGCCACTCGGCTACACGCCTACGCCAGCGCCACGAGCGCCTAGGAGACCACCTGACAGGGGATGGACCAAGTCGGGTACCCACGGGGCGGGCCTAAGAGACCACCTGACAGGGGATGGACCAAATCGGGTGTATAAGGACGTGTACCACTCAGACTCTAGAGGGCTTGCTCAGCAAGGAAAGAAGTCTATCCCTAATTAATAGGGAAGATATACTTGTAATCCCGGATAACTACATATCTGGCTAGAGGATAAAGATAGGAATTCTACCTCGTAACCGATCAGGATTCTATCTTGTAACCCTGCCCCCCACTATATAAGGCGGGCAGGGAGCCCCTGGTTCGGCAGGTTGATCATTATCTCCACACCCATCCATGGAGAGACATGTCCCTCCACATTGATCATCAGATCACCATATAATCCCAGAGCACAGGAAGTAGGGTATTACCTCCACAATGAGGGCCTAAACCTGTATAAATCCCTGTCTTGTGCTACCATCGAGTTTGGATCTTGTGCATCACCCCATATATAATCATTGCCGACGATAACCCCGGGTTAGCTACCCGTCGACATGTAGCTTATCATGTCAAGAACGATGAATGAAGAGAGGAGGTGGATGTACGATGAATGGAGCGCAAACGAACAACAATCAGATGAATGGTACGAGAAGGTCAATGCATTTGTCGATAATGCTTTCCAGGCGACCCCTAACCTTGACACGGTGTAGGTTCATTGCCCATTTATGGAGTGTGGGAGCTGTAGAAATAGAACAAAGTATGACATGGGAATGCATTTGTGTAAATATGGGTTCAAAACCGGTTATCATCGTTGGGTTTATCACAGTGAGATTGGTTGTGCTCGTGTCGCCCATATCCCTCCCAACGAAGGATTCGATAAAATTGACCGAATGCAAGACATGATGGATGATTTTGGCTATGATTTTGATGATGAGCAGGCAACTACCTCTATCATCGAATTCTTAACCCTTCTAGAATCTTCCAAGCAGCCATTGCACGATTGAACCACCGTGACCCTACTCTCCATGGTCACACGGATGATGGCACTGAAATGTAAGTATAACTTCTTCTTCAATTGTTTTGATCAGTTGTTGGAATATTTAAGCAAAGCCCTTCCGGAAGAACACAAGATGCCCCTAGTTGGTACGAGTGTATGAAATTACTTACTGGTCTGGAAATGCCTTATGAAAAGATAGATTACTGTCCGAACCATTGCATGTTGTACTATCAAAATGATGCGGCCAAAAATGTGTCTGATCATTGTGGGGAGTCCAGATATGTCGAGACCGTCAACGGTAATAGAGAAAAGAAACAAACGAAGATGCCAAAAAAGTGTTGTGGTACTTTCCGTTAATTAAAGAAATGACTACAATGATGTTTTATAATAGAGGAGACCACGCAGCAGATGAGGTGGCATAAGAAGGGTAAACGTGCAAGACCCAGTGTGATGGTTCATCCGGTCGATGGAGAAGCACGGCAACACTTTGATAGGGTGTATCTGGAGTTCGCAGTGGATCCAAGAAACGTACGGCTCACACTTGCCACTGATGGGTTCACGCCTTTCAATATGATGGCTGCATCGTACTCATGTTGGCCATTTTTTAGCTTCGTCTCAACCTCCCGCCTTTAGTTCTGATGAAAGACGAGTTCATGTTTCTTTCTTTAATGGTGCCTTGGCCAAAAAATCCTGAAAAGAACCTAGATTTTTCAATGAGTCCATTGATTGACGAGCTAAAGGAATTGTGGGAAGAGGGAGCCCCGATATACAATAGAAAAACAAACAGATCTTTCTGTATAAGAGATGCTTACATGTACTCCATACATGATTTCCCCGCTCAGAATGGAGCACACATGGGTGGCTCAGTTGCCCTATGTGTTTGGATGATACAGAGGCATTCCAATTAGGATTTGGTGGCAAATCGAGTTGGTTCGACTGTCATGGAACATTTTTTAAGCCGAGACATCCATTTGGAAATAGAAGAATGTGTTTTATAAAAACATAATAGTAAATAGGAAAAAAATGTGGTCGTGTGGTATTGCGTTCATAAAGGACTTCGTGTTTTGTGGAAAAAACGACTTTCACATATTCATGCGAGACCTCGTACCCGTCATGTTTTGAGGTTATGTACCTGAAGATGTCTGGAGAACGCTTAGCGAACTAAATTTCTTTTATAGAAAGTTATGTGCTAAGGTGATCAATAAGGATGATATGATGAAGCTTGAGGATGATATCGTCGTGCTCGTATGCAAGTTAGAAAATATTTATGTTCCCGGGTTTTCAATCCGATGCAACACCTACTCGTGCATCTACCTTATGAAGCTCGACTTGGGGTGCCAGTACAACATAGGTGGATGTATGCTATAGAGCGATGATTGAAAAATGTTAGATCAAACATAGAAAACAAAGCACGCGTTGAAGGCTCAATAGCCGAAACATACCATGTCCAGAGATTAGTAATTTTACCATCAAATACTTGGCAATAGAGAATAATATGAATATTCAGATACCTAGGTACCGTCCTATCGAGCGTAGAGTTCAATCCGAGTTAAAAATTTATCAGGTGCAAGGCTGGGCAGTAGGTAAGCATCTCACCTGAGACATATCAGGAGATGAACGATTTGTCGCACTATTATATTTGTTCGACAACATCGAAGAGTTGGCAGCTGTCCGAGACGAATTTGTCCGAGCCGAATGGAAAGGAATTCAACAGCCAACTGCTGGTGAAAGAACCCAACTGCTACGAACGGGTGCTAGACATGGTCGGCCGAATTTCTCAGCATGTTTTTAGAAACAAGCTGCTATTGATGCTAGTTTACATAATGATATTCGTCAAATGTGGCATGGATGCATGAGACCTGTGAATGTTCATAACCGTTATGATATAAACGGTTTTCGATTTCGTTCCTCCACACATGAGTGGTCAAAGACTAATTTGCGATCGGTAAACATTTGTGTCTTATGTCAGGGGGAGGATGGGGTTGACTATTACGGTATAATCGAAGAGATAATCGAACCTGTATTTAAAGTAAGCAAAGAGCTCTCAGTAGTTATATTTTGTTGCCTATGGTTTGATATGTATGATAGCGTCCAACGTATACATGACATTGGCTTAGTTGAGGTTAAGCACACTTTCAAACTCAAAAGATACGATCCATTCATTCTCGCTAAATAGGCAGAGCAGGTGTATTATCTCTCCTATCCATGCCAAAAACCTATAAAAGGCACTGCTAAGGAAGATTTGAAGTCGTGGTGGGTTGTGTACAAGGTGCGTCGGCCAGGGAGATTGGTAGATCATACAACCGATGATTACGAGGGTCCAACACAGAATCACCGACTGAACGCTGCAATGGTAGTCGATATTGGGTCGGGACTTGATGAACTAAAGGTAATTGAAGACCCGGATGTCGAAGAAGAACAGCAAGAACAACAAGAGGTTCAAGAAGACCCAGATGATGTGAGCTCATTAAACGTAGATATTATGGATGTCGACGATAATTACTGCTACATATTATAAATATCGGTTACATGTGCGTACTAAAATATCTCACTTTAAATTATTTTTTATGATTTACATTGTTTATATGACTAACGGTTCTTTAATTTTCATATGCAGGATATGTCGCCGCGCAGGTTCGTCAACCCCCTACGGCATGAACAAGAAGATAAGGAGGACGCCTCTGAATACGAGTTGGAGCTAGCTCTGACGTAGGAGAGTGGAGCTAGTGCGTCCGGGGCAGGAGATAGCTAGGGAGGGTCGTCCTCTCATGCAAGCTGGAGGAAAAGGGGCCCAAATAAGGTGAGGGCCGCACTGCCTCAGTAGTATGGGCTACCGGCGATCTAGATTGATGTTGACAGGTACACACTTTTGTAGCCTATAACTTTTTGACATTGTCGATTTTAATTATACAAACCTGTTACACCTTTATTTTAAAAGTGCAGCAACCTGTCCACGGTGGATGTCAGCTAAAGGCACCAGCTTGAGACAACGCTTGGCACCCTGGCGAGGCAGTACTACCCTGGGTTGATAACCTAGGACGGGACGACAAAGCTAGCATACAGCTAGAACGACTATAGGCTAGACCCGCATCGGGATAGCACATCCGCGGATTAGGTCATTCGCGAGTTTCGGGTAAGCTACACAATACCCAATTCGCCTCTGTTTCCTAAAATAACACTGGAGCAACGAATTTTATTCCCAAGTGACATTTTCGCTTTTTTTTTTTTTACTTTTTTCCACCTTTTTCATAATTTCCTTCTTTTTTACCCCTTTTTTTATATTTTTCATCCCATCTTAACCCATTTAAAATAACACTGCCGCCACCTGCCGCCCGCCGCTGTCGCGCTCACCGCCACGGTGGATCCCGTCGCCACCCGCCGCTCTCATCGCCATCACACCCCACCTCCGCCGTCGCTGCTCCCGTTATCGTCGTGGTTGCCGGCGCCGCTAATCTAGTTGCCGCCTCCCATCGTCGTCGTGTTTGCCGCCGCAGATCCCGTCGCCGCTCCCATCGCCATCGTGTCATGCCTCCGCCGCTGCCCGTCGCTGTCACCGCTCCCATCGCTGCTGCCTGTCCCTATCGCCGCCACCGGAATTGAAGGAGAAGCCCGACGGATCAGGAGAAAGAGGAAAAACATGAAAAGGGTAAAGAAATGTGAAAATGTCATTTGGAAATAAAATTCATTGCTCCGATGTTATTTTAGGAAACAGAGACGAATTGGTTGCCATTTTTAGTTGTGACAACGAATTGGGTGTCATTTGTCCAATTTTTCCCCCCAATTATATTCCCTCCTATTACAAACTATATTTGTGTCGTTTTATATTTTATACCTATTTATTTCTAGGGAACGACACAACAATATCTGTTTTTGAACCGATACAGGCAAACTGGGATTAATTAATACTCCCTCCGTCCAAATATATAGGGCGTATAAAAATTTTCATCAAGACCAAGAAATGGTGTTTAAGAAGTAAATCATCTTTAATTATCTCGTTACTCGAAGCTTCACAAATTAATCTTTAATCTTTTGCTTTTGTGCATGCAAGCATGCATCTTCTTCCCATGCGCTTAATTAATAGCTTTAATAGCTAAAGCTAGCAAAAGCATTCACTTCATAGTGTGAATAGCTTAACTTGGAGTTAATTGCTTGTCTTTTCTAAGGAAATAATGAGGATACACCCTGTATTATGGGATAATTCAAAAAAATTTATGCGCCCTATATATTGGGATATATATTGGGACGGAGGGAGTACCTCTCGGCATCTGTACCAGTCCATACAACTGGTACTAGTGTTCTACCAATACCAGTTGGTGGGCACATGTCGCGGCGCGTCCTGAAAGGCCCTTTAGTACTGATTGGAGACACCAACCAATACTAAGGTGTTTAATGATGTTGTGTGATATATATAATTTATAATAGATAAGTGAACACAATTAATTGATAAATCACATAACGATTATTGACAACTCCTATACACATTTAGAACTAATATACATATTTATAATAGTTATAACCTCATATTGTTTGAAGTCTACACAATTCAAATTACAATTATGTGTTTCATCCTTTTGATTTGATTTACTAGATATTTTATGACCATCGCTTGGTACCAGTAGATGAACCTATTAGTTAATTAGTTCTAATTGTAGGGTTGTCTCTATTTAACACATCTTGAAACCCATGTTTTGGATTTACGACTTGATCCAGAAGGTACTAACGGGCTGTTATCTAAACTCAGTTCTATAGTACCGACCATCTCCAAGATGCACACAACAGGAAAACGATTTAATTTCGTCGGCCAAAAACCGACGAAATTAGGGGCAAACCGACGAAATTGGCTTAATTTCATCGGTTTGCCGACGAAATTAAGCCGACGAAATGTGCTAGACGAAATTAAACACCTTTTCGTCGGTTGCCGACGAAATTACTGTATTTTCGTCGGTTTTGCAGGCCGATGAAATAATTATTTTGATGGCTTGCGACCACACCTTAACTGCCACCTCAGCCAAAAGGTAATTGAGGGGGTGGCGAGTTGGCTGATGTTGCTGTTAATTTCATCGGCCAAAGCCTACGAAATTACATTTTTTTATATAAAAAATTACAGAAATACATAAAAAAATCCAGAAAAATCACAAAAAAATCAGAAAATTCACAGATATTCATATCATCACAAATACTTAGACATAATATACCCAAACAATACACATGTTGGTATAAGCTGATATATCAAATTATTTTACAAGTGTAAATGAAAATGAAAAACTGTTAAGTAAAGCAACCACATGAGATGTTTCGTGGAAAAAATAATCATTACAACTGACTAGAGTCCAAGTCTTCACACTTCAGCAACGCAGATAGCATCTACAATAAAGCACAGTAAATATTAACCACTTGCATCTGCTAATAAAGCAGGCAAACATAGTTATTAAAAAAGAGTAATCAGTTAACTCATTCAAATTAAATTATTTACTATTGACAAGTATCAGTACTGTACTTGCACAAAAAATATTGAGAATGCTACTTGATTTGGTTCACATATTATAATTACCTGTGTATACAGAGCTTCACATATTCAAAAGTAGCAAGCTCGATCAAATTCCCTGATCGAAACAGCCAGCCAGCTTACCTGGCCATATAGCAAGTAAGATAGCTAACAAGAAACTAAAAACTGATTGTAAATATGCTCATGTTCATGTAAAAAAGCACAAAAAAACAATTGCCATACGACATGGTAAAACCCAGCAAACCTGAAAGAAGAATGATTTAAAGGGCCCATTTTGTTGTAACCAAACAAAAAAGATGATATACAGTTCTAGATGGAGTACTGAGCATAGCTTTCATCCATATCTCAGTTGACTACAACCATATGTACTAAAAGTTTATATATAGAGAGCGCACCGGTCTTTGCAAACTACGTCACTAGGAATAAATCAAACAATCTAAGCCATCAACTACAGAACAAATGAGATCAAAATTAAAGGGACAAGGGATTATATGTGCATTTCTATCACTTCTTGGATCTGATAAATGAACAAGTTTGATATTAAGGAAGTTCATACTCTTTAAACAATTTTTAAGCACTTAAGACACCATCAACTTCTTGGATCAGAAAAATTAACAATACACTGAATTTAAGCACGAGTATTCTGCATGTTTCAAGTCTACAGGAAAAATACAAGTTCAAGTTCAAAATCATCAAAAGAACATACAATCAAAAGAATCCTCTTTTCAGTAAACATGCATATGCAGTGAAGAGGGACGTGTCCATAAATTACAAATATTACTTCTAGCACGATGATTTACCAAAATAACGATACCACTTGTTGAACCAAATGTCTGATATAAACATGTAAAATACAAACTAATGCACAGAAGTGAGACAAGCATGTGATGTAATTTATGAAATAGGATTACCTTCATCAAGAAACCAACGAGCAAATTTGGATGATTCTAGTACAGACGAGACCATATTGTCATATGTTTTCATCTGTTCGCTCTAGAAAAGGCAGGAAAAAAAAGGAATCAACACATGACCAAGCAAGAGATAATTTAATGCCCAGCAAAGTTAAGCTTTCATTTTTCAGAGCACTTCCATGCAGCATGGCAAAGACCAGCAATGTAGAAGTAATTAATCTCTTCTGCATTATCACTGACCAAATGCTATTTTTAAGCATAACAGATTAAGATGGGGTCATGAGACAAATCTGAACAAGTCATTGGTCTACTAAGGTAATGGAAAAAGGGTCGGGTATAATGAACTCATGCGTCATCAGAACAATAAAAACGAAGAGAGAATTTACGAGTAATAAAAGGGTCCTTTCTCCAAGCTGCAGGACAAATGAGCACACTGAACAAGAGGAGTTGTAAATTCACTTTAAATCTGATAACTCGGACACCAGATACAAACAGCTACATATCCCAACAATCAAAAGTTATAAAGTACCACTCTTTTCGCACGGTAACTAAGAGCACTGTAATTCATCACGCAGAATCAACCAAGAACAGAAAATTAAATACCCCCCCTCAGAATCTCTCCATCAGCACCTGATCCAAACTCAAATGCACAAGGCTCCTTTATCTTCATCAACCAGGCATATCCATCGATTAATCCACCGCTCTTGCCGACAATACACTCGTGCTTAAATTCAGTGTATTGTTAAGCACTTAAGCACATACTGTAGTTTTAAATTCAACTTGACAGTTGGAACTTCTGCAAGCACTTATCCAATACACTGATGCAGGAACTGCTCTAGAAGCAAAAAATTCTTTGGATACAATGCTGTACTACAGATTTACCTAGAAAAAGAAAGGAAGCATGCCCTTCTTCACCCGCAGACGGCCGCAGTAAGCTTATGTACCTAGATCTATTGCTAGCCTCAAACATCCTGATTGCTCAAGCAAGACCAAGCATAGAACAAGCTAAATAAAACCTGAACAAGCTAAATAAGACCAAGCATACACCAATTTGTCTTTAATTGTTTTTCAAAATAATGTATTGTTGACATTTTTAGAAGCACAAGTAACATGCAGCATGCTAGCTCGGATCTAATATATTGGAAAAGTTTTAGAGGACATGATAAATACAATATAAATACAGCAAGCATCTAATTTCCAATACAATAAGATTAAAAACAACAGGGGCGCCTCTACTTTAAATCAAATAAGTATGAGAACTGGGTAGGAACCGAACGTCCCTCTCAAAATTCAGTCCAAGTCTATGCTCAGAATGAGAAATGGCCAGATCGATCAACCAACCAACGCTTCCCTACATATCTGAAACACTAATGCGGACGAATCTAAGGTCGGCCAAGATCTCATCTCCCCCGGATGGAAGAAATCGAGTACTCACCTACTGCCGACGAAAAGCAGGCGCAAGAGGTGCCGCCCGCCCGCCCCTCCCTCCCTATGCTGTCCGGCGCTCCCGCCTCCGCCTCCGGTGGTCGAGGGAGGAGATCGAGCCAGGAGGTAGGCACGGAGGCGACGACCGAACAAAATACACGGGCGGTCCCTAAACTATTAGTTGATTCTCATCCAGGTCCCCAGTCTATGAAACTGCAGTTTTGGGTCTCTAATCTTTTTAAATGAGTTTGTTCAGGTCTCAAACTACCATGTGTTAGCCCAAAAGCTGACATGGCACTGACATGGCCGTCCATGTCAAAATTACTTAAAAAATTCAAAAAAATCCTAAAAAATTTCAGAAATCATAAAAAAAATACGAAAAATAGTAAAACAATTAACAAAATTCATAAAAAAAATTATAAAAAAGTAGCACTTGAGAGCTCCCATACGTCACAATGTTAGAGGTCTTGCGTTTACAACTATAGAGGGATTAAAGGCGACCACGCTGTCTTTATATTTCTTTTTAATATGTTTATGATTTTTTCTTATGTTTATGGTTTTTTATGATTTTTTATTGATTTTCCCCTTATTTTTATGATTCTTTTGATATATTCTATATGCTTATAATAATTTACCTATTTTTATTTTTATGGTTTTAAAATAATTTTCCCACATTTTAATGATTTTTCATTTTTAGTATTTTTTAAATGATTTCCATGTTTTTTATGTTTTATTAATGATTTCCCCTTTTTAAAACTATTTTACCTGACAAGTCAGCGCCACGTTAGCTCTAATGCTGTCACATGGCAGTTTTGGACCTGGACGAATCCACTTAAAAAGATTAGGGACCCAAAACGGCAGTTTCATAGATTGGGGATCTCGATGAGAATCAACTAATAGTTTAGGGACCGCTCGTACATTTTACTCTAAATACATTTATGGACCCTTAATATAAAATTTGGATTGCATTTTCAAAACATGTAAATTTCTTGATTTGTTTACGTTGGTAGACAAAATTTCCACTACTTGATCCCCACTCGCTCCATTCTTTCCAAAAATCATGTTTTAGGGGGGTTTAAAGTTTTAAAATTGAATGTCAACAAATTTAAAATTTTAAAATAAATTTTAGGGATTTTGGAAGATATCAAAATTTCCATTTGAATTCGGGATGGGAGTTTGAAAATAAAAAATAGAATTTGAAAAACTGTAAGATTCACAAAAAAGAACTAAGCAAATTATACAATACAAAAAACCATGAAAACTAAATTTAGATTTTTTTTCCAAATTCAAAAAAACTAAAAGCGAATATAAGAAATTCTAAAATTTAAAATATCTATAAAGGTTTGCTATTTCCGAAATTCAAGTAATTTTGAATGTTTAGGCGAGCAGGCGCGCCTGTAAGCGACGCGAGCAAGAAATACACGCAGGAAAATGGTGGAGCGAGGTTCAAGACCTGGTCTCCTAAGCGAACGATCGCTCGTCTAGCCAACTCACCAAGCCACGCATTGTGCTTCTAAGTAGGCAGAAAAATGTTTTTAAAGGTTGGTTTAATATGGATGGCTGGATCTGATTCCAGGAGCGATCGGACAGCTCTGGACGAAGCCACGCGTCGCACCAACAACGTCTAGTGCTAGCGCATTGTATATGTAATAGATAGATGTGCACAACCTATCTATCTACTATCTATATAAAACAGAGTTAAACGGAGCCACCACATTAATCCTAAAATCCTAGAAATTCCACGTTAATCGAAAAATAGTAGAAATTCCCACGTTAATCTAAAAAAAAGAAGAATCTACATCGTTGAATATGGATATTATTATGTAAATCTAACGGTCAATATTAACCTCTCAAAAAATAGTAGAAATTCTCACGTTAATCATAGAAAAAAATCTACATCGTTGAATATGGATATTATTATGTAGATCTAACGGTCAATATTAACCTCTATAACAAACTACTGAAGCTGATCTATATTAGACATAAACTCTAAATTTAGTCTGATATATTATCTATATCTTAACATAAATCTAGCCGTGCAAATGCGCAGGTCACCTTGCTCGTTTATTTAAAAGGATATTGATTACTGAAGTTTTAAAATTTTAACTGACATGTATCGTAAACAACGATTATTTGTGACTCAGTGGAGTATAATACAACAAGATTGCATAGCATCCATGCCGATAACGGTACATACTTGCATTGCAACGAACATACTAGCTAGCCAGTTACCGCGAGTGGCAATATCTGCCACATTATTATTTTGCGAGAACCAAAACTGTGGCAATACATCCTATGCGTTACCACTTACCACAGATGGTTTGCACTTAGGAAGACCAACACGGTGTGGTAATACTACGACATATATTACCACAGATTATTTCTACCTTGTTGCAACATTCTTCACGCGGTAGTGCATGGTTGAGATTCAGAACTCCTGCAGCGTGACATTGAGCGCGTCAACGAGCGCCGCCGTGACGCTGTGGCAGGCGCCGCTCTGGCAGCCGGAGCCGCAGAACTCGGGGCCGAGGCCGCAGTACCCCCACTGGCTGCAGCACATGTTATTGGAGCACTTGTTGTCCTTGCCGCACTTGATGTCGGCGCGGCAGGGCCCGTTCTGGCAGCCGGTGCCGCAGTACTCGGAGCCGAAGCCGCAGGAGCCGTACTGGCTGCAGCAGTGGTTGTTGGGGCACGTCTTGCCGCCGTTCTGCTTGCCGCAGGACTTGGGGGTGTAGCAGGCGCCGCTCTGGCAGCCGGCGCCGCAGTAGTCGCCGGAGAGGCCGCACCACCCCCACCTGCTGCAGCACCGGTTTTCGGGGCACTCCATGCCGCTGTTCTGCTGCCCGCACGTCTGGGCGTCAGCGCACAGCATGGTGCCGCAGGCGAGTGCGAGTGCGAGCACCCCCATGATCACCAGCGCCTTGCTCGCCATGCTTGCAGGAGCTCTCAGTGTTACTACTACTAGCTAGAAAGTCCTTGTGTTCTTGCTGCTGGGCGAGCTGTGGAGCTTGGTGTGATGGAAGTGCGGAGCGGCAAGGCGCTCTTATATAGGCGGAGGCGGAGCTCAGGGGCAGTGGCAAGCGCTCGGCTATACGATCTGATACGTGTGCACCGTACGTGGCGCGCTCTTGGTCTAATCCCTTCTCACCTGTCCATTTAAGACAAAACTATGGCAGGACAGAAAACTATTGTTCTGCGCAGATCGTTAGGGAGGCCCATCTTCGTATGCTTTTGGGAGACATATATAAATGAACAAAAACTGGATCATGACCATGTATCAGCTTTTCTTCGGATTTAGAATGGACAATTAACGTAATAGAGGGGGGACATATAGATCAGCGGGCTAGCATTTGGCTAATGAGTTAATTTTACCGAACTGCTCGTAAGGTGTGTAGGCTCCTGATTTCGGGGACCACCTCGGTGGTTCCTGCGCTAACCCAAGATCTGTCTTGCTAGCGCAATGTCATTTACAACAGCTGGATCAACTTATACAAAACGATACAGGGCATTCATTTTTTATTTTTTTTTAGACAAGGGCATTCATATTAACCAGAGTGAACAATGGCTCGGTTTCAATAAGCCGTCAGGAAAAATAATACAATACCAAAATGCACTCTTACCAGAGTTTAACAAAATGCCAAAATAGAAGTGTCGGGTCTCAATGCTTTGCCCAAATCCACCAGGCAAACGACTGGAGTCCCGCCTAACACCCGTCGAGCACATCAGCTACTAGTTCTCCTTGGCTATAGGAGGAGAATCCATATCCTCACTAACCAAATCTCCCATAACTAAAAAGAGTAAATGTGGGCAGGGATGAGCACACCAACCGTGCTCGCGTGCTAATTCCCCGCCTAATGCAATTAATGATAATAGGCTTTTTCATGGGGCTGGGTTATTTTATTTGCATTAATGTCAATTTTGTAATACCATAATAATAGAAAACCTAGGAGTTAGCCATTTTACAAAACAAAGATGTATGGTGCTATATATGCGATTCAAATCATCGTCAAGGGTATTTCAATAACAGGGGCAGCACCTCGTGCTCCCAAACACGGCGGATGTAAGCCATCCCGGTGGTCATGGCCCCCAAACAAATAGGCAAACCAGTACCTTGTACCGTCTCCAACAGGCAAGACCATACCCTTGCAAGATGTATGTCTTTCTAAGTGGCAGCTGACTCACCCTCTCAGCGAGGCGTGATGCCCTTAAGCTCAATTAAGGCCAGGATCCTCGTATCCTCAATATCATTCTCATGAGTAGAGTGTTGACTGACTCAATTTTCACATTTAGGCAGAAAGGGGCACCCAAGTGCATGGATAATATTTGGGGCTTATCTGGGTTGCATGGTAAGCTCGAGATAGTGCACAGAGCATCACCATATGTATGGTAATGATGCGACTAACCCATATGAGGAACCAGGTCCGTTTACATTGATATTCAGAAACCAATCATTGCAGAGTTGTTGATAGAAAAGCTATACCGATCGAGCGTTGATA
Source organism: Raddia guianensis (assembly GCA_036346415.1). NCBI lineage: Eukaryota > Viridiplantae > Streptophyta > Magnoliopsida > Poales > Poaceae > Raddia > Raddia guianensis. The sequence goes on from CM070537.1 coordinate 6,991,739, forward strand.
GCAAGACTATACCAATGTAAGAGGAATGATCCGTCATCCCATGCCACAACGTTGACCAGCCGGATGAAACCCATTGGACTCTAGACTTATCCAGGTCTAAGCATAACCACTGACTTGTCAAAAAGTTTATAATCTATTCCAAAGTTACCAAATGACAGGAAAGGAAATATATCAAGGATGGGATGGTGTTTAATTTAGTGGGTGATCTCTAGACCAGCTCTAATAGCATTTTGTTTCACATATTTTATACAAAGAATACATAAGCATGCAAGTTCATAATTTAAAGCAAAATAACTTTAATAAAATATGGGGTAGAAAAATGATCAAGAGAATTTGGCTCGCCTGGCCCTTGAGCATTGAATATCAGGCCTTTAGGTTGTCCTTCCTGTTCGTCCGGATCTAACGTGAAGATACAAATGGCACAAATATCTCAGAAGAATGCTGGCAGCATGATGCATGAAAACATTCTATAATCGTCATGATTTGTGTAAAACTATCTAAACCACTAAGTTTTACACTTATGATTATTCGAAACGACATGAAGGATAAATCTACCCATATAAAGACCCATATTAGGAAAATAATTATTTGAAACATAACACAATCATAAATGTATCGAAAACAAGTATTCAGCCATTTCTATGAAATCAAATAAATAGATAATAAACAAGGCAATGATATGATCAAATCAACATTTTCTTTATAAATACCAATCTTACCTATATCAATGTTAATTAAACAAGGCAAACAATTCTAGAAAATCTTACATTCAAGTTACAAGGCATGATTTTGCAAAGTTAATTAATAAATCTAAACAACAGGGCCAGATCATTTTACAGAAATACAAGTACAACAATAATAATTGTTTAAGCATTTGATCTATAATTGATTTCTAAATAAAGATATAAGCTAACAGAGACAAGATCACATCCATGGACTCCTCTCTCTCACACACACAGCGTGTCGCTATGCAAAGAAGAAAGGGGATTTTTCCCTTTTAACCCCCCTGTGGAACCAAAAACACAAACCAGCACTATTCCAACATGAACAGTACATCTTCAACATTTTGTCTCTCCTATAACGAAGGCCTGATGCACTCCGAATAAATTTTCCTAGCCTCCTACCATCTTAGTCAACCTACAGTAATTATTCCGTATTTTTCGGAATTTTGTTTGCAGCCGCCTTTTCGCGAGCGCCTTGTTTTGCCTGTCGTACTCGCCGACTTCACCGTTGAAGGGAAAAATACTCCGGCCTGGGTTCGCTTGAATCCGATGCATGTTTTGAAGACCGAGGCATCTTCGCCAGTAAATTGTTTAGTATTTTTATTTAAATATATTTACTATTATTTATTTATTTGTTTGTTTACATCTCATTTTGCGTGTAGACCGTACTGATATGTATGCCGAAGTCGCAAGTGTCGATAGAACCCCAGGGAATCGTCAAGACCAAGAGACAGGTCAGGATGTTGCCGTCGACTACGCAGGAGCAGTGGATGCTGACAACCTACCAAGAGGACGTGGAGGCGTGCACTTCGGACCGAGACGTCGTCATGAACAATGTTGACAGTTAACGTCGATGATTCCTTGTGAGGCCGATCTCTACCTAGCAAGCACTAGTTATTTGCATATTCCTATGCTATGTTTTACTATACCCGTCCGTCCAAGATTATATGCTCTCTTGGCTATGATTTAGGCCAACAGTTTTTGGATGGAGGGAGCATAATCGTTTTTACTTTTTGTAATTCACCTTTGCATGCATATTAGAACAGTGTGTGTGCCTTATTCATGTTAGTCATTTATTAGCATGACTAGACCTCATTTGATAAGCGCTTTACTGTTCCTTAGCCTATCTTTTGACTAGACGTTAGGACTGCATTGGGATTCACTATAAAATGTGCCTTCGTGAGGCCGATGCTTTTTGAGGGTGTTTTTGCTTAAACCTAAACAACTAAAACTAATGTTGATAGTTTAGGGAAGGCCCAACAGTGATGGTTTCGAGACTGTGTTGGAGATGTGAGGGTCTCCTCTAACAAGGACTCAAGATTGTATATTGCTAGACCAAATCTTACCGTACAGCCACCTGTGCCTTCGGCCCTGGCTTATTACCCTACAAAACCACTAACCACTTGCTCGTAGGCTGTCTGGTTATGTTTCATCGCTCTTGCCCTAGGGCGAGGCTAGCGACCTTACCTGAGGCCCTGAGGGGTAGGTGCGTCCTGAGACCGAATGGTTTAAATGGGGAACGACCCACGGGTGGTGTCCAGAAGTAGCGGGCGTCCTACCGCGGCGGACACCGACGGAGCCGTGGAAACCAAAAGAGAGGGCAGCCGAAGTAGGCTGGAAAAGCCTTGTACCTTATCTCCTACTGGATAAGACGGGGCATGTAGGGAAATTTGTACATACTGTGCGGAGTTAAAACTATCATGATAGTTGTGTCCACGGTCATGAACGAGGCGAGAGGTTTGCACATGTAGATCTACCTTTTTAATAATTAAACTTGACTAGAGTAGGCTAGAATTGGCCTTGTGTGATGATGCACCTTCCTTTGATGATCGAGATGATTGGATCAATTCATGCATTCAACAATTAAAACTTAACTACTAAAATTTGGTTAGAAAGCAGGTCATTGTGTAAAATAGCCAATTTCCTCGATCTTTACCATTGCATACATTTGTTAAGGAATGCTTGTTGGGTAGCCGCGTATTCATTATATCTATCGCGGATAATTTTATTATTTAGGTTGCAAGTCTGATCAGGACTAGTAGGGTCTGAACTCATGTCTATAGGACTAGCTGCGGGTGTCCGGGTCAATTACTTGGATATCGTCGCTGAAGGTTGTTGCTGCTCTGATGTTCTTGTTATTCGATTTTAATATTAGGCAATATCTGTCTTACAGTAATAGAATAAGATGCTACCTTATAATTCTCCATTATTTTGACTAATAATGGAATGCCAGCGATGATAGCCATTGAATTGTTCATCATGAGGTACTAGTCTGGCCTAGTATCAGATCATGGTGTCGGATTCCCTGTGGAGAGGCAAGGGGTCGTGACACCAAGGCAGGAAGCAGAGAACATCAACACCGCTAGAGAGGGGATAACGGCCTACGCCAATGCCGAGGGAGGTGAACGGCATCCCGACGGACAACCTCTACATGGAACAAAGTCGCAAATGACGAAGCACCACAAACCGAGCACAGGGGGAGAGAAGATAGGGGAACAAGAAGCTGAAGAGGAAGCCGATGTCGCTAGAGCAAGGGCTAGGGTAGGAGGAGGGAGGGCAATGGAGAGGGAGAGGAAGACGGGACCCTACCGTGAGGCTAGCACGAGTGAGGACAACGCCGTCACTGGCTGTGGTTCCTCGCGCACCAAGCCAGTCCACTCTGCAGCCGCAACACCGCCGAGGACCCATGCTGCTAGACCCCATCGGCCGCCACAGCCACACCTCCGTGGGCCCACCGACTAGATCTGGCCAAGATTTCGGCCAGCAAAAAAAATTGGTGTAAGCCATGCCGTCGATGAGCCGTACAGGACGGCCACCGCCACGTGCGGGCCTCGGCGCGCCCGTGCTGCACCGTCACCGGCCGAGCCATCGATGCTCGGGAAGAGGAAGAACTAGGAGGAGGAAGGCGGAGCCCCAGCCCTACCAACTTCGGCTCGACGCACGTTGCCACCCCCTCCACTGTTGATGCATGTGGTATCATTTTGGAAAAGTAGATGTTGATGCATAGTTTTTCAGAGACGTGAGCCGGTGAAGCTATTTTTTTCCACTATTTGTCCATGTGGTATCATTTTGGAAAGGCGGTGACTAGCGCACGGGATCCTGTCGAGAGCCCACCCCGACGGGATGCCTCCCCTCCACTCTCCTCGCGCCCCTAGCCTCCTGCTCCGCACACCCCCGCCGCCTCCTTCCTCCGCCCCGGCCGGCGGCGCCCTTGCCGCCAGCAGCCTCCTCTCCCCTCGCCGCCGCGTCCCGCCCGCCCTAACCCGAGGAGGTGAGGGGCGGTCCCCCCTCCACTGCCGGCCCATCGCCTTCACCCCCTCCCCTGACTCCTGCGGCGCCACCGCCGCCTCCGCCGACGAACCCCACTCACCACCGGTCCGCCGCCTCCCCGACCTCCCTGTAAACCCCGAGGAACCTAAACCCCCTGAACCCTAACCCCAACGATGGCGGCGAGGTCGATGGCTGCAACGGCAAGGTCAGCTCCTTCTTCCTCCCTCTCCTTCCTTCCACCTCCTCCCTTCTTCCTCCTCTCCTAGGCGCGGGGACGGATCACGTACGGATCCCGCCCGGACGGAATCCCGTCCCCAGGAATTTCCGTATTTTAATTCCACCAATTACGAGCCAAATGACATGAGTAACCAAATAAACACACGTCACGCTACTCATACTTCCAAATGTATGTGAACCCTACCCGCGTCTTATCACCATTTGGTATGCGGTTATCACCATTTGGTTATCATAGTACATCTTCATATTATCATGATAAGTCACGTTCATGCGGTTAATTTCTCATAGCCGTGAGCCGGTGTAGCTATGTTTTTCCCCAGCGCGCGTTATGCAAGGAAAAATTATACTCCTTTTAGTTTTTGAAAACATAACATTTTGAACGTTAACAATACAACATTAGCCACTACGTACTTATCAACACAATTTATTTAGGTTTTGAATTTTTAGTTGATCTGAGCAGTAGAACAACTAAAATGACTGAATTTTGAAAACTTATTGGGTAGTCTCGAGATTTCTATTCATTTTGTTTGACTTGCTTTTCAATGCGTTAAGACCCACCTTCGAGATAGTGAGAAAACGCCAAAACGGAATTAAAACCCCAAACATATGTTTTTCAAAACGTAAATAAGTCGTTAGGATGTTAATTCCAAAAAGAACAGAGACTTAGAAATGTAATCCATACAAAATATGACATAATGGAAGTTTTTCAGAAGAATTTCTATGTATTATTTTAACAAAACAATTTAAAATACCTCAATATATTAAAATTTTAAACCTTAACTTAGGACAGAAATATAAAACGTCATGCTTTTAATTAGAATTGTTAACACTACTATAGAAAACTTTATCGCTGACAGTTCATAATTGCTATCACCGGTGGTATCTGAACTGCTAGTAATTAAGTGATGATGTCTGTAACATCCCATTTTTGGACAAAATTCAAAATTCGTTGAAATTTTCAAATTTCGTTTGAAATCATGAGCTAACATGTGGGCCATAGCCTTATCTCTATCTTTCTCTCTCTCCCTCTCTGTCTCTCTCTCCTTTCTCCTTCCCTCTCTGCCCAGTGGTCCATCATCGCGCGCCGCACCTGTCACGGTCGCACCGCGTCGGGCTCTACCGCGCCGTCCCCTGCCGCGCCGCTCGCTCCGTCTTGTCTCCGAGTGCGTCGTCAGGCCAGCGACCTCGCCAACACCTATAAATGCCGAAGGCTCGCCCCGCCGGCCCGTTTTCCGTTTTCCCCCAAATCCCACCGCACCGGCGCCGGAGCTCATCCCGTTGATCTAGTGAGCCATTGATCAATTCCCCTCACCACGAGCTTGCTCAACTCACCCTTAAGATTTCCCCCTCCCAATTTCATGGGAGCGGGCCGAAGGAGTCGTCCCTACGGAGTTTTTGTTTCGGCCGCCGTCAAGCCTCTCGCCGCCGGTCGCCTCCGCTCCATCCCGTTCTCCTTCATGAGCTTGGTGAGCACCCACTTCAACCCCTCGTGCTCCCCGACCACTCTCTTAGCTTGTAGCCTCATTTTTTTATCTGGGCGTCACCGGTAAACTTTCAGTTCCGCCGCCGCCGTCGAGTCGCCGCATCTAGCAGTCTCTGGTCTCGACAAGGAAGTCGTTAGGTCTGTAGAAGATAGTTGGTGCTGGGGCACACACGCACACGGCCGGAGTAGGGCTAGGGCGCCGCTGCCGCCCGCCGCGTCGCCTAGCTGGAGGAGGACGACGACCAGGAGCCGTCTGATCGGGCGTCAAGATTCGTGCATAGATAGGGTTGTAGGGCCACTGACCTATGGGTCCCGCATATCAGATCGTCCCCCTCAAGCGCTGAGGCTAAGCCACGGCTCCAGGTCGCTGACGCGTGGGCCCCGGTCCCACCTGGCGGGTTAAGTGGACACGCCATCGGGCTCGACGCGAGCTGCAAGCGAAAGCGCCCCGCGAAATTCCGCTATCGACGTTTTCTCTCCGGCCACACGGGCGCGCGCGAGAGTTTGGGCCATGGGCCGATTTGGTCCTTGGACCGGTTCGTTGGTTGACTCGGTCCAAAGGGATTTATCGTTTAAACACCGATTTAGTCATTTTTGTTAATTGTAGAACTAGCTAAAGATTTATTTAAAATAGCTAAAGACTCCCAAAAATTCTAGAAAAAATTAGATAAATAGTAGAGACCGTTTCTGATTTTATAAAAAATATAAAACCAACCACCGTAAAGGGGAATTTTCATTGTTTGTTGAATGTGGATTTTCCTATAAAGAAATGGTGAAAGTAATTCTAGGATATTGGTCGGTTATATTAATTAATGAATTTGACCCCAAATGTTCTTTAGAAAATATATTGGTTAGGTAAATGCCTCAATAAATCTGGTATATTTCAAAATAAGATTTCCATTTTTATATATATTCATAGGAGCATTTTATTACTAAACAGCAACAATTAACTAGCACTTTCCTTATTAAATTATTTAAGGAGCTGACTTTAGAAAATATGTTAATAATGAATATAACTTAGGATTATCTCATTTATTTAGAAGTACCTAGTATATCGTCAACTCTGATAAACCTTACCCCGTACGTAAGTTGAACTTCGAAGAACCATCACCTTATGTCGCTTAAAAACCCTAATCACCCAATTACGACCTTACCGTACAAAATCGTATTTTGGGGTATAATAGACTATTTTATACTGATAGTATCATTTATTAACGCACTCTGTCATGCATAGCATATCATACGAAAATTAGATTCGCTAATCGATCTTGGGCATTAATGTCGAGGGTAAAGCATAGGACATGCATGCATCATGATTTCTATTTGCATTAGTTAGTAATCATTGGTTTGATTGTTTGATTAGACAGGCGATCCCGAAGGAATGTGTCGGGGATTAGATCACGGCCCATAGCCATGGCCCACTCCCTGACGGCCCAATCGAACAGCCTACCAGGGCCCAGCTCCTGGGAGGTTCTATCGAGCCCATGTGCATCCCGCCGAAACAGGTTTCATGGTCGGCACGATGCGTAATGGCCTAGGATTCTGTTTGAGTCCGACTCGAATGAGTTCTCAGACGACTACGTGAAGACCCGGACGTTGGTTTCCCGGATTGGATTAGGAGTCGTGATCCCCAAGATTAGGAGGTTACCTTATCTACTGTAGGTCATATTTGGCATGTATGAGTTCGTTACGATCTTGTAGTTAGCCCGACCCGATATTCCTCGGTAGGTCGGTTTGCTCCGCACTATATAAACAGGGCCCCTACGGCGTTTAGAGGGATCCCTGGCATTGAGTTTTACATCTTAGCATCTAGCTTAGACCTTAGCAGATAGATTTTCGCATACTACTCGTCGAGACCTGCTGATCTCGTCGAGTTCCACCTTGTAATTCTCTTTGATATAAAGAAAGGTCGGCGAGGGCTATTATCTCTCCCGAGAGGCTGAACCAGATAAAACCCCCGCTCTCTGCTCGTTCTGTTCGTGGTTGTTCGCGTGTCTCCTATCTCCTCTTTGAAGAACCTTGGTTGACTTGGGTCGATATCCCAACCGTCGGCAACCGGGCGCCGTCCGTGGGGACACGCAGATCGAGCATGTCGAACTCCGTCGCCGATCTGAGAGATACTTCACGAGGGCTACGACTCGGAAGGGCGGGATGTCTCATCCTGTCGATTCGGATCGATCTGCTCGGTCTCGAACACTTTCCGCATCCGGGCGTATGTCTCCGCTTACATGGCGGAGATAGCCTCAGATCGCACTCCCGTCATCGACGACGACTACGGAACTGATGATCTTTACGACGGTTTAGATTTGTCAGATTCCAAGGCTATATCGGTAGATTCCACAGTGGAGACACAATGATGACACCGTCTAGCATACCTTCGCATGGCCCCCGCAGCATTAACATGGCCGATGTAGGAACCTCTGAGGATCCTGCACGGGCTGTGGCGGCTGGCGAGGTCGGGCGGATTAACTCTGCTCGGCATCAAGACGAGGCTGCGCAGGCTGCTCGCGAGCAAGACGTCATTCGCCGCAGCCTCGACGATTCCATCAATCATACCTTAGCATAGCCATGACCGGTAAGCGGCGGCGTCCGCAACCCACCTCGCGTCTTGCGCTAAGTCTTCGTGAGCTTCCTGATCGGGTCAATTCCGCGTGACCGGATTCGATCGAAAGCGTAACGCGGATGGTTCAGGGATCCCGGGACCCATAGATCAAAGTCGGGAACGGCTCGAAGCTATAGCAACGGTTCTTAGATCCACCAATCAAGCTGATCTCGCCCGCATGGGCGATGCTGTTGCGTCTAACCTAGAGCGACTGGCTGAAGGCCTAAAGTCTCTAGGAGAAGTCAACAACTCCTCCAGGCAGCGCAGCCAAACTGCCCGGAATGATTCGGACAGCTCTGATCGATCGCGTGACCCCCGTCACCATCGAAGGATCACTGTCCATGAGCAGGCTACCGTGGTCACCGTCGCTCGCCAAGTCCTCGTAGTCATCGCGACCACAGGGGCAAGCGCGCACGCGATGATCACGGACGGTCCCCTCGTGAGGAGCGCGTCGTCGCCACCACGAGGAAGGAGCGTGGTGGATTGTCCCGGAGAGAGTTTCTCCAGGCCGAGTCATCCCGTTCAGCAGGAGTTCCTCCGCGCAACAAGACCAACGTCTTCTCAAGACTAGGTTCTGCCGGGGAAGGTGGTCGGTCATATGCTCTGGGCTGCAGGGCTTTCTCTGACGAGCTTCGAGCTGTCCGGTGGCCCTCAAAGTTCAAGCCGGTCACATGGAGAGGTACAATGGGACTCGTAACCGGAGGAATTCCTTTCCATCTATGCTACGGCCATCATGGCGGCGGGGTGACGAGCTCGTTATGGCTAATTACCTCCGACCGTCCTTGAGGGTGTTGCTCGGCGTGGTATTCAATCGGCGGGAGGGTTCCATCGACTCATGGAACCAGCTTTGTGGCGCCTCGATCGCTAATTTCCGGAGCATTTACGTGCGTCAGGTAAGGAGGATGATCTGCACCAGATGATCCGGATGAGCGGGAGACCCTCCGCAACTTCGTGAAGCGTTTCATTAAGATCCGCAACACGATCCCGAACATCTCGGATGAATCTGTTGTCCGCGCCTTCAAAAACGGAGTCCGCGACGAGCGGCTCACCTAGGATCTCGAGATCAACGAGACCTGGACCGCCAACGACCTGTTCAAGGCGGCTGACCGCTATGCCAACGCAGCAGAGCGCGTTCAGTACAAAAAGGCGTTCGACAAGGGCGAGCTGCCCGCCCAGCCTGGTGTGGATGAGAAGAAGAAGAGCAGCAGCAATGTTCCTGGTGACAAGAAGTCCCAGAAGAAGAAGAACAAAGGTGATGCGAACAATACCGTCGCAGGTATGGATCGCGCACCTCCTCCCAAGGATGGGCAGAAGAAGCCCAACAATAATTACAAGGGCAAAAAGCCTGCTCAGGGAGGCGGACAAGGCAAGAAAGGTCCGAGCGACCGATTTTGCAAGTTCCACCAGCACTACGGGCATGATATACGCCACTGTAGAACTTGGGCTGCAAAGCTCGAAGATTTCTACAACGGCAAGGGCCCAATGCCCACCCTGCCCGAACAAGGTGATGCCGGTAAGGCCAAGCGCCAAACCGACGATGGTGATCGGGAAGATGATGATGAATATCAAGAGCACGTGAACCATATCGCCGTCATTTTCGGCGGCTCCTCGGCTTACACCTCTCGGCGCAGCCTCAAGGAAGCTGCTCGGGAGGTCCACAACGTCGAAAAGGCAAAACCTCAGCCTGAATCGATGAAGTGGACTGAGGTCCCCATCTCCTTCTCTCAGGAGGATTGCCCCACTGGGATGACCAAGCCTCAGCGGCTCCCACTGGTGGTCGCCCCGACCATCAGCAACGCGAGAGTTGGCCGTGTCTTAGTGGACGGCGGGAGCGCTTTGGACTTGCTTTCTGCTAAAGTCTTGGACGAGATGCAAATTCCTCGTTCCAAGCTGAAGGAAGTCGCAATGCTCTTCTACGGAATTGTTCCGGGAGAAGCTGTCAAGAAGTTGGGGCAGGTTGTCCTGCCTGTCACCTTCGGCAACCCAAGCAACTTCCGGACAGAGTTGATCACTTTCGACGTGGTCGTCTTCCCATCGGCGTACAACGCGATTTTAGGCAGGCCATCTCTCGGTAAGTTTATGGCCGTGTCCCACCACGCCTACCATTGCGTGAAGATACCGGGTCCTAACGGTGTGATCACGGTCAAGGGCAACTACAAAGCTGCTCTGGATTGCGACGAGCAGTCCCTCGCCCTGGTCGACCAACTTCCGCCGCGCGGTCCTGAAGTTCCGCAGACCAAGTCTGCACGCCCTAGGGGGAGAAACCAAGGAAGTTCCGCTGTCGCTTGATGATACTTCCAAGACAGTTCACTTGGGGGCCAATCTGGACCCCAAATAGGAAAGCGAGCTCATTGCCTTCCTCCGAGCTAATGCAGATGTATTCGCCTGGGAGCCATCTGACATGCCCGGAGTCCCAAGGGAGGTAATCGAGCACAAACTGGCTGTCCGGCCGGACAAAAAGCCTGTTCGCCAGAAGCTTGGTCGCTTTTCGGAATTCAAACAGGGGATCATCAAATATCAGCTTGGCAAACTGCTTGCTGCTGGGTTCATCCGCGAGGTTGGTCACACCGAGTGGTTAGCCAACCCTGTCATTGTAAAGAAGAAAGGCGGCAAGTGGAGGATGTGTGTCCATCACACAGATCTGAACGCCGCTTGTCCTAAGGACAATTTCATTGTTCAGATTGACCACCGGTCGATGCGATCATGACGCCACCTTTCTGAGTTTTTAGATGCTTACTCGGTTACCACCAAATAAGCATCTCCCGAGGATGAAGAGAAGATCGCCTTCATCACCCCTTTCGCACTTTCGCTATCGACCATGTCTTTCGGTCTGCGCAATGTCGGTGTCACGTTCAGTAGCTTAATGGAGAAGACCTTCCGGAACAAATGTGGAAAAACACGGAGGTCTATGTCGGCGACATAGTTGTAAAGAGCAAGTATGCTCCAGATCATGTAAAAGACCGGCAGAGACTTTTCATAATCTCACGGGCATCGAATAAAATTAAATCCGAGAAGTGTACCTTTGGTGTTCGATCCGAATGTTGCTCGGTTATGTCATTGGCTCGCAAGGTATTTACGCCAACCCTGAAAAAATCGAGGCCATTGAAAATATGCAGCTCCAACTACCATAAAGGAAGTATAGAGCCTCATCATGGATGGCTTGCTCTAAGCGTGTTTATTTCCGTTAAAATAACGCTGGCTGCCCTTCTTTAAGGCCTGCGCAAGCACAATGGTTTCGAGTGGACGGAAGAAGCCGATAGATCCTTCCAGATCTGGCGATACTGTCCAATCCTCCCGTCTTGACTACCCCCGCGGCATGGCGGCGGCTCCTCAGATTTAGGTTGCACGCCACAAGCGGTGGCCTTGATCTTGACGGTCGAAAGGGAAGGCATACAATGACCAATCTATTACGTGAGCGAGGTACTTCACGGATCAAAGGAGTTACCGAGGTCCGAAGCTCCTCTATGCCTTGCTCATGTCCTCCGTGAAGCTTCGCCACTACTTCCAAAGCATCAAATCTGGTCCCGACCACGCTCCTCTGGGAGAAATCCTACTGAACAAGGAATCTAGCGGACGATAGCTAAGTGGGCAATGGAACTAGCGAGTTTGATCTGTTATTTGCTGCCCGAACTGCTATTAAGTCACAGGTCCTAGCTGACTTTGTCGCTGAATGGACTTGCCCGCCCAAATCCCAGGGAGCTCCCGAGCAACCTGATGAACCCTCTTGGACCATGTTTTTCGATGGCTCGCGCACTGGAAACTCGGGGGCTGGTTTTGTTCTCATCTCCCCTCAAGGAGAGCAACTCCAGTATTCTATCCAACTACACTTTGCGGCGACTAACAACGCTACAGAGTACGAGGCCCTCCTCGCGGGACTAAGAGCGTGCAAGTCGCTTGGTGTCCAACGGCTAACTGTGAAGGGAGATTCACAGCTGGTCATCAATCAGGTTAACAAGGAGTATCGGTCGCGATAACTCAATGGCGCGATACTGGTTGAAGTGAGGAAGTTGGGCGGCATTTTGAATCTTGAAGTGCTCTTCGTGCCAAGGAAGGACAACTTCTGGCCGACCAGCTATCCAAGTTTGGATCTCACGCGAACTCGCTTCGGCAGGGTGCTCGCCGAGCACCTTTACAAGCCCTCAATCACGCCCCGGACGAGGCGACAGAGACAGTGGTGCTGTCTCCGTTATCGAAAGTGTCATGGATCGGTCAACGCCATTTGTCCGGTACCTTGCGATGGGACCGCCCGATGACGGCCGAGCGTTCCGCTTACCATAAGGCGTCTGCTCCATACAAGCTTGTGGACGGCATCCTTACCGCCAAGGTGCTCGGGAGTTCTCTCCAAGTGCATCTCGCAATGAGGGTGTGTTCTTCTTAGGGACATACACGAGGGTGCTCGTGGCAACCACGCCTCCTTCGAACTCGGGTCAAAGCGTTTCGCATGGGCTATTATTGGCCCATCACGTTACAAGATGCCCGGACATCGTGACTAAGTGCAAGGCCCGCCAATTTCACGCTCGGAAGGCACACAAGCCCGCCCAAGAGCTCCAAACAATCCCCCATCCCGACCCTTTTCCACATGGGGTCCGGATCCGCTCGACCCATTCCATAAGGGGTACAAGGGCTATACACACCGCTGTCGCCATAGACACTTTTACAAAGTGGATTGAGGCAGAGCCCGTGTCGTCTCTTCACGCCAAAACGGCTGTTCGCTTTTCAAAAGCAACGTGGTCACGCGCTTTGGGATTCCCCATAAGCTGATCACGGATAACGGTACCAGCCCGAGCGAGCTATTCGTGAATATGCGAATACCGGGTACCAAGTCTGTTCGCCTCATGGGCACATCCACGAGCAATGGAGCGATCGGCGAGCTAACGGACAGATAGTCCGGGTATTAAGCGGCGGGTATTTGCTGCTCTCGGCGAATGCACAAAGAAGGCTCGGGTTGACGGTTCCTTCCGTCCTCTGGCGATTCGCTTTCTGACGGCCACCGGGCGACCGGGGAAACTCCTTTCCAACTGGTCTATGGTGCAGAAGCCATCCTGCCCGCCGAAATCATACTCGGTTCGCCTCGCACGAGCTCGGTCAACTTAATTGACGACGAGCAAGAGCGCCTCCTCGATCTCGATCTCCTCGAAGGCACACGCGACCGGGCACAAAATCGAATGGCGCTACCAAGAAGATCTTTGCTTGACGCGCGCCAAGTCAGTTCGACCAAGGGCTTTGAAGGCGGGCGACCTCGTTCTGCGCCGTGTCCAGAACTTGTCCAATGCCAACAAGTTAACTCCTCGTTGGGAGGGCCCATTTACGGTCGTTTCTTCTGCTCGCCCGGGGGCTGTTCGCCTGGCTATGGAGGACGGAGAGAGCGACCAAAGACTTGGAACATCGACCCGACCGTAAGTTCTTTGTGTAGGTCTTTTCTGCTTTCTTAGCCCTGCGCTTTTTGTAAACTTGCGCCTTAGTTCGTCCAAGTTTCTGGGCACCATGTAAAGTCCAATCCAACAATTAAGTGAATTCTTGCGGCCTCTGCGCCTTTTTCACTTCTTGTCCATTGAAGACTACCTCTTTCTCTCTGGTAACACTTGATGGTCGCCCGGCCTTGCGAACTCTTGGCTCGCAATCTTAAGGATTGTTCCCTATCCGTATCTAGTTTCAATAAGTTCCTAAACTCGTGGTTGCATAACATGGCCTTTCCACCTTGCGGCTAAGTTCTGCTCTCGTAAGCCCTCCGTGGCGAGGCACTTCTCGCCGGGCGCGACCACTTGGTAAAGCTCGCTCTCGTAAGCCCCATGCGGAGGCACTTTCCTTGTTCGGTAACTCTCGAATCGCCTAACTTACGTCAACGAGCGGACTACGGAACAATCGAGCAAGGTACGGGTGTCGCTCTTTCTCCTACGCACGTGCTCGAGTTCGCAGCTTAGGTTCTCGAGCATCGTCCGCACCGAGGCTAGGTGTCGCTCTTTCTCTTGTGCACTGTTCGGGTTCGCAAACTCGTGTTTTCGGCAGATGCACAACGGGGGCTGGGAGTTAGGCAGAGCGCTCTACCGGTTTTCTTAAACTTCCTAGCGCTGTTCGCTTTTCTCTTAGTTTCTGTTCGTTCTTGTCTTTTTGCTGCTCTTTTTTGCAGGAATAAAGGTAAGTACTTTATTACATTGCTACTTAGGAGCAAGCTGCTCCTTCAGCTCCTCAACTTCTAACTTGAGGCGCACGACTTCGCCCTGAGCCTTGATTCCTTCCCGGGCTTCAGCTCGGAGGCGTTCGATCTCCTCCTTGCTCCGCTTGGCTTGCGCCGCAGCCTCTGCCCGGATGGCCTCGACCTCCTCGGTCTTGGCGCGCAGCTGATCGTTCAGAGCCTCGCTCTGGCTGACTCGCTGCTCGGCCGTCTTGAGCTGCTCGTCCAGCTCCTTGACCCTTTTCTCTGCGGTGATCGCCCTCACCGTCATCCCGCGCATCTCCTCGATCTCTTCCTGTGAAGCCCACAGGGTCGAGATCTTTGCCTGGAGACCCGCGAAAGTTTGTTCTTCCTTGGCGAGCTGGGCCTTAAGCCTCTTGGCTTTCGCCGCGAGCTGGTCCCGCCGTTGGGAAACGTCAGCAAGCTGCTCTTCGAGCCACTTCGAGCGGCCCGGCTTCTCCTCCGCGGTGCTCGCCTTAATGGCTTGCGCGCGAAGCTCCTCGGCCTCTCCTAGGAGAGACTCGCAGGAACGCCTCTCTTCGGCCAATTGGGCTTTGAGCTTCTTTACCTTCGCCTTCAGCCGGCTTCGACTTTGGGCTGGTGCAGAGGGCCCCGCTTCGGACTCCCTCGTCCTGAGGTGCTCCCGGAGCGACGCCAGTACGGCGCTCCGCTCGATGGTGACGCCGTCCTCGAGCTCCTCCATGGTGTCCCTGAAGACCTGAGAGGGAAGAACAAGTTAACTACTTTGCGATGACGTAGCTAAGCTGAGCAAGATTTGGTCTTGGTGCCTACCTTCCCAAGTCGTTGCTTCAGTCCGCGGCGCAGGCGGTCCTCGAGGCCATGCGTCACGAAGCCCCGCTCGTGTGGGATGAGGCGGGCGCGTTCTTGCCGTCGCCGCCTTGTTCGCTCCTTCTTCTTGCGGGAGCGCATCTGCTCGGGTGCAGGAGCGACGGGCGAAGCACTTCGCTCGCGCTCCTTCTCCTCTTCCTTTTCCTCTTCCGCCAAACGCGTCTTGGCGAGGCGGACCCACTCCGCGGGTGGCGCCATTGTTTCCGCAGGCGGGGCGACTTGCGCGACCGCTCGGGGCTTCTTCATGTTCCTGGCGGTGGGGTTTCGCCACGCCACGGAGAATCCCGTCGCCTCAGGGGTGAGCTGCCCCTACGACGAAGTGCCTGGCAGGACCGGCTGCTCGGTCCCGCCTGGCGCTTCGAGCCATCGCCTTGGCACGGAAGTCCGTGGCGCCGCTTCGCTTTTTTGCCTCCAGCCGCCCCACCGCGCTTTGGAGCGTCGATCTGCTTCGGCTGGAGCCGGGCGGCAAGAGTTACGCCGCCGGCTTGTCCTTGAGGCACGCTAGCCTCATCGCCCGTGAAGCGCCCGTGCAGTGCGAGCAAAGAACCGACCTCGGCGCCTCCTCGACATCATCCGTGGCGATCTCTCTTGGGCGGTGATGAAAAAAAAGATCGTCGTTAAGTCTAACGCGTCAAGGTTGGAAGGTCTAAAGGTCGATTCCTACATACCGCCGTGGAAGGCTTGGTCCCGATCTTCTTCGCGGAACCTTCCGCCTCTTCCTCGGGGGCTCCTTGGCGGCTTCTCGCCTTGGCCCTTGGGTGTTCAGGGCGACGAGCTCGGCTCCTGAGGTGGCGCTCCTCTCGCAGCAGCGCAAGAAGTTTTTCTTCGCGACTTCTTCTTCGAGCCTCCTCCTGCTTTCGGCGACTGTTCTGTACCGATCCATGCGGCGAGGTGAGCTTGCGTGCTTGCCCGAGCCGAGGGCCATGGTCTTACCTCTTCGTCGCTCTGCTTTCGGCGAGGAGGAGGGCTTGGTCTCTTCCTCATTGGCCGACCGCCGCCCGCTTGGTCTGCTTTCGGTGCGTTCCGTCGCCGCGCTTGGTCTCTTCAACGGTGGCGGCCGCCGTCATGGGCGAGCTCACGTAAACTCGGCCGCCACCTTGGGCTTTGTGGCGCTTTGGCCTTGCCCTTCTTCGCCTTCTCCTTCTCGGACGGAGAGTTCCTCAACGATCCTCCAATGATCAGCTGGTCCTCCCCGCGTTTGAGAAGCGGGCGTTAGCATTTAAACAACGTTGCAAGTCTAGCAACATAGGTGAGGGTAAGTAATTTACCTCGCCTGCATGCGGACAAACACGCTCTTGCTGGCAGGTGTACGCCACCTCGCGGTAACCTCCCGTCCTTCTTCGCCGCCTTGAAGATGGCGTCAACCCGCCGGTCACCCATGCGTCGGTTGGCTTATCTGCCCAATGTAAGGATTGTTAGTTCCTGTTCGGAGGAAAGAATGTATTTAGAGGTTGAGTCTTAAAGGCACTTACCCGTGCTCTCCCTTGTGATGTCTTCCCATCCCTCTATCTTGTAGAAGGGATAGGACCTTCTCCGCAGCGGACAGACCCTGTTCGCTGTGAAGTCCCGAATAATCTCCCTGCCCGTGAGCCCAAGGCTCACGAGGGAGGCGATTTTCCTTGTCATGTACCAGTCCTCGGCAGTCATCTCCGGCCGAGGCATTGGCGTCCCCTTTGCCGGCGCCTTCCCGGTGAAGACGAGTTTGCTGTCGCCGCTCCGCTTGCTGTAGAACCACCTCACCCACCACGCGCCCATTGAGTCGAGCAGAGGTGGGCGAGGGTACGGCGCGTCATCGGCGGTGGCCCGGAGCTTGAGGTAGTAGCACCCCAGCGCCGAAGCGGCGGAGCTGCTCCTCGTTACTGTGTAGTAATGGAGGAACAACCCCACCGGCGGATCGATGCCCAGATAGCCCTCGCACAGGTGTGCGAAGACGGCCATCTGGAGGATGGCATTCGGATTGAGATTCGCCACCTCCAATCCGCTGATGTTCAAGAAGGCCTCGACGAAGTCGCCTCGAGAGACCTCAACCCGAACAAAGGCAAACTGCTCAAGTCGATTTAACTCTCCTCGAGCGGCTCGGAGTATCCTCCTCTCCGGCAGCCTCCAGCTACGGTGTCGATGTGGCCCTCCTCCTCCCAGATCCTAAGGTCCTCCTCGGTCAAGCTAGTGCCCGTGAATTTGGCCATAGCGATTTCGTATCGGACGAAAGGTGGTCGGTGATGGAGTTTGGGTACTTGATGCTGAGCGTGGTTGGAGCTAGGGCTTAGAGAGGAAAGGCGCGAGAGCAGAAGTGGCTGGCCGCGGGCGGCTTGGGTACTTTTATAGTCCCGTATAAGCAGCTCTGCAACGGTTTTGTCCTGAGCGGCTAGTTTTTACTACAACGGCTAGGTAAAGCGGTCGCTTTGTTTTCACCGCCAATGACAGAAGTTACCGTTGGAGTCTGCCAACGGCTATTTTTTCCGGTGTTTGCACTGAAGGCTGAGTGCTCTGCTCGGACAGATGTCGTTCCCTATTCGACGCAACGGAGTTGCTCGGCACTGATCGGGTTTATTCGGTCCCGAACAAGTCTTGTTCGGTTGAACCATAACCTGTTAGGTCCGCTTGTTACATGCCTTTGTAGCAGGGAAAAATACCTCTTCGTGACTTTGAGTCTCAAGGGATGACCCGCTCTAGTGAGTTCTTCCACTTGAGTCTCGGGGCTAGCCGTCGGGATTAGATCACGGCCCATAGCCATGGCCCACTCCCGACGGCCCAATCGAATGTGACCTACCAGGCCCGGCTCCTTGGGAGGTTCTATCGAGCCCATGTGCATCCCGCCGAAACAGTTTCATGGTCGCACGGTGCGTAATGGCCTAGGATTCTGCTTGAGTCCGACTCGAGCGAGTTCTCGACGACTACGTGAAGACCGGACGTTGGTTTCCGGATTGGATTAGGAGTCGTGATCCCCAAGATTAGGAGGTTACCTTATCTACCGTAGGTCATATTTGGCATGTATGAGTTCGTTCATTTATCTTGTAGTTAGCCCGCCCGATATTCCTCGGTAGGTCGGTTTGTTCAAGACTATATAAACAGGCCCTACGGCGTTTAGAGGATCCACGGCATTGAGTTTTACATCTTAGCATCTAGCTTAGACCTTAGCGTATAGATTTTAGATACTACTAAATCGAGACCTGCCGATCTCGCCGAGTTCCACCTTGTAATTCTCTTTGATATAAAGAAAGGTCGGGCGTGGGGCTATTATCTCTCGAGAGGCCCGAACCAGGATAAAACCCCGCGCTCTGCTCGTTCTTTGTTAAGTGGTTGTTCGGCGTGTCTCCTATCTCCTCTTTGAAGAACCTTGGTTGACTTGGGTCGATATCCCAACCGTCGATAGAATGTTTAGGGACGCCGAGGAGGAACACCTACTTGAGCAAAGCGAGTTAACACTTACCCTTTAGATGTTTGTCCGTATTAGGGAGAGACTGCGACTTTCCCAAGTGCGGATTACATCGCTAATATCATGTTCATTACCCAGTTTTCTGTTAACTATTTTGTTTATTAATTAAATGCATGCTTAGTATACTGCCTAATTGTTAATCATGTAATACTTATACATGTCTGCCCTTGATCTGTTTAGCCTTAATGATTGCCTTGATTGTCCTTACTCTTGTTAGCCTATGATTACCTCGTAATCAGTTTAACCCTACCTAATGGGTAAAACTTGCTTAGACTGGCTTAGGCTTAAACAAATCTTCTGGCAAGTTGCCACAAAACGGTGAATCGATATTCACCGGTCATTCATTCTTTTTATTCAAACATGATATGACATATGACAGTTAGGGCCATTTGTTGCATGTTGGGCTGATTGTGTTTGAGGGTAAGGTTATGTGGGAGGTTGGTCGAGTGTGGTATGTTGGTTTAAATAGCCTAAGTGTGGTACGGTCGAGGACCGTGGAAGTAGAGAGTATCGGTTGGTTGCCCCTAAAAGACATCCTGATGGATGATTGAGGCACAGAGTGCACAGTATCGGGTTTAGCTGTATGATCTAGGAGGAGCGAAGTCACAACAGAAGGAGAGATCGCTGCCATCTGAGGGATGGTTCCAACACAACGCATGGCCATCGCGTGGAGTACGAGTCTTGGATCGCTAGCTGTGAGCGCTCTGCGGAAGCCCTCTAGGACCATTCTTGATAGGGACCGGCATGGGTCATCACCGAGGGTGATAATGGCCACACATCCCCAGGATGACGGTCGGCTAGTGAGGGCTGGGAACCCCGTAGGCCGAGGCAGGCATGCCATGACATGTGTGGTCCACAACAGGATTGCAAAGTCTTGGAATGATGGCTGATCTAGGAAATGTTGGGGGCAACCGGAGGAAAGTCAGGGGGAACGGATAAGCTGGTATGGTAATCGGTTAAGCTGGTTTGTGTACTTGGACGTGAGTTGGTCGAATGTGGGTTGGGTGGTATGGTAGGTTGATCAGTTAGGTTTTGGGTGCATTAATAAGATGGTAAACCTATGATTTATATAAACAAGTCAAATTTGAGTTGATCCTAGTTAGGATATTTCAAAATCTTATAAATCTTGTTTTACGCAAATAAAATAACATTTTCCTCCAATAAAAGCCTTCTAAGCACTATATGCATTAAGAGAAGTGTTAACTCGCCAGCGTTTGGATGACGCTGACCTCGCCTTCTTACTTTCTTTAGATGAGAGACTCGAGGAAGACCCTTAAGAGTGTCATGAAGACGACGGACAGGGCTACGGCGGACCTGAAGAGTATTAGGGGTTGCTCTAGTCGTTGGTGGACACTTAGCCGATAGGGATTCTTTTGGGTACATATTTTGGATGATAGCCGTTATACTCTGAACATTATTTTGTAATATTAAGGTATGTATTGTCCGCCTTACTAAACTCGCATAAGGGTGTAACTTGTTATGTAATATTCAGGATTCCATCTTATCGATGTATGTTTGTATCGGCTATGTGATATTTCACGCTAGCGTATTGATCCAGGGTCTAGTGCATGGGATCGTCGACCCTCGAGGTAAGTTAAAATTGAGGGGCGACAATGTCATTGGGCGGTTTGATAGCTGCTGCTAGCAATATTCATGCTATTATTGATGGTTGTCATCACTGGTTATTTCGATAGTGGGGCGGTGTATATCAGAGCTTATCACTAATAACAGTGTCTTCTTCAGTAGTGATGGAGAGAGACAGATGGATGTGTCTGTAGTGCATGTTTATATTTATATTGTGAACTTAACCGAGTGCCTCGTAACCCTCGTAGCAGGATTTGTCGCCATTTCGGAAAATGAAACGAGTCTGTGCAGAACGTGGTAGGCACCTCGATCGTGTGCCGGCATGCAGATACTTCCACTAGTGTCTGTGCCACGTGTGAGAGGCGATCGATTCCTGCACGCATTTGATACGATCTAGCTAGTTTTTGCGTGCAAGTATGTCGTATTTGCAGAGCAGGACCTATTCCAAAGTAGAGTAAGCAATTTGTATAATAATTTCTACTGCTACTTCCTCCGTACCGTGAAATTTTAATGATTTAGAAAAATTAAAGTTTTAAAATTTTATCTATGTAAATCTTTTAAAATATTTATATTGGACATGAAAATCATTCCTACAGAATGGACAAAAAAACACTTCGATGAAATCATATTTTTAGTAATTTTATAAATAAATTTCATTGTAGTTTGTTGTGAAAGTTATGTTTCAAAGATCATCTATTGATTAAAGAGAAAGGAGAACTGACATATATTGATCAAAAGCAAGGGGTTACATAAATTTGTTAATATTTAAAACATAAATCTGATGACATGGAGAGAAGGATGGAGTTGTATAATTTTGCTAGCAGGCAGCCAGGCACATCGGTCATGACGCCTCTCCATAGCATTCTGGCCATTATATTAACTCCGCTAGATGGAAGCTCGTACTTCTCTGCCTGCAAAAAAGAAAGGAAAATGAGAAGGCGAGCTACCCCATTTCCGATGCCAAACAAAGGAAACATTACATCACTAGCACGATCGAAAAACATCTAACACAAGTGTTTTATACTCAGAAATATTGAAAGTTTTTTCTTATCCAAAATATCCCGTGCATCCAAGGACTGATGCAACCGTGCAATCCTCAATTATGTGCCATTCAATCAAATCTGAGCGCTCCACATTCAACGCTTTTGCAACAAGACGCCCGCCTCCTCAGTTTTACAATTTGCACTTGCCAATGCGCTACTTCCCAAACCCAACACGTGCTGCACTCTCTCAGCTTGACTTGATCGATCCCCAAATCCCCGCCCCGCCTTCGCCGTCGCCGGGCCTCGCTTGCACCGTCGCCAGCCCAGCCTCCCCAGCCGGCCGCATCGCCGCTGTGGGGCCTTGCCTACGCCGTCGCTTGCCCCGCCTCCGCAGCCGGCCGCATCGCTGTCGCCCGTCTTCACCTTGATGTCGCCGTTGCCGCAGACACCAAAAGCTCTCCGTCGCCACCAAAAGCTTCCTTCGCCAGCCACCAAGGTCTCTATCACCCATCCTCGCCTCCACCCACTGTCGCCCATCCCAAGTCGTCATGCACATTTCATCTCTCAGTTTCTCAGACTGCAAATCCTAATTACTTTGTTCCACTCTTCCTCTCTCAGTTCCTGAAGCTTCAATTTATTTCTCTGCCTGTTAGCCCTCTCCTTGACTATCGTATTTTGTTCCACTTTCAGGTTCGAAGAAATTGCTTGTACATGGTTCAAATTATGTGGACTTGGCTTTATGATACTCATTCAAAAATACTTGAATTGGGTTGTGTGAGCTTCACAATTGAGAAGTGTCTAC
Source organism: Raddia guianensis (assembly GCA_036346415.1). NCBI lineage: Eukaryota > Viridiplantae > Streptophyta > Magnoliopsida > Poales > Poaceae > Raddia > Raddia guianensis. Next base: position 7,013,879 of record CM070537.1, read on the forward strand.
ACTGGGCATTAGGACTGATAGTTGGAGCTAAGCACAATGAAGTTGTACTATATTTTTTAGCTAAGCACAATTCAGGAAGCACTCAAAGTGTAATCTGTAGCTGAATTCTCCGTTTTGCAAGCCTCAAAACATAGAAGCTGTTTTATATGTTTGAGAGATAATGTTGTTTGTCTGCTTCAGATTGTTTACAAGCTGCAGTACATTTTTAAAATCTAAATCCGAGAATTGGTCCATTTCAGAAGTAGCTGAAGTGGTATACCATAGAAGCTACATTGCCATATTATCTGCAGATACATACAAGCCACGCCAAAATTTTCACATATGCCGATATGCAAACTACATAACATTCAACACTTTAAAATTCATTTGGATGGCGTTGCATTCCAGCACATTAAAATTCATGGTGTTGGTTGAGGAGCATCCAGCAATTGAAAATCCATGCCGTTAGTTGAGGTGTTCAATGTCTTCCCCGAGGAACTACCAGGATTGCCACCGGATCGTGGCATGGAGTTTCCCATTGACTTAATCCCCAGATTCACCCCAATATATAAGCTCTATTACAAGATGAACTCGGTAGAACTGGCCGAACTGAATAAAAAGTTGGATGAGATGCAAAGCCAAGGGTTAATCCGCCCCAGTTCTTCACCTTGCGGTTCCCCGGCCATGTTCGTGGATAAAAAGGATAAGACCCGGAGGATGGTGGTAGATTATCGAGCCCTGAATGCCGTCACTATCAAGAATAAGTACCCTCTTCCTCGGATAGATCATCTGTTTGACTAGCTAAGAGGTGCCAAATGGTTTTGAAAAATAGACCTTCGGTCGGGATACCACCAAGTCCGAGCAAGAGAGGCAGACATACCCAAGACAGCCTTCAGCACCCGATACGGACTGTACGAGTACCTAGTGATGTCATTTGGTCTAACCAATGCTCCAGCCCATTTTATGAATACGATGAACAAGATTATGCGGAGGCCCTCTGGGACCATTCTCGATAGGGACCGGCATTGGTCATCTCCGAAAGTGATAAAGGCCACACATCCCCAGGATGACGGTCGGCTAATAAGGGCTGGCAACCCCCTGGGCCGAGGCGAGCATGCCATGGCAAGTGTGGTCCACAAACAGGATTGCCAAATACTGGAAGAATGGCGTAACTAGGAATTATTGGGGGCAACAAGAAGATTGGTTTGGTACGGTATGATACCGAGTGTATGATGGTCGAGGCTTGGTCCGTCTAGGGTTGGTCGGTGGTTTGGTTGTGGTTTCAGGATGTATTGTTTCGATGCTAAACTCTTGAAATAATAAGACTACTAATACTTAATGCTAGTTTAGGAAGTTTTTAAAATGTTTTAAAAACTGTCCTTACGCAAATAAATTAACCCCTTCCCGAAATAAAGCCGTCTATACACTAATTGCATTATGGAAAGTGTTAACTAGCCAGCGTTTGGATGACGCTGACCTCGCCTACATACATTCTTTAGACGAGGGAATCGAGGAAGATCCGTATGAGTGCCATGAAGACTACGGACAGGACTTCGGTGGACCTGACGAATCTTAGGGGTTGTTCCGGTCGCTGGTAGGACACTTAGCTAATAGGAGATTCTTTTGGATACATATTTTGGTGATGGCTTCAAACTTTGTACAATGTTTGCATATTAAGGCGTGTATGGTCCGCCTTACTAAACTCGCCTAAGGGCGTAACATGGTATGTAATATTTAGGGATTCTATTTAATCGATGTATGCTTGTATCGGCTATGTGATCTTCCGCACTAGTGTATCGGCTATGTGCATGGGATAGTCGACCCACAAGGTAAGTTAAAAATTGAGGGCTGACAAGAACTGACATATATTAAGCTGGTATCAGAGTATGTGACTGTAAGACCCATATGACTTAGAGGTCGAAATTAGGAAAAACTATATATTTCCCTTTTTACAACTATTTTGATGCTTAAATATTTCATTAATACTCTTCCTACCTGTTCTAACAAATTGTTTATCGAAATTTTCTTTTAGATGGATCGATGACACCAGCACTCCTTCGCTGACGAGAGGTCGACGCACGGCTACGAGGACTCACGTTTCTGGAGCCAGTGGGTCCGGGGACTCCTGCAGCTGTGTCGGTCTCTGTCTTTCAGCGAAAGGCCGAGGTTCTTTTGGAGGGATGCTTGATCCCTTCCTCGTGCTGCCTACCTTGTGCAGGTAGTCATCTACTACGAGGGGGATGAGGTCGAGGCACATATAGCTACGACACCGAGACGCCGAGAGATCACATGCAGGTAGCGATCAACGACGCGGCGATGGAGGCCACCACCAGACTCCAGACGGAGTACAATGTCTATCTCCGGGGGGCTTATGCACTGCCGACGGTAATGCATATGAGGTCACTCCCTGGGTTCAGCCGTGTATCTATGCCGATTTAGCACCTGTTGATCCGCTCCCCCTCTGTCCCTCTATGAGCCGCTCCATCCTGTCACCGCTCTCGCCGTGCCAGTGAACTGCACCTGGATACCGGGTCTTCATGACCTCGGTCGCACACCATTATCCCCCTTCCCTATGAAAGCCCCATTTCTCCTCTATTCCCAAAAATATAATATTAAAAATGCATATATTCTTTATAAATTCTTTTCATAATTTCTACAGTTAAGCAATAATATTAAAAACTCATATATTCTATAGAATATTATTTTTCAACAATCTAATGTAATATTAAAAATGCATAGACACATTAGAATATTATTGTTTCTTTGCTTAATATAAAATAACATACTATGAAAATGTTGATGTCACAAGTATATAGCCATAATTATAATTCATACATGGGTTCATACAACACGGTTGGACATATTTGCTAACATACTTTGTTTTTACAAGTTTCCATCATTATGATTATGGCGTATGTAGAGATTCCTCTGTATCATTTAGAAGATTAATGTTTACGTCCATCGTGCAATGAGGCAGCTCGCCAAACTGATTATATTCTTCTTCGTTTGTGACACCCTCAACTCTGACAATACTTCTTTTACAAGGAAGAATGATGTGGCGCCTTGCCCGATATCTACTGCTAGTCTTCTGGTTATGCCTTTTGTTTTCAGTAGGCTTGCACTTCTGCTTCTTGCTTTTATTAGACTTTTCCTTTTGTTTTTTCCGTTTTCTGTCCATGTCCATCACATAGAATACCTATATAACATCATTGGCGAGAACGAACGGTTCGTCCCTATAGGACACTTACTTGAGATCCACGGTTTTCATACTATGGACTACATGGGCCCCTTGTATCCTTTAGAAGGCCCATGAGGAAGCAGATAGGCGGCGACCCAAGCCGGCTAGATCGGGATAGAGATCACTCGGGTCACACATGACTTGATCACCAAGGATACTTCTGAGGATATCGTCGGCCAGGGATATTGGTAGACCAAACAACCGATGATTACGAGGGTGCAACACAGAATCACCGACTGAACGCCGCAATGGTAGTCGATATTGGGTCGGGACTTGATGAACTAAAAGCAATTGAAGACCCGGATGTCGAAGAAGAACATGAAGAACAACGAGAGGTTCAAGAAGACCCGGATGACGTGGGATCGTTAAATGAAGATATTATATATGGATGTCGATGAGGTTACATGTGCGTACTAAAATATCTCACATTAAATTATTTATCAAGATTTACATTGTTTATGTGAATAATTGTTCGTTAATTTTCATATGCAGGATATGTCGTCGCGCAGGTTCGTCCACCCCCAGCGGCATGAACAGGAAGAGAAGGAGGAGGCCTCTGAACACGAGCTGGAGCTAGCTCTGACGCAGGAGAGTGGAGCTAATGTGTTCGGGGAAGGAGATAGGCAGGGAGGGTCGCCCTCTCAGCCGAGCTGAAGGAAAAGGGGCCCAAATAAGGTGAGGGCCGCACCGCCTCAGTAGTATGGGCGACCGGCGATCTAGATTGACAGTGACATGTACAGACTTTTGTAGCCTATAGCTTTTTGACATTGTCGATTTTAATTATACAAACCTGTTACACCTTTATTTTAAATGTGGAGCAACATGTCCATGGTGGATGTTAGTGAAAGGCACCAGCCTGGGACAGCGCTTGGCACCCTGGCGAGGAAGTACTACCCTGGGTTGATAACCCATGACGGGACGACAAGGCTAGCATACAGCTGGAACGACTACAGGCTAGCCTCGCATCGGGATAGCACTGCCACAGATCAGGTCATTCGTGAGTTTCGTGTGAGCTACACAATAACTTAAATATCCATTTATTCTTACTTCTAACCAGATCTGTTGTTATACCCTATTGCAGCTCAGGTTCGCTCTGCAAGAGGGCCTTCAGTAGTCTGATTTTGCTCTTGCCGTCGAAAGGATGGCGAAACAGAGGGTATATGACATGATCTCCAATGCATGTGTCACGGCCGTTCAGGAGTATCACAGGTCAGTAGCCTTTAATCACAATACATTCAAGTTTTATATGTTGGTTACTAATTTCCACCTTTCCGTGTTTTTGTAGGAGACAGGAGCAGCAAAACCTCACGCCCTAGGTAGCACGTCAGTTTTACTTGACGGTAGGGCAGCACAACCAGGTCCGTCCATATAGGACGCTTGGGAGACTATAGGGAGGAAGTGGGTGTCGACTGATGGCTAATCGAGGGTCACCGTCGGCAATGAATTTGTTGCGGGGATGTGCACAAGAACCAAACCAGATGGTAGCACAAAACAAGGATTTATAAAGGTTCGGGCCCTCAACACGAAGGCAATACCCTAGTCCTGTGCTCTGGGATTATATTTCTGCAGGAACTCGTAGATGTAGCTATCCGATGTGGGATGCGTATGATAAAGATGGTATCTCTATGCTCCCTACCCCTCCCTTTACATAGTGTAGGGGGGATGGGGTTACATGGTTCTATCCAGTACATGATACCAAATTCGGTTATACTGATGCATGATATGCTAGTATGAATCTCCTAATTACATGGAGCACGACTCTATCCTCAGGAGCATCCTTGGTGATCAAGTCTTGCGTAACCCGAGTGGTCTCTATCCTGTTCCAGCCGGCTTGAGTCGCGCCATATCTGCCTCCTAATGGGCCTTCTAGAGGATACCCGGGGCCCATGCAATCCATAGTGGGACAACCCCAAGTGGAATGCGAAGTCAGAGAAGGCCAAGAAGAATAGGACGTTAAGAACTACAAATCTAACACCGGGAGGTGGTCGATCACACAGTTAGGGAGGAAAGTGGTATTATCACTTTTTTTACTCGACATCGCTTTGTATTGTCGTACTAACACTTGTTTGATCATATTATAATTTAGTTGGCGAAGATGGGGTTAGACCGAGCCCGATGAACGTGTGGAAGCAGGCCCACATGAAAAAGGCGGTGCTTGGTGGACAACCGACATTGGATCCCCATGCATATCTCCATTTGGTAAGTGTTGACAACATTATTCACTACCACTACCTTATATTCATTTATGTGTATAATTTTAACTATCACAACGGCATGTAGGAGCGTTATAAGGACGTTTACAGCGAGGCGCACGGGGAGGAGAGTAATCCAGAGGAGGCTCTCTCGATCCTCACGTGATCCATAAGCACATGGGCGCAAGGCTCACGGGCGGCTGGCGATCGTTGGCGACCACCTACGGTGAGATCTCTTTCCTCCACTTCTATATTATGATTGCAACAAGAAAGCTGACTGCTATATTATACATGTTGTTGGTATTCATAGTACATGCCCGAGGTTCAAGCTAGCCAGAGCAGTGGTGTCGACGGTTGAGATAACGATCTCAAGTCGCTAAGGTTCTTTAGAAGTGAGATAGGAGACACGCCGAACAACCACCAATAACAATGAACAGGAGACAGGAGTTTTTATCCTGGTTCAGGCCTCTCGGGAGAGATAATAGCCCTCGCCCAAATTTTTCTTATATATCGAGTGATTACAAGAGATGGCTCGACGAGACCAACAAGTCTCAGCGAGATTATGGTGTGTATGAAGTGCTAAAAGCTAGAACAAGTCGTAAAACTCGTCTTCAGATGATCTGAGATTGGATGCCCCCTAACACCGTAGGGGCATGGTTTATATAGTGTAAAGCAAACCGACCTACCGAGGGAATATCGGGCCGGGCTAACTACGAGATCGTAACGAACTCAACGTGCCAAATATATCCCGAGGCAGATAAGGCATACTCCTAGTCTTGGGGATCACGACTCCTAATCCAATCCGAGAAACCAACGTCCGGGTCTTCACGTAGCCGTGCAGGACTCCTGTTCGAGAAGGACTCAAACACGATTTCTTGGCCGTTACGCATCACGCCAGCCAGGAGGCTGTTCGGCAAGATGCATATGGGCCAGATAGAACATTCCAGGGAGCTGGGCCCTGGTAAGCTGTTCGAATGGGCCGTCAGGGAGTGGGCCATAGCAATGGGCCATGATTTTATCCCCGATAGCTAGCCCCCGAGACTCAAGTGGAAGGACTCACTAGAGTGGGGTCTTCCTCTTGAGACTCCAAGTCACGAAGAGGGAAATTTTGTTGCTACAAAGACGTGTAACAAGCGACCGACCAGGTTATGGTTCAACCGAACAAGACTTGTTTGGGACCGGACAGACCCGACAAGACCGAAAGCAACTCATGTTGCGTCGAGCGAAATCACATCTCGCCCGAGCGAGCACTCGACCTTCAGTCAAGAACCTTTCGAAAAAATAGCCGTTGGCAGATTCCAACGGTAACTTCCCGTTGCGGCGCAGTGAAAATAGGCGACCGTTTTACCTAGCCGTTGCGGTAAAAACTAGCCGTTTTGTGACAAAACCGTTGCAGAGCTGCTCATACGGGACTATAAAAGCACCCAAGCCTCCCGCGGCCAGCCACTTCTGCTCTCACGCCTTTCCTTCCCAAGCCCTAATTTCAACCACACTCAGCGCCAAGGACCCAAACTCCACCACCAAACCTGCTCGTCCAACTCTGGGAACCGCTATGGCCAAGTTTGTGAGCTCTAGCGCATCCGAGGAGGACTTGAGAGTTTGGGAGGAAGAGGGCCACATCGACGCCGGTAGCTAGAGGCTGCCCGGAGAGGAGGAAACTCCGGAGCCGCTCGAGGGAGAGTTCGTCAACTTCGAACAGTTCGCACTGTTCGGGTTGAGGTCTCCGAGAGCGACTTCTTCGAGGCCTTCTTAAACATCAGTGGATTGGAGGTGGCGAACCTCAATCCGAACAGCATCCTCCAGATGGCCGTCTTTGCACACCTGTGCGAGGGCTATCTGGGCATCGATCCACCGATGGGGCTGTTCCTCCACTACTATACAGTGACGAGGAGCAGCTCCGCCGCTTCGGCGCTCGGGTGCTACTACCTCAAGCACCGGGCCACCGCCGACGACGCGCCGTACACCCGCCCACCGCTGCTCGACTCGATGGGTGCGTGGTGGACGAGGTGGTTCTACACCAGGCGGAGCGACGACAGCAAGCTCGCCTTCACCGGGAAGACGCCGGCGAAGGGAACGCCAATGCCTCGGCCGGAGATGACCGCCAAGGACTGGTACCTGACGAGGAAGATCGCCTCCCTCGTGAGCCTCGGGCTCACGGACAGGGAGATCATTCGGGACTTCACAGCGAACAGGATCTGTCCGCTGCGGAGAAGACCCTATCCCTTCTATAAGATAGAGGGATGGGAAGACATCTCGAGGGAGAGCACAGGTAAGTGCCTTTAAGACTCAACCTTTACTTGATAACTCATCCGAACAGGGACTAACAGGCTCTCCTGCTCGGGCAGACGAGCCAACCGACGCATGGGTGACTGAGCGGGTCGACGCCATGCTGAAGGCAGCAAAGAAGGACGGCGAGTTCACCGGCGGGGTGGCCTATACCTGTCCGTGGAATGTGCTCGTCCGCACGGCCGAGGTAATTGCTTGAAGTCTGGTCCGTGTTACCGGATCCGCACCGTCGTTAAATGCTAACGTCTGCTTCTCCAACGCGCAGGAGGACCAACTGATCCTCGGGGGCATCGTGGAAGAGCTCTCCGGGTCGGAGAAGGAGAAGGCGAAGAAGGGCAAGGCCAAGGTGGCCACAAAGCCCAAGGTGGCGGCGGAGCCGACGCGAAGCTCGCCGCGACACGGCGGCCGCCAACCAGCGAAGGAACCACCCGCGGCGACGGAGCGCGCCGAGCAGACCAAGCGAGCGCGCGGTCAGCCCAGCGGGAGGAGACCAAGCCCCTCCCTCCTCATTGAGCAAAGCGACGAAGAGGTAAAGAACATGACCCTTTGGCTTAGGCGTTACACACGGACTCACCCGGGCCATACGGCACGACTACAGCAGGTCGCCGAGCAGAGGAGGCTCGAGGAAGAAGTCGCGCGCAAGGAAAAGCTTCTTGCGTTACGCGAGAGGAGCGCTCAGCTCACCAGGGAGCTGAGTTCATCGCCGCGAACACCTAGGAGCCAAGGCGAACAAGCCGTTAAGGAGCCCCCGAGGAAGAGGCGGAAGGCTCTGGCGAAGAAGATCAAGATAAAGCCCTCCACGGCAGGTATGTTGTAATGAAACTTTCGTCTTTACTACCTTCCTGACTGCGTTAGGCTCGAATAACCTTCTTTTCATCAGCTGCCTAGGAGGAGATTGCCACGGACGACGTCGAGGCGGCAATCAAGCGGTCTCTGCTGCCCGAGCACCTGCACGGTGCGTCGCGGGCAGTAAGATTGGCCAGCCTCAAGGACAAGCCGGTAACGTGAGCTCGCTCCCGCCAGACTCGAAAGGACTAACTCGACGCTTGAAGGGAGCGGTGGAGCGGTTGGAGGCGTAAGAGGCGATAGCAAGGCCACGGATGGCGGGGCTAAGGCAATGGCTCCAAGAAGTCGCCTGAGGTGGGACCGAGCAGGCGGTCCTACCGGGCACTTCGTCGCAAGGGCAGCCTGTCCCTGTGGCGACGGAGGTCACCGGCGAGCAGGGTGAAGACCCTGAAGCCAAGGAAGGAGAAAGCCACGAGCAGGGCGTACAAGTTACCCCGCCCGTGGAAGCTCCGGAGCCGCCTAGCGGAGCAGCACCGGCCCTGTCCAAGGAGGAGCGGGCAGAGGAAGAAGAGGAGAGGAGGAGCGCGAGGGCGAGAGCTCGCCTGCCGTGACTGCCCCTAGGCGGGCACGTGCCCACGCGGGAAGGACGAGGCGGGCAGAACGCCGCACAGGCCTTATCCCGCACGGGCGAGGATTCGTGACCCACGGTCTCGAGGATCGCCTGCGCCGAAGTTTGAAGCGGCGACTTGGACAGGTAACCCTCAAAACCAAGACATTGTCTGTTCGGGCTAAAGTTGCCCAAGGTCTTAACTTAGTCTTCTCTCTTTCAGTTCGTGGGGGCCACCATGGAGGACCTTGTGGAGGGAGTCACCGTGGAGCGCGCCGCTGTGATAGCGGGTTTTCGGGAGCATCTCCGAGCAAGGGGACTCGAGGGGGAGACCTCTGCACCAGCCCAAAGCCGAAGCCGGCTGAAGGCGAAGGTGAGGAAGCTCAAGGCCCGGCTAACCGAGAAGAGGCAATCCTCCAGAGCTCTCCGTGAAGAGGCCGAGGAGCCACAAGCAAGTCGCGGGCGCGACGTCGCGAAAAGGGCGTAGTCGCACGAAGTGGCTCGAGGAACAACTCCACGACGTGTCGCAGTGGCGGGGTCAGCTCGCGGCGGAGGTGAAGGCCCTCAAGGCTCAACTCGCTGAGGAGAAGCTGACTGCCACGGAGCAACTCAAAGCCGCCGAGCAGCGGGCCAGTCAGAGCGTGGCTCTGTCCGAGGAGCTGCGCGCCAAGACCGAGGAGGTCGAGGCTCTCCGCGAAGAGGCGGTGGAGCGGGCCCGGCTCAGCATGGAGGAAACCGATCGTCTCCGAACTGAGGCCAAGGAAGGCTTCAAGGCGCAAGGAGATGTCCTGCGCTTGAAGATAGAGAACGAGGAACTGAAGGAGCTGCTTGCTTCGAAGTAGAAGTAGGGTTGTACTCCTTGTACCCGTAAACTTTTGAGCAATGCAATAAAGACTTAACTTTTGCACAACAAGACTTACCTTTTTCCTGCAAAAACGAGCAGCAAAAAGACAAGGACGAGCAGGAAACTAAGAGGAAAGGCACGACGACGCTAGAAAGGTTTTAAGAAAAACCGGTAGAACGCTTAGCCTAACTCCCAGCCCCCGTTGTGCAGCTGCTCGGAAACCTGAGTTTGCGAACCCGAACAGGTGCACAAGAGAAAGAGCGACGCCCTAGCCCCCGGTACGGACGCTGCTCGAAGACCTAAGTTTGCGAATTCGAGGACGTGCGTAGAGAGTTAGAGCGACACCCGTATCCTGTTCGACTCGTTCCATGAACTGTGCGTTAACGTAAGTCAGACAATTCCGAAGGTAACCGAACAAGGAAAGTGTCTCTGCCGCGGAGGGCTTACGAGAGCAAGCTTTGCCAAGTGGTTGTGCCGTGAGCGGTAAGTGCCTCTGCCTCGGAGGGCTTACGAGAGCAGACTTAGCCGCGTGGCTGGATGCCGTATTACGCAACTTCGAGTTTGGGGACTTGTTGAAACGAGATACGGGCAGGAAAAAATCCTTAAGATTGCGGAGCCGAGTGTTCGCAAGGCCGGGCAGCCATCAAGTGTTACCAGAGAGAGGGTAGTCTTGACAAGACAGAGATGTGAAAAGGGCCGCAGGGGGCCGCGAAGATTCACTTTTATTGGATTGAACTTTACATGGAGCCCGACAGACTTGGACGAACAAAGGCGCGAAGTTTGACAAAAAGCGCGAAGCCAAGCAAACACAGAAAGACCTACACAAAGAACTTACGAAGTTGGTCGATGTTCCAAGTGCTGGTCACTCTCTCCGCCCTCCATTGCGAAAGCGAATGTTTCCGGGCGAAAGCAAAGGAAACGACCATGAATGGACCCTCCCAACGGGGAGTTAACTTGTTGGCATTGGACAGGTTCTGGACACGGTGCAGAACGAGGTCGCCTGCCTTCAAAGCCCATGGTCGAACCGTTTTGGCAGCGTGCGGCGAAGATCTTGCTGGTAGCGCGCCATTCTGACTTGTGCCCGTTCGCGTGTGCCTTCGAGGAGATCGAGATCGAGTAGGCGCTCTTGCTCGTCGTCAATCAAGTTGACCGAGCTCGTGCGAGGCGAACCGAGTACTATTTCGGCGGGCAGGATGGCTTTTGTACCATAGACCAATTGGAACGGAGTTTCCCCGGTTGCCCGGCTGGCCGTAGTGCGAACTGCCCAGAGGACGGAAGGAACTTCGTCAACCCAAGCCTTGTTGTGCTCGCGGAGTGCCGCGAACACGCGCCGTTTGATACCCTGGACGATCTGTCTGTTAACTCGCTCGACTGCTCCATTGCTCTGCGGATGTGCCATAGAGGCCAAACAGACCTTGGTGCCCAAATTTCGCAGATTCACGAATAGCGTGCTTCAACTGGTACCGTTGTCGGTGATCGCCATGGGGATCCCAAAGCGCGCGTGACCACGTTGCTTTTAAAGAAGCGCACAGCCGTTTTGGCGTGAAGAGACGACGCAGGCTCTGCCTCAATCCACTTTGTAAAAGTGTCAATGGCCACGAGCAAGTGTGTATAGCCCTTGTACCCCTTAGGGAATGGGCCGAGCAGATCCAGACCCCATGTGGCGAAAGGCCAAGATGGGGGATCGTTTGGAGCTCTTGGGCTGGCTTATGTGCCTTCCGGACGTGAAATTGGCAAGCTTTGCACTTTGTCACGATCTCCGGACCATCTTGTAACGCGGTTGGCCAGTAATAGCCCATGCGAAACGCTTTGCCGACCAGAGTTCTGAAGGAGGCGTGGTTGCCACAGGCACCCTCGTGTATGTCCCTAAGAAGGAACATACCCTCCTGCTGTGAGATGCACTTGGAGAGAACTCCCAAAGCACCTCGGCGGTAAAGGATGCCGTCCATAAGCTTGTATGGAGCAAGACGCCTTGTAAGCCGAACGCCGGCTTCCGTCTTGGACAAGGTCCCATCGCAAGATACCGGACAAATGGCGTTGTCCATCCATGACTTGCTCGATGACGGAGACAAAGACCACTGCCTCTCGCTGCCTCGTCCGAGACGTGATTGAGGGCTTGTGAAGGTGCTCGACGAGCACCGCCGAGCAAGTTCTCGTGAGGATCCATACTTGGACAGTTGGTCGGCCAGAAAGTTGTCCTTCCTGGGCACGAAGAGCACCTCGAAAAATCGGAAGTGCCGCCCAACTTCCTCACTTCAACCGTATCGCGCCATTGAGTCATCGCAAAGACCGATACTCCTTGTTGACTGGTTGATGACCACCGTGAATCTCTCTTCACGCTTAGTCGTTGGACGCCGAGCGACTTGCACGCCTTAGTCCCGCCGAGAGGGTTCGTACTCCGCAGCGCTGTTAGTCGCCAAGTATAGTTGGATAGAATATCGGAGTTGCTCTCCTTGAGGAGATGAGAACAAAACCAGCCCCCGAGTTTTCAGTGCGCGAGCCATCTAAAAACATGGTCCAAGAGGGTCATCAGGTTGCTCGGGAGCTTCCTGGGATTTGGGCGGGCAGATCCATTCGGCGACAAAGTCAGCCAAGACAGGACTTAATAGCGATTCGGCAAAGAAATGAATATCAAATTCGCCAGCCCATTGCCCATTTAGCTATACGGCCGCCAGCTTCCTTGTTCCTTAGGATTTATCCAAGAGGAAACTTGGTCGGGACCAGTATTTGATGCGCCTGGCAATAATGGCGAAGTTTTCTAGACGACATGAGTAAGGCGTAGAGCAGCTTCAGGACCTCAGGGTAAGGCTCCTTCGATCCGTGAAGCACCTCGCTCACGTAATAGATTGGCCGCTGGATGCCTTCCCTTTCCACCGTCAAGACCGCGCTCACCGCCTGAGGCATACAGCCGAGATAGAGTAAGAGCTGCTCGCGGTGTTGCGGGGTGGTCAAGACAGGTGGGTTGGACAGGTATTGCTTTAGATCTTGAAAAGATCGATCAGCTTCCTCTGTCCATTCGAAACCATTGTGCTTGCGCAGGGCCTTAAAGAAGGGCAGCCCGCATTCGCCCTGACGGAAAATAAACCTGCTCAGAGCAGCCATCCGTCCGGTGAGGCTCTGAACTTTTTTGACGGTAGTTGGAGCCTGCATATTTTCAATGGCCTCGATTTTTTCAGGGTTGGCTGAAATTCCTTGCGAACCAATTACATAACCGAACAACATTCCAGATCGAACACCAAAGGTACATTTCTCTAGATTTAACTTTATTCGATGCCTGTTGAGATTGTGAAAAGTCTCGGCCAGGTCTTTTACATGATCTGGAGCAAGCTTGTTTTTACAACTATGTCATCGACATAGACCTCCGTGTTTTTCCGCACTGCTCGGGAAAGTCTTCCATCAAAGTTACCGAACGTGGCACCAAAGATTGCGCAGACCGAAAGACATGGTCGTGTAGCGTAAAGTGCCGAAGGGGTGATGAAGGATGTCTTCATCCTCGGGAGATGCTTATTTGGTGATAACCGAGTAAGCATCCAAAAACTAAAAGTCAAGCATCCGCAATCGCGTCGACCACCGGTCTATGCGGGCGGGGAAGTTGTCCTTGGGACAAGCAAATGCTCAAATCAGTGTGATCGACACACATCCTCCACTTGCCGCCTTTCTTCTTTACAATGACAGGTTGGCCACCACTCGGTGTGATCAACCTTGCGGATGAATCCGCAATGAGCGACTTGTCGAGCTGATCTTTAATGATCCCCGCTGAATTCTGAAAAGCGACGAAGCTTCGGCGAAATGTGCTTTTGTCCGGCGGACGGCCGCTTTGTGCTCGATAACCTCCTCGACTCGGGCATATCAGACGGTTCCCAGTCAAACACGTCTGCATTAGCTCGGAGGAAGGCAATGAGCTCGCTTTCCTATTTGGGGTCCAGATTGGCCCCCAGATAAACTGTCCTAGAGGAATCATCTAGAGATAGCGGAACTTCCTTGGTCTCTCCCCCTGGCTGAAGGGAGACCCTAGATCGTGCAGACTTGGTCTGCGGAACTTCAGGACCACGTGGCGGAAGCTGGTCGACCAGGGTAAGGGACTGCTCGTCGCAATCTAGAGCAGCTTTGTAGTTGCCCTTGACCGTGATCACACCGTTGGGGCCCGGTATCTTCACGCAATGGTATCCATGATGCGACACGACCATGAACTTGCCAAGAGATGGCCGGCCCAGGATCGCATTGTACGCGGAAGGAAAATCGACCACGTCAAACGTGATCAACTCCGTCTGGAAGTTGCTTGGACTGCCGAAGGTAACAGGTAGAACAATTTGCCCCAATGGCTGAACAGCTTCCCCCGGGACGATGCCGTAGAAAGGCATCGCGACCTCTTTAAGCTTGGAGCGATCCCCCGGGACGGTGCCGTAGAAAGGCATCGCGACCTCTTTAAGCTTGGAGCGAGGAATCTGCATCTCGTCCAAGACCTTAGCAGAGAGCAAGTCCAAAGCGCTCCCGCTGTCGACCAAAACACGGCCAACTCTGGCGTTGCTGATGGTCGGAGCGACCACCAGTGGGAGCCGCTGAGGCTTGGTCATCCCAGTGGGGCAATCCTCTTGAGAGAGGTATAAGCCGAGGAGCCGCCGAAAATGACGGCGATATGGTTCACGGGTTCCTGATACTCGTCGTCGTCCCGATCACCATCATCGGTTTGGCGCTTGGCCTTACCGGCTTCACCTTTTTCGGGCAGGGTGGGCATTGGACCCTTGCCGTTGTAGAAATCCTCGAGCTTTGCAGCCCAGGTTCTGTAATGGCGCGTATCATGCCCGTAGTTCTGGTGGAACTTGCAATATCGGTCACTTGGACCTTTCTTGCCTTGGTTGCCTCCCTGGGTGGGCTTCTTGCCCTTATAGTTATTGCTGGGCTTTTTCTGCCCATCCTTGGGAGGAGGTGTGCGATCTATACCGGCGACGGTGTTGTTCGTGATCACCTTTCTTTTCTTCCGGGATTTCTTGTCACCGGATTGTTGTTGCTCTTCTTCTTCTCCTCTACACCAGTCAGGTGGGCAGCTCGCCTTGTCAAACGCCTTCTTGATCTTGAACACGCTCTGCCGCGTTGGCATAGCGGTCACCGCCCAAACAGTCGTTGACGGTCCAGTCCGATTGATTTCGAGATCTGAGTGAGCCGCTTCGTCGCGGACTCCGCTTTTAAAGGCGCGACAACAGATTCGGCCCAAGATGTTCGGATCGTGTTGCGAATCTTGATGAAAAGCTTCACGGTTGCGGAGGGTCTCCCGCTCATCCGGATCATCCGTGCAGATCATCCTCCTTGCCCGACGCACGTAATAGCTCTGGAAATTAGCAATCAGAGCGTCACAAAGTTGGTTCCAAGAAGAGATGGAACCTTTCTGCTGATTGAATAGCCACGTCCGAGCAGCACCCTCAAGGACAGTTGGGAAATAATTAGCCATGACAAGCTCGTCACCTCCGGCTGCCATGATGGCCGTAGCGTAGATGAAAAGGAACTCCTCTGGGTTCTGGGTCCCATTGTATCTTTCCATGTGTCCGGGCTTGAACTTTGAGGGCCACCGAACGAGCTTAAGCTCGCGAGAAAGCCCTGCAGCCCAAGGCGTAAGACCGGCCACCTTCCCCGGCAGAACCTAGCCATGAGAAGACGTTGGTCCTGTTGGTCGGAAGAACTCTTGCTGAGCGGGAGGTTTCTGCTTGGAGGAACTCTCTCCGTGATAAGCCCTCATGCTCCTTCCTCGTGGTCGCGACAACGCGCTCCTCGCGAGGGGATCCTCCGTGATCGTCGCGCGCACGCATGCTTCTGTGGTCGCGATGACTAGTCCGCACGCTGGATTCTACCCGGCAGCTGAACTTCGGGGGTCTTGGCGAGGTGCGCGAGGCGGTTACGTCGGCCGACGCTATACCGGTCGCGATTCACGCCAGAGTTTGGTTGATGGACTCGCAAAAGTGCGGCGAACAACATCTTGCTCGCGAACAGGTAATGCAGCCTCATCTGGATGCCGAGTACATCGATCCGCCGATCTCTCCGCCGCGGGACCAGCCAGATTCAAGTCCTGCGCCACCATGTTGACGACGCGGTGGCCGCGCGATTGCGCGCTAGACGGTGTCATCACTGTGTCGCCACAGGAGGAATCTACCGACATAGCCTTGGAATCTGATAGATCTAAACCAAGTGTAAAGATCATCACCCGATTCATCGTCAATGACGGAGCTCGACTCGAGACCATCTCCTGAGCGATCCGAAACTTCATCTCGAATCACGACATCGATCTAGGTCGGTAAGATCAATTCGAGCTGGTAGGGGAAGAAACATCCTGCCCTTCTGAGTCGTATCCCTCAGGAAGAATCTTTGTATGGCTGACGGATGTCGACATGTTCGATCTGCGTATCCCCACGGACGGCGCCAACTGTCGACGGTTGAGATAACGATCTCAAGTCGCTAAGGTCTTTAGAAGTGAGATAGTAGACACGCCGAACAACCACCACCAACAACGAACAGGAGACATGAGTTTTTATCCTGGTTCAGGCCTCTCGGGAGAGATAATAGCCCTACGTCCAACCTTTCTTATATATCAGGAGTGATTACAAGAGATGGCTCGACGAGACCAACAAGTCTCGGCGAGATTATGGTGTGTATGAAGTGCTAAAAGCTAGAACAAGTCGTAAAACTCGTCTTCAGATGATCTGAGATTGGATGCCCCCTAACACCGTAGGGGCATGGTTTATATAGTGTAAAGCAAACCGACCTACCGAGGGAATATCGGGCCGGGCTAACTACGAGATCGTAACGAACTCAACGTGCCAAATATATCCCGAGGCAGATAAGACATACTCCTAGTCTTGGGGATCACGACTCCTAATCCAATCCGAGAAACCAACGTCCGGGTCTTCACGTAGCCGTGCAGGACTTTTGTTCGAGACGGACTCAAACACGATTCCTTGGCCGTTACGCATCACGCCAGCCAGGAGGATGTTCGGCAAGATGCATATGGGCCAGATAGAACATTCCAGGGAGCTGGGCCCTGGTAGGCTGTTCTAATGGGCCGTCAGGAAGTGGGCCATGGCAATGGGCCGTGATTTTATCCCCGACAGCTAGCCCCCGAGACTCAAGTGGAAGGACTCACTAGAGTGGGGTCTTCCTCTTAAGACTCCAAGTCACGAAGAGGGAAATTTTGTTGCTACAAAGACGTGTAACAAGCGACCGACCAGGTTATGGTTCAACCGAACAAGACTTGTTTGGGACCGGACAGACCCGATCAGTATCGAGCAACTCTGTTGCGTCGAACAGGGAATCACATCTGCCCGAGCAGAGCACTCGACCGCCGGTCAAAGCCTACATCGAAAAAAATAGCCATTGGCAGATTCCAACGGTAACTTCCCGTTGCGGCGCAGTGAAAACAGGCGACCATTGACAGAAGGTTGCGACAGCTTGAGGCATTCGTCGCTAGGGTAACATGTTCGCACAACTTCATTTCATTTATAGATGCATATCTTGTCAAGAGTACCAATGAACTCAAATATATCTGCAGACCAGTCCAAGCGGTCATACGGGGCTTGCTAGAAGCTCCTCGAGCTAGGTGGGGACGGCGGGCCCCTACACAGGTGGCCCCCACAGTCTACGGTAGCCATCTAGACCCTCTAGGCACCTACGTTGGCCAGGTTGGCTACGCTGGACAGACGGTACCACTTGCGGGCACCTACGGGAGGCAGCCGACCGTCATCCCCGCGCCCAACTACCCAAACGTCGAACATCCCTGATTCCGTGATCCAGCGGTGAGTCACTTGTGCCAAATCAATATGCTGTGGCATAGCATATATATGTCAAATGCCTAATTGAACAATCTCACGGGGTTCGGTTTCTGCCATGTCTACACCTCCATCCTACGTGCCACATCCTTAGGACAACGCACAGCATGGCGAGGACGCCTCCGGGAACATGGTTGTCAACCTCGCAGAGCAGCTCTTTGGCACCCCGCCACCGCAGTCGTAAATTACCGATGTGCATGCTAATATTATGTCAGAAACTTCTATGTGCGAAAATGTTTGTACGTTTTAATATTGTGATTGTGGTATTGATATTGCCGGAGATGTGGTATTGATATCACCGGTGATATATGTGTATATCTGTGAAATTATGGGATATTTGAATGTGAGGTTTTTTGGTTATGCAGATTGTGGCTGCTGCTGCTAGGAGCTGCAAAATCATAGTCTTTTTTTACAATTTCAAATTTTTTTTGCTGTTATGCCATTATTCTCGACGGCTAGGACTTGGGCCCATGGGCCCAACTGCCTGCACAAGACGGGGCCGGGTCCAGCTACGACGGGCTAATCAATCTCGACGGCCGCACAACCGTTGTTACTATCAAATTGGCCTGGGCCGATAGACCTTGCGGCCTGCCTCGCATCGATCTCGATGGCTTTGAGCCGTCGAGAAAAGTGCTGCTAGTATGTCGCGCCTGGCCTGGGTCATTCTGACAACGGTTGTGCTGAAGCCGTCGAGACAAATAATCTCGATGGCCAAGCCGTCAAGACAGGTCGTCTCACTCTACCACGCTGTCTCGAGGGCCAAATCTCGATAGCCGGCCATCGAGATTAACCTTTCTCAACGGTTTCCGAGGCTTTCTCGTCAGCATTGGCCGTCGAGATTTGCCCGATCCGCATGGTGTACAACTCAACACCGAGAGCTTGATTTTTGCCGCAACACTAAGACGATTTGTTGACAATCGATATTCATTTGGCGATAAACAATAGTGGTTGCTCCTCATGAATACTACTTTCTACGTGGTGATCCATACAATGCACATCTTTATACCGGAGACAACTGATGGTGCGAATTTTGCAATTCTAGGATAATTAATAGAGATACATTTTTAAGTCCGGCACGTCCACCAACAAGTCAAAAATTAGATATTGTTTCAGTAAAAACAACCCAACGTTAGCTTCACCGGATGGAGTCAATAAAATGCTTCGGTACATAAATGTTTGATATGTACAACTCAATATTTCACTTGGTACCATCAAATATTTCAGTATATAAATTACAAAACGATGTTTAACAATGACAAAACAAATATTTTAGTAAATAACAAGATAAATGCTTGGAAATTTATTAAAAATGTTTTACCACGTTGTAGTTAAATGTTTCGGTTAAGGCAAAAAAAAAAAATTTAGTAGAACAAAATAGAATTATCTCAACATGTAAAAAAAAAAGTTTCATGAGGCTGAACCAAATGTTTAAAAGAGCATAAACAAATGTTTTAGTAGGGAGAAACAAGTGTTTCAAATGTTTCAACATCTACTGATGGTAGCATCAATCCTGGTTCGTAGCTCCAAGGCTTTAGTCCCAGTTCAGCGCTCACATAAGTTCCGGTTCATGACAGATCTACCCTTTGGCAGACGGGTAGATGCTAACTGTTTGTTGACACGGAAAAGTGGTTTCCCGGCGCCAACTACAGCCGAACAATAGGGGATCGGGCTTTCCGATGACGTGCCAGCCGATTTGACCTTTTGCAATCCGCAAGGTTTCGGATAGGCAAGATACCGGCGAAGCAATGACGATTTACTGATAGTTTGGAAATAAACCGATGATCGGCTTAACGAAGAGACGTTGAGCCGATAGAGCAGACAAGCCGCCGGCGAAGCGAAGAGCGCTTTATCAATAGATTGGACGATAATCCGATGATCGCCTTAACGATGAGACGTCGAGTCGATGGAGCAGGATGGAACCTAACACCTCCGGCGGACGGCGATGCGCAGCGATGCCGCCGAGAGATAGTATTCCGATGCCGACGGCGAGTAGATCGGACTAAACCGAGACAGTCCCTGCCGAGGGAGTTGACGGCGAGAATATCGATCTTAGTCGAGACAGTAGACGCTGGCATGTACTTTGAAAACCGATACGAGCGGATCGATCGGATTCATAGCACAAGGGTAAAAGGTAGACGAAATAGTAGATGTATTATTGATTGATTGAAGAGAGATAGATCCTTTATATGCTGCACGGCAGCTCTTATTTATACTAAAGACACACCGGCTAATCAGATAACTTGATATGAACTATCTCTTAGTTACCTAAAATAACTAACCGACTAGACTTGACGTGCAAGGCACGGACTAGATACAAACCGACTCGAATACTATTACTAATAATAATATTTATTTAATTGATGTGAAGCTCTTCTTGACGGCCTTGAATAAATCTGATGTGCTCCTTCTTTCTTTGATCTCCACGTGAGCTTGATATATGCCATATAGCTGATTACGTGAACATCATGATCGGCTCTTGATTTTCCATATTTCTATTCACGTAATGCCTGCGAACTTACTCTTCCAAATCTAACCGAATCAGCCATATATGCTATATATGCTTCCCGTATGCACATCGGGTTCACCAAAAGGATTATGCAAATAAACCTTGTTCCTTGCCCATAACTAGTATGTCACGTGCTAACCTTTCCATATATATAAATATGGCTGATTACTTCACCTAGTTTAAGCATAATCGGCTATTATGCATGATCGGCTATTAACTAGCATATATCTGTGTATATATAAACCGATCCATGCCTCCATTAACGTACATACAAAAGCCGATTGTATCATATGGACTCTCCTTTGATCGGCTACCGAATATATTTGCCATACCATTAATGCATAAGCCGATCTGCTAACCAGTTTATCATCTCTTTTGATCGGTTATCTAATCAATCTACGTATATATGCACGCATAAAAGCCGATCATCATCTTTTCCAAATATTAGCCGATCAACTAATAATGGCACCCGAGTGTATACCGATCTAGCTCCTTTTTTGGCCGAATATGCTATTTTTCACCCTCTTTTGGCCACTAAAATAACCGTATTTTTGTGCCAAATTTGGGTGTCAACATAAGCCCCCGATTTTTGGGATATGAGAATCATGTCCCGAAAATCTTGAATTATCGGCCATCGGACTTTAAAACTTACTTAGCTGCTGTATCATCTTTCTGCTTTTCTCGGGCCTTTAATCTTTGCAATCTTCTCTTCTGAGATTTTGTTAAACCCGTAGGACACCAGCGAGGATTAGGTTTCATCGACTTACTCTTATTCAGTAATTTGAGTGATCTATCATTAGTCGATGAAGCTTTTACCGTACGCCACTTGCCGATTTTCGGATGTCCCTCGACATTTGTAATTTCTGGGCCTGAATCATGTGTGACTTTTATTCGTCTCCGGCCAACTAAAACTTTTAAATATGGGCTTTCTTCAATTTCAGCTCGATCATCAGTTTGAGATCGGCTTTCGCTCGAGCCCCCAGAGCAATTGATATTCTTATTTGAGTAATGATCCAACATAGTAATCGGCATATTTTCTAATCCCGACTTAACCTCACTTGAACAAGTATCCATCGTAGTAATCGGCATATTTTTCGATTCTGATTTTGATGTTGCCTTGCAACCCACTTGTCCAGTTGGTTCGTCGCCTTTTTTACGCGCTTCCCATTGCTCTTGATTTCTCAAACGTT
This sequence comes from Raddia guianensis, assembly GCA_036346415.1. Taxonomy (NCBI): domain Eukaryota; kingdom Viridiplantae; phylum Streptophyta; class Magnoliopsida; order Poales; family Poaceae; genus Raddia; species Raddia guianensis. Next base: position 7,035,318 of record CM070537.1, read on the forward strand.
GTAGACGGCGCTTTTGTGTCTTGCTCAATCCTGCTGGGCACCATCGTGATTTAGCTTTTATGAAGTTGGTGTTTACCTCTCTGACGTAATGAGTATGTTGCCCTTCTTTTGATGTATACATCGGCATAATATAAATTTTATTAGCCGATGCGTTTTGTTGGGACCTTGAGCGAACACTTTGACGAGAATGGAGGTGAGACATCGGACAATCATAAATTGTTGGAAGCCTGAGACATCGTTCCTAGCAAAACTGGAAAAAAGGACACTCCCAATGAGCCCTTTCTTCTTCATCATGTCGGCATCTATTAGTTTGATTTTTCTGACACGCTTTCTTATATTGCCTCTTTTGCCAGACATGAGGTGATGTTTCCTTATCAACGGGTTTAGAAACCGATTGTTCGACTATTTCAGAGCTTTCATGCAACTTTTCTTTTGATCCAGCAACCGACTGCTCTCTTCCCTGGCTATTATCGATTCTTTGTCCTGAAATATCAGAAATAACCGAAGTTGGAGCCAATGAATCGCTAGAATATGCCTCATTATCAGTATTTTCACCATCGAATTCACTCTGACAGTCATAAAATATGTCTTTTTCATCAGAATTTGCATTCTCATCGCTCGGTAATGTAGTATTGTAGCAACGATCTTCGTCAATTTCGATTGGCTTTTCACCTGAATTCCTAGGCATATATTCTTGTTGTTGAATCACTTCTGCATACCTTCTAGACGAATCATTCAGCCCCCGAGGCAAAATATTAATGTTTTCCGATGAGCTAGATACCGATTGCAGCCCCCGAGGCGAAATAACAACAGTTTCCGATGATTTAGAAACCGATGGATATTCAATTTTGCTCGACGCGGCACCGGACAGATTGCAATCATCATCTTGTTTTAAAGATTCCCGCTGATCCATGTGGCTTTTTGACGTGAAACCAGATCCATCGGAAATCTCTCGTCATTCTATTGTCCGTAGTATACCCGAACGTTCAAAACAGACTTCGGATGACTCCGTTTCGGCTGTTTGAAGTTGGGTTGTATTGGAAGTCCGATCCGAACTCGCGATGGAATCGGCTTCCTGTTCGAGCTGATCTTGATGCAACGACACGTTCGGGGACTCAACAACGGCTTTTTGATTTTTCGATGATGAAGATTTGGACGATTCAGTATGAAAAATCACACCGATTTGTTGCTCTTTTGGTTCTTCTTTCTGTAATGGAGACGTCGATGTTGGCGGAGGCGTCGCCGTCATCTCCGACGGAGACGTAGTCGAAGAAGCCGATTTTACCGTCGATGTTGAGGCGTTGGGAGAAGCCGGCCTTGTCGTCGATATTTCAGACGTTGATCTTGACGGAAAATAATCTGACGTCGTCGCAGATGCTTCTGGCAATGTATCCGGCTTCAATGCGAATTCGTCTTGTAATAACAACGTTGATCTAGTGAAAACAAACTCCGCCATCGGCTCTTCCAAAGGAAAATCCGATATTGTTGTTGACTGTGTCATTGGTTTTTCCAGTGAAGTAACCAAAAAATCCGATTTAAACGTTGTCATCGGCGTAGATGTATCAAATGTCGATCTTGTCGGCACATAAGCCGATGTGGCAAACTTTGACGTTGACCATGGCGTTGAATAATCCAGTGAAGTCGAATAATAATCCGATGAGGTCGAATTTGATATCAACCATGGAGACTGTGGTTTTGGTGGTTTTGCTGCCCACTTCCAATTTCCATAAATGATTGGCAGATCAAACGATATGGGTCCCACCGAGCGTGCCAGTTTGTTGACGCGGAAAAGTGGTTTCCCGGCGCCAACTACAGCCGAACAACAGGGGATCGGGCTTTCCGAGGACGTGCCAGCCGATTTGACCTTTTGCAATCGGCAAGGTTTCGGATAGGCAAGATACCGGCGAAGCAATGACGATTTACCGATAGCATGGGAATAAACCGATGATCGGCTTAACGAAGTGACGTTGAGCCGATAGAGCAGACAAGCCGTCGGCGAAGCGATGAGCGCTTTATCGATAGCTTGGACGATAATCCGATGATCGCCTTAACGATGAGACGTCGAGCCGATGGAGCAGGATGGAACCTAACACCTCCAGCGGACGGCGATGCGCAGCGATGCCGCCGAGAGATAGTATTCCAATGCCGACGGCGAGGAGATCGGACTAAACCGAGGCAGTCCCTGCCGAGGGAGTTGACGGCAAGAAGATCGATCTTAGTCGAGACAGTAGACGCCGGCATGTACTTTGAAAACCGATACGAGCGGATCGATCGGATTCATAGCACAAGGGTAAAAGGTAGACAAAATAGTAAATGTATTATTGATTGATTGAAGAGAGATAGATCATTTACATGCTGCACGGCAGCTCTTATTTATACTTAAGACGCACCGGCTAATCCGATAACTTGATATGGACTATCTCTTAGTTACCTAAAATAACTAACCGACTAGACTTGACGTGTAAGGCACGGACTAGATACAAACCGACTCGAATACTATTACTAATAATAATATTTATTTAATTGATGTGAAGCTCTTCTTGACGGCCTTGAATAAATCTGACGTGCTCCTTCTTTCTTTGATCTCCACGTGAGCTTGATATATGCCATATAGCTGATTACGTGAACATCATGATCGGCTCTTGATTTTCCATATTTCTCTTCACGTAATGCCTGCGAACTTACTCTTCCAAATCTAACCGAATCAGCCATATATGCTATATATGCTTCCCGTATGCACATCGGGTTCACCAAAAGGATTATGCAAATAAACCTTGTTCCTTGCCCATAACTAGTATGTCACGTGCTAACCTTTCCATATATATAAATATGGCTGATTACTTCACCTAGTTTAAGCATAATCGGCTATTATGCCGCTCGGCTATTAACTACTCCCTCCGTTCCAAATTATAGGTCGTTTGATTTTTTTGACACGTACTTTGACCACTCGTCTTATTCAAATAATTAGTGAAAATATGAAAAAACTCAAGTCATTATTAAAGTACCTTTCATGATAGACTAAATCACAACAAAAATAAATTATAATTATAAAATTTTTTGAATAAAACGAATGGTCAAAGTACGTGTCAAAAAAGTCAAACGACTTATAATTTGAAACGGCGGGAGTAGCATATATCTGTGTATATATAAACCGATCCATGCCTCCATTAATGTACATACAAAAGCCGATTGTATCATATGGACTCTCCTTTGATCGGCTACCGAATATATTTGCCATACCATTAAAGCATAAGCCGATCTGCTAACCAGTTCATCATCTCTTTTCATCGGCTATCTAATCAATCTACGTATATATGCACGCATAAAAGCCGATCATCATCTTTTCCAAATATTAGCCGATCAACTAATAATGGCACCCGAGTGTATGCCGATCTAACTCCTTTTTTGGCCGAATATGCTATTTTTCACCCTCTTTTGGCCACTAAAATAACCGTATTTTTGTGCCAAATTTGGGTGTCAAGACTGGCACAGACACACATTAGTCTTGGTTCGTGTTACGAACCCGGACTAATGGTAGGCCTTTAGCCCTGGTTCATGTTACAAATCCGCACTAAATACTTGTTCGAGCATACTTTAAAAGAAATGTATATCCTAATCTAATCAATACGAGTGGTGGGCCGGTTGATTAGTAGAGTGAGTGGGGAGTCACGTGGTGCTAGGAGGTCCTAGGTTTAAATCTCGTATGCTCCCATGTTTTTTGCATATTTTTTACACCGCGTGACCGCGTGGGGGCTATAGGGTGCGTTTGCTTGGCTCGTGCAGGACCAACCAGGATAGCACGAGGGATGGGATAGGTCGGTGGTGGATGGCATACTGTTTGTTTGAAGTTTAATCATTCCGTCCAGGATGATCCAAGATGGACTGCGGTTCATGTTTGGCTAACAAGGCTTGGATGAAATAAGTTCATCCAGTATTATGAATTTCATCCAGGATGGACTGCATTTTTTCCAGGATGATACAAGGCTTGACTATAGCTCGTGTTTTCACCATTCGTGTTTTATATATGAAATTGCTAGGACAAATCATATTGCCACAACATATAGAAAAAACCAGTTAATATAAAGGATTAAGATGAATAGCAGAGCAGAGCCCAATGACTTTCGTCGGGCAAAAAACAGTTGAAAACTGAACAATATGTTTCCTACAACAGTTCAAGATTGTTCAAGCAGTGATCATGCATACATGATAATACAATATAAAATTTATAATATGCAAATAACATCCCTCATTGTTCATCTCCTCCGCAACAATACTTTAGGATCTCCATGAAAATGTTGTTGAGAGCTTGACAATCTACTAATCTAGCCTGAAGATCTTCAAGAAAGGACACCACGAAGCATCAAAATGATTTCAAGAGGATGATATATGTGTATATACCATCCTTTCATAGCAATAGCTGGTCTCTTCAGAAGGAATCTCAAGTGTATCTCCAACGTGCACCATCAACAAAGGTTGTTACAGAAAAACACAAAAGCTATTAAGCTTTCTATCAAAAAAAGGTTTAAATCACCATTTGCAATTAATAGTGTACAACACTCGTAAATTGAATGAATCACCTTTTCAAATAACCGATTCGAAATAATCATCCAAGTATACAGCACAAACACATATGTAAATTTTCAAGAATGAGAACCAATTTGATGGCTGAATTATGGAACTAACGTCTTCAAAAGCATACGAAGAACGGTGGCCTGTTTAGCTCCTCCTTACATCGAACAGAAACAAGATACTAACAGCACTTCCTTTTGGGGCTAAATTCCCCATGGTTGAAGAAAAAAGATACGGTGTCTAAACCACTACTTGTGGCATCTAATTGCTAACATTAGAACATAAACCCAAAAAAACACCTGAGAAATCAACGCACATCTGGCTACTGACTAGCTAGCTAGCTTCTGATGATAAGCTAGAAAAAATTATCTAATGATAGGGAAAAATGAATCTGCAGATAGAATTATTACCTTGAGGGCCTTCAACAAAATAACTACAGATTTAACAACTTACCACTGCCTAAAGAAATTATAGGATTAACTCTTGCAGCACATTAGAAAACTAGGTGATTAGCACACACTCCCCAGAGGAAATTTATATCACCCTACTGTTTAATGTAAAGATATCACCCTACTGTTCCAACATCATGCGTCATGCAGCATAGTTCATATATAAAAAATTCATAGGAAAATACTATAATTTTCCAGTATCTGAACTCAATCACAAATAATAAGGCTAAAGAAATCTCACTGAAACTTCACTCAAAAACGTGGGTATGATGGCTTACCAATTTACGGATTCTCACTGAAAAACTTGGCAGTCATAACCATTTGGCTTGACAAAGGTACCGTCATGAATGCCCTAGCTTTATTGGGATTATCACAAAGGTATTGCAAGTAATTGAGCAGGTCTACCTCCTCAAATTCCGGCAGAGCTAACACATGATCCCAAAGGTCATCTGGCACTTGGGAATTGTTGCCGGTCTTCTCAATTGCTTCAGCTAGCTTACCAAGGCTGTCGGTTATGGTTTGCAGTAGAATGTCATCTTGCATGCGGGGTCTCTTGTGCTGCTTAGGGGGCTTAGTGCGAGAGGATTCACCTAACAAGTACAAAAGACTATTATATGACAACAATTCATGTAGATGTGTTGGTAACCATGTATATGACAACAAAAGATTATGTGGTAGCAAATCAATCACCTGTAGATGTGTTGTTTCGGCCATTGTTGGCGGTGGTGTCATCATCGCTCAGATTTGGCATATCAAATGATTTGGAATAGTCACTCGTTGCCAAAACATCATGATCAGATGCCAGAACATCATCCGATGATTTGGCATAGTCACCTCTTGACATCCCAATATAAAATATGGAAAATTGACCGTGTCACTGGCTTGGCGGCGAAGCTGCCGCCGGAGACGAAGGAGAAGCCAGCGGGTCAGGAGAAAGAGTAAAAACTTGAAAAAGGGTAAAGAAATGTGAATGTCATTTGGGAATAAAATTCGTTACCCCGGTGTTATTATAGGAAACATAGATGAATTGGGTGTCATTTTTAGTTGTGACAACGAATTGGGTGTCACTTGTCCAATTTTCCCCCAATCATATTCTCTCCTATTACAAATTATATTTGTGTCATTTTATATTTTATACCTATTTCTGGGGAACGACACAACAGTATCTGTTTTTGAACTGGTACAGGCAAATTAGGACTAATTAATACTCCCTCTGTCCAAATATATAAGGCGTATAAAAATTTTCATCAAGACCAAGAAATGGTGTTTAAGGAAGTAAATCATCTTTAATTATCTCGTTACTCAAAGCATCACAAATTAATCTTTAATCTTTTGCTTTTGTGCATGCAAGCATGCATCTTCTTCCCATGCACTTAATTAATAGCTTTAATAGCTAAAGCTAGCAAAAGCATTCATTTCATAGTGTGAATAGCTTAACTAGGAGTTAATTGCTCGTCTTTCCCAAGGAAATAAGGGAGATACGCCTTGTATTATGGGACAACTCAATAAAATTTATGTGCCCTATATATTGGGACGGAGGGAGTACCTCTCGGCACCGTACCAGTTCATACAACAGGTATTGGTGTGCTACCAATATCGGTTGGTGGGCACATGTGGCAGCGCGTCTTGAAAGGCCCTTTACTACTAATTGGAGACACCAACCAATACTAAGGTGTTTTATGATGTTGTGTGATATATATAATTTATAATAGATAACTGAACATAATTAATTGATAAATCACATAACGATTATTAACAACTTCTATACACATTTAGAAGAATATATATATATTTATAATAGTTATAGCCTCATATTGTTTGAAGTCTACACAATTCAAATTACAATTATGTGTTTCATCGTTTTAATTTGATTTACAAGATATTTTATTCATATGACCATCGCTCTTGGTACCAGTAGATGAACCTATCAGTTAATTAGTTCTAATTGTAGGGCTGTCTCTATTTAACACATCTTGAAAGTTGAAACCCACGTTTTGGATTTACGACTTGATCCAGAAGGTACTTGTCGACGGTTGGGATATCGACCCAAGTCAACCAAGGTTCTTCAAAGAGGAGATAGGAGACACGCCGAACAACCACGAACAGCAACGAACAGGAGATGTGGGTTTTATCCCGGTTCAGCCTCTCGAGAGATAATAGCCCTCGCCCAAATTTCTTATATATCAGAGATGAATACAAGAGGTGGCTCGGCGAGACGAACAAGTCTCGGCGAGATTATGAGTGTACAGGTGAGTATCAGGTGTCTACGAGATGATAGTGCGAAACTCGATGCCGATGCCTCTAAGTCGTCTCCGATGCTCCCTAAACGTGTAGGGGCATGGTTTATATCGTCTGAGAGCTAACCGACCTACCAAGGAATATCGGGCCGGCTAACTACGAGATCGTAATAAACTCAAGATATGCCAAATATAACCTACAGTAGATAAGGTAAGCTCCTAATCTTGGGGATCACGACTCCTTATCCAATCCGGGAAACCAACGTCCGGGTCTTCACGTAATCGTGCAGAACTCCTGTTCGAGATGGACTCAAACACGATTCCTTGGCCACTACGCACCACACCAGCCAGGAAGCTGTTCGGCAGGATGCATATGGGCCAGATAGAACCTTCCAGGGAGCTGGGCCTTGGTAGGCTGTCCGAAAGGGCCGTCAGGGAGTGGGCCATGGCAATGGGCCGTAATTTAATCCCCGACAGCTAGCCCCCGAGACTCAAGTGGAAGGACTCACTAGAGTGGGGTCTTCCTCTTGAGACTCTAAGTCACAAAGAGGGAAATCTTGCTGTTACAAAGACGTGTAGCGAGCGACCGAACAGGTTATGGTTCAACCGAACAAGACTTGTTCGGGACCGAGCAAACCCGACAACAATGAAGCAACTCCGCTAGGTCGAACAGGAACGACATCCGTCCGAGCGAGCTTCGACCTTCAAAGCAAACATTTGAAAAAAATAGCCGCTAGCGGACTCCAACGGTAACTTCTGTCATTGCCAGCAGTGAAAACAGGCGACCGTTTTACCTAGCCGTTGGTAAAAACTAGCCGTTCTGGGACAAAACCGTTGCAGAGCTGCTTATACGGGACTATAAAAGTTCGCACTGTTCTGGTTGAGGTCTCCTAAGAGCGACTTCGTCGAGGCCTTCTTAAACATCAGCGGATTGGAGGTGGCGAACCTCAATCCGAACTCCATCCTCCAGATGGCCGTCTTCGCACACCTGTGCGAGGGCTATCTGGGCATCGATCCGCCGGTGGGGCTGTTCCTCCATTACTACACAGTAACGAGGAGTAGCTCCGCCGCCTCGGCGCTGGGGTGCTACTACCTCAAGCTCGGCCACCGCCGACGACGCCAGATCCTCGCCCACCGCCGCCGACTCGATGGGCGCGTGGTGGAGAGTGGTTCTACACAGAAGCGGAGCGGCGACAAGAAACTCGTCTTCACCGGAAGGCGCCGCAAAGGAATCTCAATGCCTCGGCCGAGATGTCCGCCGAGGATTGGTACTGACAAGGAAGATCGCCTCCTCGTGAGCCTTGGGCTCATGGGCGGGAGATCATTCGACTTCACAAATAAGTGGTCTCGTCTGGCATGGAGGAGGTCCTATCCTTCTACAAGATAGAGGGATGGGAAGACATCACAAGGAGAGCACGGTAAGTGCCTTTAAGACTCAACCTCTAAATACATTCTTTCCTCCGAACAGAACCGACAATCCCTCTACTCGGGCAGAGAAACCAACCGACGCATGGGTGACCGAAGGGTCGACGCCATGTTGAAGGCGGCGAAGAAGGACGGGAGGTCACCGCGCGGTGGCGACACCTGCCACAAGAACGTGCTTGTCCGCACATACGAGGTAAATTACTTACCTCACCCTATGTTGCTAGACTTGCAATGTTGTTTAGATGCTAACGCCCGCTTCTCAAAACGCTGCAGAGGACCACCGATCCTTGGAGGGATCGCTGAGGAGCTCTCCGGTCCGAGAAGGAGAGGGGAAGAAGGGCAAGGCCAAGGTGGCCACAAAGCCCAAGGTGGCGGCCGAGCCGACGCGAGCTCATCATGACACGGCGGCCGCCACCGTCGAAGAGACCAGTGCGCGATTTTAACGCATCGAAAGCGCACCAAACGGGCGCTGTCAACCCAGCGAGGAAGAGACCAAGCCCATCCTCCTCGCCGAGCAAAGCGACGAAGAGGTAAGACCATGGCCCTCGCTCGGGCGTTACACGCAAGCTCACCCCGCCGCATGGATTGGTCCGCAACAGGTCGCCGAGCAGAGGAGGCTCGAAGAAGTAGTCGCACGCAAGGAAAAACTTCTTGCGCTGCGCGAGAGGAGCGTTCAGCTCACGAGGGAGCTGAGTTCGTCGCCGCGAACACCCAAGGGCCAAGGCGGAGAAGCCGCCAAGGAGCCCCCGAGGAAGAGGCGGAAGGTTCCGGCGAAGAAGATCAGGATCAAGCCTTCCACGGCAGGTATGTAGGAATCGATCTTTAGATCTTCCAATCTTCTGACCGCGTTAGACTTAACGATCGTCTCTTTTTCATCACCGCCCAAGAAGAGACCGCCACGCATAACGCCGAGGAGGCGCTTCGGCGGTATTCGCCGAAAGCATCTGCACGGCGCGTCACGTGCAAAGGAGGTCAAGCGAGCCTCAAGGACAAAATGGCGGCGTGGAGCTCGCTGCCGCCAGCTCCAGCCGAGCGTCGACGACGCTCCAAAGACGCGTGGACGGTGGAGGCAAAAGTAGCGGCAAGCGGCGCCACGGACTTCGGTGCCAAGGCGATGGCTCCGGAAGCTGCCCAGGGCGGGACCGAGCAGCCGGTCCTGCCAGGCACTTCGTCGCAGGGGCAGCTCACCCCTGAGGCGACGGGGTTCTCTGGCGAGCAGGGTGAATTCCCGGCCGCCAGGGAAGAAGAAGCCCCCGAGCAGGTCGAGCAAGTCGTCCTGCCCGTGGGAACGACGGCGCCACCCAGCGGAGTGGCTCCGGTTTCGCCCGAAGACGTTCGAGCGGAAGAGAAGGAGGAAGAGGAGAGGGAGCGCGGAGACGAAAGCGCTTCGCCCGTTGCCCCTGCTCTCGGGAAAAGGCGCTCCCGCAAAAGGAAGGAGCGAACAAGGCAGCGACGGGAACAACGCCCCCATCTCATCCCGCACGAGCGGGGCTTCGTGGCGCATGGCCTCGAGGACCGCCTGCGCCGCGGGTTGAAGCATCGGCTTGGCAAGGTAAACTCCAAGACCAAACCTTGTTCAATTTAATTGTTTTATCGCAAAGCGTTTTGACTTGATCTTCTCCCTCAGGTCTTCAGGGATACCATGGCGGAACTCGAGGATGGCGTCACCATCGAACGGGCCGCCGTGCTGGCATCCCTCCGGGAGCATCTCCAGACGAGGGATCCCGGGGCGGAGCACTCTGCGCTGGCTCAAAGCCGGAGCCGGCTGAAGGCGAAAGCGAAGAAGCTCAAGGCCAAGCTGTCCAAAGAGAGGCGTTCCTCTGAGGCCCTTATAAAGGAAGCCGAGGAGCTTCGCGCGCAGGCCGTGAGGGCGAGCACCGCGGAGGGGAAGCCGGGCCGCATGAAGTGGCTTGAAGAGCAGCTTGCTGACGCGTCCCACTGGCGGAACCAGCTCGCGGCAGAAACCGAGAAGCTCAAGGCCTAGCTCGCCAAGGAGGAGCAGACATCCGCGGGACTCCAGGCTAAAATCTCAACCCTGTGGGCTTCACAGGAAGAGATTGAGGAGATGCGCGGGATGGCGGTGAGGGCGATCACCGCGGAGAAGAAGGTCAAGGAGCTGGACGAGCAGCTCAAGACCGTCGAACAGCGAGCTAGCCAGAGCGAAGCTCTGACCGACCAGCTGCGGGCCAAGACCGAAGAGGTCGAGGCTCTCCGTCTGGCGCGACGAGCAGGCCAGAGCAGCAAGGAGGAAGCCGATCGCCTCCGAGCCGAGGCCGAAGGGGTTCAAAGCCCAAGGGAAGTCCTGCGCCTCCAGGAAGTTGTCGAGGAGCTCAAGGAGCAACTCGCTTCAAGGTAGCTGTAGGGCTGTAACCCGAGAGGTACCTTTGTACCTGCAGATTTCGTTAATAAAGACTTACCCTTTCCCTGCAAAGAAGGAGCAGCAAAAAGACAAGAACGAACAGAAACTAAGAGAAAAGCGAACAGCGCTAGGAAGTTAAACAAAACCGTAGAGCGCTTAGCCTAACTCCTAGCCCACAGTATCTCGCTCGAACCCGAGTTTATAACCCGAACAGTGCACAAGAGAAAGAGCGACACCCTAGCCCCGATGCAGGCGATGCTCGAGAACCTAAGCTTGCGAACTCGGCACGCGTCGTAGAGAGAAAGAGCGACACCGCATTTTGCTCGATTCGCTCCGTAGGTCGCTCGCTGACGTAAGTTAGGCGATTCGAGAGTAACCGAACAAGGAAAGTGCTCGCCATGGGGCTTACGAGCGAGCTTTACCAAGTGGTCGTGCTTGAAGCGATAAGTGCCTCTCCGCCATGAGGGCTTATGAGAGCGAACTTAGCCGCAAGGTGGAAAGGCCATGTTACGCAACCCCGAAGTTTAGGAACTTATTGAAACCAGATCACGGATAGGGAACAATCCTTAAGAATGCGGAGCCAAGAGTTCGCAAGGCCGGCAGCCATCAAGTGTTACCAGAGAAAAGTAGTCTCGAGAAGACAAGAAGTGAAAAGGCGCAGAGGTCATGAGAATTCACTTAACTGTTGGATTGAACTTTACATGGTGCCCGAGAGACTTGGACGAACTAAGGCGCAATGTTTTCAAAAAGCGCAGGGCTAAGAAAACAGAAAAGACCTACACAAAGAACTTACGAAGTCGGGTCGATGTTCCAAGTGTTTGTCGGCTCTCCCCGTCCTCCATAGCTAGGCGAACAGCCCCAAGAGCGTAAGAAACGATCAGAATGGGCCCTCCCAACGAGGGGTTAATTTGTTGGCATTGGACAAGTTCGACACGGCGCAGAACGAGGTCGCCCGCCTTCAAAGCCCTTGGTCGAATCCGACTTGGCAGCGTGCGGCCAAGATCTTGCCGGTAGCGCGCCATTCGACTTGTGCCCGGTCGCGCTCGCCGAGGAGATCGAGATCGAGGAGGCGCTTACTCGTCGTCAACTGTTGACCGAGCTCGTCGAGGCGAACCGAGTACGATTTCGGGCGGCGAGGATGGCTTCGCACTATAGACCAGCTTGGAAAGGAGTTTCCCCGCCTACCGTCAGAAAAGCGAATCGCCTGAGGACGGAAGGAACTTCGTCAACCCAGCCTTCTTGTGCTTTCGCCGAGAGCAATAATACCCGCCGCTTAATACCCCGGACTATCTCGTCCGTTAGCTCGCCGATCGCTCCATTGCTCGTGGATGTGCCACGAGGCGAACAGACCTTGGTACCCAAATTGCTCGCAGATTCTCAAATAGCTCGCCGAACCGGGTACCGTTATCCGTGATCAGTTTATGGGGAATCCCAAATCGTGTGACCACGTTGCTTTTGAAAAAGCGAACAGCCGTTTTGGCGTGAAGAGACGACACAGGCTTTGCCTCAATCCACTTTGTAAAAGTGTCTATGGCGACGAGCAAGTGTGTATAGCCCTTGTGCCCCTTAGGGAATGGGCCGAGCAGATCTAGACCCCATGTGGAAAAAGGCCAGGATGGGGGGATTGTTTGGAGCTCTTGGGCGGGCTTGTGTGCTTTCCGGGCGTGAAATTGGCAAGCCTTGCACTTAGTCACGATGTCCCGGGCATCTTGTAACGCAGTGGGCCAATAATAGCCCATGCGAAACGCTTGTTTACCGTAGTTCGAAGGAGGCGTGGTTGCGCAGCACCCTCGTATGTCCCTAAGAAGGAACACACCTCCTGCTGCGAGATGCACTTGGAGAGAACTCCCGAGCACCTTTACGGTAAATGATGCCATCCATAAGCTTGTATGGAGCAAAGACGCCTTATAAGCCGGGAACGCCGCTTCCCGTCGTCGGGTGGGTCCTGTCTCATGAGGTACCGGACAAATGGCGTTGTCCATCCGCGCACTGCTCGATAACGGAGACAGACCACTGCTCGCTGCCTCGTCCGGAGACGTGATCGAGGGCTTGTGAAGGTGTCGACGAGCACCCTGCGGAAAGGAGTTCGCGTGAGGATCCAAACTTGATAGCTGGTCGGCGAAGTTGTCCTTCCGGCACGAAGAGCACTTCAAAAATCGAAAATGCCGCCCAACTTCCTCACTTCAACCGTATCGCGCCATTGAGTTATCGCAAAGATCGATACTCCTTGTTAACTGGTTGATGACCACCGTGAATCTCCTTCACGAGCTAGCCGCTGGACACCAAGCGACTTGCACGCTCTTAGTCCCGCGAGGAGGGTTCGTACTCTGCAGCGTTGTTAGTCGCCGCAAAGTGCGCTTGGATAGAATATCGAGCCGCTTCTCCTTGAGGGGAGATGAGAACAAAACCAGCCCCGAGTTTCGGTCGCGAGCCATCGAAAAACATGGTCCAAGAGGGTTCATCAAAGTTGCTCGGGAGCTCCTCGATTTGGGCGGGCAAGTCCATTCAAAGAACAAAGTCACTAGGACACGTGACTTAATAGCGATTCGGCGAAGAAATAATGATCAAACTCGCTAGTTCCATTGCCCACTTGGCTATACGTCCGCTAGATTCCTTGTTCCGTAGGATTTCTCCCGAGGGAACGTGGTCGACCAGATTTGATGCGCTGGAAGTAGTGGCGAAGCTTCGGAGGACATGAGCAAGGCATAGAGGAGCTTCGACCTCGTGGTAACGCCCTTTGATCCGTGAAGTACCTCGCCACGTAATAGATTGGTCGCCAGATGCCTTCCCTTTCGACCGCCAAGATCAAGGCCACCGCCAGGGCGTGCAACCTAGGTACAAGAGGAGCCGCCGCCATGCCGCTGGGTAGTCAAGACGGAAGGATTGGACAGTATCGCTCGCATCTGGAAGGATCTATCGGCTTCTTCCGCCCACTCGAAACCATTGTGCTTGCGCAGGCCTTAAAGAAGGGCAGCCCGCGTCGCTTTGACGTGAAATAAACTCGCTTAGAGCAACCATCCGCTTCAAATGAGGCTCCGTACTTCCTTTACGGTAGTTGAGCTCGTGATATTTTCAATGGCCTCGATTTTTTCGGGGTTGGCGTAAATACCTTGCGAGCCAATAACATAACGAGCAACATTCCGATCGAACACCAAAGGTACACTTCTCTGGATTTAATTTAATTCGATGCTGGTGAGATTATGAAAAGTCTCCGCTGTGTCTTTTACATGATCCGGAGCATACTTGTTTTTTACAACTATGTCGCCGACATAGACCTCCGTGTTTTTTCCGCTACTGCTCGGGAATGTCTTCCATTGTTACCGAACGTGGCACAAGCATTGCGCAGACCGAAAGACATGGTCGATAGCGTAAAGTGCCGAAGGGGTGATGAAGGCGCTTCTCTTCATCCTCGGGAGATGCTTATTTGGTGGTAACCGAGTAAGCATCTAAAAACTCGAAAGTCAAGGCGTCATGATCGATCGACCACCGGTCAATACGAGGCGCGGAAATTATCCTTAGGACAAGCGGCGTTCAGATCTGTGTGATCGACACACATCCTCCACTTGCCGCCTTTCTTCTTTACAATGACAGGTTGGCTAACCACTCGGTGTGATCAACCTCGCGGATGAACCCAAAGAATGAAAGCGCTTGCTGTCGATCTTTGATGATCCCTGCTTGAATTCAAAAGCGACGAAGCTTCCGCGAATCAGGCTTTTGTCCCACGGACAGCCGGTTTGTGCTCGACACCTCCTCGACTCGGGCATGTCGATGGCTCCTAGGCGAATACATCTCGCATTAGCTCGGAGGAAGGCAATGAGCTCGCTTTCCTATTTGGGGTCCAGATTGGCCCCAAGTGAACTATCTTGGAAGTATCATCAGCGGCAATGAACTTCCTTGGTTTCTCCCCGGGTGAAGGGAGACCCTAGGGCGTCAGACTTGGTCTGCGGAACTTCAGACAGCGGCGGAAGTTGGTCGACCAGGCGCAGGGACCGCCGTCGCAATCCGAGCAGCTTTGTGGTTGCCCTTGACCGTGATCACACCGTTAGGGACCGGTATCTTCACGCAATGGTAAGCGTGGGGGACACGCCATAAACTTACCGAGAGATGGCTCCGCCAAGATTGCGTTGTATGTCGATGGAAAGTCGACCACGCCGAAAGTGATCAATTCGTCCGAAGTTGCTTGGGTTGCGAAGGTGACAGTGCGGACAACCTGCCCTAACGGCTTGATGTTTCTCCGGAACAATTCCGTAGAAGGGCGTTATGATTTCCTTCGACTTGGAACGAGGAATTTGCATCTCGCCCAAGACTTTAGCGTAAAGCAAGTCCAAAGCGCCCCGCCGTCCACTAAGACACGGCCAACTCTCGCGTTCGATGGTCGGGCGACCACCGATGGGAGCCGCGAGGCTTGGTCATCCCATGGGGCAATCCTCCCGAGAGAAAGAGATGGGGACCTCACCACTTCATCGATTCAGCCGAGGTTTTGCCTTTTCGACGCTAGGACCTCCCGAGCAGCTTCTTTGAGGTCGCGCCGAGAGGTGTAAGCCGAGGAGCCGCCGAACCGAAAATGACGGCGATATGGTTCACGGGCTCTTGATATTCATCATCATCTTCCCGATCACCATCGCCGGTTTGGCGCTTGCCTTACCGCATCACCTTGTTCGGGCGGTGGGCATTGGGCCCTTGCCGCTGTAGAAATCTTCGAGCTTTGCAGCCCAAGTTCTACAAATGACGATATCATGCCCGTAGTCTCAGGAACTTGCAAAATCGGTCGCCGGACCTTTCTTGCCTTGTCCGCCCCCTGAAAGCGTGCTTTTTGCCCTTGTAATTATTGTTAGGCTTCTTCTGCCCATCTTTAGGAGGAGGTGTGTGATCCATACCTGCGACGGTATTGTTCGCATCACCTTTGTTCTTCTTCTTCTGGGACTTCTTGTCACCAGAACATTGTTCGCTTCTTCTTCTTCTCATCCACACCAGTCAAGGCGGGCAGCTCGCCCTTGTCGAACGCTTTTTTATAATGAACGCGCCGCGTTGGCATAGCGGTCAGCCGCCTTGAACAGTCGTTGGCGGTCCAGTCTCGTTGATCTCGAGATCTGGGTGAGCCGCCGTCATGACTCCGCTTTTGAAGGCGCGGACAATGATTCATCCGAGATGTTCGGGATCGTGTTGCGGATCTTAATGAAACGCTTCACGGTTGCGAAGGTCTCCCCATTCATCTGGATCATCCGTGCAGATCATCCTCCTTGCCCGCACGTGCGTAATACTCAGAATTAGCGATCGAGGCGTCACAAAGCGGGTTCCATGAGTGGTGGAACCCCTGGCGATTGAACGACCACGTCCGAAAGCAAAGACCCTCAAGGACGGGAGGTAATTAGCCATAACGAGCTCGTCACCCCGCCGCCATGATGGCCGTGGCGTAGATGGAAAGGAATTCTTCGGGTTACGAGTCCCATTGTACCTCTCCATGTGGCGGGCTTGAATTTTGAGGGCCACCGGACAGCCGGCTCGTCGGGAAAGCCCCGCAGCCCAAAGCATACGACCGCCACCTTCCCGGCAGAACCTAGTCTTGAGAAGACGTTGGTCCCGCGGCGCGGAGGAACTCCTCGCCGAACGGGATGATTCGCCCGAGAAACTCTCTCCGGACAATCCACCACGCTTCTTCCTCGTGGTGGCGACGACGCGCTCCTCACGAGGGGACCGTCCGTGATCATCGCGTCGCGCTTGCCCCGTGGTCGCGATGACTACGAGGACTTGGCGGCGACGGCGACCACGGTAGCTCGCTCATGGACGATGATCCCGATGGTGACGGGGTCACGCGATCGATCGAGCTGTCCAATCATTCCGGCGGTTTGGTCATGCCGCTCGAGGAGTTGTTGACTTCTCCTAGAGACTTTAGGCCTTCACCGGTCGCTCTAGGTTAGACGCATAAAGACGCCCATACGGCGAGATCACTTGATTGGTGGATCTAAGGACCGCTGCTATAGCTTCGAGCCGTTCCGACTTTGATCTATGGGTCCGGAATCCACGAACCATCCGCGTTACGCCCGATCGAGTTCGATCACGCGGAATTGACCCGAACGGGAAGCTTCGCCGGAGACTTAGCGCCGATGCAGCGGTGGGTCGCGACGCTGCCGCTTACACGGCCGCGAAACCGCTAAGGTCTCGATTGATGGAATCGCCGAGGTCGCGGCGAATCACGCCTTGCTCGCGGCGACTGCGCGCACCTCGCCTTGATGCCGAGCGAGTTAATCCGCCCGACCTCGCCAGCCGTCACGTACCGTCGCGGGATCCTCGAGGTTCCTACATCGCCATGTTAATGCCGCGGGGCCACGCGAAGGTATGCTAGACGGTGTCATCGCTGTGTCTCCACGTAGAATCTACCGACATAGCCTTGGAATCCGATAAATCTAAACCGTCGAAGATCATCGGTTCCGAATCGCTGCCGATGACGGAGTGCGATCTGAGGCTATCTACGCCATGTAAGCGGAGACATCGCGCCGGATGCGAAAGCGCTCGAGACCGAACAGATCGATCTGAATCGACGAGGATGAGACATCTGCCCTTCCGAGTCGTAGGCCTCGTGAAGTATCTCAGATCGCGACGGAGTTCGACATGCTCGATCTGCGTGTCCCCACGGACGGCGCCAAATTGCCGACGGTTGGGATATCGACCCAAGTCAACCAAGGTTCTTCAAAGAGGAGATAGGAGACACGCCGAACAACCACGAACAAAGAACGAACAAGAGACAAGGGTTTTTATCCTGGTTCAGCCTCTCGGGAGATAATAGCCCTCGCCCAAATTTTCTTATATATCAGAGATGAATACAAGAGGTGGCTCGGCGAGACGAACAAGTCTCGGCGAGATTATGAGTGTACAGGTGAGTATCAGGTGTCTACGAGATGATAGTGCGTAAACTAGATGCCAGATGCCTCTAAGTCGTCCCGATGCTCCCTAAACGCTGTAGGGGCATGGTTTATATAGTACAGAGCGAACCGACCTACCAAGGAATATCGGGCCGGGCTAACTACGAGATCGTAACAAACTCAGTATATGCCAAATATAACCTACAGTAGATAAGGTAAGCTCCTAATCTTGGGGATCACGACTCCTTATCCAATCCGGGAAACCAACGTCCGGGTCTTCACGTAATCGTGCAGAACTCCTGTTCGAGATGGACTCAAACACGATTCCTTGGCCACTACGCACCACACCACCAGAAGTCGTTGGCAGATGCATATGGGCCAGATAGAACCTTCCAGGGAGCTGGGCCCTGGTAGGCTGTCCGAAAGGGCCGTCAGGGAGTGGGCCATGGCAATGGGCCGTAATTTAATCCCCAACAGTACTAATGGGCTGTTATCTAAACCTAGTTCTCTAATAGCTACTGTCTCCAAGATGCTATAATGATTGCTGCCTGCTTTTGAAGTTTATTTTAAACTTTCACTAAAATTATAATAATATGGACCTTTTTATATAAATCTAGAAGTATAATTGTACTAGCAGGGTTAGCATGCCCATGGCGCGCCACTGCAAGCCCTTTTATATCTGAGTAAATAAAGATGTATGACAAAAAAATAAAAAAAGCATTACATCTTTTGTTTGTTGTTCCCATTTTTTATTTTTTTTGAGAATAGTTGTTGATGTAGAAAGTTTTTTAAGGTTACTATCATGATATTACAGTGCCTTTGGGGAAGTAAAAGTGGCCATGAAAATTGAAACTAAGAAAAGAATGAATTATTTCGTCATACAATCATTTTTAAATTCTAAATGTTTTTAGAAATAGCTAGTTTTCTGTGGGCATCTTCATTAATACATGCTCCTAAACTATAGTTCTGTATTTGAAAGGCTTTTTATTTCTATTATTTACTAATTGATATCGAAAAATTTAACATTTGTAATGCTTAAATACATTTATGGACCCTTACTATAAAATTTTTATTGCAATTTCAAAATATGTAAATTTCTTGATTCGTTTACGTTCGTAGACTAAATTTCCCCCACTTGATCCCCTCTCTCTCCATTCTTTCTAAAATTCATGTTTTAGAGGGGTTTAAAGTTTTAAAATTGAATGTCAAGAAATTTAAAATTAGAAAATAAATTTAAGGGATTTTGGAAGATATGAAAATTTCCGTTTGAATTCGGGTTGGGAGTTTGAAAATTAAAAAAATTGAAAACTTCAAGATTCACAAAAAAACTAAGCAAATTATACAATAAAAAAACCATGAAAACTAAATTTAGAATTTTTTTCCAAATTTAAAAAACTAAAAGTGAATGTAACAAACTCTAAAATAAAAAATATCTATAAAGTTTGCTATTTCTGAAATTCAATTAATTTTGATATTTTAGACGAGCAGGCGCGCCTACAGTCGAGCGTGCAGGTGTACTGCGCATATAGGCAACGTGAGTGAGAAATACGCGCAGGAAAATGGCGGAACGGGGGTTCGAGCCCTGGTCTCCTGAGCGAACGCTCGCTCGTCTAGCCAACTCGCCAAGCCGCGCGCGCGTTGTGTTGCTCAAGTAGGCAGAAAAATATTTTTAAAGGTTGGTTTAATATGGATGACTGGATCTGATTGCAGGAGCGATCGGACGGCTCTGGACGAAGCACGTGTTGCACGAAGAACATCTGGTGCGGCGCATTGTATATGTAATAGATATATGTGCGCAACCTATTTATTTAAAACGATATTGATTACTGAAGTTTTAAAATTTTAACTGACATATATCGTAAACAACGATTATTTGTGACTCAGGGGAGTATAATACAACAAGATTACATGGCATTCATGCCGATAACGGTACATACTTGCACTGCAACGAACATACTAGCAAGTTACCGCGAGTGGCAATATTTGCCACATTATTTTCCGAAAACCAAAACTGTGGCAATACATCTTATGCGTTACCACTTACCACAGATGGTTTGCACTTAGGAAGACCAAAACGGTGTGGTAATACTACGACATATATTACCACTGATTATTTTTACCGCGTTGCAACATTCTTTCACGCGGTAGTGCATGGGCGTGGTTGAGATTCAGAACTCCAGCAGCGTGACATTGAGCGCGTCGACCAGCGCCGCCGTGCCGCTGTGGCAGGCGCCGCTCTGGCAGCCGGAGCCGCAGAACTCGGGGCCGAGGCCGCAGTACCCAAACTGGCTGCAGCACATGTTGTTGGAGCACTCGTTGCCGTTGCCGCACTTGATGTTGGCGCGGCAGGGCCCGTTCTGGCAGCCATCGCCGCAGTACTCGGCGCCGAAGCCGCAGGAGCCGTACTGGCTGCAGCAGTGGTTGTTGGGGCACGTCTTGCCGCCGTTCTGCTCGCCGCAGGGCTTGGGGGTGTAGCAGGCGCCGCTCTGGCAGCCATCGCCGCAGTAGTCGCCGGAGAGGCCGCACCACCCCCACCTGCTGCAGCACAGGTTCTCGGGGCACTCCATGCCGCTGTTCTGCTGCCCGCACGTCTGGGCGTCCGCGCACAGGGCAGCGCAGGCAAGTGCGAGTGCGAGCGCCCCCAGCACTGCCGCCTTGCTCGCCATGCTTGTAGGAGCTCTCACTGTTACTAGCTAGCAAGTCCTTGTGTTCTTGCTGCTGGGCGAGCTGTGGAGCTTGGTGTGATGGAAGTGCGGAGAGGCAAGGCGCTCTTATATAGGCGGAGGCGGAGCTCAGGGGCAGTGGCAAGCGCTCGGCGCCACCATACATGTGATATGATACGTGTGCACCGTACGTGGCGTGGTCTTGGCCTAATCACTTCTCACCTGTCCATTTAAGACAAAACTTTGGCAGGACAGAAAACTATTGTTCTGCGCAGATCGTCAGGGAGGCCCATCTTCCCATATATGTCTTTAGGAGATATGAGCAGGAACTATATCAGTGAGATTACTAATTTACTATTACATTGTACGTGCCTTACAACGGAACTAAAGTGAAGAAAGTAATACATAAATAGATCAATTTACTCTAAATCAATTTAAAAAATTTTATCACGGAGACATACAAAAGTTATATACCTATATCGTTTTATTCCATCAAAGAAAAAAATGTATATCAATTCTATTGACAATATAGTCTTACCAGAAAATTTTAATTCCATCACGAAGTATAAATGCATTTTTAAATCTTATTGACAATATACTCCTATCAAGTGTATAAAATTTTGAATGTGCAGTATGAATTTTTGTATGTTCAACATTTTAGCTAAGGAAGTTTACCATTACATATCAATCAAGATCAATGGAGCTAAAATTGCGTGAAATTAATATGGATAATCATATAAGGATCCATGGAGAGCCATGTTACACACAGATTTGAGCCATCTATGATGTCAACCGAAGAAAATAGCAAAGACAATGAACTGAACTGAAGAAAACAACAAAGACCATGTCCAAAGTTGAACAAAACTGCAACCTGGAGTCTTCCTGCAGTTAGATATATCTACAACAATGATCAGCTGCAGTCCTATACATGGAATACTTGACCATGTTTATTTCTGGACATGGTATTGGTAATTTCATACAAAAATTGCAAGCCACAATTTCGGAATCTTTAAGATAGAACAAAGTGCATCTGTTCTGGGAAATGGACATCAGGGAGCAATAATCCCAAATACAAGTAATCCAACCTTAGAACATTTAAAGCACCATATGATGTTCAAATCACTAATTATTGGGACTGTATTGCAATATCATCAATTTTAAATTTTAAATTTCAGAAACATGTATAAATACAAACTTGTACGAGAGCAAGATGCTCCAACTTCAATACAAAGGTGGCTATGCTTTCAACTATTTGGTACAATAAGCAGGTACATATTACACTTCTGCATTTGACAATGCTGCAAAACAAATAAGCAAAGCAACAAAAATCACAACAAACTGGAGCTTTCAATATAAAATAGTCTCCAAGCACTTCTTAGATATAGATCACATCTGTTGTTGCTGCTATCATATTGAACAAAACATTTGTAGTCTTCTATATTCAAATGCTACTGCAAGCCATGGGAAGATAAAATCAAGGAGGCATACCAGATAAAGATAAAATGAAAGAGGCATCCCATATCAAGATGGATATCTTGTCTGCTAGCTAGTGTCCAATTGTTACCTTAGCTAGCTAGTCTGTATTCCAATATTGCTTACTATTTAATGGAATGTAAACATGTATAGTTCAGAAAACTACCTATAAATTCTAAGCACTAAAACATTACTCCCAGTCAAACTAAAACATGTATAGTCAGAAAACTACCTCACTACAAAGATAACACCGTTGTACAGTCATATTGAAATCAAGGAACAGGGGAATTACTTTGCTAGCACACTAAAACTAAATAACTAATGGGTAGCTTAGAACTCACATAAAAATTACCAAAACGGAGGAAAATTGTTAGATTCATCAAAATTTATCACTGAAGCACCCATATCTAAAATCCCTATAAAGTCAAATCCAAGATGAACTATTTTTTGGATGCATCAAAACCAAGCGATAAACTATAGAAACCCAGGCGATAAACCACCACCACCATATGCAAAATTAACAACAACAATAGAAGATCACCAAGCGACATTAAACCCCAATTACCTCTTACAAAATCTAGTGGTATCTAAGGGAACATAGATTTCTCGTATGATGTACATTAGATAATCTCTCCGACCCTTCAGAAACCACAGAGTCGTCGCTACACGCATATTTTATTCTCTCTTAAACACTATTGTTGAAACAAAAAAAGATCGAGGGAGAGAGATAGAGCATCGTCCAGAGCGTGCCGTTGGCGGTGGCGAACCCGGAGCCGAAGAGGAACTCGAAGACTTCGGCGATGAGCCCCTTATCGTACCGGAAGCTTAACTCGCGTAGCACGTGCCTAGCGACGACGGGTCGCTGACGATGACGAAGTCCCACGGCGAGGCAGTAAATGGACCCGTCCTCGCGAAACACATGAAGAGCGTGCCGCCGAGTAGGTCCCGCACATCGTTCGAGGAGCGTGAAAGTTCGAGGTGGAGGCGGCACGGGGTTGGGAAGGTGCGGACAGGTGCAACCACGGGCGGGCTGGTGTCGTTGGCCCAAGAAGACAATAAATTTCTTAGGGGTTGTCTCGCGGAGCAGCTCGAGGAAGTTAAGTGATCACAAAGTAGCTAACCTGCGAAACTGTAGCGTGCCCTTTTTCATTAGGGGGCTCCCTATTTATAGCGGGGGAGCCAATGTTACATTTCACGATACACCCATCATCTAGGGATAAAGCGAGCGCAAAGAGGTCTTTACTGAAAAAAGACTTTTTAGCCCTCGACCTTCTCTCTCTGTCAGGAGCACCGAGGGAAAGACACCCTCGGGGCCAGGGCTAAGACCTAAGTGCCCTTGCTTCGCTATCTAAAGTAGGGCTACAAGAGGGATTACATGGGGACCCAGTTGTTACGGCCAGCTAGCATATCTGCCTTGCACAGATATGATTTCTGCTCACTGCTGCAGACTGTACTTGCTCTCTCCTATCCTTCTTGGTTCTCGTGGAATCATCTTCGCTTCACGGATTAGACTTAGGCATTTATTTCCTCAGCCGAGGTCCTCGCGGGACAACTCCCGCTTCCTGGCCGTTGTCTTCTTCGCTCGGCCTATCCCTCGCGTGAAGGGGGCGAGGCTCCCCCTCGGACGTGCATCTCCTTTGCCCTGCCTTTGCTGCGCACCAGGGGGCGGAGGTTCCTCTGGGTGAGCACCCCACATGCTCCTCCAGCTCGGGGTTGGTTCGCTCCTCTCCCTAACTCGTAGGGGATGGGTGTCCACTATTACAACAGCGGGCGACGGCGATTTAGGGTTGGGAGTGAGGGGTGTGAGAGGTGGTGATGGAAAAGGTAGGTGGGGAAGTGGAGAGGACAGCGGAGGCGGTTTGTGGGAGTCGTTGATTTAGGATTGAAAGGCTGAGATTGTAAGTGGGCGAAATCGCCACCACCATCGCAAGAGGCTTTATAATAGTAGAGATATTGTTGACCTAGGTCTCCACCTGTTATAAATATCTCTTGTAAGCCGCCGCCGAGGGTTGATCGATGATGTTATTCTCTCTGCCATTTTTGTAAACTCTCCTCGATAAAGTGAAGTTCGCCGGTCAGGGCCCGTGGTTTTTTCCCCTTCGCTTCAAGGGGTTTTTTACGTTAAATATTGTCTCTCTATCTGTTTATGTGTTTTCGATCTACTTTGTTTTGTCATGCGGATTTGCTAACAGATCGTTGTTGTGCCAAAAATAAAACCTATTTATCAGGACCGACAATGCACTTGTACATTAGAATAGTCCTTTTTGATGTGCTACAGTTCTTGTTACCTGACATTGTAGAATGGTGGCCAGTGCTCCTTACGGGAGTTGGGTGTTGGGAACGAGGAGGAGGGCAGCTACGGTTCTGATTTGGGAGGGATGCCGTAAGGAGCGGCTAGGGTTGGCATTGTAGCAGCGAGGGCGAGCAGCTTGTGGCCGTAGGATTTGATCCTACGAGCTATGGTGGAGGTTAGAGGAACGGTTTGTTGGATCGGGCAGGGGCGTACAAAGACCTAGCTAACGTGGTGGGAACCGAGGGTTGGACACAACCTCGAACCAGCTTCAGTGTCAGATCGAGACCCAACAGGTCGGCTTAAAACATAGATATCTACACAAAGGCATATGTGATTCCTCTCGCAAGCATGGACTATGTAAAGTGCGGCTAGTAATGCAACGTTGATTAAAACCTACTTGGTTGGATCTAGTATATGTTATCATGGCTTATATAATTTTTTTGAGGGAAACATTTATATTTAATGTCATTCTAAAGGAAGAAATCTACTTTAAACCCGGAATTTTGAGGAATGTATGAAAAGACAACGCTAAACTTTAAACGGGATATTTTAAAGGAAGAAAACGTTGCTGGAAGAGTTCATACAACATCAAAAATTGTTCATCAATCTTTTAACGGAAACGCTTGGCTCCGCACGGCCGGCGCGTCCAGACCGGCGTGAGCGACCGCGCGCGAGCGCGCCTGGCGAGCCACCTTGCTGCACTGTAGCATGCAAGGTGGATCCCACCAGCATTTTTTTTAATGTGCATAAATTTTGACTGGATGCTCTAATTCACAAACCGTTTATACCAACGTGTTCCTCGTATTTTTACAAACAAAACAAGATGTTTGTTGCCATATAAATCCTCAAACGTATCTGGTGAAACCTGGGGTTAGCGTACTGAAACTTGTGTTTCTTACTCGTTAAACTTTGCCGAACTGTCAAGTTTCAACTGGTTTCATCCAAGTTTCTTCAAGTTTCATCAGATCAATCCAAGTTTCATCAAGTGTCAACAGGTTTCATCCATGTTTCATCAGGTTACATCGAAGTTTTATCCAAGTTTCATCAGGTTTCATCAGCACACGGTCAAGTTTCGCTAGTATAGACGTAAGTTTCATAAGTGCCTTCTCCTAGTTCACATCAAAAAAATCAAAAAAGTGAAAAAATCAAAAAAAATTAAAAAGTATTTAAAATGGGTTGCTCTCGATTTTAGAAGACTTATGAAATTTATTCCACGCATTTTGAATACTGTTTGAATTTTGTACAAAAATCAGAAGTTTAATTCGAAATTTGATCTAATGCATTGCTTTATCTAGTCACTGGAACGCTGGGACGTGGGCGCACGACTTCGCATAGGATTGGCCGATCCAACGGCGCAGGCGGGTCCGGACGGAGCGCTAGGCGTCAGACGTCCGACGCCTGGCGCTCGCCATCTTTTAAATAATGCAACTAAGTACTTCATATATAAAGAGGTTAAGTTAACCTATAATAAGGCGGTAATATAACACAACTAATTTGTTGTTTATGAGTGTAAACTATGCTTGAGTTGGATTTATTTGAAACATCCAACTTTATGTTAGCATGTGGATTGTTGCCATCTTCTTTGGATTTTTCTAATGTGTTATAAAAAACATTATAAAAATTATTATATCTAAAGAATATTACTTACCATCTTATTCTTGTTTTCTACCCATCCTATGTTAGCAGATGGAAAGAGGCCATGTACGTGGAGTTCAGCCTATATCGATCAACTTGCAATAGGAACTAGATCCCCATGTTGATCAAGAGAATGTTGTTCATCAAGGTGGTCAAGTCAACAACGAAGGGCAAAACAATCAAACCGCTCAAGATGCAGTTAATCCAGGAGGTCAAGTCAATGTTGCTGCTTCGGAGCCTCAGCCTTAGCCTCAGTAACCACCGCCACCACCACCCCCACTACAGGCTAGACCAACGCATGATGCGTTGATACTTCAAGCCCTGCATTTGACTATGGATCGTCTGAACCAGCCAACACCGCAACCAATGCCACCGCAATCAATGTTCAGGGAGTTCATGGGAACTAGGCTGTGGAGACCCGATCGAAGCTGAAGAGTGGGTGAAAATTGTGGAGAATAAGCTTTACTTGGCTATTTTGTGATGACTACGAGAGTGTTCAATACACTGCTCATATGCTCAAAAGGTAATGCTGCTCATTGGTGGGAGAATTATTTTGCCACCTATCCCAACTACGTGAACATGGGCTAGGATGATTTCATGGAAGTTTTTAAAAACCACCATGTCCCGATGAGTGTACAAGAGGAGAAGAAGCACTAGTTCAAGGGACTGCGCCAGAATAACAAGTCTATCGATCAGTACATCAACAAATTTATTGAGCTTTCCCGTTATGCGCCAGACATGGTTACTACGGAACAAGCCAAGTTCTGGAGGTTCACTGAGGGAATGGATACTTGATATGGAGTTCAGCTTAAGCCGCTCCGATGTCAGACTTTTGAGGACTTCATAAAAAGGGCTTGTATTTTGGAAGGAGCTCAGCGCAAGCACAATGATGAGAAGAGCAAGTTCAACTCTCAGCAGGGTAGCAATAGTGTGAGGCCTCACACCAATCAGGGTCAGAGTTTTGGTAAGTCACAGAATCAACCAAGGCTATACCAAAACACCGGCTTTAACCAATCAGTTACCACTCAACATGGGAGCAACTCTCATCAAGTTCGTCAGACCCCGCAGATTGGAGGACAAGTGCAGAATCAGAATAACACTCCTAATGTTGGTGTAACTTGTTTTAAATGCCATCAGCAGGGTCATTTGTCTTACGATTGCCCGCTCAACAAGGGAGGTCAACTTCAACATAATCAAGGAGGGACACCTGCACGATAGTCGCAGCAAGGGTAAAATCGTGGAAGTGCTATGAAGACGTCCCAAGGAAGTGGACGTGTTAAGCACGCCACCGCTAAAGAAGCCCAAAATGCTCAAGACGTTGTTCTTGGTAAGTTTTTGGTAAACTCAGTCCCCGCTATGAACTATATGAGTATATGGTGATGTCGTTTGGACAAACTAATGCACCGGCACACTTTATGATGCTCATGTACAAGGTTTTGATGTAGTATTTAGACAAATTTGTAGCGGTATTCATTGATGTTGTACTCATTTACTCTACGAATGAGGAAGAGCAAGCCGAGCACTTGAGACTTGTGTTTGAGAAGTTAACAGATCACTAGTTGTATGCTAACTACTAGAAGGTGATTTTTGGGTCAAAAAGGTAGTGTTTGTTGAACATATCATCTCTGAGGATGGAGTATCTGTAGATCCATCCAAGTTCAGTGAAATTCTGGAGTGGATGGTACCAAAAACGGTGACCAAGGTCAGAGGATTCCTTGGAATTCCTGGATATTATCTTCGCTTCATTGATGGATATTCTAAAATTTCTCGGACTCTTACTCAATTGTTAAAGAAGGAAGATAAGTTCAAATGGACAGCTCAGTGTCAAGATAGTTTCGAGCTGTTAAAAAAGAAGCTAACATCACCACCGGTGTTGGTCTTACCGGATGTTCACAAGGATTTTAAGGTATATTGAGATGCTTCGAAGTTGGGTATTGGATGTGTACTTATGCAAGAAGGACGAGTAATTGCATACGCTTCGCCAAAATTACGGCCCCATGAGTTGATTTATGCTACTCATGACCTAGAGTTAGCTGATATGATGCATGCTTTAAAATTATGGAAGCATTACCTAATTGGTAGTCGCACGGATATATATCTGACCATAAGAGCCTTAAATATTTTATATATATATATATATATATATATATATATATATATATATATATATATATATATATATATATATTCACCCAACCATATTTGAATATGAGACAAAGGGCGTGGTTAGAACGGCTTGCGGATTATGATGTTGGTATCCATTACCATGAAGGCAAAGCTAATATGGTCACTGACGCGTTAAGTTGGAAGCCAAATAATAAGCATATTCACGAAGAAGATAGAAGTTAAATCTGATGATCGTTCCGCTAGGAAATATGAATAATCAGTTGAATGTGATGGAAGTGCAGCCCGATCTTCAAGAGCTGATCAAGAAGGCTCAAGACGATGATGATGGGATTCTCCATATCATTGTTGGGATAATTTTAGAGAAGGCGGCAAGCTTTGTGTGTTAGTAATATGACCTAGAGACGATCATGTGAGATGATTGTATCATACATCTATGTTCATGTAGCTATGAGTTACTTGTATAAATGTCGCTGCTTTGTTCATTGAATACGACTTAATTGTTAAACACGTTGTCAATATGATATTATTGTAAATGATACCTAGTCATGCATCATTATATGGAACAATAGTGATTTGACTATAACATGTATCAATGGATGATGATGTTTGACATAACATAGATATGGAGATGTCAAATCAATAATGTGGGCACATATTAGTAAACATGGGATTGGATAGACCCGCTCCGAGACACTGCTGAGATAGTTATCTTAAAAGTGTCATCAGGGTGTAGTCTCGAGTGGTATACCTATATGGTCCTTCGACCGAAGATTGATTCTTAACATGCGTAGTCGTATACTTTCGGGCTATCAAATGCTTCGCCGTAACAGGGAAGTTATAAAGTTAGCTTATAGGTATGACATCAAACATGACATGAGGTGTAAGAGATCAAGATGGATTTTTCTCTACCCCGATAACAGGAGAGATATCTCTGGGCCCCTTGGTGTGGATGGATACGGAAAAGTGCATGGCCATGCCAATGTGATTAAGGAGTTAATCACGATTATATCCACTACATTGACGAGTGAATGGGTCGAGCTATCACAAGGGTGGCACGCATCTCGCCTTGAGCTAGACTGATATCGTGTGATAAAAGCATCCTATGTGAGTGTATCAAGGTTCAGCCGATTCGATCATTGTGTGCATTCGGGGGTTAATATGTGCTCGTAGGTACCGCTATTGACTTGTGGTCTGTATAAAAAGTTCTCGGGACTACGGCTGAATTTTATATGAGCCTAATGGGTCACACACTTAACGTGTTGGAACATGTCTGATAGATAGTATCAATTAATGGGTTTTATACGGATTTGGATCCACTGCGTCCTAAGGGGTTTCTATTATAGAAAATCCATTAGCACGGCACGAGTCCTAATGGGCTTCTCTCGTGGAAAGATCCATTAGAGCGCTTTATAAAAGGGAGAGGTTGGGCGCGCGGTGTGAGTATCTTCTCCACCACGAAACCCTAGCCGCCACCGTGCGCTCTCCCCTAAACCCTAGTCGCCGCGCGCTAGGGTGCTAGCACACCAGCGTGTGGCGTTCCACCACTAAACGTGTGGATACCGTAGAGGCGTCGTCGCTCATGCGCCGGCGCTGATCGAGAGGATTGGCTACTTCCGCGGGAGGAGTTGTACCACGTCACGTACAACTACTTATTATGCTTTGTAGCACGCGGAGAGGCATCACCCACTCTACTTCCACTGCTAATGTGCTCCAAGGGTAACGATCTGTGATTCCTGACTCAGTTTGATCCTAGGTGTTCGCGGTAGAAAAATTTGTTTTTTGGCTAGTGTAGCACTGCGTTCTCCTTCATTGTGATGGATAAGGACGAAATTGTTTGGTTCGATAAAAAGACTGTGGTGCTAGCTAAGAAGGATCTTATGGAATTAATATTGAAAGAAGCTCATGATTCTGCGTATTCTATTCACCCAAGGAGTAACAAAATGTATCTGGATTTGAAGATGAGATATTGGTGGTCAGGAATGAGGAAGGATATAGCAGAGTATGTTGCATTGTGCGATATATGCCGAAGAGTCAAGGCCGAGCACCAGGCCGGCATTATTGTTTCGGCCTTTGCGAGTGCCTGAATGGAAGTGGGAAGAAGTCAGTATGGACTTTATTGTAGGTATGCCAAGGATTCAAAGTGGTTACGATTCGATATTGGTGAGTATCGATCGGTTGACTAAAGTAGCTCACTTAATTCCGGTAAAGAAGAGATATGACAGTGCTAAGCTAGCAGAGATCTACATGGCGTAGATAGTGTGTTTGCATTGACTTCCTGAAAGAATCGTGTCGGATCGCGGGAGCGAGTTCCCATCGAAGTTCTGGAGTAAGATTCATTCTCTACTCGGCACGAATCTCCATAATGCTTATCATTCTCAAACTGATGAGCAGACTAAATGGACGAATCAAATATTGGAAGACATGTGTAGGGCAGTAGCTTTGACGGATTCGAAAAGCTGGGATATTGCACTGCCGTAGCTGAGTTCTCGTACAATAACAGTTATCAGACTAGTATTCGGATGTCGCTGTTCAACACTTTGTATGGGAGAAAGTGCCTTACACCATTGTATTGGAATGAGACTGGAGAGCAGAAGTTGTTTAGTCCGGATGCTTTGAAGGAGGCCGAAGATCAAGTCAAGATGATCCAACAAAGGATGAGGACCGCACAATCAAGGCAGAAGGGTTATACCGACAAACAAAAGCGAGAATTGCAGTTCGAGGTTGGAGACCATATATATTTGATGGTTTCACCTTTGAACGGCCCTTGTCGTTTCCATGTTTTCGGAAAGCTATCTCCACAATATATTGGTTGATTTCCAATAATAGGAAGGAGGGGAGAAGTTGCATATCAGTTCGAGTTGTGGGAGCGACTATCAGGAGTGCATAATGTGTTCCATGTGTCACAGTTCAGAAAGTGTTTGAGGGTGCCACAGGAGCAGATGCTCGTAGAAGCTATGGATCTGTAAAAAGATCTGTCCTATAAAGAAAACTAGTGTTTGAGGGTGCCAGAGGAGCAGATGCTCAGAAAGGGTTGCCATTTTGCTAAGAGTCGTAAAACCCATGAAATGATGAGCAAATGACGGAAACCCAAGCCCAACTTTGGAGGAGAGTTTCTAGAAGCCTAATTTCGTGCTTGGGTAGAAGCCCATGTTAAAAATCACGAATTTGGTTATTTTCCTAATTTAGATGAGTACTAATCATACCCGAAGTAGAATTTGATCCCAAATCTAACTCCCCCACCATAAGCCCTGCCCAGGTCGTTCACCACCACTATAAATATCACCAAGACCCCTATCTCAAGTCCACAACTCAAGAACCCCATATCGTAAACCCTAGCCGTCAAAACGCTAGCCGCCGAATGTTTTTGAGGTATCTCTCTCTGTGCTAGGCCCAAACCCGAGAGTAGATGGTGCCATTGTGTAGAGCCTGTTGAGACGGTCAATTTGGATATATGAATCATCGGATTTGGCCAAGAAACGGAGAATAAAAAGCTCATGGAAGTTTCGGGTTGCGTTGCCGCCCAAGAGTCAGTGCTGCCCAACCCGCCTGTGACACGCGTCCAGCCGCTGCCGCCCGCGTGCACGGTCGCGCCCGTGTGCGCCATGTGTCGCCTTGCACTAGTCGCCACCGTCGGCCAATCCGCGTGACCACGGGTCGCCCCCCTCATCGGTCACTGCTGCCCAATCCACGCACGCGCTGCACCGCTGCCAAGTGTCTCTAGCCGCCATCGCCATGTCCTCCCCGCCAAACAGAGGCCGTCGCGCGTCCCTAGTAGCCGCCGCGCATGCCCGCTCGGCCGGTTCCGTTGGTTCACTTGGTTTTCCGTTGTTTATCCCAAATAAAATCGTTTAATCTTTTCTGAATTTTTTGATTTATCCAAATCTTCCGGGAATTATTTAGGGAGAATACGAATTCTAAATTGGATGATTCCAGAGTCATGAAATCTCATAGATAGCCAAAAAGTTTATATATTTTTATGGACTATATGTTCAGTTGAATATTTTGTTGTTCTTATACATTTGCATCTACGTGTAGATTGTCCCTATGTGTACTGTTTGGGGGGTTTTCTAGGAGCAATTCAGAGGAGTATCCAATGACTCGGAGTACAACCAAGGCAAGATAGATTGCAAGCGGACGGATATCGCTTGTAGTTTCACCCAGGAGTATTCCAGAGTATGGCACGCACAGGGAACGAGGGAGAAAGATAATTCTAATATTGATATTATTTAATTAATATACCAGCTAGCAAGTTAACGGTGTAAGGATAAGATAATAATATAATAAGATAATATAACCGGTGACACACACACACACAAGAGTATAAAAGATAAGTTAGGCAGATAGTTGGGAGGACAATGAGACGGGTATAGAGTTCCTTAATAGTGCAATCAATTATCAGGTTGAGCTAGCTGATATGAGTATGGAGGTTTGTTTTAAAAACTTCGTCGGAGCTCGGCTGATTCACTACCACCCGTTATCAATTAAGAACACCGAATGGTTATGACCACCCCTGATTGGGCCCTACTGGTCCAAATCTTAACGCAGTGGATTACGCGTGAGATAAAACACGGATGAATAGGGCTGTCACCACCTACCACAAAGTATGTTGGAATGGGTCTAAACCAAGTCAGAGATAATCTCAGACACCACGTCTGCTATTAAATCCGATCACTCCTCCCCGGATCCTAGGAAGGCGATCCAAGTTCAATACTTAAGCTATTCTCAGCGTATGAGAATGAACCAGACTCAAAACCAAATAAACTTAATCAACCGCTCAAATATTTCGCACTTCCCACTCATTAACTTCTATTGTTTATTAGTATATGGGTTTTGTTTCGTATAAAATTGTTGCGGTCAAGAACTTTATTATTAATTGTATTTTATAATATATAAGAGTTGAGGAAAGGCGGGAGGTGGTGAAGAGGAGGGAGAGAGGAGGCATAAATATAGGCCTTTAGTAGTTTGTAGTCCTTTGTAACGATTTGTTGTAATTTGTAACGATTTTTCGAGGCTTTTAGTAGTCCTTCCAAATATTCTAAAACTATTTTTTAATTATTTTTATAATCTTTAGACATCTTTTCGAGGGCTCTCAAATTTGCTACAGTATTATGCCAATGCAATGATACGCTAAAAAGAAAGGCCATAATTACCACTGACGTTTTATAATATCACGATGAAGCTAATTTGATTTGAAAAGTCACCTACGGACGCTTTTCACCAACCATCTCAAGAGTCACGCTTTACACCAATCATCTCAAATAACGCTTGCATCCTCTGTTTTACCGCGGCCGTTGACATAGAGATAACCGATGCTTATTCCCTCGCGAGAGTCACGCTTTACACCAATCATCTCAAATAACGCTTGCATCCTCTGTTTTACCGCGGCCGTTGACATAGAGATAACCGATGCTTATTCCCTCGCGAGCTGGTAACTATGAGGTGCTCTCTCTCTATATATACACAGGTAGTAGTGTTGGATTGTGTTTTGAGTGATGTTGTCACAGCGAGAATTGGGTAAGTGCCCAAGGATTACCCACAGGCTCACGTGCAAGAAAAGCTACCTCCCGACGTCATCCATTTCCGCCGCAAGGACGTAATCTACCGGGGAATGTACTGCCCAAACCAGCGCACCACAGCGAAACAAGTACATATAGCTAGCTAGGTACTTCTCGACGTCGCCACCGCCTGCGACGCCTCGACGATCTCGACCTCGTCCTGCCCGTTCCCACGGGCGAGAACGACATAAAGGTTCTTTGACCAATTCATGCCGGGCGTCGGGCGATATATGGAACGTTTTTCCTTCTGCCGATGGATGACGTGCGTGTGCACTATAGGAATCGGCAGTAGAGTCGACTGCCAGTAACCATATCGACCGCTACAACACAGCCGTCGATACATATCCATTAGTATCGGCGGCCAATTATCAACTGTCGATACAGATGGGACACTCTTGACGGCCCACCATTTAGCCGTCGACAAAGCTTGGAGCACTGGAAAGATTGTTTCGACGGCCAGATGTTAAGCCGTCGATACAGGGAGCACTGGAAAGATTGTTTCGACGGCAAAAAGGTGACAGTCGACACAACAATTCTTGAAAACATTTTAATTCCTATTGTTTTTTAAATTTTTCGTGATTTAAAGTTCATTTCAAATTTTTTTGAGTTTTTTTATGATATCTAGTTAAATAATACGAATGTCGTGTTGATGAAATGTATTTTGCTATGTTTTTTGTTACGTTACAATCGGATAATATACGTCGACGTAGCCTTTAAATAATGTTTGAATTTCAATATTTAATTTTGAAAAAGTTAAAAGTTTAAATTTTTATCGGATGAGGTTATCGATTAGCGTACTAAGCCATACATAAATGTAACCTTATTAGTAAAAATAAGTTAAATTCAAACGCGTGTTTATTGATCATGGAAACGCATGAAATATTAAACTGTTACCCCAAATTCTCCGGAAAGCTTCCATTTACAAAAGAGTCACCGCACGATAAGCTTTAAAATTTTTGATTTTTTTCTATACTTGTAATTTTATGTAGGAAACAGCATGGAGTGGTCTGATAATTTCAAATGTTTTATTAGAAATTTTTAAATTTGAAATAGAGTGGTTTGACCGATTAAGCTAGCTCTTGGGGGGTGCTGCCCTCGAGACTGACAGTTCTCTTGACGGCTACGTCTAAAGCCGTCGAGACAAAGTAGCTACATCGACGGTAGTCAATAGCTGCCATCGGCAGAAATAGTCTCGACGGCTTTCGACCTGGCTGTCGAAACTATCTCCCCAACAACAGTATCGACGATTGGGCTCTATGCCGTCGAGACAGATAGGGAGACACAGTATCGACGGCTTACACATGCCATCGGTACTAAGGCCTGACCAGGGCTGTCTCGACGACCTACATAGGGCCTACATAGGGCCGTCGAGAGAGACGCATTGGATTCGCCCATTACGGGCATAGTCTCGACGATGATGGTTTAGAACTCGCCTTTTTTCCAAGTGCCGAGCCCTCGCCTCCCCGCCGCCACCTCATGCGACGCGCCGCCACGCCGCCTTTCGCTCCGCGCCCCGTCGTCCGTTGCCTCTGACCGCCCGTCGCCTCCTCCCGGCTGCGCCTCCGGCCGCCCGTTGCCTCCTGCTGCCTGCGGCATCACCGACGCCATGCCACTTTCCCGCTGCCTCCGTCACCCCGTCGCATCTTCCGCACCAACATCGAGGTATTTTCCCGCCCTTTTTTTAAATGTTGGTAGTATAGAGTCGATGACCATAACTCGTAGGGTTATGCTGCCGAAATCTCGTCTCGAACCTCCGGTACAGCAACGTGATGTGTAATCAAACGGTAATTCGTAGGTGGGTTTAGAAGCCTTCCGCATGCAACGATGGCTGGCAAATCAGAGATGGAAGAAGACAGGAGTTGGATGTACGAAGGATGGCAACATAATGGACACCACTCAGACGAATGGTACGACAAGACTAAGATATTCCTGAATCGTGCTTTCCGGGATGCGCCAAACGAAAACACCCGGGTAACTTGTCCATGTGTTGATTGCGGGAACTGCAAGAAAAAACCCGCGCTCGGACGGAGATAGACCTGTATACGCATGACTATAAAGCCGAGTACTATCGATGGGTTTATCATGGAGAGAGTCGGTGGGTTGATCCACCGCCAACATCGCTCCCAACCGGTGAAGGTTTCAATGAAATTGATCGGGAGAATGATATGGTGGATGACTTCGGTCATAATTTTTCGGACGCTGAGCCACCCACAGCTTTGTCTGAGTTCATGGAACTTCTCGAGTCTGCAAAACAACCTCTGCACGATAGCACAACGGTGGTCCTCTTGTCTGTCTTATCCATGTCGCAAAGCAATAAAAGGTAGTACTAAACGCCACGAGGAAGATCTTCTGTCATGGTGGGTTGTGTACAAAGTTCGAAGACCTGGAAGGTTGGCTGCATTGACGTCCGATAATTACCATCAACAAACACAAGAGCAACGTTTGAATGGAAATGTCGTGATTGATGTTGTCAATGGACTAGATAACCTAGTAGCCACAATAAATGACGATGTAAATAAAGAAATAAATCCACCTAATCAGTAAAGACAACAAGCACCGCAAGCGTCGCAAGCACAACAAGAAAGGCTTATCGATGATCCTCTCGATGTAGACGATACATACTTCTAATTCAATGGTATTCATAATGGTTAATATTTTTCTTTTATTTTATTTTTTATTTTTTAATAATATGTGGACTAACATTTACTTTTAAATGTAGTATGCCATGACGACAGTTAGGGAGGAACGCCTCGCAGGATGAGGGCGACGACCGTGATCTCGAGGGGGGCCAGGAGGGCACTCCTAAGTCTAGACAGGAGGGTACGCCACATCAGGATGAGTTGGCACTGACATAGGAGTCTGGGGCCGGAGAGGGCTCTAGCCAGGCTGGGAGCTCTCAGGGCGGTAGAAGGGGGCACAAAAAGTTGTCCAAGTCGGCGAGATATGCTCATCATCGTATTGTTATTGAGCCAGATGGCGATATGTAATTTCGAAGATTTTTATTGTAATTCTTTAATTCACTGTCAATTAAATTAACTAACTAACTTTTATAATTTGTAGCAACTTTCCAATGTCCACCACAATAAATATGATACCCAGTCAGGTAACGCACTAGGCATCCTCGTCCGCTAGTACTACCCTAGTATGGTTGGTGAGGAGGGGGCACAACATCCCGCTTATTCTTGGGATGACTACAAGGTGGCACCGCACGGTGATAGCACCGTCACCGAGCAGATAAGACGGGAGTTCTGGGTGCGTGATAACTTCTCTGTTTTTCATTTGTGCCAACACCGCCACCGCTTACTCTTGCTTCATTTGTTTTCAGCTTAGCTACCGCGCTCGTCCGGGCTTGGAGGAGGCTGACATCAATTCTGTCATGGATAGGAACACAAAGCAGAAGGTGCAGGATCTCATGTTCAGTGCATGGGTCACTGCTGTGCAAGATTTTCACTGGTATTTACTTATTGCATCTGACGCTTTCGATGCAAATGTTTTAAACACTTGATTAATTTTTGTTTTGCCTGGTCAGGATTGTGATGGGCGAGAAGATTACTCAATCCGATGCGCGCAAGCTGTACCTGCATGCTCAAGAGTACGAGCAGGTTCGACCGGACTGGGTATCGAACGCCCTGGACGCCTGGGAGGCCCTGTCACAGCACTGGGCCAGCGAGGCGTTCATGGAAAAGTCCATGAAGGCCAAGAAGAACCGGGCAGCTATGATGAGCTAAACTACGACAGGGAAGTCGTCGTTCGCACAGAACAGGAAAAGGATGGTAATGTATCTTTTACGATTTTTAACGTCACTTTTTCTCATAACAAATATGTCAACACTACTTGCACGATGCAGAGCGCCATGACCAGCCAGCTTCCGTCTCGGCTGTCCGTGTTCCGGAGAAGCCACTCCTCCCAAAACAAAGATGGCTCAATCGGGCCCGTGAACCATGTAGCTGCGCAACGAGAGGTATGTACTAGTTCTTCAACTTCTGGTTCTTACACATTAATACAATCTAATTCATCTTCACTTCAATGCAGACACGCTACAAATAGACTTACGCTGAGAAGCATGGGCAAGATAAGGACCCAAAGGAGGAGCCACTTGACCCAATAGTCATACACCAGGCTATGGGTGGGAAGGCCCATGGGAGCCTATCGCTCGGACAGGACCACCTGAGGTAGCATATTGTCTTATTTATGTACGAGTTAGCTCAAGTGATATTTTGTAACTAGTGACACCACTTTGTTGCAGGTCGGAGGATTACATGCCAGAGGTGCAAGCTTCCCACTTGCAAACGGAGAGTCGACGCGCCTTTGAGGCCCGGATGGAGAGGGAGAGGCAGCGGGAGAGGGAGGAGAGGGACAAGCTGATGGAGGAGAATAGGCAGCTGATGCAGGCGATAAGGGAGAGCCTGAGGAGCCACGAGGAAGCAAGGCAGAGGCAGGAGGCGGAGATGGCGAGGCAGCGAGCGGAGTTCGAGCAGAGGTTTGCTTATCTGGAGTCTCTCTCTCGAGTGGGCGGGGTAATGTCCTTAAACCTATAATATCCATCCACATGTCGTTTGTTGCAATTAAATGCATAAGTTAGTCGTAAATAAAATTTTAGGCTGGCCCGAGTGATACCGTTGGTGGTCCGGTCTTCTATGGGGGTCCGCCACTGTTTTGAGGTGGATACGGGACAACGACTCCCTACATGACCTACGGCGTGCACACTTCTCCACCAGGTGACTACATGGGCCCACCTCACCCACAGGGTGACTTGCCGTACGTTACAGAGACGGTAAGTTATTAACTCACGTTAATTCATGTTGCAAACTGTTTATAAATGTTGCAAACTGTTTATATGTGTTATATTTGCAGGGTTCCGGTTCAGCGGCTCTCCGTGAACTTCACAGCACGGAGGAAGGAGACACATCAGCGAGCCAGGAGGGTCCCACCTGGGTTACCGACCTCTTCGCGAGTGCCCCGCCGATGTTCACCCAACCGTCCAATCCCTCCCGCCCCCTCGTCAAGCGAACCCCGGCTGAGCGATCCGGATCACTAGCTTGCTAGGTTTATTACATTCAGTTTGAAACTTGCACTTCGATGTATTAGGTGATGAAATTGGATGTGTTATATATGTGTGGTGATCAAATTATGTTCATATTTGTGCATTTCTATATATATTTTATGTGCTTTTAATGAATTTTGATGAATTGTGGTCGCTTATATGCGACGTGGGGTATATGTGAATTGTGGGGTGTTTGGGTTTGCAGGTGCAAATGCGGCTACTGCTGGGAGCAGCTGCTGCAGCTGGAAAAATTTATGATTTTTTGGTTTTTAAAATTATTTTTTTCCTGTTCTGCTGCTGTCTTGACGGCTAATAGGAGGCCGTCGAGACTACACCCTAGGACTGTATGGGCCCACCAATGATAGTGTCGACGGCTATGATGTCACCGTCAAAACTGTTTTCCCTTGACACGTCACCAGGAGCCTGTCTTGGTGGTGGGGCCCACTTGCTTTGTATCGATGGCTAGTTTAGGGTCGCCGATACTAGGGCGCCCTGACGGCAAACGGCGTCTAGTTGATCTGTGTCGACGGCTGTAACGTCAGCCGTCGAGACAATGACTCTCTCTCTCTCAACAAAGCTCCCTCGACGGCTTTGTCTCAACGGCTGGCCGTCGAGACGTATTAGTCTCGACGGTTTTGTTAGTTTTCTCGACGGCTTAAACCGTTGAGACTGTGGCAGTCTCCTGTAGTGGTGGCCGTACGTATGCCGCCCGTCCGTCATGAGAAAACTTGATCGGAAGTCGGCCTATATAATCGTGTTTGTGTTTGTACGCATATACTTACGTTTTGTGTATTAGGATGCATGCAACGCATTCATGGGTGACAGTGGCGCTACTTCCTTGTGGCTTGTATATATTACTATACTAGTGGTATTAACACGCCTTCGCGCATTAGCTAACCCGTCTATACGTAATAAAGATTGACAAAGAAGGAATTTCTATACGTAATAAAGATTGACGTTAGGTGCAATGGATCTTGCGAGGCTGACGGAAGGCTAAAAAATTTCTCAACTTCCGGCCCCGGAGCATCCTGAAACTGCTCCGTGAAATCATTCATCATATCTCCTATCAAATTCTCTTCATCATCTACAAGATCAATTGGAATTGACGTGTCCTCTTGTCTTGACTCTCCATGCTCGTACCATGTAATAACATAATCTAGCACGAACCCGTACTTACACAGATGATGCTCTCCATGGTCTTCTTGACATGTCGTGAGAAGTTACGACACTTGGAACAAGGACACTTATGGCTCGTTTGTTTCTGCGTTCTCCAGCGTCGCGTCGCGTTTTCGGCCGAGCGCGCGTATGCATTTTGAACCGCGGCTAGGCGGACGCGACGCGACGCCGAAACAAACGAGGCCTTAGGCAAGCCACCTCTAGGGTTTGAGGCATAAACAAGATTCACAAAATCCTGGGTCTTCATCATCCATTCTTTTGACGGCGCCTTGTTGCTTCTCCAACCGTCGTACATCCATCTCCGATCATCTCACATATTTGATGATATTAAATGCCGTAATTATTATGAATATGGGTTTCAAATCCTAGCAAGGTTCTAGGTAAGAATAGGTTCTAAACCCACCCACGAATGGACGAACTTAGTGTGGTTTGTATGACAAGTCGTCGGATCTGAACAAAATTTCGGCAGCATAACCCTGCTGTCTCCGAGTGCACTTCGAAAAGCAGTGCATCGGAGAACAACAGGATTATGCTGACGAAATTTCATTCAGATCCCACAACCTGTCATATATACAAACCACAACTAAGTTGATCCATTTACAGGCTGTCTAAAAAACATGGACAATTCACGTTGCAAGTCGAGCAATTCCTGCTTTGTTAATCTTTATTACGTATAGACGAGTTAGCTAACACGCGAAGGCGCGTTAATACTGCTAGTATATATAGTAATATATACAAGCCACAAGGAAGCAGCACCACTTTCACCCATGAATGTGTTGCATGCATCCTAATACAGAACACATAAGTATATGCGTACAAACACAAACACGATAATATAAGCCGACTTCCGATCAAGTTTTCTCACGACGGACGGGCGACGTACGTTCGGCCACACGCACGTCATCCATCGGCAGAAGAAAAAACGTTCCATATATCGCCCGACGCCCAGCATGTCATGGTCAAAGAACCTTTATGTCGTTCTCGCCCGTCGGAACGGGCAGGACGAGGTCGAGATCGTCGAGGCGTCGCAGGCGGTGGCGACGTCGAGAGGTATCTAGCTAGCTATATATATGGACTTGTTTCGCTGTGGTGCGCTGGTTTGGGCAGTACATTCCCCTTTAGATTACGTCCTTGCGGCGGAAATGGATAACGTCGGGAGGTAGCTTTTCTTGCACGTGATGCTGTGGGTAAACCTTGGGCACTTACCTAATTCTCGCTGTGACAACATCACTCAAAACACATTCCAACACAACTACGTGTGTGTGTATATATAGAGAGAGCACCTCATAGTTACCGGCTTGAGGGAATAAACATCGGTTAACTCTATGTCAACAGCCGCGGTAAGACAGAGGATGCAAGCATTATTTGAGATGATTGGTGTAAAGAGTGACTCTTGAGATGATTGGCGTAAAGCGTCCGTAGGTGACTTTTTAAATCAAATTTGCTTCATTGTCATATTGTAAAACGCCAGTGATAATTATGGCCATGTTCAGTGTATCGTTGCTTTCGCGTAATATTGCAGCAAATCTGAGAGCTCTCGAAAAGAGGTCCAAAGAATATAAAAAAAATAATGAAAAAATAGTTTTAGGATCTTTGAAAGGACTACTAAAAGCCACGAAAAAATCGTTACAAATCACTACAAATCGTTACAAAGGACTACAAACTACTAAAGGTCTATATTGATGCCTCCTCCCTCCCTCCTCTTCGCCACCTCCCGCCTATCCTCAACCCTTATATACTATAAAATACAATTCATAATAAAGTTCTTAACCGCAACAATTTTACACGAGCAAAACCCATATACTAATAAATAATAGAAGTTAAGGAGCATTACATTAATAGTTGGAACACTTTTCACATCAATTTCACCTTATACTAATGTACAATAATTCACATCAAGTTTTTATTATCTGTTTAAGGTTTCAACTAGTTCTTTCTAACTTGTAATTAAAAGGGCATTTGGTTTGCACCCAAGTAGCTAGGACGAACCATAAAACTTCCCCTTTTGATTGGTAATGCCACCAATAATGAACCTAGTGAGTGCTTCTATAGTTCCTATGATTTGATTGAGTAGTAGTGGACTCTGAAACGCTGTTATCA
The DNA here is from genome assembly GCA_036346415.1 of Raddia guianensis. Lineage (NCBI taxonomy): Eukaryota > Viridiplantae > Streptophyta > Magnoliopsida > Poales > Poaceae > Raddia > Raddia guianensis. The sequence goes on from CM070537.1 coordinate 7,077,283, forward strand.
TACGAATTGAAGAAATTACTTATTTAACAATTTGGAATTTATATGGAAGAATAAATTTCGGCATCATCGCTGATCAGTTCTTATCGGGTGAATACGTGCGTTAACTTACATACATAGAACTCACACAGAAAATTTCTCTCACTCTGCTATGACACGAAGAGAACATAAGCCTCGTACTAAATAGAAAACTGATAGGAGATATCTCATCAGAGACAGGTTTTGAAATTAGGTAAAAACAGTCTCTAATAGTGGTGAAAACCATGGAAAATTGTCATCTATGGCAATTTAACATATCTGTCTCAGATAGTGTTTCTTTACACGAGCCGCCTCTGATAGTAATACATTATAGGCTAGATGGTTCAGTTTTAAAACCGTCTCTAATACTGTTACAGACAGCTCGAACCAAAAAACCGTCTCTATAATGTCTACCCTATGATCAAAGAGGGTTCTCATTAAGTTAGTCTCATATTATGAGAGACATATGGCTCGGTGCGAAGACCGTCGTTTACATTACCACATGATAGGCGATTTTCACTGAAAACCATTTGTAATTCATACGAACATGGAAATATTTCGATTTATCGCCCTATCAATACAAATTTTGTCTCGTCTTACTCACCATGAATTCCTGTAAGTCAAATCCTCTTGTTCTCCAATCCAATCAGTCCTTGCGTTCCTCTCACAAATGGTGCGGCTTCAGGATTGGTTCGTGCAAAACAACAATGCACTCTGTCCTATGCGCAATAAGACACAAAAAAAATTGTCATATTGATATGTACATATGTAATCTTCACTGTTTTTCAATAACGAAGAAAAATTACATCTTCATTAATTTAATGAAAAATTTGATATATGCCACTGCAAAGTGACGACTTCTGAAATATGCCATTACTTAACCAAAAATCTGCTACATGCCATTACAAACTGACATTTCTCCAAAATACGCCATTATGGCATTATTAACACCTAATCTTTCCCTAATCATTCTCCTCCCTCCCTAATCCTTCTCTTTCCTCCCTAATCCTTCTTCCCTCTCTCCCCATTCCCTAGATTTCCTCCCCGCCGCCCCCTTCTCTCCAACGCCACAGCCGCCCCATCCCCCTCGGCTACCCCCGTTCCCCGCCGCCGGCCTCCTCTCCTCCTCCCCGCGCCGCCTCCTCTGCTCTGTCTCCTCTGCTACTCCTCCTCGCGCCGGCGTCATGGAGCTCCAAGACGGCATCGCCGCAGTCGTGGAGCTCGCGCCGCCGCAGCCGTCAAGGAGCTCATGCCGCAGCCGTCGCCGCCTCCCTTGCGTATCCCAGGGAGGCCTAGCCGGAGCAGGTCAAAGGGGAGAAAGAGAGAGCGAGAGAGGGGAAGAGAGAGAATAGAGGGGAGAGAGAGAGGCAGCAGCGTCTGACTTTCAGCGGTGACAGTGGCCAAGGCAGGGGCGTCACCGGCGAGCAATGGCGCAGAAGAGAGGAGCAAGCGCGATAGCAGGCGGCGGACTAGGCGGAGGAGCAAGGCCGACGCAGCGGTGGGAGGATCTTCGGTGACGGAGGATGCGGTGGCACGGTGACGCGGAGAGGAAGAGGCGGCGCGGGCAGGAGGAGAGGAGGCCGGCGGCGGGGAACGAGGGAAGCCGAGGGGGATGGGGGCGGCCGTGGCGTTGGAGAGAAGGGGGCGGCGGGGAGGAAATTTGAGGAAGGGGGAGAGAGGGAAGAAGGATTAGGGAGGAAAGAGAAGGATTAGGGAAAGATTAGGTGTTAATAATGCCATAATGGCATATTTTGGAGAAATGTCACTTTGTAATGGCATGTAGCAGATTTTTTGTTAAGTAATGGCACATTTCAGAAGCTGTCACTTTGCAGTGGCATATATCAAATTTTCCCTTAATTTAAACTTAACTATATCAATACGAAGAAGATCATATAATTTAACAAGTTTATTTTAAGTGATTGCTGCTAGTTTATTTGGAATATGAAATATCATGCAGGGTCGAAGAAAATCCTCTTCCATTTATTTTGAATATAGGTCTTGTCAACTTATCTTGCTGAAAATTTCTAATTTTACTCTTCTTACTCTCCATGAATTCCTATAATTCACATCTTTTTTTTCATATCCGATCGTCTTTTGTCTTCCTCTCGCAAGCCGAAGGGGCTGCCTATCGTCGGATAGGGACCCGAGTTGCTCAACGCGTAGACGCACTGCACCAAACTGTTGAACATAGTGCGATATAAGCATAATAAATTAACCAAATAAACATAATATAAATAATTTGAGCAAAAACACATCAATGTCATGTAATAATTTATTTATCATGTACACTACAAGATTGAACTGCAAAGCATTAAGTAACATAATAAACCAATTAAATATCATGACAGCCAATAAACCAAGTGAATAAATCACCATTGAAATGATTAAGGAGGTCTCAAATTTAAAGTAATGATTGGTTGCTGAAAAACAGCCGTCCAAGTCACGATACTCAGTGATATCACAGGCAAAATACAATCTGAGATTAATATCAAGGATTAGACAATCATTTCTACACTGTTTTAGAATAGAATTAAGTTCAGATTATCCCAATTTAGCCAAACAGATCTGCTGATCAATGAGTTCTCAAGTTAATAGCCACTGGACATAAATCAAAGCAATTTCAACTAACCGAACAGCACCAAAGTGCTAAGTAAAGGTACAAGAATTAATAATCAGATTACTAAGTGCAATCTGAATAGCATACAAATATAGACAAAAGGCACCAAGAACATATCAAGGTAACAAGTATCGAGGGACTTCAACAACAACATATCATGGCATGGATTGGGATGAATACAAAATAATTATTTAAACAGTGCATACTAATTGAATCTATCACAAGATATAATCAACAAATTATATTTATATGCCTAGATTAGATTATCATCACAGAGCAGTATTAGGGCAAATACCACAGCCACAAAACAGTGCTCCAAATCACAAATTTTGCCTCTAATTCAAGAATTAGATACCTAAAATCTCTAATTGGTACACTGCACAACCAACCACAAAGGGGAAGCCACATAAATTCTTACTCACGTATCGTTGGATCTGAGCCAACAAGGAAGGCAGAAAAGAAAGGCAAAGCGCGAGAAGCTCGCTGTCCCAAAAAACAGATCGCTAGGCTACTGGACAATGCCCTAATCCTTTCGCCTCGGTCAATTTCAGCAGTGGCGCCCGGAGATGTCATGCCGCCGCTGCCTCTGTTTCGGTTGCCGACGAGCTCTCCATCACCAGCTGCCTTCGTCCATCCACGTGCCTGTCATTGAGCCCTGTAAGCGTACACGTCACCTCTGTAAGCTCCCCTTTCATTCCCGTGACTCGTAGGTCCTTAGCGGGCGCGTCCGTCTCCGGCGAGCCCTCGGCTCCACCGCCACCGACGCGCTGCCGCATCCGGCCACCTCCGGCTCCGACGAGGGTGTCATTAGGATTGTAGGAAGCAGTGGGAGCGACGGCGTGCACACACACGGCCGCATTTGGCTCGCAGCGCCGCCGCGTCGCTCGTCGCCGCTTTCGGCCCCGTCACCGACCGGAGGTAGATGATGAACAGTAGCCGTCCGACCCATGCTAAGATTCGTGCGGTAACGAGTCTGTTCGGTCGCTAACATGCGGGTCCCACTTGTCAAGTATCTCCCGCTCACGCTGGGTTTGATCAGTGGCTCAGTGTCACTATCCGGTTTAGTGGAGGCGCCTGTGGGCACGACGTGAGCTCTGCGCGGAGGCGTACCTAGGGAATATGCCTTCGGCGTATACACTCAAGCCAGCACAGGACCGCGCGAGCGCGTGGGCCTTGGGCCAAATTCGCGAATGGGCAGGTTCGTTGGTTGGTTCGGCCCGATAAATTTTAACATTTTCCAGCGAATTTATTATTTAGATAAAATGCCGAAATAGCTTTTGAATTATTAAAAATAGCTACGGACTCCCAAAAATTCTAGGAAAATTTAGATAAATAGTAGAGACCATTTCTGATTTTATAAAAATATAAAATCCACCACTGTTATGAGGGATTGGCACTGGTCCATGAAATTTGGTAGAATTCCAAAAATGGGTTAAACTAGGTTTAGGGTGATTTTTGGTCATTAACTAATTGATACGACTCAATAAAATCTTAGGAAAATAAAATGAGTGAAGAAATGCCAAAATTGAGATAAAGCACTATAAAATTGCAAAGTTTGTCCAAGGTGAATTCTATAGGCTAAAAACCAACAAATAATTAGGAAATCACTTAATGGTTAAAATAAAAGCTAATCCTAGAAAATGCATTACTTTAATTTATAATCTAGGGTTAAACCCTAACTATAGAAAAATCATAGAAAATACTAACTCCGATAATCTTAACCTCGTATTTAGGTCACATTTTGACGTGCCGTCATCATTTGTCGCTTTAAAACCCGAATCACCCAATTACGACCATATTGTACGAAATCACATTTTGGGGTATAATAGACTATTATATAATGATAATATTACCTATTAATGCGCGCTGGCATGCAGGACATATCATACGAAAGTTAGCATCGTTACCTGATCTTGTAATTTAGTGTCGAGGATAAAACCTAGGCCGTGCATGCATCATGATTTCTATTTGCATTAGTAAGTACTTGTTGGTTTGATTGTATGATTAGACGTACGCGATCCCGAAGGAAGGTTTGGGGACGCCGAGGAGGAGCACGTACCTGAGGAAGGCGAGTTAACACTTACTCTTTAGATGTTGTCCGTATTAGGGAGAGATTACGGCTTTCTCTAGTGAGGATTAACATCGTTAATATCATGTTTATTACCCAGTTTTCTGTTTACTATTTTGTTTATTAATTAAAATGCATGCTTAATAATCTGTCTAATAGTTAATCATGTAATATTTATACATGTCTACCCTTGACCTGTTTAGCCTTAATGACTGCCTTGATTGTCATTACTCTTGTTAGCCTATGATTAGTCTGGTAATCACTTTAAACCTACCTAATGCGTAAAACTTGCTTAGACTGGATTAGACTTAAACAAAACTTCCGGCAAATCGCCATGGAATGGTGAACCGATATTCACCGGTCATTCATACTTTTCATTCGCATATGACACGACACATGATAGTTAGGTCTATTAGATGCATGTTGTCCTGATTGTGTTTGAGGGTATGGTTATATGGGATGTATGTTTGGTTTGGTCGGATTGGCTGGAATAGTCCAAGTGTGGTGTGGTCGATGACCGTGGAAGTAGAGATTTACCGATGGGTTGCCCCTAGCGGACATCCTGATGGATGATTGAGGCATAGGGTGCCTGGTGCTGGGTTTAGCCATGGCTTCACTAGGAGGAGCGCGGAGTAACACGATAGCGAGGAGATCCCTGCCATCTGAGGGATGGTTGCAACACAACGCGTGGCCATCGCGTGGAGTACGGGTCTTGTATCATCAGCTATGAGCGCTCTGCGGAGGCCTTCTGGGACCATTCTCGATAGGGACCGGCATGCGTCATCACCGATGGTGATAAAGGCCACACATCCCCAGGATGACAGTCAGCTAGTTAGGGCTGGCAACCCCCTAGGCCGAGGAGGGCATGCCATGGCATGTGTGGTCCACAACAGGATTGCCAAATCCTAGAAAGATGGCGGAACTAGGAAATGTTGGGGGCAACTGGAAGAAAGTCAGGGTGATCGGTTAAGTTGGGTTGTGAATTTGGTCAAGAGTTGGTCGATTGTTTTTGTTGGTATGGTTGATTGATCAGTTGGGTTTGGGAGCATTATTAAGATGCTGATTTATATAAACAAGATAAATTCTAGTAGATGCTAGATAGGATGATTTCAAAATCTCTTAAACTTGGCTTTACGCAAACAAAATAAATCTTTCGTCCAAATAAAGCCTCCTAAACACTATGTGCATTAAGGGAAGTTTTAACTAGACCTGCTCACGGGAAACCCGGCCCGGTAGCCCGGCCCGAGCCCGGCCCGAAAAAGCCCGGCCGGCCGACCCGACCGGCAGATCGGGCGGGCTCGGGCAGGCTCAACCCGTGGTCGGGCGGGCGAACCCGGCTCGGATTTCGCCGAATTGCCGTGGCGGGCCGGGTCCGCTGGGCTTGGGCGGGCTCGGGCAGTTTCGAGCCCGACGCCCGGTAGAGCTCGGGCTGGTTTTCGGGACCGGGCTTTTCGAGCCCGACCAAGCTTCCAGCTCGACGGCGTTTGAACAGGTCTAGTTTTAACTAGCCAGCGTTTGGATGACGCTGACCTCGCCTACTTTTATTCTTTACACAAGGGGATAGAGGAAGACCCGTACGAGTGCTATGAAGACAACAGACAGGGATTTGGTAGACCTGAAGAGTCTGAGGGGTTACTCCGGTCGATTGGTGGGACACTAGCCGATAGGGATTTTTTTGGATACATATTTTAGTGATTGCTGCAAACTCTGAACACTGTTTTGTATATTAAGGCGTGCATGGTCCGCCTTACTAAACTCACCTAATGGCGTAACAATGATTTATAATATTCAGGGATTTATTTAATCGATGTATGCTTGTATCGGCTACATGATCTTCCGCACTAGTGTACCGATCCAAGGACTAGTACATGGGATAGTCGACCCTCAAGGTAAGTAAAAAATTGAAGGCTGACAAGAACTGACATATATTGATCAAAAGCAAGGGGTTACATAAATTTGGTAATATTTAAAACATAAATCTGATGACATGGAGAGAAGGAGGGAGTTGTATATTTTTGCTAGCAGGCAGCCAGGCACATCGGCCATGACGCATCTCCATAGCATTCTGGCCATTATATTAACTCCGCTGGATGGAGGCCTGTACTTCTCTGCCTGCAAAAAAGAAAGGAAAATGAGAAGGCGAGCTACCCCATTTCTGATGCCAAACAAAGGAAACATTACATCACTAGAACGATCGAAAAACATCTAACACAAGTGTTTTATATTCAGAAATATAAAAAGTTTTTCTTATCAAAAATATCGGGTGCAACCAGGGACCGATGCAACCATGCAATCCTCAATTATGGGCCATTCAATCAAATCTGAGTGCTCCAGATTCAACGAGAGTACTTTTGCAATGACACGCCCGCCTCCTCAGTTTTACAATTTGCACTTGCCAATGCGCTACTTCCCAAACCCAACACCCGCTGCACTCTCTCATCTTGACTTGATCGATCCCCAAATCCCCGCCCCCGCCTTCGCCGTTGTTTGGCCTCGCTTGCGCCGTCGCCAGCCCTCCTCCCCAGCCGACCGCATCGC